>JAUKPH010000021.1:4702500-5902500 GCA_030549335.1 Pontederia crassipes
ACTCTGTAATGGCGGTCATTGCACCAACATTTTTGGGCGTTCATTTTGTCTCAGCAGTTGATCGAAATATTTTTCGATCATTCATTTTGTTATCGATAGCCTGATAGACCTACACTCTTTTATACATAACTTTTTACACAATTGTCCAAATGAGACGATTTTTAATTTTATGGTACGGTAACATAATTGTCTACAACTTTGATATTCATCATTTATGCAAAATCCAATGAGATCATAGTCAAATATTCAATTAACGTTCAGTGCATAAAGTTGTCAATTTCAAATTAAACTTTTTAAACATTTATTCTTTTATACATTACTTTTCATACCAGTATCCAAATGAGATGATATTTGATTACATGAAAAGCTAACAGCTTTATTTACAAGTGCACCTCTTATCCAAAATCTATTTATAAAGTAATCAAATATTAAATGCAAGTTCAACACATAAAAAAATCAACTTTAAATAAAACTTGTTAACCTTCACTATTTTTGGCATAAAATTTTATACAATTGTCCAAATAAGGTGACTCTTAATTCTATGAAACGATTAGAGAATTATATATAACTTTAATATTAATCTCTTTATCCAAATATGATGATAGAATACTCAAATATTAAGTGCAAGTTTAGTACAGAAAAATATCAACTTCAATTTGAACTTTTTGAGCTTCATTTTTTTAAAACATAACTTTTTTATGTGATTGTCCAAATGACGTGATTCTTGATTCTCTATAAAAATAAGATAATTATCTATAATTTTTTATATTCATCTCTTAATGTAAATCTTGTGGGAACATAGATAAATATTAATAGGAAGTTTAGTGCATGAAGCAACTCATTTCTATTTAAATTGTTTTGGCATTTTAAATATAACTCTAATTTTTCGATGTTTGTATCATCAAAATATAATTATATATGGCATAAAAACTTTGCTCCAATAGCATCGCCTTAGCTTCTAAGTAGCATCATAGGTGGGATGACGCTAAGTAGCATCGCATGACGTCGACGTCAACACAGTGGAAGTTGTTGGCACCCATATCGACTTTGTCGTTAGCATCGATATCGCGTCACATACACCGGGGCACTAATTTAGCACAACAATTGTCGATGTTAATACAACGCTATGGTCTATTATGCATTCCCCCGGTCTCGTGCATAAAAATAGCGGCGAAGTAGCATCGCCATGACGCCATTTGTGGCGTTGACATTTGGTAATGCTAATGCGACGTTATGAGGAGGTCGTTGCGTTGCTCTCCGGTGACGCTTTGTCGTCGTGATGACTCTATTGGCGTCTACTTAGCGTCACCCCATTTTGAGATGCTAACTGTCGTCGCTATTCAATAATTTTTTATAGTGATTGTACTCTACCACGCTACACGTAGTGTCCATCTCTCGGGTGCCCATCAAGGCAAGGTCCGAATATTATTGTAACACCTTCAAAATCCACCCCACAACATGTGTCTTGAGTGGATCTCATGGTGCGTGACATGATGAACAATAACATATACAATGTAATAATAACAAAACACAATTATATCTGAGCAGCGAAAAGAATAATTATACTAGGATCTCATTAATGAGAACATAGGAAAAGCATGATATAATAGTGATAACATCATAATATAATAATGGAGGAGGCTCAAATTTTATAAAGTGATTCTTGTTAGTGACTTCAGACAAATTTTAGTCGTCATTGCAAAAGGAACCAGACAAGATATTATAAATGACATTCTCACCATGCTTATGGTCTCACTATCAAATTTTAAAATTATCAAAGAATGTGATATTACAAGGAAACATTGGACGAGTTACAAAATTTTTCTAATTGGATGTTAGCTAATGGAGATGAAATTGTTAATTCATTTGGAGATTATGAAAAAGTAATAATTCCTTATGATCTTCTCATAAATTAGTGTAACATCCAATATCATCAATTGTGGAAAGTATGTATCAAATTTTTTTAGCATTCAAATGACATAAATTACATTCAAAATAACACAATACTCCTACCCTTAACATGGTGGAGTCAATAAATACTTATACGGTTTCTCTAATAAAAATGTCATAAATAAAAGTTTAGGTCATTTAGGGCAATTTTACGTCATTAGTCCGTTCGTCATACATCATTTAATAGCAGAAGACTTAATAATTTAGAGAAAATCATAATAAATAAAAACTTTCTATTAATCATATCATAACTGGTAGTTCAAAAAATATTAAATGCCTAAACCTTCAGTATATTATTAACCTCAATGTTCAAATAGAACTATAAGACTTACTTAAACCTAAGCATGCGCAACATTTCATCATGAGGTTAAACTGTCAACCATCAATTAATCTTGGTTACCTACACATATTTAGTCCCAGTTAGAGTATGTAAAAGTCATGTATGTCATTCTATCCTACCACGTGATACTACATGTGATGCATCATCATCATAATAACAATAACATATGAGATGTCATGAACTATATCATAAACCTTACATGACATTACATCATACTTACATTCATTCTTCATATAACATTCATGAAATATAAAACATAGTGTCATACCTTCTTGCCTTCAGATCCATCATCTGCAAGTATCATATAATAAAAATATACATTCATAACATGCATGACATAACATAACATATCATTTCATTTTACTTTCATTATCATTTACATTCTAAGATTTTCTTCCTAACTTCTTGATCCCTACTTACTTTTTGAATTTTTTCGTACTTTACATTTTCTCGGAATTATTTTATAACCCTTTGGATCTTCTTTCATTCTCCTTTTCTTTCTTTATTATGTGATGATTCATCTGTCATATTCATACTGCATCTTTATCACATAATATCTTTACTTTTATTCCATATCATGTCATATCTTGGAAACACACGCATCATAATAACGAGAGACTTTATTCCTAGTCATTTTTAGGAATACACACACTTTATGATGAAGGATATTGTTTCTTGAAAATTACATACACAGATACAAGACTTTACTTCTCAGGTTTAAGACTCTTTGAAGTACATACATAAGTGTAGGACTTTACTTTCCATATGTTAAGAATATAAAATAAATGATGTTGCCCTTCCTAACAGCTTAAGCTTTTAGGAAAATTGGGCAGCACATCAAATTTAACATGGTATCAGAGCGAGGTTGATCACGATCCCTCAGAGCTCCTGTCCGTCGGCTACTGCGTCGTCTCTTCTTCATCACCGGATTCGGAGTCTTGCTGTCACCCTCCATGGCACCAAAAAGTCCCGGTCAGCGCCGATCTAGTCTTGACCGACGAGATCTGATCGAGGTCTTCATCGTGCACTACTGCATATCAGCAAGATCGACACAAAGGGACATATGCATCGGCATCTCTATTTTTCCCCATTTTTTTTCGATCTTATGGTTCTTCGTTTGCGATTCATTCTTCTTGTTTTTTCCTTAGTCGTCGGTTCCAATCTATTGTTGGCAAGTTCATTCACATGTTTTCTTCTTCGTATTTTCTCTTCTGTTTCTCCAATGCCCAACAAGTGTTTGACGAAATGTTTTTGGTTCTTTCTTCTGGTTGTCGTTCATTTTTCCATCTTACTTTCATATCCTCCCTATGTTACCTTTGTTCTCACAGATCTTTGATCCATATATGTTCATTCTATCATTAGCTTCGTTGGTCGTTGTTTAATTTCTTGTTCGTTTCTTCTATGATCTGCTCCTCTTTTTCTTCTCCCGCAAGTAAATAGTCGATGTGTGAGTTCAGACTTTTCGATCATCGTTTCTCGTTGGCGTCTTAAGCTTCAGTGATGGCAGTTTCATTTCGAGCGATCCTCATGTCACCTTTCTATGGTGATGGATCATGTTTCTCTTCCAAGTAGATGATCATCACATATCTGATCCTCTTGCATTCGGTTTCTACTTCGTTGGTTGATATTTTCTTTCATTCGATCCACCGCTAGCGAGCAAGTTGAGGGCTCGACCATGTGTGTACTTTAGTGTCTCATGTGTGCTCTTTACTTCCATTCGTTCCATCTACTCATCTTCTTCGTACTTTTTGTATCTTTCTTTGATCGTCTCTTTACGTAGTTTCTTCAGTTCGTGCTCTGTTTTCTTCTACAACTCTCTTCAAGTTATACCAGCTATCTTCAAGTTGGACAAGAATGGTGTTCGATCAGACTTCCTCTCCAGCCACGATCAGAAGGTGTTCGACGAATTACTCAACAAAATCATAGTGCAGGTGTTGACGAATTGTGCTTGTGCATCTCCAAATCATGAGACACAACTTACGGGTGTTTGTTCATCCACGATGCTCTGTTTGCTCATCCATGCGAGTGTTTGTCATTGCTCATCAAGCCTCAACGGATCTCTTGTTTGAAGTTGTTCTATACCTATAAATCTGTAAAATGATGTTCTTCGATGTTTGCAATTATATTTCATCAGTGATTGACGACGAGCTGTCATTTCAAGTTGGTGTAGTTCGTCACTGCCTCAGCCTCCAACTTGAGGGGGCGTGTTGAAGACCAGCAAGTCGTCGTCTTCATGTCCGTTGCTGTCCGTGTTGCAATTGCAATATTGAGTTGAAGAGCGATGCAGAGATGTCAAAGTTTATTTTCTACCTTGTAGCAGTACGTAGCTTAACATTGTAGCAGTACGTAGCGTATCGGTTTCGTCCTTGTAACAGTTATCTAGCAGTATAAGTAGTATCCCAATGTGTCTGTTCTGTTATAGTTTTTTATCTGAATAGAATATCATTTTCTTGCCATCTACCTCAGGCTCTCTCTCCCCTGTTCTCCTCTTTTCTCTGCAATTCCTCCTTTCTATGCTTGAGATCCACTTCCGGTGACAATATTTGGGAGTTGCACGTTTCTTAACACCATCTTTACTTCATCATCATTATCTTAACATTCTTTCTTTGTTATCAGATACTTTGAAGTTAAACTTCGATTTCATTCTTATTTTATCTTATAACATCTTTGATCTTAGCATAGTTAAAAGAATCATACCACATCGACTAGGACACATCTTTGAGAACACCCACATCATAATAGCGAGGGACTTTATTTCAAGGAATACACACAATATAATAGTGAGGGATTTTATTTCGAATAATACACACTATAATAGTGAGGGACTTCATTTCAAGGAATGCACACACTTTTTCATAAGAGACTTTGTTCCCGGAGAAGCACATACACAAATGCAGAACTTTACTTCACAGGCTTAGGTATCCTTCAAGTACATACATAGATGCATGACTTTGCTTCTCACCATTAATGAGTGACAATAACATTTTTCTTTCAACCTTAAGTGCATTATGCTTTGAAATACAATAATCATTCATATCAATTATTCTTCATATTTTAATCTAATTATGACTGAACATACATTATGTGTGTCTATGTGTCATACACAATCAATACATAACCTATATACATAAGAAAATTGGTTTAAAACATCATAAAAACCATTTTTCAACATCACAGCCTTGCCCAGAAATGTCATGGTCATGCCTACTATTTTAACGATCGTGCCCAGGGGTGTCACAGTCGTGCCCATCTTTGTCATGGCTATGTCAGCCTTAGCCTGTCCCAGCCTTAGCCAAATTTCAGCTTGCTCTCGCTCAAGGTCGTGATCAAATTTATCACGGTCGTACTTGGCCTTGTCCCAGCCATGATGAAGATTTCACGGGTGTGACCGAGAGCCAATCGTTCGACCTCATCCGCTTGGTTACGGTTGTTCCTAGAGTTGACATGGTCGTGCCGACGTCCTGATATCTCGATTTTCAACTCGAAAATTTCAACTTTTGAGATCAAAACTTTAGTAAAAACAATCTAAAACATTACAAAAGATTGCAGGCATGAACTCTAAGCATAGAACATATTAAACAATTCGATTTCCCTTCATCATCAAGATTTAGGACTTTTTCTCAAAAATTCATACAACTACCAGAATCTATTCTTTGCATAGTATTCTAACAGTAGACACCAAAATATTAATTACTTGATTTATACTTGTTCTTTTCAAATTATTCCATTTTCACACTTATATAATATGAATCTTTAACTTGTAAATAAATTTCAAACCCTAATTCAGTATTTCCAATTTATGTTACTTTTTTACAATTTCGTCCTGTTGTTACTCGCGACAGCATGACATTAGTCCAATGTTTGGATTATAACTATTTTTATACATCTTCAAATCTATGAAACAAATTTCTCTAAAAATTAAACTTCGAGGGCTTTCCATCCCTATATTATTTGTAATTTTTGGATAAGTAAAACCTACCCAAATAATTATTACAAGACAATCATGAATTTAACATATTATGCAACATAAATCATGCAACCATCAATCAAAATTCCTATCAACAACAAAGTGTTCTTGAAACTCTCAATCCAAACAAAAACATTATTGAGAGGGGAGAGAAGGGTTTGGATCCCCTTTACATACCTTTGAATTTTAGATATAAAATCTCCCTTTTTTAATCATATTGTCCTTTTTCTTCATCATCTAGAAGCGTCTTCTTGTCATTTTTCTAGAAGTCATAATCTTCTCTTTCTTAATCTTAAAACATAGCCACCATGAAAAAATAGGGCTCTAGATCTTCTAGCCTTAGGTTTTTCTTGATGGAGAAGAAAAAGAAAGAAGATGAGTTGACGGCTAAGTTTTTAGAGAATTAATAGTGTTATTGGTCATTTATATAGGATTTACATTAGGCTTTTGGACAAAGTCTCAAATAACCTTGGCCCAAAATTTCGGATTATTACATCCTTCCTCCCTTAAAAGAAATTCGATCTAGAATTTCAATCTTATTTATGCACTCTATTTTTTTCATTATTTTTTACTTCAATCATAGTCAAAGTAAAATGTATTCATTATCTATAACATTGACATAATGGACATTACCTAAGACATATCTTAGTCATCATCATTCATGTTTTAGAACTTTAGACAACTTTCATTTTCTATCTGAGGGTATCCTATGATACCATCAATATCACTTAGGCCTCATATACCATTTTACTTTCACGTTTTTTCTAACATTTCATATTCATATTCCTCATTTTACATATTGCCCATAATCAACCACACAATACCATCAACTTGAGTGTCATCATTGGCATTATCATTGGAAGACTTTTTTTTGCTTCCATCTTGTTTTAAAAATTTAACCAAACATTAACTGGTTAATTCAAAACCGACATATAGTGACATTAAACTTTACATACCTTTTGACTTTTGATGGCTGCTCATGACGGTTGTAGATGGACTTAAACTTTTTAACATAACATTACTTAGACTTAGGTCCTAACCATACTTTGATACCAACCGTAACGACCCGAAAACCTACCCAAATACATTGCTCACTTACTTCTTGACTTATTTCGTACTTTACATTTTCTTGAGATTACTTTATAACCCTTTGAATATTCTTTCATTCTTCTTTTCTTTCTTTATTATATGATGATTCATGTGTCATATTCATACTTCATCTTTATCACATAATAACATCTTTAATTTTATTCCATATCATGTCATATTTTAGGAACACACTTATTACGAGGGACTTTATTCCTTATCATCTTTAGGAATACACACACTTTATGATGAGGGACATTGTTCCTTGTAAAGTATATACACAGATGCAGGACTTTATTTCTCAAGTTTAAGACTCCTTGAAGTACATACATAAGTATAGGACTTTACTTTCCGTCTTTACTTTATCATCATCATCTTAACATTCTTTTTTTGTTATAAGATACTTTGAAGTTAAACTTCACTTGCATTCTTGTTTTATCTTATAACATCTTTGATCATAACACACTTGAAAGAATTATACCACATCATCACATTGGCTAGTTAGGTCATATCTTTGGGAACACCAACATCATAATAGTGAGGGACTTTATTTCGAAGAATACACACTATAATAGTGAGGACTTTATTTTAGAGAATATACATACTTTTTTATGAAACTTTATTCCATAAAAAGCACATACACAAATGTAGGACTTTACTTTACGGGCGTAAGTCCCCTTGAAGCACATACATAGATGCAGGACTTTGCTTCTTACCATTGATGAGTGACGGACATTCTTCTTCAACTTTAGGTACATTAGGCTTTGCAATACAACAATCATTCTTCATATGTTAGTCTAATTATGACTGAGCATACATTATGTGTATTTAAGTGTCATATACAATCAATACACATCAATTACATAAGAAAATAGGTTTTAAACGTCATAAAAACTATTTTTCAATGTCACAATCGTGCCCAGCATGATCATGGTCGTGCATGCTATTTTCACGACCGTGCCCAAGTGTGGCATGACCATGCCCATCTTTGTCATGGCCGTGTCAGTCTCATCCTTTTCCAATATTAGCCAAATTTCAGCTTGCTCTCACTCACGGTCGTGACTAAGTTTGTCACGGACATGCTTGGACTTGTCATGGTCGTGACGAAGGAGTTAGGAGGGTGATCGAGAGCCAATTGCTCGATCTCGTCCGTTCGGTCACAGCCGTTGCTAGAGTTGGCATGGCCGTGTCGACGTTTTGATATCCCGATTTTCAACTAAAAAATTTTAACTTTTGAGATCAAAATTTTAGTAAAAATAATCTTAAACATTATAAAAGATTGCAAGTATGATCTATAAGCATAGAAGAATTATAGAACATATTAAAGCATTCGATGTCCCTTCATCATCAAGATTTAGAGTTTTTTTTTATAAATTGATACAACTACCAGAATCTATTCTTTGCATAGTATTCTACCACCAGACATTAAAATATTAATAACTTAATTTATACTTGTTCTTTTCAAATTATTCCAATTAGATAACATGAACCTTTAACTTGTAAATAAATTTCAAACCCTAATTCATATTTTCAATTTATGTTACTTTTTACAATTTCATCCCGCTATAACCCGAGACAACATGATAGTAGTCCGATATTTGGATCATAACTATTTTAATACATCTTCAAATCGGATGGGAAATTAGACTTCGAGGGCTTTCCATTTATATATTAATTGTAATTTTTGAATAAGTAAAACCTACACAAATAATTATTACAAAATAGTCACGAATTTAATAAATTATGCAACATAAATCATGCAACCATCAATCAAAATTTCTATCAAGAACAAAATGTTCTTGAAACTCTCAATAAAAAAATATCATTGAGAGAAGAGAGAGACTTTGTAACACCCCCCGGCTCAATCAAAATATTGTTCGCCTATTGGCCCGCACGAATTTAAAACGCGTCGTGATAAGTGAAGGGGGTAGCTACATATAAGCTCCATGATCACCTCCGTATTTTGCCAATGTGGGAGTATTCATGAGATCATCTTGGTCTTTAAACCTCAGGTCGTTACAAGGTTTGGATTCCCTTTACATACCTTTGGATTTTAAATCTAAAATCTCCCTTTTTTAATCATTTTGTCCTTTTCTTCATCATCTAAAAACATCAAGGTCTTTTTGTCCTTTTTCTAGAAACCATATCTTCTCTTTTTTTATCTTAAAACATAGCCATCATGAAAAATAGGGTTTTAGATCTCCTAGTCTTAGGCTATTCTTGGTGGAGAAGAAAAAGAGAGAAGAGGAGTTGGCGGCTAGATTTTTAGGAAATTAATAGGGTTGTTGGTCATTTATATAGGATTTACATTAGCCTTTTGATCAAAAGATCCAATTACCCTAAGCCCCAAATTTTTGGCTATTATAGCTTTAGATAATATGCATACACAAAAGAAAAATCAAAATGTGCAACTCGAGCGATGCTTGCACATGGTTATGATAGAGTTTAGATAGTCATTTTTTTTTATATTATCGAGTAGTATTTGGAGACAATGTATGAGACATGTATTATGATATAGACTTTTATATAATACATGTATATTTTCCATTTTATTCTATCTTAGCTTTCACATTTTCATATTAAAAAGTGTTGTAATATTTATTCATAAATCTTTCACTTACGTGTTAGTCTTATTGATCATCTAGATCAACAAAAGAATTAAAGTAGTATCGAAAAAAATATCGCACAAAGAAAAAAAAATTTCACATGGCGAAATCAAATTTTGAACGTTACACGAGGGATTTCCTATTTTATCAAAGATGTCTCCAACCAAAACAAAAAGAAAAAAAAAATAGATGGCTTTCTTTTCTATTTTCCTTCTAACGTCAGAATTTGGCTGTAAAAAAACCTCCCAAAAAATGTTGGGCCATCAGCAGCGACTGCAAGTTCTGGCCCAATGAGACCAGATCTTTTATTATTTATATAGTAATCATTAATATTTATTATGCGAATTGAGTTTTTTATTAATTAATTTAAATTATTCAGGTTTTATTAAACTATTTTATAATAATTTAAATATCAGACTATTAAGCCGTTAACTTTTCTGTATGTGATTAATTAACACAAATTCTAACGATTTTTTCTCGATCTATGAAAATATTATCTTTTAGTAGTATCTTATTGTGTTATACAATCATATATTTAACATTATATTATATTGTAACTTTTAACAAAACATAATGTTGCTTTAAATCTAACTCAAGATTCTTTTATCATCATTAGTTATATACATATATATATATTCAATCAAAATGCACAATTCATAGTAACGATAATAAAGTGGAAAAGACAACTAACTTGCGATAATTTCATAGAATTTAGAATCGAAGACTAGATGAACTTTACAAACACTATTATGATCATAGGTTGTATCCACATATGAATAGGACAAGGCAATCATATGTCATTTGAAATGACTATATACAAGGAATTATAATAAATAAATATATGTAACATCATGTGCCTCCCTTGCTGGCTGGCTGGCTGGCTGGCTATGATTGGATCCACCAATGGAAAGATTGTGGTAGGACGTTTCATCTTTTTTGTTTTTGTTTTTCTTTCTTTTCAGTGTATCATTACATTTTTGGTTAGGCACCTTTCTTATCATTATTACAAGTCGCCAAAAAGCTCAAACCAACATTATCAAAACATATTAAATGATACTTCACGCAGTATATCCATATGAATGTTTAAAGTTAATATATTTCAAATAAGAGAACAATTAATTTATCATGAAGAGGAAATTATAATTCAAAGAGTAAAATTCAATAGCCTTTTGTTGCCGAAAGTTAAAGGAATAGTAAAATGAAAAAAGTCGAATGAAAAATACTTTCTCGACATTAAATAATTAAATAATAAAAATATAAATGATATTTTCACTCGTAAATTTGCACTCACAAGAGAATTTTTTTATAAATCCCATAATTAAATAAGAGAATAAATATATGAAATGATTTATTTGATAAAACATATTTAAAATAGGAGAATAATTGTATATTAGTTATTTAAGATGACAAGTAATTATACTTTTAAATAATAAAAAAGTTACTAATCTTTGGTTGCTAAAAGTTAAGCAAAAAAATATCTAAATATAATTAATTTTTATAGTTAATAATTTATCATGATAAAAAAAAGCAAAAATGCAGAAGGTGACCGACTGAAATGTGTCTTGATGGATAGGGAAATGAGTTAAATAGGATTAGAATACTACTCATCTCAAGGATCGACCTTGTGACGTTTGAATGAAAATCTGTCAAAAACAATAGAACACAAGGAATGATATGTCCAAATGAAGAACTAAGTAATAATTATTGAGATGTTCGGTGGGTGTACTTGCACTCGCATGCATCCACTTGGCTCCGTCATTGTCTCTCAATTGGGTGCACAGAACGCCGCCAATCCTACTGGCCACTAAAATTTAGACGGTCCTCGTTGAATCATATATAACAAACTTTTGGATCACATAAAATTCATTTCTTTTCTTTGTAAACTGATGCATCACCGATTGTCAACGTTGGAATCATCTTCTACTTCAATACTTCAATTGACACAACTTGCTTGCTTTATGGGACCTCGGCAGAAGTCAATATACATTGTTCTTCCATTGCCCATTTTCTTCCCAATTATGGGCATTACTTCTCAATTTTAATTTTGAACTTCTCGATCCTTGGGACATTGGCTCTTGGTTCCAAGAGGAATCAAATTTGGATCGTAGATCAAGGGTAAAAATGATCTCTCTAATCTCTTTTTGATTGTGAGGAATTTGGAGTATAAAAAATGATGTTCATTTTTGTTCTAAGAGGACAATCATTCTGGGAGCATGGATAAGGATTTTGACCGTGTACAATGAATATGTTATATATCACTATCTTGAGGCCCTTTCCAGATCTTGTGGGAGCTCCCATCGACTGTTGTGATTAAAATCAACTATGATGGCTCCTTTACAAGGGTCATGCAGGGGGAGGCTTAGAACTCCTGATGGTTGTTTTCTTGCTAAGGGCTCTTAGTAGAGGTGCTGAGTCCATTCTTGAGCTGGAGACTTGGGGATTGTTGGCTATAACAGAACGACACTTTTTGAGAAGGACGATTTGCTTCGGGACTCCTTCAAATATTGCATCAGATGGCTTTTGCGACTTAATATTAATAGATAACATGCTTTATTTTAAAACATTCTCTACTTTTATTCTCTACTTTTAAATCATCCTCTACTTTTATTTTATTTTCTTTTGTTTTTTCTTTCGTCCATTATGTCACGAGAACACTAAGTCTAAACATTTTATTTTTGGGTTCTTTCCTGTACTAACAATTAAATTAAATTAAATTATGGGTGCCTCCCTCTCCTAGAATCTTAATGCCACTCCTATTATATGTGTTATAATATAAAGTACAAGAAGTTGAAATCTCTCTTTTAAAAACTATAAAAAAATGTATGTTACTCATTCCATCAAAATCCCTCAATCATATTTTATTTTTATGATTATTTTTTTACAAATAGTTTATTTGACTAAATATATTTTATTTTCTTTGAGCAATAGAAATATATCACGTGTTTTCATATTTTTAAAATTAATGAATATAGTTTTTTAGTCTGCAATTATTTTCGTATCTTAAAAAGTTTTCTCAACAACCAAATAAGTAATAATTGTCAAATAAAATATTTAATTATCACTGGTGAAAAGATAAAATATGCTTACCATCAATAAAATAAAAAATATTTAAGAAACATAAAAATAAAATAGGGGAATATCATATTATTTCTTTTGTAGTTATTGAAAAGGAGACTGTTAATCTTGTAATAATTTTTATTATAAAAAAAATGAAGAATATCATAGGTAAGGAGGGCTGGGATTAAGATTCAAGGAGTGGCATTAAGATTTTTTCCCACATGTAATCGTAAAATATAATTTTCAAACTTTAGTCTTTAAACTTAGCCCATTAAACATTTCCGTTAAATTCTACCTAAAATTATGTTAGGTTATATTTTAATAGTTATTAATATCTGTTTTACCCTTACTTAAATATCAGATATATAATAATTAAAAATATCGTTCTCGTATTGTTATTTATTAAAATTTTAATATCTTCTTATTATAAAGAAGTACATGGTTAAATCATTTTTCATAATTATTAAAAATAAGATTAACGGAATTTTGATACAATTTAACGAAATAATTAAGTTAAATTGATATAATTTAAATTTATAATTTAGTATTAGGTATGGAAAAAAATCTAATTTAGGGTGCCAAAAAATCCTTTATTTATAATGATATTACGGACATATATTATGAAAAAACAATCACTTACTTTTTGAATCATAGTAGAGTAATTTGGCATGGAGATCTTTAATCATAGTACAGTAATATTATGTTATATTCAAGTGGTTGATCAAGTCAAATCTTAATCATCTATAGAAGCAAAAAAAGGTTGAGGAGGCCAAAGAGCTGTCGTTCAAAATCTTGTAGCTCTATGATTACCCTTAACATGGGAAGTGGTGGAGGGGCTCACCTCCTTGACACACACACACATATATATATATATATATATATATATATATATATATATATATATATAAATGGAGGTGTCCCCTCTTTAAAGGAGGGACACCGTGTCCCCTATGTTTCTATCTATTAGATTAAAAATCTATGGATCTTATTTTATTAATTTCTATTCAAAGACCTTAAATTTTATCCATAGTTAAAAAGGAGGATGCTCCTCCCTATCTTGACTATCGTCCGATGTTAAATAAACGGTAGATTGAGATGACGTGTTCAGACTGTCGATTTGACAAAATAAACCATTTTTACTCTCTTCTTTCCCCCAATTATCGTCATCTCGCGGCTTGCGATTCGAGTAGAATCAACAGCAAAAGCAATGTTCCATCCGATGGTGGTAGCAGCCTCGTTCGACAGCGAGATCCGTGTAGAACTGGCGCCTGTCCGACAACGAGATCCGAGCAGAACCTACGGCAGCAACCTATCAAACGATGGGATCCAGCAGAACTAGTATCAGCGATAAGATCATGTTGTCGACGTCGATCGAGAAGCGACAGTGCCCCATCCGATGGTTTGCGGCAATATCCGAGTAAAATCGATGGCAGAGGCAAGATCTCTGCGTGGCAAGATATATGCGCATCATCAACATTGATCGAGCAGCGGCTGTGACAGCAGCACCTCTGCGCGTCATCGGCGTCGGCGAGGTCTGAAAACGAGGAGGGAGGAGAAGCAGTGGCAAGATCGAGCAACAAGGAGAAGGTCGACCGTAAGTGAAGACAAGTGACGATCAAACAAGTTTTTTGTCGCCGATTCTTTCTATTAAATCGCGCCTTATCAATGTGTCAAATGCGAGGAGGACGATCCTCCCTTATTAAAAAAGAGGACGCCCATATATCATATATATGTGTGTGCGCGCGCGTGTGTTTGTGTTACAGTTTGATGCTTCCTTATCTACACACACCATGTAATTAAGATGACAAGAAAGTATTATTGATCCTGTATATTTCAACTAGATCCTGTATATTTCAAGCTAGATCTTCTCATATGAACCTTTACATAGGAACTACTTCACAATCAAATTTCATGCTCTTCGAACTAAACCTTTTCCCCCAAACTCTTCATGCAGGAGCGTAGCAAATAATACTATGCACAATTGCGGTGATTGGATGAATTACGGTATGTCAAGGTCATAAAGAAGTCTCATTTTTATTAGTTAGGCAAAAAGTTATTTTTAATGATATTTAAATTTTGAGACTATATGGGTACAACGAGATTTAAGACTTCTACCTCTAGTTAATATAATAATTCATAGAGAGAAGAGATGCATCACTTAATCTCGCCTCATTAGGGACAAAAATAGCGACACTAAGATAGGTGTTGCGAAAAGAGGGAGAGAGATCGCACGAACACAAAAAAAACACAGAGATTTATGAGGTTCACCCTAAATTAGGTTACGTCCTCGGGAAGCGGTAGCTCTCTTCGTTATGGAATAATGATGATTATACGGATGAATTCCTGTTTGGACCCCTAGGGAGTTTATATAGGCATTTTCTTTTACAGATGATATGAATTACAGACCGACTGAGACCCTCAATTAATTCCCAAAATAAGACAACTATCTTGCGATAATGAAATAAATCAATTCGAATACTCCTAAAAAATTTTGCTCAGGGGACTCCGCCCCCTTGCGACCCCCGTAGGGGAAATCTACTGAAGTATCTGATTACATAGGAGGACCACAAAATAAGGGTTACAATTATATTCAGATTCAAGGCATTATCAATAAATCTCCATCTTGACTTGAATCATCTTTAGAATATAAAAAAACTTCAATACCATACCACGCCGTCGCCAGCCCCACTTTGAGATTATTACCAAGTATTGATGTTAAGCAATTCCAAGCAATGCAAGAACTTGATATAAGGAACAGATTTGGTGAACATATCAGCTGAACTATCTTCAGTATCAATCTTCTTCATCTTGATCCTCTTCTCAGTGCGGATGAAGTGACATCAATGTGTTTGGTTCTTTCATTATGCACTTGATCTTTGGCTAAATATATTGCACTCAGACCGTCACAGTGCACTATAGCATACTCCTGATGTAATCCGAGATCTTCAACTAGACCTTTTAACCAGATGCCTTCCTTGGCAGCTTTTGTTAGTGCCATATATTCAGCCTCTATGGTAGAAAATATAACTGATGATTGAAGTGTGGCTTTCCAATTAATAACCGAACTACTCAAAGTAAAGACATAACCTGTCATAAATCATCTTTCATCAACATCTCCAGCATAGTCTAAATTTGAATACCCTACAACTAAACACTCTTTATCACTTCTGCAGATGAGCCCAATATCAGATATTCCTCTTAGATATCGAAAGATTCGCTTCACTACTTGCTAGTGCTCTTTTCCTGAATCGCTCATGAATATGTTGACAATATTGACTGCACGAGCAATGTCTGTTCTGGTGCAAATCATAGCATATATCAAACTTCCAACTACACTAACATATGGAGTCCGAGACATGTACTTCTTCTCTGCTTTTGATTTTGATGCGAAGGCAACAGAAAGATGAACACTTGCAGTTGATGGAGTATTCAAAGGCTTCGCTCCAGACATTCCAAAATTGAATAAAATCTTTTCAATATAACTTTTTTGAGATAAGAAGAATTTACCCTATTGATGATCCCTTAGAATTTCCATCCCCAAAATCTTCTGTGCTGCACCAAGATCCTTCATATTGCATTCTGCGCTGAGGAGCTTTTTCAAATTATGAATGTCTGTCTCTAGCATCAATAAGCATATCATTAACATACAAGAGCAGATAGATAGTTGAGTTGTCCTTCATCTTCTTGTGATATACACAATAATCATAGGGACTTCGGCTGAATCCCTTAAAGATCACGAAGTTGTCGAACCTCTTATACCATTATTTGAGATATTACTTCAGGCCATACAAATTTTTTTTCAGTATGCAAACTTGATTCTTCTTTCCTAGAATGGAGAATCCTTTTGGTTGGCTCATGTCTTCTTCAAGTTCTCCACGGAGAAAAGTAGTATTTACATCTAGTTGTTCAAACTCTAGATTTTGATGTGCTACAAGAGCAAGCAACACTCCGATAGAAGTATGTTTGACAACATATGAGAATATATTATTATCGTCCATAACTTCTTTCTGACTATAACCTTTAACAACCAATCGTGCTTTGTATCTTGTGCCTTCAAATCCTGGAATTTCAATTTTCTTCTTGAAGATCCATTTACAACCAACGACCTTTCTGCCTTTAGGCAACTTGACCAGCTCCCAAGTTTGATTCTTGTGAAGATATTATATCTCCCCACTCATAGCGGTAATCAACTGTTTAGATTTAGCACATGTGATGGCATCGCTATAAGTGGACGGTTCCAGAGACTCCACCTCTTCAGCTACCTATAGTGCGTAAGCAACCATGTCTTCAAAGCTATATCGATTAGGAGGATCCACTTTTCTATGAGGATGTCTGGCAGCAATCGACTCCTCTTTAGGTTGCTCATTAGATTATTCATGTTTTGACTCTGCTTTTTTATGCGATCCTTCAGTATTATCTTCAGTTGGAATGATTTCAACTTCCATCTATTTACTAACACTCTCTTCAGCCTCCATCTTCAATTGAAGCATTGATGCTTCATCAAAGATCACGTTTCTATTGTGGATGACTTTGTGCTCTGAAGAAGACCAGATTCTATAGCCTTTCACTTCTGCACCATATCCCACGAACACCTCTTCTTTGATCCTTGGCTCCAATTTTCCTGCACTGACGTGATAGTATGCTTGACAACAAAAAACTTTTAGATTAGTATAATCAGCAGGATTTCCTGACTATACCTCAGTTGGAGTCTTGAGATCAAGTTGTGTTAACAACTTCAGTCCAGAATGTCCTATTCAGATCAACGTTAGAGAGCGTGCACTTTGCCCTATTTCATTTTACATCTCCATTCTGTTGTGGAGTATTTCTGATTGTGCGATGCCTTCAACTTTGCAGAACTGATCAAATTAAGCAGAACAAAACTTCAAATCATTATTAGTGCCGTCGCGAGGTCGTCGCGGCCTCTGCTACTGCGAGCTAGGTCGCCTTGCTGTCGTCGCCGCTGATCCCGTCGCGCTTGTTACTACTGCCATTGTGACCCCGTTGCGAGTTAGGATGCCCCACTTGTTGATGTTGTCTGCCGTTGCGCGTCCTCCTTCACTACGCATCCTCTCCGCCGCGCATCCTCCCCCACGATGATCGGCCTCTCTTGCTGCCGTCACGAGGTCGTCACCGCCTTCGTTGCTGCAAGCTAGGATGCCTTGCTATCGCCGCCGCTGCGAGTTTGGCCAACGCCCGCTGAGTTCTACCTCTTCGCCATTGCCGCTTGCCGCCCTCCGTTTCATTCTTAAATCGCGAAAACAAATCGAGAAAAAAATCGGCAAAATAAATGAAGATGTTGCCTATTTTTTTTTATATGATGATGATTGTCTAATATCATGATCTTATGATTGTCTTTACCTTACTTCCATACTGAGTTGCAAAACTCATACGGAGGTTTCTTCCCTGCATGTTCTTAAATGCAGGCTAATGTTAGAATGATGAAGATGACCAACTGTGACAGATCAAGCTCGTAGGTGACTGCATATGAGTGTTTTGAGTCTTTTAGGTTATGAGATAAATTTTTCTTTTTCGCATATTAGTTCATGTTTTAGTTTCCTTTGGACTCATATGAAGTCATTTATCTATCTTCTGTGTATTATGATGTTACTTTCTTTTTGGTATTATTTAATGATGATTAGATTTCCGCTTTATATGATGTGAATTGACTAGTCAAAGTCCTACTTTCGATCAATATGATGTACACGTAAGAATAACCCGTAATATCTTTGAAGTGTATTCTGTCACGTAACGGAGTGCCATTTAAGGGTGTTATAATTTTATTCTTTCATATTATTTGTGTACGTACCAAAGATGGCACTTGCTATTGTTGCCATCCATGGCTGACGTTGAACCGAAACTACTAAGTTGAACCGTCCTTAAAGATCCAAGACTATCTAATCAAATTTAATGGTGGAGAGTGTGGGATTAGAGGGATCATGTACAAAACTTTTGTATGCACCTTACACACTGTACGTAAACAATCCTGGCTGCACACTTATTACCTAGACCTAAATATTTTACATCTTTTTAATATCTTGCAAGACCTACCTACCTACCTACCTACCTACCTACCTACCTACCTTCCTTCCTTCCTTCATACCAGCAATTAATAAATTATAATGCGAATCCAACAACGACGATATGATTGGAAATATTTGTTTGAAAAATTAGAAATACTTAAGGTGAGTGAGTCGTCGTTACGCACAAATAAATATTAAAAGACACATCTCACCACATTTCCATACTTTGGCCATGCTTACTTCTTTAAACTATATATATATATATACGTGGTTTTAGACTTTTATTTTGATACCACTTAGTGTGTCATCCATCCAAAGACACTCTACTGTCTGAAACCACTTCCCGCTTTTAGACCACTTTTTTTTCTTATTATGAAAGAAAGTCCACCAGCTTAATTACTGTACAATGTAATAAAAAATGCCCAAAGTTTCATTAAAAATAAACTTACCTCTGAAGTCAATTCAATTCCTAATAACTCGATAACTGCATATCAATCTTATTATTATTCATTTTAAAAATTGGTATGCGAAGAAGATTCTAGTGCAAATAACATATACTTCACCAACCAAGGGAGGTGGATCAAGTGGTAAATAATTTGTCATTAATAATTTCGTCGAGATTTTGACCTATCATAATTATTAATTAGGCATGAGACTCGGAGTGACACATATAATGAATTTTTATAGAACCATTTCGAATATTGTGGTGGCTACAAAAAAATATCATATAATTCAACCATCTTACGTAAAAGTTTAGAATTCTATAGCAAATCTTTTACTTTTACTTTTTCTGTTTATATATATATATATATTTATAAATAATGGTTGGCGACCCTAGTAGCTTTAAGCGATTATCTTTGCATATGTTGAAAGAAAAATGATAACGATGGTTAAAGTAACCAATAACGCAAAACAGAATTTATTTTTTATTAGTTTATTTATGGACGTTACTAAGGTTTTCTTTTATAGTAGAAGTTTTGAATCTGTGTGATTTTACAAAATGCTAAGAACATAAAAAAATAATAACCTATCCTGGTTTATTCAAGGTAAAATATAATTAATAAGGGTAAATGTGAAATAAACTTTTATTATCTAATCACCATCGAGTAATAAAAACCAGGATCTCAAGTAGGTAGTATATATCAGTAATTTAATTTACCAACAAATTAAATATGTGGCGTCTTGACTTAATCACATGCTACTCACTATCTCAGAAAAACTGTTTATGGGACATGCCGAAGGTGCCAAATAAGTTTTTTTTTCTCTATTTCACATTAACAAACAGATATAATTGTTTTGTTCCCTACAATTAGTGATCCAGCCAACTCATTTCTGTTGAGACTTTGAAACTCCTCATCCACACTGCCATTTAATAGATATACATGATGAGGTTTCCTTCACATTTCAGCAAAGCCATCCACATGCATCAGTCAGTAGCTGTGATTATACATATATATACATACATACATATATATATATATATATATATATGTATATATATGCATGTATATAGATTGCTAAATGTGTGTGTAGGGGGGGGGGGGGGGGGGGGGGGGGGAGAGCAGTGCAAAAAATAAAGAAGATGGTTTCTCTTGCATGATATGGTTTCTGCACATGCGCCAATGGCTTCATTAAATTACATATGTAATATATATAGTTTCTCATTAATGCGCCCTTCAGCTGCTTGGTTGCATGCAGTATAAGAAAATCTAGAAATAAAAGGGGTCCTTCGAGGTATTTAAACATTTCATCAGATTTTATGAGGAGGTAAAAAGTACAAATGTACAAACATGGGCGGCATATTTATATCAACATGCATGTATCTGCTGCCGTGACAAGTCTCCTTGGCTTCTTCTTGCTTGTTCTTGTCTTAGAACTTTATGTATGAGGCCCTTGTCATGCAAGATACACACTTTCTGCTCCACTGGTGATATCATTTGTCACTTATGAGTTTTGTTTTGCTATTGATGACACTAATTGCTTTCTCATCTTATGTTTTGGTATTTGCTATTTTATCCGAGTTTTATGTGGCATGAGTACGTAGAGAGTATATAGTTATTACATAGATACAACCCAATTTTTTTTTTTTGGGACAAAATTTGATGAGGAGAAAAAGGTTTAAACAAAGGATATTTTGCAGTATTTAATTATATAGATAAATCAAAGCACAATGGCAACACTCTGGAACTTGGTTACAAGTTGCTGCTTTGATTACAGCGAACAATTCAGTCAGTGGGCATGCAACTGTGCAAGTGCTTGTCCATGGAAGAAGAGGCGTGACTAGGGAGCAAGAAACGAGGAAATAAATGGTGGACTACAATTTAATTGATGTCTGCATTGAAATTTAGCTCTCCTGTAATTAATAACATCATCAGTTACTTATATATAAAAGATGCACGTCCATCTACCAAACTCTTTTTTTTTATTTTTTATTTCGTTCCGCGTTTTAAATTTTCATCACAAAACCTTCTTAGCTGGTCTTCGCTTGTTGTGTTGTGACACAAGATGGCATAATTCAGAAAAAAAAGGGGCCTCTGCGCTTGGCCAATATATAGGACAGATTACCAGATGAGAATTATGCCCCACCACAGCAGAACCTGTTGAAGCCCGCAGGGAGGGGAGCAGGGATACTTTGTGAGCTGTATGTTCAAGTACTCTGGAAAGTATTAATGCATCAATGGGGGTTTGACATAAAATTATTAGTGCAGGAATAATACTAATAATTTTGTCCTTTGTATTTATTTTCTTGGCATCAGTGCATATGTTACTAGAACAAACCTTTTTTTTTTTTAATCACCAAACATTTTAGCAGTCATCAAAAGAGAACATTGGAAACTCTAGCAGAGTTAAATTTATTTTTCATTCTTTCTTCAGCTTTCATGCACATTGTTAAACAATTCACAGTTTCTAAAACCTGGTCATATTTTACCTCAAAGATGAAAAGCGCAAGAAAATGTCAAAACTGGCCAGTGTTGTAAGGTCTTTTTCACATCCACAAACAAAGCAAAAGGGACTTGTGGGTGCAAAAAGAAGAGGGAGGAGGAGGAGGAAGAAAGGATAAGAAATGAAGCTAAATTTTTATAATGCGTTGTTGCATCTGACAGCCTCCTGTTATCACCACCCTCAACACCACTACTGCAGCTTTTACTTTCTCACATCAGCAGTTAGAAAGGACTGGAAATGGGTTTCTTGGCATCTTTAATTTATCTTTTTTACTTCTTGTTTTCTTTTCTCACTGGCTGCCTCGGTTGATTTCTCCCTTCATCATGTTCTCTTTTGCTTTTATTGTGCTTTACTGGATTACCAGCCCCAGTAGTCCAGATGATGAGATAATGATGTAGCCCACGTCCAATATCAAAATACCCCATGCCAACCTGAGAGAGAGAGAGAGAGAGAGAGAGAGAGAGAGAGAGAGAGAGAGAGAGAGAGAGAGAGAGAGAGAGAGAGAGAGAGAGAGAGAGAGAGAGAGAGAGAGAGAGAGAGAGAGAGAGAGAGAGAGAGGAGGTGGCGTTGCAGGGAGATACCAAAACTCTATTTTTTTTCTCTCTCTGTTCTCATGGTGGAAATAATACATGGTTTCTTGTGCTTCCTTTTCTTTCTTCCCTCGATGAGCTGAGCAACTCCAGTCTTGATTGAGAAAGAAGAAAGTAGCCATCTCGGAGGAGTTTTCCAAACGATGCAACTTTAGGGGCTGAGGGGAAAGAAGCAGAGCGGTAGAAAGAACGGGGGTCACACAGAGGAAAGGAAGGCAAGGGAACCACTCTTTAGTTCTGTTCCTATTATTGTGAGCTCTTGGCCTCTCCGCCGCTGGGTTCTCCAAAAGGTGTGTTCTTGATGGTCCCTCTTCTCCGGATGCAGTGGAAAGAGGCAAGATTTAGCATCTGAACAAGCGCAGTTGGTGGAAAAGAAAAGAAAGGGCCATCCACCTACCAATCTTGACGATGAAACACAGTTCGACGGAGGTTCTTTTTGCTTCAAGATCCCTTCTTCGTCTGGATTCTGTGAGGAGTAGAAGGATCGGAGCCGATTTAGGACAACAAAGTGGCAAGAAAGGCCCAACCTTTTCCTCCATTCGAGGATTGCATCCATCTGAACAGAAGGAGTGACTTGGCTTCTCTAGATATCTCCTTGTTGCAGCTCGTGCCATGTTAAAGTTGATGTCTTGGGCATTTGGATGAAATATTCAGGAATTGCTGGGTTCTTCGGCAACTTGTCTCCAGCACTTGGGGGGCTCCAAAGATTGGATCGTTGGGGGATGTCAAGCAGCGAGAGAGTCTCACGTCCCCACATTCGGGACGGTATGGGGTCCAGGAATGGGCTGCTGGCCCTTTTTTTCCTTCTTGGTGCAGTTTGCTCCGGTTGGACCTTCTGGTTACTGGAAGACTTTGGATATGCGGGAAAGAAAGCGAGAGCCGAAGGCTTCTGTGAAGAGAATGTTGAGGTGCCGCCCGTGCAGTACAATCTTAGTAATAAACAGCTTCAGGCTCTGGCTTTACTGTTGTCTTCGGTCGATCGGGTACTCCCTAGCTTTTTTTTTTTTGGGGAAATATTAAACTTACAGAATGTTTGCTTCTGATATTTATGATCTACCTGGTTACAAGTTGATTTGGGAACAAGATTATTGTGACTTTCCTTTTCCTTCGTTTTGGTTAACCTTGGAGACTTTACCAAGTTTTGGTACTCAGAAGATTGTTACAAGTCAAAAGTTTGAAAGAGAAGAGGGAAAAAAGAAGATAACTAGTGACGGCTTTGCTGTGGAAAAAGAGATGCTTTCTTGAACTCTTTGTTAGGACGACAGGCTGCTTTGGTGACATCAAGCTACATGAATAGCAGCAACATGCCTCTATTGTTTTAACTTGTTTACATTTCAGATGCATCTATGTCATTTTCCAGAATTGGGTACATGTCACACTGTGAATGTGATTTACTCGGATCATGGCTATATTCTTGTGAAAAAGAAATTATGATAGTTTTATTAAATGTAGTTTGGTAACTTTTTGTTGCTAATCTTTACACCAGAACACAACATGAGAATCATATTTCTTTTCTCGCAGGGAATATTTTATGAATGCTTAAAGAAATCATTAGTTGATGTAGACCTCAACAATAACCTTATAGATGCTTTTGAAGTCCTGCATAATGAGAGTGACCAGTTTCCTATCAAGGATAACACCGTCCTTCAGGGTCAGTCCCCAATTCAGGATAACTGTGTATCAGTTGATCCCACAGACTTGACGCCTAAAGTTACAATGCCTTCAGCAAATTATGTAAAGGTTTGCCATCTTGGCTTATGTTTCTGTAGAAATATTTATCAATACTTGTGCGTGTTAAAGTTAAAACTGCTCCCATGTTTACATATTTGTTTAACATCTATTCTTTTAAAGCATCCAGATTAGGTATAATTTTTCTACTCTGGTTAGATACCTTGTCATTCTTTTTGCTTCTTCAGGGATCAACAGCTTAGTGCAAATTTGATTTGCAGCCAAGTAGTACTGTAGTGTAAACTATCTGATCTGTTAAAATAGGAAGAAACAAGAATATGGCATCTCTAACATCCAAATACAAGTATCTTGTATCTCCCTATATATTTAGAAAATCTGGCATATTGGCTCATTGTACATATTAATGAATACAAATTTCTAGGTTTTTCGGGTATCTGACAGGTTTATATATCATCTATTTGAATGCTGAGGTTTCACATACCTTAAGGCGAGCCTGGAGGAAAATATCTATAAGGAACAAGAAATGAGTATGCGTAAACTCTCACAGATATGGTAGTATTACTCCTTGGATGTCTAAAAGCTTGTCTTCTCTTCTTTGTTGAGGAGTAAAAGGACAGGTCAGATGGTTGTTAGTTGTCCATGTATTCATATATTAAAAACTATAATAGTCAAAAGGAAAAACTTTTGAAGATGGGGTGGATTATAAGCCTCCACACATTCTTTAGTGTAGCATCTCTATCCATGGAAGATGCCACCATTTTGATGCACCCGTAATGTCCAGAAGACCATAACACAGTTAAGGGCACTCCAAGAGGACAGCCGGGTGTCCCAGTGGTGCTATAGGTGTGCTAAAATTACACTGGCTAGAGATGCTCTAAATATTAAGTCAAATTTTTTTTTTCTGATTTACTGAGAAATCTCAAAAGGAAAATTGTCTCCAGATTCTCTCATCTCCTCATAAATAAAAAAAGAAAGGTAAAGCTAAATTTTTTATGTATCTAACTACTCCATGTTCCAACCAATTTACCTTTCATTAGATTATCATCAACACAAGATGATACATTATTCTTAAACAAAGTTTCATTTATCCTTTTGTTTGCATATTAGTTAGTCCGTCTATATTTTATAGCCGGTCCCAAGCCCGGATAAAGGAGGAGGGTTGTGTTAGGCCCCGACAGCCAGCATAAAATCATGTCGAATCTTATGAACATGGATCAACATCCATGTAGCCGACCCCATCTAGTGGGATAAGGCTTTATTGTTGTTGTTGTTTGCATATTAGTTAGTGTTCCTATTGTTCAAACATTTGGGTGATGGCATTGATGACTATAGATGAGATCTTGTTCACATCTTTCCTTTTAATAATGGAAAATCCGACAAGTAGGAAAAGACTTTTTCTTATTATCATAAAATTGTGCTAGAGATCATGTTGGTTTTTTCTACGTCTTTTTTTCCTTTTGAGAAGACTCTACTACAGCTTCTGAGTACAGATACATAATGGCATATGACATTGGACTCACTAAGAGTATATTTGACTAGGATTATGATGTTAAGCCATATAAAAAGGAGGAATTCGGTCCACGAGCACATGATGAAAGGACCACAATATCCTTTTTAGGCATGCCTCTTCTTTTGGTAATGAGCATAGTGCTTTTCTCGTTAGGGTCTTGCTTTGGCAGATCCTGGAAGTTCTCTCGTCAACAACTTCAACGACAGGAGCATTGCCAACCACATGTTTCCAGCTGTAGCAGGAAATGGATGAAGAGGATCCTAGTTCTAGGGGTCTTGGCTGGACTCTTGCTATCATTGTGGATATTTATAAGTATGAAAGTGGATATGATGGAGAGGAGAAAAGAAACTCTTGCAAACATGTGTGATGAGAGAGCTCGGATGTTGCAAGATCAGTTCAATGTAAGCATGAATCATGTGCATGCGTTAGCAATTCTAGTCTCAACATTTCATCATGGGAAAAAACCTTCTGCCATTGACCAGGTATTTCTCTATCAATTCTGACTACCAGTGACCAACATTAGGAAGTTTGGTAGCAGTACTGTTTTATGACAAATTTCTCAGGAATGATGACACTTTTCTCAATAATACTACATGAGTCCATGTTTCTTTGTTCTTGAAGACCTATTCTTCTTTAAATACGTGTTATAAGCTTGACAGAAATTACTAGGAGAACTTTCCAGAGTTCCTAGCTAAGCTGGAAACTTTAAGTGATGTATTCTTCAAATCAAGTAGTGAAACTGTAAATGACATTGATTAATCAAGTACCAGTGTCTTAAACATCAATATTCAGTGGACATACATGTCTTTTTGGAATCTGAAATTATATTGCCCAAGTATGTGTGCTTTACTGATATAAGCAGCACTCACTAGTCATTTAGCTTTGAATGGATTTGTAGTCAATCCATTCTGAGATCAATTTGTCCTTTTATCAGAAAACATTTGAAGAATATACTGCGAGAACAGAATTTGAGAGACCACTAATGAGTGGGGTTGCCTATGCTCTGAAAGTACTACATTCAGAGAGGGAGGACTTCGAAATGCAGCACGGATGGAAGATAAAAAAGATGGAGACTGAGGATCACTCCCCCGTACAGGATGATTACTTCCCTGAGAAGCTTGAGCCTTCACCTGTTCAAGAGGAATATGCACCTGTCATATTTACACAGGAAACTGTCTCTCACATTGTCTCCATAGATATGATGTCTGGGAAGGTGACTTCATCTACTTTGTTACTTTTTTGTTAACAATATGTAGGTCCATTATGTTAAATGTTTCTAGAAGATGATTTTTTTTTGTTTCATTCTCAAAATGCACCTATAATTGCAGTTTCAATATATGCACTTTGCTTTTATGCGGTTAGATGATCAGGAAGGTCAAAATGTGATGCCTATCACCACAGCACACTGCTGAAAATATAAGATAACAGCTAGTCATATGGCAACAGTTGGATGACCAAGTAGAAAAGGTCAATTGTGTTGGGATGCAATGAAGTCATACTGGCAGAAATTGAGGTCCCAGGGATACATGTAATTGCACCACTGAATTCCTATGCAATGGTTCTTAGTTTGAATTTTATTGAGATATGGTGCATAGAAATCTTGTTCCAGGCACAAGTCCCATGAAACTTGTACAATTATTGGAATAGATATTTGGAATTCCATGTGGGCCAGGATGTTCATGAGAATATCCCTGGTGGTGCCTTCGGTATATGTTGTACAATGTTCTTTTACTTGGTGGCAATTACAACATTTTCCCCATTAACATGCACATATAGTGACGGATGCTAACTTTTTCATCAATAGTTAACCTTCACGTTCATGGAAGATGTTTATGGAATATGTGGCTAACTCCTTCCTTTTGATGTTGCGATCAGCAAGATCGTGAGAACATATTACGAGCAAGAGCAACTGGGAAAGGAGTTCTAACTTTTCCTTTCGATCTTTTGAAGTCAAATCGCCTTGGTGTGGTGCTTACATTTGCAGTATATAATTCTGACCTCCCGTCAAATGCAACACCAGAAGAGCGCATTGAAGCTACTGTAGGGTAATGCCTGTTGTGCACCATGTTTCTATGGATACCCTTTCATCAGCTTCCATTTTGAACATCTTGTTTGTTTGTTGTGTTTAACAAATTGGACTTTTCTCATGGATAGGTATCTTGGTGCTTCATTTGATGTCGCATCATTAGTGGAAAAACTTCTTCAGCAGCTTTCTAGCAAGCAAACTATTGTTGTTAATTTGTATGACACAACTTATGCCTCTGCCCCTATGATGATGTATAGCCCTGATGCCATTGGTGCTGGTGAGGTGCACGTTAGCAAAGTGGATCTCGGGGATCCAACTCATAAGCATGAAATGCACTGCAGGTAGAACTTCAATATATCTGAATCCATATACTTCGGACTCAAACAGTATAGCCTTAGGAGTGACATTATTCTTCTCCTCCAGGTTCAAGCACAAACATCCACTTCCTTGGTCAGCAATATCTACTTCACTTAGTGGTGTAATAATTGTTCTTCTCATTGGATATATAATTCATGCTGCACTAAACCGCATTGAGGAGGTCGAAGATGATTATCTACAAATGAAAGAATTGAAAATTCAAGCTGAAGCTGCTGATGTGGCAAAATCTCAGGTGGTTTTCTCTAAACTTGTCATCCCTGGCGCCTCTATTCTTCCCTTGCTCACTATATGGGAAGACCCAGACTCCAGTCTCAGGAGGGCCAAAAAATAATTGCAGCGGCCAGATCTGATCCCATGACCTATAAAGTGTTGAGCAAGAGAGCCTATACCAAGTTTGATTTTTAATTCTAGAATTTATATATTAGTATTTGTGGCTAAATAAAATTTGAGGGTGGTGGTGGTGGGGGTGGTGTGGTGTGGGGGTTTTAACCCACCCACTACATGGGTTTCTCTATGTGTGAAGAATACAATATATTGCATGTGCACATGCAGCTGTATCCATGTGTAACTGAGCATGCATGTGCTAGATTTTTTTTGTGCATCACATGATTACATAGGCGAGTGATGGGATTAACAACAGATTGAACACTGGAAGCAATAAAACATCTATATGATGTTGTTGTTTGTTAATTAATAATTTATATTATCCATCCTCAATGTTAACTTTTTGTGGAAACTGCAAATTGTCTCAAGACGTGGACTCTTTTCTGGTTTCACAAATCTTGGACTGATATCTTCCTATTGTCCCTTGCAGTTTCTGGCCACAGTTTCCCATGAAATCAGAACACCGATGAATGGTGTCCTAGGTTTGTAATTGGATTGGAGCAGTTAATTAAATTTTAAATTGACATACTTATCTACATTTGATTTTTTATGAATAGATATTGTAGTTAGACAATAATAAGGCCCCTTCCTCCACAGGTATGTTGCAGATGCTGATGGATACAGAATTAGATGCGACTCAACAAGATTTTGCAATGACTGCTCAATCCAGTGGAAAGGCTCTTATAGCTCTAATAAATGAGGTTCTCGATCTTGCCAAAATAGAGTCTGGCAGGCTTGAGTTAGAGGCTGTGCCTTTTGATGTTCGTGACGTGTTGGACAATGTGCTGTCCTTATTCTCTGACAAGTCACAAGCCAAAAGAATAGAAGTAAATCTGGAAGTGGCATGTTCTCTTTTATTACCTGAGTTGTGCTTCTGTCTCTCTTTGTTGACATATTTTTCTTTTTCTCGTGCAACCAGCTGGCAGTGTATGTATCTGATGGGGTTCCAGAGGTTCTTATTGGTGACCCTGGAAGGTTTAGGCAGGTCATCACAAATCTTGTTGGAAACTCTGTAAAGGTTTGTTGTTTGCCATTGCATGTTCAGCATCTATAAATGATTTGCTGCACATAGGTAGTCTGTGTAAGTTTTTAAGAAGCTAGTGGTCATTGACATTTGGCTATCAACATCTTGATTCTATCCTGTGATAGTAATGTTTGTCAAATGTGAAAATTCAATAGATGGAAACTTGGGAATGTTAACTTTTTTTTCAAGAGAAGAAAGGACGAGTACGAAGTTGTGGTAGACATCCAATTTATTATAAAACCATAAAAAAGTGTGAGATTGACATGTGTGTGGAAAACTGAAATGAAAGAAACAATGTGAATGAGATGGTTACCCACAAAAAGAAATTCTCTCTCTTAATTCTTGCCTTTAAATCTTATAAGAAAGTCACTTTTAAACACACTGGAATTAAAATTATCTGCAATTAGGTATTTCTGGATAATTTGTGAAATACACTCAAGATCTATTATCATTATCATTCATGCAAAAAATGATGTGTTTAAATAGGATCCTAGTTGTATATCAATCAGCATTTGTCTGTATGCAAGTGTTGATATCCGATCAATAGTTCCAACTATCCTTATCTTCTAACACACAGTTAAGCGAAAACAATTATGTTGATTCGGTAGGTAACATAGATTTGTTGATGTTGATAAAGATGCTTCTGAAACAGATTGAACGTTGTTTAAATTTTTTTCTACATAAGAGATAATTATGCTCATTCTTTGAGGAAGCATAATGAGTTTTCCTAATTGATTTGGATCTGGCTGATTTCAGTTTACAGAAGAGGGGCATATATTTGTGTCTGTGCATCTAGTTGATGAAATTAACATCTCATGCGATTTCAACAACCATATCTCAGAAGGTGACATTGAAGTGTTCAATGAAGACAAGAAAACTTCATACAACACATTGAGTGGATATTTTGCAGTAAACAAGCGAAAAAATTTGGAAAATTTCTCTATATTGAGATCTTTTGGTGAAACTAGTGGCACAATCAACTTGGTGGTAAAAGTTGAAGACACTGGTGTAGGAATACCTGAAGAAGCTCAGCGTCGTATTTTCACTCCATTTATGCAAGCTGACAGCTCAACTTCACGGACTTATGGTGGAACTGGTATAGGTTTGAACATAAGTAAATGCTTGGTGAATCTGATGGGAGGGGAGATAAGTTTTGAGAGCAAGCCTGGCGTTGGCAGTACATTTACTTTCACCGCCGTATTCAATGGGGGAAAGAGCTCAAGTGATATGAAAAAACATACCTCTGGTTCAGTTTCATTAGACTTCAAAGGAATGAGAGGTCTGGTTGTCGACGGGAGAATCATCCGTGCTGACGTTGCCAAATATCATTTACAAAGGCTAGGAGTCCAAGTAAAAATTGCAACTACTCAAAAATCTGCAATATCCACTATAATTGATAATTGCAACTCGAGGTAATTCATTGTGGTGCCAAGACTTTTCAGATCTATCAGATTATCGTAAGCATTAAGTTCCGATAAAACAAATAATATGCAGTTTGTATAGACTTTTTGATCTCATATATTCTCTCTTCAGTTATGCTTTCCATGATTTATATTCTTTCTTTTTTCTACTAGATGATTCGATTAGTGATTTTGTTGCAAAGGTGATGTACTTTTACATGTATGGTATCTGCATTCAAGACAAAAAATAGTGAGATGTCGAATTTATCCTTGTTACATAGTTGCTTGCCTTTTTTTTTTCTATGCATAGTTGCAGTTAACAAATCTATTAGTATTCTCCAATTATAGCTACCCGATGAACTATTCACTAAGATTCAGTGTTTATTTGTTCTACTTCTGCTTTTTGCCTGACATACTGACTTGTTTAAAAACAAGTGGAAGATGTTTTTAGCTGCCATGGTTCATGTTCAAGCCCATTAGCTCAGCAATTGTAAATCTTAACCTTTTGTCCTTTTAATTCATATTAGATTGAAGAATAAATTTGAACTAAGATATCATTTTGTACAACATTTTACATACTATTTTTGTTTTATATTTATTTGTGCAGTGGAAAAGAGCATTTAGACATGGTATTTGTTGATAAAGATGCTTGGGGTAAAGGGTCAGGTCTAGCATTTCCTCATCCCCTTGTAGAGCTAAAACAAAATGGTGTCTTGAGACTAAAAAACATGCCAAAATTTTTTCTACTAGCAACCTCCTTGAGCCTTGTTGAGGTTGAGGACCTCAAGTCTGCAGGATATGCTGATACTATAATGAAACCCCTCCGCCTAAGCATGATTGCTGCTTGTCTCCGGAAGACATTAGGCGTTGAGAATCAAAGCCATCTAGGAAAGGGACAACCAGTGGCACTTCGGAGCCTTCTGAGAGGGAAAAATATCCTAGTTGTTGATGACAATGCAGTGAACCGGATAGTTGCTACTGGAGTCTTGAAGAAATTTGGAGCTATAGTCACATGCACAGAGAGTGGGAAGGCTGCCATTGGATTGCTCCAACCGCCTCATGGTTTTGATGCTTGCTTTATGGATGTTCAGATGCCAGAAATGGATGGGTATGTTGTAATTCTATGTATTTCTGTTGAAGTGTTACAGTTCATCGCTAATATTGCTAGCTCAGATTCTAAATGCAAAAGATTGAGAAGCTGTCTACCTATGGCAAGCGATAAAATATTTTGGTGTAATCAAACTTTTAAACTTTTAAACTAATACTGAATCTTGTGCATGCTACAATAGGTGGGACGCAGGGTGTGATGATTTTCCTAATGTTGTCCTAATCGATCAAAATCCTGGGTTTCCAATAAAAAATCATGGGGAATAATCCATTTTCGACTTACCAGAGTGATTAGTCATTTGTTCAATTTTCAATGAGATTTGTTGTTACTAACATTCATGTTACCTCCAACTACAATCCTTTACAGATTTGAGGCCACTAGGCAGATCCGGTCCATGGAGAGTAAAGTCAATGAACTGATTAAGTCTGGTGGAGCAACGTTGGAGACATATGGAAATGTGGCCTACTGGCACGTGCCCATACTGGCCATGACAGCTGATGTTATTCAGGCAACATATGAGCAATGCATACGATGTGGAATGGATGACTATGTATCGAAGCCTTTTGAAGAGCAACAACTCTATTCAGCGGTAGCGCATTTCTTTGAATCTGATATGGCGGAAGCAGATTCCTTATGATTTATTCCGGTTTCTGCCTGAGCACTGTCAAATGGATGCACTGTGTTGATAAAGCACAGCAAAACCTGCATACACATAAAAGATATTGCTGAGCATCACAGCATCTGAATTGAAAGAGAATTCTTCAGCTTCTTTGTCTGGTGAGTACCTTATTTCTTTCTCCTTAATGAAGAACCTTGTGAGTATACTGAATGATATTTGCGCATGCATTATGACATCAAGACTCCTTGTTTTTCATATTTGTTGGATGACAAGAACTGTTTTTTTTCTATTAACAATTACCTCGGGAATGAGCAAAGAATTTCCTACTCCATTCATACTATGGCTTGGAGTCAGGCATTCGTGATCAGACTTTTTTTTTTCATTTTAGGTGAAAATGGTGACTGTATTTCCGTAGTCATTGTGATCAGAAGTGGAAGTTAATCCATGCAAACCAACCATGAAATATGTATAGTGCAAATATGAATAACTCTAGTAAAACATGAAAAAGCACCAAGTAGAAGATATTGCAAGTTCCCTGGTTTTGGCTTCTGCTTCGAGAAGATCATGCATTTAGCTTAACGTTGTTCAAGACTATAATTCGCTTAAATGTATCTGCTCCTTTTTGTTTTCAGGACAACTTGGATATCTACTTTTTCTGTATAAATCCATGGTCAGTTTGAGCTGCTCAGGCGTTGTAACATTTACTGTAAAAAGGTTAGGATCTTAGGGAACCATTTCGAATTCTTTCATTCATATTTTCCTTTGTGGTACTTGAATCGTTCAAAGTAGGAATGTGATCTTTGAAATATATTGAGAGACCTGTAGATAGCGAAGGCGGGAAGGGACATTGTAGGATAAATGCAATCCAAATGTTGTATACTATGATGTCATGGCAAAAATTTGTGTGTTTAAAGTCGAATAAGAATTTCTTCCAAGTTAGATTTTTGTTTTCCTAATTGCAGGATAGAAATAGTTCTCATCCGTTATCATAAATGGTGACAACATTTTGTGTTTTTTTTCTCTTAATTTTCCTGTATGTTTTGTTGTTTGATTCCTTTTATCATCTTACATTTTTTAGAAAGGATTATGTACACACAGATATATAATGGCGGAGATGAGTGTTGTAAGTGCAGTAAGCGGTGATATCTCAAGTAATGGTGTAGTCAATGTTATTAAAATTGGACCGGTTGAATGCAGATTTTGAAAAAAAAATTAAAAAAAAATATAAAAATAGGAAAGTTAAATGAGAAAAAGGAAAGAAATATAAGGAAATTTAAAGAGGAGGGAATATTATATTTACACAATTAAATAGGAATTGAAATAAAAATGTAAGTATTTGAAATTGAATAATATTAGAATAGAACTTATCAAAGGGCATAAAATAAAGAAAATAAAAAGGAAAGTGTTAAATAAAAAAAGTAATTTAAGATAAAATTTATTAATATAACATCTTTCATCATTAAATAGTAAATATTAAATTATTAATAATCTATTTATATTATCATTATAAAATTTTAATTAATAAAATTATGTTATATTATTTTTTAATATTTTTAATAAGTTATTAGTACATTATTCATATACTATATCATATAACTTATACTATATTTTTATAATTATTATAAATAATATTATTTTAATAAAATTTGGTTCAATTCGGTCGAATCTGATCAAATTGATCCAACCACGATCTAGTGATGAGTCCGATCTGATCGTCGGTTCGGTTCTGAAAACATTGGGTAGAGTGATTAGATGGACCGAAAGGTTTTTGATTCTTAAAAAGATTACCATAAATATTTGTTTGCTTTCTAATTAATTGCTTTGATAACAAATATATTCGCTATCAATTATCTTAAATTGTATGCTTTCATAATAAAATTTATTTTATAACCATAATATAATATGGACTACGTCATATTAGTTACTTGAAAATATTATTTCTCTTTTAAATTGTATATATCTTCTTATTATATTTTTATAGTGCATTTTTGCTTTGCATACAATAACATATTTAATAATTATATTTTATATCAATTAGCTTAAATTATATAATTTCATAACAACTATAAATTATTTGTATTATTTATATTCCTTAAATATGTTCACGTATTTTTTTCACAATATTATTTTTATATTTAGATCTAAAATAGATATGATTTTGGCCATTAAGAATTAGGATTTCTATATTAAATTCTATAATCAAATACTAAATTTATGATGATTTTATATTTTTATAATAATAATTTTAAATTATTTTAATATTTGTGAATCTACTAAATAAATTATTTAACTCTGCCACCGTATTATATAATAGAAAAAAAAAAGGATTGTCTAAATTATGTTCAAATAAACATAAGACAAAGATATGGAGTCTAACTAGAGCTGGCAATAAGGCAGGCCATTCGTGCGTCCATCATGGCCTAACCTAATTTGATATGAACCCAACCTATTAGCTTGTAAGGTCTACATGCTAACTAATATATTCTTATAAAATATAAATATAAATATAAATCATAATATCATTTTATGTATATTTTTTTTTGTAATTATATATTTATTTTAATTAAGAATTGGGGCCTACTAGGATAATAAGTTAGGTCAGGCTTTGTAAAATTAATAAAAAACATAAAACTAGGTCTTCTTTTGATATGTTTCTGTGTGAGTTTGGCCAGTCCTAAGTCTCATCATAAATAAACTTATCTTAAGATATACCCTGACACAAGTAAGTAAAAAAGAATTCAAATAATGAAATATAGCCTCACGTGCTAACACAGCACATGATGAATGTTACGTATCAAAATTTAGGATTTTGATGCCTTATTTCCTTACATAATAACAATAGAAAACTTAATCATATACATTAACATAATATAAAAATATGCATCGTCATAATGAATGTAATAAATAAAGTTATACATGTTATAAGCTATAACATAATTCTTTCGTGGCATATGTACACATCATATATTCAGAATTCTATAGAAATATAAATAAGCACCAAATATCATGATATCAATATTTTCATGTATAATCTTCTTCATAACTTTTTGAACGTCACCTATTATATAATATTATTTCTTCTTTTATTTCTTTATATTTACTTTGTGACACTTAAAAAAATAGTGAAAGACAATGCAAAGGATGAAGAAACAATGTGAAAATCTAAGTTCTTCAAACAATAATTATTTCTCCATTTGGTTATTCGTATTTTGGACATTACAGGTGAAGAAAAGTCACAACTCAATTCTACTCCATCGTATAAATATTCTATGGATATTCACTTCTTTTATATTTATGAATTGACCAATAGTATTGTGGATATAAGAGAGGACGATAATTCATAATAGAGTTCTCCTCTAACAAAAAGCCATCCATTAAAATTGTTTTTTTCATTTATTAATTGAACTTTAATATTTTTAACATAGAGATGAAAATAATTTATAATGAACTTCTTCTCCCTCAAATAACCTTCAAGGGAATTCCAAGTAGATTTTCTCTCCCTCAAATAACCTTTACTAAGATAAACATGTGAATATATTTCAAAAGGTTCATGAAGTCAAAATTTAGAAATCAAAATTTTATAATGCGATCGGTCGACCAACTGGCCGGTCAAAAGATATTTGAAGAAGAAAATGGAGAAATGTGACTAGTCTGTCCACTAGTGGACGGACCTGACTAGTGTGTTCACTGGTCAAAGAATCTACCTAGACTGGTCGACCACTTGTATCGACTAACTTTCATGCTGATGCGAAAGAATGCAATGACTGATTGAATGATCGGTCATCCGATCTCACAAAAATTGGGAGTGGTCGAAAGGAAATATGCAATGATCATATTGACCCATTAACCTATTGTCCGATTTGGTCCAGTCCTAGTTTGACATAAAAGCTATGGTAATGGTTAATTTTAGAGCTGATTTGTTTTTTCAAAGTCCCCTCAAATGACAATATTTCATAAGTTTTCTATAAAAGTGACACCAAACACTGAAGAGAAGCCATCATGCAAGGGAAACCATTTTAGAACCTCTTCCAAGGCTATGGCATACATTTGATCTTTACTTTGTGAATCATCTATTCTATCTCCTATTTTCAATTATAAGCATTTATTGTAACAAGAGAGTGTTGAAGAAAATTTCTTGTGTATTCTTTGTGGTGAAATTGAGAACTCATTGTTAGAAGAGGTGTCCATTAACTCTTGAGTGAAGAAGGTGGTGGGGTATAAAAAGGAATCTCCTCACCTTATAAGCAAAAGGGAAGATAGTGAAACTCTAACAATATCAAAATCGAGGAGTCGAAGCGGGGACGTGATGCTAAGTACTTGAGGCCAAACCTCATTAATTCTCTTTCCCTCTTGAGTTTGCATTTCATACTTCTATATTATTATTGTGTAGTTGCTTGTGCTCAATTTTTATAAAAATGATTTTAAAGTTTTCGATTGCAATTTTTATACACCAATTCATCCTCCTCTAGGTGCTTTTCGATCCCACAGTTGGTATTAGGGCAAGATTGCTCTTTGGAGATATAGCATCAAGTAGTTTTACTCCCAATAAAGGTCAATCGATCAACCACACACTTTTCTTTAGTTCTACAAAGTTTTTCTTATTGAAAGATTATAATGCAAGCATAGGTTTGCTCCATTGTTATTGATATTTATTATGTGATTGAAAATGATTGTAGCTTGCATGGTAAATCACCTTCGGAATACAACGAGGGTGAAAGTTTTTTTTTCATCAAATTAGATTGGAAAGATAAAAATATTTTCTATTGTGCTTTGAACTCTACTTAATTTAATCATATGTTTACTTGCCAAAATGCTCATGAAATTTTAAGATCATTTATCATTATACATTGAGGTACCAACAAATAGAAAATTAAGGAGTCTAGAATGAACATTTTGAATCATCAATATGATTCTTGTAAAATGCTTGATAATGCAACTATAAATGAAATGGTTGTAGATTTATGATATGGTGAATGGTTTAATCTCTTTAGGTGAACCAAGGACTAACTCCCAAAATGATATTAGGCCTCTCTTCCAAAAAATAAACAAATTTGACATTAATGATCTTATAGGACTACTCTTGACCTATGATATTGGAAAAAAGAAAGAAAAGATGAGGAGGAAACAAACTAAGATGATGGTGACTTCGATGAAAGGAAACTTACCTTGTATGCTAAGAACCCTGATAAGTACCTCAAGTTTTGCCAAGAAAAAAATGAAAAAATGTCAATAGAAGATCTTCAACAAAAAAGTGAAGTGACTCGTTTTGAATGTAAGAAAGTTGGTCCCTATAAAAATGAATATCAAAATCTAGCCAAGAAAGAAAAGATAAAAGAAAATTCAAAGAAGAAGAAGAAAACCCTTAACTCACTTTGGGATGAAAGTAAAGATGAAGATAGTGCCTCTGCAAAATCTTCAAGTGATGATGAAGAATCCTATCTTTGCTTAATAGCTAATGAAGAAGAGGTAAACTCAAATTCTTTTAGCGATGATGATTCTTTTGATATGCATGAAGTGTTTAGGAAGCTAATTCTACTACTCTCAAAAGAAAGCATGAAAATTTGAGGAATGATTTTGAGATGTTGAAGGAAAGTCAACATTAAAAATCAAATATTGATTGTTAACATTGCAAAGTTTTAAATGATGAAAATTTTAGGCTTGAACTGTTCATTACTGAATTGGAAACAAAAAGATCTTATACAAAAGCTCTTTTTGAAACAAAACCATGAAATAATAAATCTAAAAAATGAAGTTATGGATTTAAAAGGTGAGCTTCAAAAGTTTTCAAATGAAAGAAAAAAGTATTAGATTTCACGTTTAATAGTTCTAGAGTACCATGTCATAAAAGGGACTTGGTTTTAATTCTTTTGGATAGAAACATGTTAAAAAAATATTTATAAAGGTTTCAAATACACATAAGTCAAATCTTATTTGTTACATTATGGTTTTGATGGTCATTATGCCTTTCCATGCAATATTAGAAAACCTAATAGCATTTGAATGAAAATTATTTGAACCCAAATAGAATCACACAAAGTTGGGTACCAAAGAGTTGAATCTCTATCATGATTACTCTTGTAGGAATCTCCAAAAAATAACAAGGGGAAGACAAATTATATTTGAATAGTGGATGTTCAAAGCACATGACGAGAGACATCCAATTTCAATATCTTGGAGAGAAGAATGGTGGAACTGTCATCTTTGGTGATAATGCAAAATGAAAAGTAATTGAAATTGGTAATGTTAAGAAAGATGATGTAGGAGTGATCAAAGTACAAGGACATTTAGAGAAGGTCCATCCAGAAAAAAATTCATCACATGGAGGCAATATTGAAAAAGGAAAAAGAAGAACAAATTAAAGAGCAAGTTGAAAATGTTAGAGAGAATTGGAAACCAATCACTTGATGCATGACAAGTTATTCTAAAAATTGAAGAAATTATTCTTCACATCCAATTGATAAAATCATTAACCTAGGCGATAGAAATTAAAATTCGAAGCTCCTTTAAATTTTTTAGACTTTTTTAGACTTTTTTCTTATAGAGATGATGATTTAAATGATTTCAATTGGATAAATGCTATGCATGAGGAATTGAATAATTTTGAGAGAAAGCAAGCATCAAATGATCTAAGAATTATTTTATTATCGGAACCTTACGAAACAAGTTAGATGAAAATGATGTCATTGTGAGAAACAAGGCTAGATTAGTGGTCAAAGTAAAAATTCAAGATCTATTAATGTCTAGTCAAATTTTTTCGATCGACGAGCCACCATCGATCAATCTGTCCTGCATCAAATAGAATATTCATACTAACATACATTCACCAGTTGACCGCTCTGAGGGTATCATTGATTGGTCTCTGCAGAAAATAGATTTAAGATAAAAAATAAATTGACTGGCTGTCCCTCTCACCCATTTACTTTGCAAGACCCTCATTCATCCTCCCACGCCCAATCCCTCCAGGATATCTTGCTTCGCTGAATGCTGACCACTGACCACTAATGACATCACGACAGACCTTACTCTCTCGATCTTCCTTGCAACCGACGACTACTCATGTAGGATCATTAATTTCCTAACTTCCTTGCCCAGTCCGTCAGCTCTTATACCATCTTTGTTCATTCCGATCGTTGATGGCTCCTTCTCCTCCACCAACCACCTAAGAAAGATTTTAGTGGCTTCATCTTTCGTTCCACACTCTCGTATCGCATTTCATTTTTTGTTTCGGTGGTTGCCCTGTCTGCCTGTGGTGTGGTACGCCACCACTACAAGAAAAAAGTTGATTATAGACGGTCAGCCCCAAACTGTCGAAAATCATGATTTTTGACGAGTTTCTCGACGGAACCGATCAGTCGAAAAAATGGTCGTCGCAAATCAATTTTTGACGGTTGGAAAAAAATTCGTCGGAAGTATCAACGGTTTTGACTGCCGAAACTTTCAGCGGTCGCGCGACCGCCGAAAGTTTCGGCGGTTAAAATCGTCGAAACTTTTGATGGTCGTCACAACCCACCGAAACATTCGGAGGTCACAAACCGTTGAAACTTTCGACGGTCGCAATCATCACAAAGAATTTTTAAAATATAAAAAAATTAGCCGGCGGCCCGCGACAAGATCCGGCCGCCAGATCACGTCAACATGGCGGCCAGCATATTAGGCCGCGGCTGGCCGAATCGGGCCACGGCCAGATCGACTGACCGCTGGATCCGGCCCCAACGGCCAGATCTGACCGCCAGGCGGCCGGATTCGACCGCAAACCGCCGATCCGATCGCTGACGGCTAGATCCGGCAACTAGGCAGCCGGTCTAGCCCCCGCGGCCAGATCTGGCCGCTGGCGGCCGGATCGGTAGCCAAGCGGTCGGTCTGGCCCCCACGGCCACATTCTGGAGAGAGAGAGAGAGAGAGAGCGAGAGAGAGAGAGAGAGAGAGAGAGAGAGAGAGAGAGAGAGAGAGAGAGAGAGAGAGGCGCGAAGGTCACCGGTGGGTCATCGTCCGGGAGGGAGAGGGTCGCCGGCCGGGAGGTCGTCAGGCCGACAAAAGAAGGGGTCGTCGGGCGGGTCGTCAGGTCGTCGAGGGAGAGAGAGAGAGAGGAGAGAGGGAAAGAAGTAGATAATGGAGTGGGAAAGTAGATATATATATATATATAGGGTTAGAAAGTTGGGAAAGTAGGAAAACAAAAAAAGAAGCGGCGGTAGAGTATGTTTTAATTATCGACGACCATAACCGTTGAAAAATTAGTAAAGATATATATGAATATAATATTTAATTATTTTTAAAGTTATCGACGGTCGAGACCGTCAGAAATTATTTAATTATAATAATAAAATACTACTAACATATATATAATATTTATTTTTTTAGTTTACCGATGTTCCGAACTGTCGGTAGCATATTATATTAATAAAAGACTCCTTATATTATATTATTTTTCATTTACCGACGGTCAGAACCGTCAAAAATTGTGACAATTTAAAATGTCGCTAATTATATTAATAAAAGACTCCTTATATTATATTATTTTTTACTTACCGACGGTTTGAACCGTCGAAAATTATGATGATTTCAACTATCACCAAATATATTAATAAAATACTCCTTATATTATATTATTTTTTATTTACTGACGGCATTGACTGTCGGAACTTGCGACAGATTGATATCCGTCGGAACTTTCGACGTTCCTAATCGTCGAAAAATAAAATAATGATATAAAAAATTCCATAATTTATTATTTTTATTTCCAACGATTGTGACCATCGAAAGTTCCGACGGACGCTATCCGTCATAAAATCCATCCCAAATTGCGAGGAATTTCTTTTCGTCGAAAACCGCTCGTCAGAAAATCACAATTTTCTTGTAGTGCGCCCAAGTTCTCACTGGCCAATCCTCCCATACTAGTGATTGTTCCTTTGTTCTTTCTCCGTGAATCATTCCTACTTATGCTATTCCTTATCGTATGACCCCTATTAAATTATAGAATTATATAAGTATTTATATGAAGAATAGTCGACCCAAAATTATGAGTGTCAATCTTATTCATTAAGAATAAAGATGAGTCCCCAAGTTTGATGGTGGCATATGAATCAAGTAAATATGAGGGATACTTTACGAAAAGTAAGTTATTTGTTTGGTTAACCACAATGTACCCTTGTATTTCTGAAGTTTGATTTAAGATTTGAATACCATTGAAAAAAATATGTTATACTTCACAGTGTGCATTGGAAACATAATACAATCATCATGTGTTTTTTCAATGTCATAGGATCATTTAATCCCCAACTATTTTTATGGATATGAGGAATTTCAAATTGTTCTTAAATTATAATTAGTTTGTTGATGACACCTTAAATTGTTCATAAAGTAATATAAGTTAGAAAAACATTTGAACCCTATTTTACAAAACTCATATAAAACAAAATTGGGTGTCACGATTAGTGTGAGTTTTGGTATGACCATATAGTAAGGGTCCATGTTGTCTATATGACAGAAGAATCATGTTCCTATTAGATAAGATCATTTGAGATGCTAGAGTGAGTCAGATTAAAAACTTATCCCTAACTCTTAAATGATCATGATGTGTTTCTTGTGCACATTTTAGGAAGACATGAATAAGATTATGTACATATGATTTGGTTTGTTCAAAACTATTGATTTGGACGAAAATATATTGTTTAGAGAATGTCTACTTCTTATCTTAGGTTATAAGAGGTATAGGACAAGGAAGAAATGTTCGTACCCTATAATGGTATGTCACAAAAACTTTAGTCATGTAAGATATTTTATTTTGGAATAAATACTTTCAAATAATAAGATGAGGGCAATATCTATAATCCATCCAAATGAAGTAGAATGTTGATATGTACGAGAGTCAAATAGTATTTATGTCTATATCATCGATACTATAATTAGAGAAGAAAAGTCAAATAATTTGGATTTGAACACCCTATGTTTTGACACTTTGCAAGCAATATTGGTTATCCAACATTTTTGAATGACCTCGACATGAATAAACTTTAGAGTCTATATTTTCCAAGGTCAGGATACATTCTAATCATACATATGAATATGAAGATAGAAATAATAGATGAAGCTATAAGTTATGTTGCTTTGAATAATCTGAAAAATCAATTTACGAGATGTGTCAGGAAACATAAGTCAAATTCTAGTATGGTACTTATGAAAATCACGTAGATATATAAATACTTGTTTAATGAAAGTTCAGATTCATAAGCATTAAATATATGTAAAGATGACTTAGAGTTGTCTTTTCCAAGTTTGATAACATTAAAGAAGAATAAGATTATGGGTGCTAATGGAAATTTGATGGAAACAATTGACAATAATTTTATTGTGACAATATGCGGTGTCTATAATTTAAGGAATTGTCAAAGAGAAAGACAAAAGATAATATCACTAAATTAGGTATAAAGTGTTGAGAGACAACTATCGGATTTGTTTAATGTTAAAAAGTGATACTTACTTGGTAAGGTCTGAATCATTTGATGATCAGTAAATTATCATTAGTAAATGTGAATCATTATTAATAATTTTCAAAGTATTATGGATTCTTAAACTACTATCTCCCATATTAGAATCATTATTAACTCCCCACTCATCACTATAGATTTTGGAATCATTCTTAATTGATCATTACCAATGCAATTTAATCTCTGAGCATGACCTTTTATCTTGCCTTTGTTTGTCACATCCCGAGTAATTGAATCACAATATTTAAGCATGGATTTTTACCTTGCCTCTCACGTTGTCCGAGTAATTGAATAACCATCTTTGAGCATCAGTTTATAGTTGATCTTTAGTTCGCCTTTGCTTGTTCTGTCTCACTAAGCACGATTGATGGAATCACCATTGTCACTCTTCTATAGGTGACGAATAATGTGTCATTGCTGATTTTACTATGTCAACCGACCTAAGGAGTTTAAAGAGTGGTTTAGAAAGCTTATCGAAAGATGTATTGGAGTGAGACCTCCTCTGGTCATCGTTCGAGAGCTTGAGTGAAATGATACAATTCACTACCATGGAATGTTGGTTGAGAGCTTGGTGAAAGAATGATTGGTAGGGGACGCCTTTCCGATCCTTGATCGCAAACTCAAACCAACATTTTATTACAAACCAATGAGAGGAAAAAATACCTATCCACAAATCATATCAATGTTTACATCCATATCTTTATTAATATAAATGATATAAATTTATTTTATATAGCCGATAACTAATGACTATCTGATACTTTGTTAATTCAGATTCTAATACCTTTAAAAGATCCCAATTTAGACACATGTTGGAGTTCTAGATCTGATTCAAGTACATGTTGAAATTTTTTAAAAAAAAACATCATTACCAAGTATAACACAACATCTACGCCTACCTAGTTTATTCCTTGCAAATAACATAACTAGAATAGGAGTTCGATGATTGACAGCAAATCAAAATATTTTCTAGCATTTTCAATTATGTCTTTCATTGTTGCTTTCATTCTCAACACCACAAGAGATCTTGTAGAAGAAAATAGCCAAATTTATTTCAATACATGCAATGATCGCTATACCATTTTTCTTCGGATTATCATTTCCTATAGACGAAAAAGACAGAATAAGTTAAGGATGGTAAACACAATGAAGTAATGTGATGACACCTTACAGGAAAGAAAACATACTCATTTCCATGGCCAAATGAAAAAAAACTCTTAATTTGTTGTAATTTCATTATTGTGAGTATAGTGGTAGTATCATGATAGTGAGCAATCAAGGAGACTAAACAAAAACATGAATGATGATTATCTTTACTTCTTTAAACAATAAGAATAGTTAAAATTTCGAGGACGATTTTTTTTTTGAGGGGGGGGGGGGGTTAGAATGTAATACTGTAGCAGTTACGAGTGTGTTAGTTAACTTAAATACATAATTAACTAAGTCTTAATCTATTTTAAAAAAATGTAACTTTTTGCGAATAAGTTGTATATGAATCAAATTGAGCAAATCCGATCTTGAAAACGCTTAGAGATTAGGGCAAAATATCTTTTAATAGAAAATCTGGTTAGACGCAACTCATCTATCATATGACTAAATCGACTTGTTTTTGCATTGCAGTAGCCATCATATATATGGCATTCCCTTTAATTTTTTTACGGATTTAACAATTTCTTAAATTTCTTGTTTGAAAATGCAGAGGGTGGAATGGATTTAGCAGGCAAAACCCAACACAAAGGTTAATTTTACAATAATAACTCGTAATATCTTATTTTCATTTTAATTAAGATGAAGGTTTACATATTTGAATGCCTTCCGTTGGGTATAAATTAGGAGATAACAATTTCTATCTAAGTTTATATCCAAACATTATTTTTGCAGATGATACTTAGTTACCTAAACTAATTGAGTAGCTTAATTAGTTAACATGTCTGGCGTTTTCACCGAACAGCTCACCTCACCCTATTATTAATTAAATGGTGAGCTGCCAAATTTAGAGCTTGATTTGAACAAGAAACCAAAGAAGGAAGGGAAAGACAAAAATCGTGAACAAGAAAAAGGAAAGAAACATAAATTAATAAGGTATGTATGAGTTTGATTTGAATAATTGATTTTTTCCTATTTCATATTAGTTTAAACTTCAGGAAATTATATGTAAACTCATGATTATAATACTGTTTGAATCAATAAGAAAATTTGACAAATGGTTCGGAGATATGAAAAAAAATCAAAATTAGGAAAAATAATTCTTGCATTCTAAGTTTAGTAGCCGAATGTTCAATTTATTGATAAAATATCTTATAATTATTATAAAATTATGGAATCAGGAGAGAATGATTATTTAGAAGTTTAGTTTTCATACGAAAGAAAATTATTTTGAGATCATGTGCATTTAAAATGCTATATGCTAATTAGGTAGTACATGTCTTAGTTGTCCGGCAAAACTAGCAGTCTTGAATTAAAAATTTGTTATAAATCATACACTCAGAAATAAAATATGATTTTCATGGGTATGAATCTTGTTATAATTAAGCTTCTAATCAGACAATCTGCGTAAGGAAATTTATGAATAGAACTAGTAAGCACCTCAGCCTTTATAAGTATGAGCAAAATAATGAGATGTCTTTGACCATAAAAATTTCTGTAAAATTATTATGAAGAATAAAAATTCGAAATTTATATATGTTGCATATTAAGAAGTCTTCTGTCAATGAAAATTAGTTTTCAGTTATTTGGACATCTATATAAAAAAATTATAAATTTTACAATCCATTTTAGTCGGTCTACCAGAACATAAAATCGGGTATAGAAGGTATATAGGATGTTGATTTTCATTAAAACCCATCCTTGTATGATAAAATCTGAAACTTTTACTACTTATTACTAATTTAGTTCATAGTTAAATAAAATTGGAATCGTAAAAATTCATCATTTAAATCAAAAGGGATGAATTTTCTTTTACCAAGTGTGTAAACTAACATAATACACTTTCGATGGGTAAAGCAAAAAGATTGAATACATGAATGTAATGTGTCATGTTCTAAGTATCATGTGTTGGTGTTAATATTATATAATAACATGAACATATATTATTGTAATAGGAAAGAAGATTAATGTGAAAAAGAATGGAGAAAGTCTTTTGTTATCGTTTATATAAGGTACGTTGTTTGATCCCACTCTATGTATTCACATCTTTTGAATTTCATGTGAATTGTGATCTGTATTGAATATGTTTCGGATATATTTTTATGAAAAGTATATTTGATATGATTGATCAATTGAAAGCCTATTTGATATGATATGAATGAATTTTGAAATGTGCAATCATCTTCCATTTGAAACAGTATAATAGATGATTCATCTTTTGATATTCGAGATACAATTGTTATTCGCATATGTCTGTATCATGCATATGGTGGTTGAAGTTAAATGGCATGCATAGCTAAGTGCTATATCATGAGAAAACGTGGTGGGAGTCACCTCTAAATTTCGTAAGGCCCACCTCTAAAATCTAATACATCATTCTGTACTCCAGAAATGGGATGAGATAAGATGGAGCTAAATGCCATGGGGAGCTAAGTGCTACACCGTGAGGGTGAGAGTCACTTGTAGAATTCATATGGGCCACCTCTGGAAGTCATCTCTCACTTTTTGATATGTTCCCCAGAAATGGGATGAAATAAGATGGAGCTAAGTGCTACACCGTGAGGGTGGGAGCCACCTCTAGAATTTGTACGGGCCACCTCTAGAAGCTATCTATCGACTGACTAGTTGGTGATCCGTGTATTCATATGAGAGAGTTGTATTGCATACATATGTTTGATATATTAAATGTAATATCCTATTAAATAAAAAAAGAAAACAACACCAAAGCCCACACCCGCCTCCGGCCCAAAATCCCAACACACTAAATAACCTAAAAGTAACTCACCTTTTCCCGCTTACCTACATGTCGGCAGCTCATCCCAAATCCTCTCCAAGCTATAGTAATCTGCTACAATAACCCCTCATTTGTTCTCCATTCGGCCACCACTCACATTCCACTCCCTCCTTCATTCCCACAGCAACTCTCGACAACTGCAGCACCAAAGGAAGAGGAGGAAGCTTAGAGGAAGAGAGGATTATTCTATCAAGAGAAGAAGGAAGAGAAAAGAGAGGAAAAAGCTAGAGGTTTTAGGAATATCTTAACAAGGTATGTTGATGGGATCAAAACCCATTCTCATCTCCCTTAATGATGTATGAATGATTGGATTAAGGGTTTGAAGACCAAGTTGGATATTCTTAGATGATATTGTTAGGGTATGTGAATGATTGCCTTGCATTACTATGTGATTAACTAAAGTTACTGTTTCATTGCTAATCATACTTAGAATCATGAGGTTTAATCTCTATTTATATTTTAGATATGGTGAAATAGCTTATTGAATATATATGAGTAAGTTTGGTAAGTTATATGTTCTTATGCAAATCTTATTCAACTCCATCATTTATTTATTGTGATTAGTTTGGTAAATCACTAATCCTAGAAGAGTTGTGCAAAGTTTCCATTTTCCATGATTGGATGAATGTATACCGTGAAGGTGTTTGTATATATGTGTAATTGAGGGAAAAATGGGGTATATCGTCGCATGGTCATGACATCTCAAAACGTCCCATGCCTTAGAATATTTTCGAAAAAGGGGAGAAAATGATCGTTCTATCACGAACGTGAAAGTACAGTCAAAGGCACTTTTAGCCGTGACTGTACGACTTTCAAACCATGAATGTATGTGACACTCGCACGACCATGACCTATGTGAGCACGGCTGTGATCACCTTCTACAGATAGGAAATTGACTAAGTGTTCGGCCGTGCTGAACCATGGCACGCTTGTGCCTATGTGTGGGCATGACCGTGACCCAAAGCGGCACGACTGTGACTAGTCCTGATTGTCCACACTTAGAATGATTTGAAGTATGCATGACCTTAAATAGGATTAAAACATGCAACATGTATTGAATGATTGCATGTATTGATGAATGTAAAGTAAAAGATGGATTGATGTAGGTATTCTTATTGTTGTGGGGGAGACCGAGACCCCCCTTGAGGGAATAAGGTGTGGCTCTCTATCGGAATGACCGAAACCGCGCTTGAGGGTGCGGCTTTCCATGACATATGAGGATTCTGGCCTTGCTAGCCTAAGATCAATGAGCCAACATGAACTTCTCAATCAACAAGATAAGAAAGTATCTAAGTAAGATGAAAGATGTAAAGATGAATGACGAATGACTTGGGACATAAAGATGAATATGATAAAGAAGTAAGCACCTACGAGGATGCAAATGAATGTCCACTTGTCACATCATGTTATGAATGAAGATGTTAAAGTTAAGCAAGATAAGCTCTTGATATGTTTTAGCATAATGATATGTTATGATGTATAATGTTATATGTTTAACTTATCTTGCCATGTTTTGTTCACATGCCATGTAGAGTGCATATGTAGTTCATAGCATGCACATGTTCTATGTTTCATTATGATGTAAGCATATTCCATGGCATGTTATAAGATCATACCATGCATAGCCTTGATAGTGAAATTGAGAAGTGTAGTGATAACTTGCTGAATTTTAGGTCACAAGTGAGATTTTTCAATTTTTAGTTGAACTCCTTAATTCACTCTCTACTACAGTGCACAGGTCAATTGTAGTAAACCCTAAATATCGTATCCACAGTGATTTGAAGCCAAAGACTCCCTAAAATAATCTAGACTAGCCCTAACTAAAGTGGCAAAAACAGGAAATTGAAGGAAAGTAAAAACAGATTTTTAAGGAAATGCAAAATGATAACTGTTTTGGACTTTTGGAAATTTATCAAAACTGAACTATAAATGCTAAACTAAGGGCTAAAAGGGTTTATCTATCAATGAGGAAGGTTCTCCTAGGAGTTGGGGTTCATCTAATTTAATTATGGATGGAATGGGACAAGTTATCAATTTTTAGTCAAATCTAATTCAATCTCAACATGGCTGCTCTCACAGCTGAATTTGTCCAAAAATAATCATTATATTATCATATAAATGTTAGCTAGATTGAATTAGAAGAGGATATCCACTGAATATCAAGTTATCATTAGGCTCAAGATCAAATTTCCTTACTGATTTTTGGCAATTGTAGTGAAAATTAGAAATGATAACATCCAATTGCACCTTAAACATGAGGGAATTACTTCAATTAACTAAACATGAATGAAATCATTCCAATATTAGTGCTAATGCTTCTTGGTTTATCTCTAAACTACAAGAGGATTTTAAATCAGCCTCTCAGCTGCAAATGGAAATGAAATCCACATTTTCATTAATGAATTGGATAGAAATCGGCACTCAATTACATATGGAACTCAGCACATGCAATTGCTTCTTGGTTCATCTCTGAACAGCAAGAAAACTTTAAGTACACCTCTCACTGATTAAATGAAACAAGGCCTTAACAATAACAAGGTAGATTCCACAAATTTCAGGAAATCAGATTTGAAAATCAGAAATCAGCAATGGATAGTTTGCAACATTTCAAGAATTGAAACCTTGGAATTACCATTGTCTCTTGATTCATTTCTGAATAAGAAGGAACCTAAAGATTAGCTTCTCAGCTACTAAGAAATCAGGGCTCCACAATGATGAAAACATATTTGACAATTCAGAAATGAGAAATGGAAAAATTGATTTTAGAAATGAATGAATCAGATTTCTAATTGGGGATTGAACCTAGAAACTTGCCATTGGCCCTTGTTTCATTTCTGAACAAGGAGTAGATCAAAGGACAACCTCTCAGTTATAAAGATTAATAGGACCTCACAATGTCAAGAACATATTCATATGCAACAGATTCAGAAATCATAAATCAGAAATGTTTTGACATCAAGCAGGAAATCAGATTTGTTCTCATCCATCCATAACTAAACTAGCATACTACCCTATCCTAGGAGAGCTAGGATTTAGCTCATTATAATTACAAGAATTGATACATAACAGGAAGAATTAATAAGGCTAAACATTATGAAATCAGAAGAACAGAATCTTGTCCACAGAAATCAGAGTTGCAGCCCCTCCTTCAGCTCTGGTCCAACAACCCTCCAAATGGAGACTCTTCCTTGATTCCTTAGGGTTTTCAGCTTATATATGACTTCCTTCCACCCTTAGATCAGCATAAAATTGTTCCATAGCCCATGTTGTGAGCCACGTCACCTGTCCAGATCCTGAAATTTCAGCTGCTGTGACAGCCTTTGGACAACAAAAAGTAGGTGGTCCCCTCCTCCTTTTTCTCTTTTGTGCAGCCCTATTTCCTCTGCTAGAAGGGCCAAAACAGCAAGCATCAAATTCTTCTAATAAGATATAAACAAATAAGAATTAAAACATCAAGTAATGTTAGCTCAATTATCAAATGGGGTTTGGTGTTGTGCAGAATTGAAAACCAAAATAAAAAATAATAGTTTGGAGGCCCAGAATGATAACTTTTCACTACATCATGACAATCGTCCAAATAAAAGTGGTTCAAGGTATTAAAGGTATCAAAGGGATTAATATGGCAAGTGAATAAGGTCAGAAATCAAATATAGATATGATTTCATAGTATTGATAACTTGGTGACCCGAAAATGATAACTTGTTGCCATAAAAATGATAACTTGTCATAACTTTGGTTGTGGTTATCCAAATGTGATCAAATTTGAACATCAATGAGTTAAGACAGTAATTTAATGATTTCTTAATGTCTTTGTGCAGAATTGATAGTTTTACATATCTAAATGACAGTTTTGCCCTTAAATGATAACTTGATACTAAAAAATGATAACTTATGAAATGGAGTGATAACCTTGCACAAATTGAAATATGGTCATCCAAATATGAATAATTCATGATGGCAAGGGATTTAGAGCAAAATAATCACTGGAAATCAGCTCAATTAAAATAATGATCTTGTGCACTTGGAGTGATAACTTGCCCTACAAAATGATAACTTGACATAGAATTGTCATTTTTATGGATTTTAGCAATTCAGAACCTCTATGCACATGGAATTAAGTATAAAATGAGAAAGAACAACTAGTTATCACAATCCATGCATTCCAAGCATAATTGGCCAAAAGTTAGGCAATTTGAGGATAAAAACCTATTGTGATCAGCTAGTGATCAAGCCTCAACATACTCTAATGGATGAAATCCCTTGTGTTACGACCCCGATTTAAACAGTGGTTTAAATCAGAGCTCGCGACTGATTACAGACGATCAAATAATATTTTTTTTTAAAAAAGAAATTGTGCATAACTCCTCTATATAAGACAGGAGAGTGATAACATACATAATCAAACCACACAGTTTATATTGATCATTCAGAGCATGTAATAATTCTAGAGTTTACACCACCACATAGTGATAAAAAATTTACATTTTACAAAATACAAAATTACTTTTCATACATAGCACATATCAAACTCTCTTCATATCCCAACAGAGGAATATGAGAGTTACAAGTCTTCTATCTAACACGTGCGGTGGGGCACATGACTTCTCAGTACCTTATCAGCAAAAAGGATCCACACCCTGCTAAAGCTGTTTCTTGCGCTCCCAAAAGTTTTACTGATCTGAAAAAGTGTACAACAACACGGTTAGCAAATAATAGCTCAGTATGCTGATAACTCATAAGCTATGGGTTACCATCTAATAAAATCGGGAAGACATAAATATACATACATTAATCATAATATCAAAGTCAATATCATCATACATTTACTAAATACATATATAACATCCCACTCAAAATCATTGCACTCAATTTACATTCATCGTCCCTTAAACATATCAAACACGGTATGCAATGCAACACTCTCATATGGATGCACGGATCACCAACTGGCCAATGGTTGGTAGGTGGACTCTAGTGGTGGCTCCCATCGTGATCAACGATGTAGCACTTAGCTCCATTCTACCTCATCCCTTTCGGAAAACAAATCATATAACGATAGGTGGACTCTAGAGGTGGCCCCTACGGATTCTAGAGGTGGCCCCCATCGCGACTACTCATGATGTGACACTTAGCTCCACATGGCACTTAGCTCCAGCCTATCTCATCCCATTATTGGGGAACAAAATGATGGATTGGACTCTAGAGGTGGCTCTCATCATGATCATTGATGTAGCACTTAGCTCCAACCATCATACAATGCAAATGCATGATTCATCATATAACAATTGCATCTCAATATCAAAAGATGACTCATATCAAATCCCATTTCAAATCGAACAAGATTGCACATCTCGTAACTCATTCATATCATATCACATATACTTTTCAAATGTGCAATCATACAATCATTCAGATATACTTTTCATAATTGCATTTCTCGAAATCAATTCATAACATATCCAAAACATATTCAATAATATCACAGTCAATGCCACACCAAATTTAAAAAAAGTGAATACATAGAGTAGGAGAAACCAACTTACCTATAAGGGCTAACAAAATGTTTTCCTTTCCCTTTCACTACTTTACTCTTCTACTCCTATAACAATAATAGTAAGAAACACATTACTACTATGATATGAGCACAAGCCTATAACACATGAAACATCATTAATTGCAAAGGGTATATGAATCTTAAGTATTTACTCTTATAACTTAAGTAACTATTTAGCATAAGGATTGACCAAATAATATGATAAATTGCACACATAGTAATGAAAAATCCATATCTTCTTATATACATAACCAAATAACATCATTCCAATTTTGTTAACTTTCATATTATAGAGACATTAATCTTTAAATTTTCATTTCCTATTTGATTATGGTTTTCTCTCATGAAAATCAACATTCAGCCTAACTTTTATGCTACTTCTATGTCCTAACAGATTGAGTAACATTACTTTTATGATTTATATAAAATAAAAAAAACATTCCCTGTTCTGGTACTTTTAATTTTCCCAAATCATAGACATCCTAGGGTGCAATTCATAAAATTACTTGAATTTATATCTATTTGTACTGAGCACAATAAAATTAACTAATACTAACATAATCTGCCCTAAGCTCCATTCTGACTGATTGAGTAAGGCTCGGTAATATATTTATAACTTTCGCTACACATATAATTTTCTAGTGATTCCAATTCTCAACGAGACCCAACATCATTGTATATAACAGAGTAAATTATGAAATAATTACACGGCATATTGAATGTAATACATAATTTACAAATTCGGATAGCAATTTTGGCGAACAGAGTGATAGTACCTTAAAGATAAGAGCATAACTTTATCTACAGAAATCATATTAATTGATTCCAAAGCTCAATGAAAGTATACTCATATAGGATCAATCAAAATAAATTTCATAATTTTTGGATCACTCGAAGGTATGGAATTATGTAGCTAAATATTCATGGATCAATTGAACATGGCTAGGTTTAATCTTACCCATGAACAACATGAGTTTTGCCCCATGTTCAAGTAAAATCCGAAAATAAATGGATGAGAAAGGCTCAGATCACCATAATTAATAATTATGTAGTTAAAATCCATAGAAAATAAAGTAGGAACTTACTAAAATCTAAAACCCTAGTTGCCCCTTCTCTTTTTCTAATTTCCTTCAACCATGTAGCATCTTTTCTTCTACCTTTGCAATTCGGCCAAGGGTGGTGAATAGGGCGGAAGAAGGTAGTAAAAGGTGAAAGGATATGTATTAAAAGGAAGGGGGAACTGACTTCAGCTGGTGGAGACCATTTTTCCAAAAATACCCTTGTTATATGGCTTATTCACATGTAATAAATGGCTTTTGCATTTTTCATTTATTTATTTATTTATTCATTTACTTAAGACATTACATGTAAATAAGGAACTACCCCCTATTTGGATTCAAATAAAATATTTAGAAAAATAAATAACCAATGAATCGAAATCTAATTTTTTGTCGAAGAACAAAAATCGCGATTTAACAGATTTTTCGATTTTGTATCTACGTTTTACCTAACTCATACACCTCCTAAAAATTGCTAAAAATCACTTTTATAATCCTTCATATATAGGAATAATTACCGGAACTTTAATTTTCCAAATTTTCACTTTTTCGAAAATCACATTTTCATGCCTTAAACATATTTTCATCACTTTTCGGACTCCAATAATTATCATTGAAGCTTATGTCTTAACATGAGCTTCATAACACATATCAATAACATAATATAACATTCTAATTATACATGTTTAAGTTAGGGATATTACACCTTGCACCTCATGGATCCGTGAAGGTATGGACGAGACTTAGGCTTGGCAATGGAGGCCTACGACAATGATGTGCACATGTGACGGTCGGGCTACGACCAAAGTTATCTTACCTTATGTTATGTTATTATGATGAACTCTTTTAAGGGTCAACTATGTATGACCTATGGGCCCTTTGGAGTCATGTACTTTTATTTGGACTCGTTTATGTATTATGAACTCTACGTTGGATCTATGTTAGAGCCAATATGGCACATGATCTAGTATGTTATCTTGGGATTTATTTACTTATGAAGTCTTCCACTATTTTATGTTACTATTATGTTTATTATTATGTTTTCACTGCAATATTTTATGAAATTAGGTTATGAAAGTAATACCGCCTAGGGTTCGAACTCTAAATTGGGGTCAGATTTTGGGGATGTTAATTACGTTAAATGAAAGTGATTGAAAATCGGGTATGATGCTTTTGATTAGAATGTTAAATATGCAATTATTAAATGTATGAAAATGCTAATATTGTTATTATAATTATTACATGTGTTTTTTTATGTCTCCTAATGATAACACATAAGTTATGAGTTATTAGCTTACTGAGCTATTTTAGCTCACTTTGTTGTTTCTAACATTTTTTAGATTAGTATAGCTATATGAGGATCGTGCGAGGTGATAATCTTAGAAGGGTTCAAACACCCTTGGTGGTAAGATATCGAGAAGATTTGTGTCTCTCATATTCTTTTGTTAGAACCGAGAGAATTAATTATGTGTATTTTGTATATAAATCTTGTACCTTGTAAAGAAGGATGATTATTCTATAATGTCAAACTTAAGTTGTATTAGTCTGCTCTAAAATGATCAATATAAGTTGTACAATTTGTTAGTGATATTTTTATTCTTATGTTACAAAAAAATTCTTCACATTTTCACAATCTTTCATAATTTTATTTGATCGTCCGTAATGAGTCGCGAACTCCAGTTTAAATCGTGATTTAAATCGGGGTCATGATAGTAAGAAGAGAGTGTTGGAGGGAATTTCTTATGTGCTCTTTGTGTTCAATATATGAAGAGTTGTGCCTTGTCTCTTGAGCGAAAAAGAAGATGGTTCGATGTAAAAAGAGTTTTTCTCACCCTAGAAGCAAAGGGGAATATAATGGAGCTTCGGCAATCTCGAAATAAAGGAATGAAAAATAAAACGTAGGCTGAGTTGGGCCAAGCCTCGTCAATACGTCTTGCCTTGTTGAGTTTGCATTTCTTACTTGTCTATTGTTATTACACACTTGTTTTCGATTGATTTTTTAAATGGTTTAAAAATTTGAATTATAATTGTTAGACACCAATTCATCTCAAAAGTTAAAAGAATTATTTATAACTTTTATATTAATCTCTTAATTCAAATCTAATGAAAACATAGATAAATACTAATCAAAGTTAAGTAAAATTGAAAATTAAAAATTAAAAATTGAAAAGTTAAGCATTAGACTATCCATTTCAAATTAAAAATTTTCGTTATGTAAAATTGATAATTCTAAATATTTAAAGTTTATATCATCAAAATATGATTAATTAAAGTATAAAATCTAAGTTTCAACTTGTTTCGAGATCAAATGCTAGACACGAAGTTGAAAGTGCCAGAAATGCACATGACATGACGTCGAACCATGATTGGAGAAGAAGACCAAGATTCCCATGGAGACTAGAATCACATAGTGTTATGCCAGTTCATGGACCCAATAGAAAATAGGAATAAACAAAAGGAAAACATATGCCTGATGGAAATGTGCTTATCCGAGACCAAGAAGGAGCCGAATCCAAATCCAAATGCTACATTGTTACAGCTATAAAAGGACGTGTAGATTGTAGAGCCTTGGAACAAATTGGTGTGTAGATGATTTATCTTGCATGTGTGAACACTACGCGCGTGAATAGTATACCACTGAGAGGGAGAGGAGAGAGAAAGAAAGCTCTGTGATTCGAAGATGAATTCTTACTTGACGAAACTTTAGACAGTACTTCTCAGCAGCCTTCACATCTATTCCTCATATTCCGATGAGATTGTTCTATCTCCTATCCTCATTTTTTGGAGATATTTATTATGTTGCATTCACTATTGATTTTTGAGATTATTATTGTATTCTTTTGCGTAAAGATTTTGTTACCTACTATTATTTTATAGTGGAAAATTTGTTGCTCACTCTTGTGATTTTTCCTCTCATATCGAGGGAGTTTCTACATAAATCTTTTGCGCCTTTGGTCCGATTTAATTCCTTTATATTATTTTCATCGTCACATTATTATTGTGCGCATTAAAAGGGAACAAAATATAATTCCAAAACTATCAGTCAACTTTTTTTCGTAATAGTGGTATCAAAGGTAGGTTAGGAAAGTTCACATTATAGTGAAGGATAATAAATAATGCCACCAGTTGGATGCATGTGGTCACAAGTATAAATTATTCTATCCTAGAAGCCTTGAATGAAAGACTAACTAAATTGTAGGGACCATCAAATTGAAGGTGACATTGCAAAGCCAAAGGACATGGATGATAGAAAGTGGGGGAGGATAAAGATCAAGACTCTCGCACAAATTCGACAATGGCTCGACAACAATGTGTTTCATCATATCACAAATATTGATGAACCTGATGAAATGTGAAAAAATTGCAAGAAATGTATGAGCGCAAATCACTGTAGACTAAATTGTTATTGATGAAGAAACTTGTTAACGTGAAGTACAAGAATGATCATTCTGTTGAAGAACATCTTGATAGCTTTTTGGAATAGATTAACAAGTTATCCTCAATAAAGATCATATTTGAAAATGAGATCCAAGCACTACTATTTTTATGATCCAATCGAATATGACACTGCAAAGCTCAAGGACATGCATGATAGAAAGTAAGGGAGGATAAAGATCAAGACATGCGCACAAATTTGACAAAGGGTCGACGACAAGGTGTTTCATCATATCACAAATATTGATGAACTCGATGAAATGTGAAAAAATTGCAAGAAATGTATGAGCACAAATCACCACATAATAAACTATTGTTGATGAAGAAACTTGTTAACCTGAAGTATAAGAATGATAATTCTGTTGTAGAACATCTTGATAGCTTTTTGGAATAGATTAACAAGTTATCCTCAATAAAGATCATGTTTGGAATGAGATCCAAGCACTACTACCTTTATGATCTAAACGAAGGTGATGCTACAAAGCCCGAGGACATGGACGATAGAAAGTGAGGGAGGATAAAAATCAAGGCAGTCACACAAATTCGACAAAGGGTCGACGACAAGGTATTTCATCATGTCACAAATATTGATGAACCCGATGAAATGTGGAAAAAATTGCAAGAAATGTATGAGCGCAAATCGCCATAGAATAAATTATTGTTGATGAAGAAACTTGTTAACTTGAAGTACAAGAGTGGTCATTCTGTTGCAGAACGTTTTGATAAATTTTTGGAATAGATTAACAACTACTATTGAAAATTGAAGTCGAGAAACGAGGTCACTTCAAGGAGTGCAGAACGTTTAAACGTCATCAATGACATGAAGGGTCTGAAGACACTGAAAAGGAGAATAATGACACTAGTGGAAGTAATATTGCAATGGCTACATCCGGTGATGTATGCTTTCTAAATGAAGAAGAGGAATAAAATGATGTCAATGTTGTGAGTCAAAATTCAATTTGGATTTAGACACTATAGCTTCTTTTCTTGTTACCTCTCACATAGATGTTTTCTTGACATATAGAGAGGGAGCATTAGGGTGGGTCAGTAAACACGGGAAATAAGTTAGAGTCCCAAATTGTTGGCATTGGAGATATACAGTTGGATACCATGATTGTGCTTAAAGATGTGAGACATGTACTTGAAATTTGTTTGATCTAATTTCAGTTGGAAAATTAGATGACGAAGACTATAAAGGGCAACTTCAAAAAGGGAGCATGAAAACTCAAGAAAGGTTCACTCCTACTGGCGAACGGACAAAAAGATGGTGCAAAATTGAAGCACAACACTGCGACAGTGAGATAAACATGACTCAAGAGATGTCATTCTCTGAGTTATGGCACAAGTGGTTTGGTCACATAAGTGAGAAAGGATTTATATATTAACTCGACAAAATATGCTACTAGGTATGAAAGAAACTTCACTTGACATATATGTTCATTATTTGACTGGTAAGCAAACTAGAGTTGCATTCAATAAAACTTCTTCATCTAGAAGTTCACACATACTTGATTTGGTGCATACCAAGGTTTGTTATACGAAGGATAAAACTATAAGAGGTCCTCTTTATTTTGTTATATTTATTTATGACCATTCTAGAAGAGTTTGAACTTTTCCTATAGCACATTAAAATCAGGTGTTGATAGAGTTCAAGAAGTTTCATGTCAAAGTTAAAAAAGAAATTGGCAGAAAGCTCAAGTGTATTCGGGCAGATAATGATGACGAATACATGGGAACGTTTGAAGAATACTGCAACATTATGACATGAAGATTGAGATGATAGTTACCAAGACTCCTCGGCAAAATGGCATTGTTGGGAGAATGAACAGAACAATCAAGGAACATATTAGATGTATGCTTCTACATGCTAAGCTGTCGAAGGAATTTTGAAGTGAAATAATGATGACTACAGTTGAACTGATAATCCATTCAACATCTATACCTCGGGATGGTGACATACCTTTGAAAGTTTGGTCAGGGAAGGATGTTTCATACAAGTATCTAAGAATGTTCAGTTGCAAAGCCTTTGTTCATATCCCTAATGACAAATGATCAAAACTTGATAACAAATCGAAAGAATGTATCTTCCTCCGATATAGAGATAAAAAATTGAGCAACAAACTCTGGGATCCTTAACATAAAGGTTATCAGAAGCAGAGATGGCGTGTTCATGGAACACCAAACAATTGATGATCCATCGGAACGTAAAGAGTTGACTTCCTTCACTAATTATTTAGCTGAGTCGAGTTCAATTAATGCGCCGACAAAAAATGACATTGCTCCAAAAGTTGATCAAGATGATAGTAGCAAAGATAACTGTTCATATAATTTAGATATACCTTCGGATAGACAAGATAATGATGATGAGTTACTTGTCAAGTACAATACACCATAACTAAGTTGTACTCCCAGACGGAGTACATTTTATTAACTGAAGATGGAGAATAAGTGTGTTATCAAGAAGTCTTGTCACATGAGTAGAAAGATGAGTTGACGAAAGTGACGTGAAGAATATTTATACATATTTTCACCCCTGTTAGGCATGCATTGTGCTCTTAAATGATTATAACTTTAGCTCACAATGCATAAATTATCTCTATGCGTAATTACGTTTCATATTCTTCACATCAACATTTATGTATTCACAAATGGGCTGATTTTCGTAAGTGTCTATTGCCTTAGCCCTTGTAGGAATCTAATGAATGCCGATGGATGGAAGGAAGAAGCTGGATCTCACATACCGCTCTCTGCATTAGAAGAAGGATGACCCACTTAAGACAAAAGAGGTCACCTGATCCAACAACAGACACCATTTGGCAAAAGGAAGCTTCCTACTAATGGAACCCTAAGCACAATAGGGGAAAAAGGTGCAGCAATTGGCAGTTGGAGGAGGACAATGGGCAAGAGGCTATAAAAAAGGAGGCAAGGAGCAACCAACAAGCAAAGCCCAGGGGAGAGGATTCCAATGTGTATAGAGAATATCACACGAAAGGGGAAGTGAAGATCTCTAAGACTCGTCTACCCAGTACTCTGGTATGTTACCCTTGACACAATAATATATCGAAATAAAGTTTTAAAATTTATAATCTCTCTACACTATCGAAATGCGATCCGCAAGTGTATGGTGCATCATTGTAGTGCTTGAGGTTCGATCCACAGGGAAGTGATGTCTGCTAATTCTTCGAAAAATCCTTTGGAGCAAACTCGGTGAGAAGAGCGAATGCTGAAAACAAGAGAAAAGGTGCGGCGATGTAACATAAAAAGAGACTACATGTGTTTGTTTTCTTAAAGGAGTATAGAGATACTAAATCAAGAACACATGCTGAGGACTTAAGGGAGATGCTTCTGCTGTAGGATTCAAGGTTCTTTAGTTTGATATGATACGGGTGAAGTAACCGAGTTCCCTTCTCACGCATGTGTTTGGTCGATCTCGATAATAAAGACACTCGACTCTACGCCTAGACGTTCGTGTTGGTGATAAGCTTGTGTTTACATATGTGAAAAGAGTTCGTAAAAAGAATGCATGTTAACATCAAAGTATGAATTGAGCTTTCCTTAGGATTTGAGTTTAAGTCTCATATCCAATGAGTGTCAGGCATTCAATAGAAATATACCTAAGGCAAGGAGGCTACGGTCGGCTCATGCTTGCCCTAGTGGGCTAAGGACCACCCTCCCGGGCAGAATGCAGGATATCAGTGTTTACGAGACAGCTTAGACACTTTTGAAGGAGAAGAAAAATTCGGTTCAAAAAATGCGAACTAGGATTTACCGAAAGTCCTTCAGAAGTAACCCATCTCGTGCCTACCCTACTCGGGTCACTGACTTGAGACAGGATTGAAGAGTATCCCGCTTTGGGTCGAACTTCCCAGAAAATTCAGAAAGAATTAAATGCAGCAATGGTGAAATAGAAATATGCGAACATCCTTTAAAAAATGTTCGAGGTAATCCCAAATCCCTGACTCAATTCGGTCATTTATTTCCAGAAATCTGGAGTGCACATAACCTTTTCATGTTGCCGATCAAAAGGCGAACGACGTCTAAACCACACCATGAAGAACTCCATTGCCGATTCTATGAAAACTAATGCCATGAATCACCGGTTGCCTTGGGCTTAATTTCTCCACGTTCGATCGCGATGGAGCCTATAACATCCCTACGATCGGGGATGCAAGGCAATGAATGAAATCGAAAACTTCTCCTAGATTATAACTATGTGAAAAACACAAAAACCACGCATCGAGCTATCCTCACATAGGCTTGATTTCTCCACGTTCGATCGCGATTGAGCATATAACATCCCTATGGTCGGTGGTGCAGGGTGAAGATAGTTCATAAACTCAAATCCATGTGAAGATCCAAAAGGCAGAGAATCAAACAATAAAACAAGAACTGGATCGATATCATCAAAACATAGGAAAGCTCAACACTCGGCTTTGATCATGAAAAACAATAAAATAGAACGGGCTAAAGAACATGAATCCAAGTCGCATAAACACCTCGCAGCCTCAATAGAGCCGGTTAGTTACAAGTCATGTGGAGAACACACATTTCTCCACGAATTTCAAAAGGCATTATTTCAGACTCTCAGTTCTCTCTCTCCTTTCGTTTCTAACTTTCCTCCTCCCAAAGGCCTCCCTTCTCGCTTACAGCTTCCCTCCTTTTATATCCACCTCGTTTCTTCTGCCTCTCGACCTCTATTTTCTGTCGGTTCTCTTGCTCTCCTTCTTTGTCTGTCCTCATGTCACCACCTGCAACTCGACAGCTTTTTCCTGTGGTCCCCCTGCCATTTGGGAATCTTCCTTGCACAAGGAGATGAAAGAGCTGGCTGGTCCCCAACTTACAAATTATGTTTGCTGTTTTGTTATTTGGCCTCTTCCTTAGCCCGATAGCAATCCACCAATCCTTAGCGCAAAAGATGACTATGGTTTAGCTACTTCTACTTGATCTCCTTGGGCCCATCAGCCTCCTGTACAAGAAAAAGGCATTTATCCAAGTAAATTCATAGGTTGGCAGAGATACTTATTTGTAATATTGCGAGTTCATGTGGAGAATATTTGAAATGTGTTGAATTAGTGCCATGCATGTGTCTATGTGAGAAAATAATCATAAAATAGATACTACATGCATGCGAAATAATAGTGAAAATATAGGCCATAAATCTTCACATCAACGCCCCCAGACTTAATGTTTTGCTTGCCCTCAAGCAATCAACTAAGAATTTAGGCCTGGAGCATATCATGAGCATGCATCATAATTCCTCATTCCTTTCCCTGACATCGCACGTCGGCCATTAAGTTTGTTTTTAACACTGTCCTGACAATGTCATCACAGAAGCTCCTATACTAATGGGATACATAGGCTCCCTATTGGATGGTCACCTACTTGCAATTTCCCTAGAAATGTCCATACAACAACGTTTGTCCTCATGCTGAAAAGGAACTAATCGACTTATTCATTTTCAAAACTTCTTTGGATTCACATGCAATAGCTCTTCAGTTGCTTGATGGGATGAAGTAAAATTTCATCGCACGTGGTTCCACTCAATAGTCCCTAGCTTTTCTTCCGAGAATAATGGGTATAAGGTGCTAGTGCTGTCCTGGGGGCATACTCTTATCTTCCTTAAACTCGATAGACAACAGAGTAGTTATTGGTGCATTATTTATTCGGTATTTTTTTTTGAAATAGGGGTGCCAGATCATTCCCCACCGATTCTTCCTAGAATAATAGGATGGGGCACTTGGGCTTTTATTGAAAACAAGAGAACAGTTCCCATCATACAAAGGAAGAGTTACTACATATCATTAAGTGCATTTTAGTACTTTAAAATGTCGGTAAGTAGGTTTCCAACAAGTGACAAATCATTGAATGCATGAATGAGCCTAGGTAATAGCATGTAAAGGACTATCCAATATCTAGTGATGGGCTTTGATGTCATGCAAGGGTATCAAAATTAGAGTTTGTGAAATCTTTGAAATATTGACATTCAGGCAGATCAGGTATACATAATGAGGGGTAGATAATGCATTCCATGATGTTTCTTAGCTAAGGATTGGAGGGCAATTTAAATTTCTTTAGCAGGGGTTCATATGATGGATGTCAACATAATATTTTCAAAATATTTGAATAATAAAACTTTAAATCTGAGCAATTTTCGAGGAGCTAGAGCTAAAGAAACTGTGTACAATGGAAGCTAAAATGATATGGAAATAGGGGCAAAAACATACCATTGTACCCCCCAAATTTAAACACAACACTGTCCTCAATGTGTTCAAGTCGGGGCGGGAGTAAAGCTTAGGAGGAAGACGGGTGTGTGGGGAAACCAGCGGGTTCCCCCAAACTTGCTTCAATGCGTTGGAGAGCAGCAGTCTGACGTTGGAGCAGGCGTTTGATGCAAATGTTACTCCGTCACAGCTTGTGTACCTGCAGGGAGAGGTAAAAAATAATCTGCTTGAGGTCGGAGAGGGATGGTTCAGGAGCATCATCATTTGCCGATTCTAGTTCAGGGGACTTCCATTTTCTTGAGGTTGGTGATGTGGGATTGGAGGAGTGATGGTGGTCTTGCTCTGGTATTGACTTGGTTGGATTGGCGCTTTGCTTGAGATGTTTCGGGGTGATCTTCCAGTTAGCTTCTAATCTGATGGAAACTTTGTTGGGGTTGGGGAGTCGCAGCTTGAGGTGAGTTCCTTTAACGAGCAAAAGCCTGCGGTGTCCTTGTACCTCGATCAGGTTCCATTTACGTAGAGTTTTCATATCTATTGTCATTGACCCTAGAGCTATTTCCAAAGATCCAAGCTCCAGATCACAATGGATGCCAATTTAGTGATGACTCCTCCAAATGCGATTGCGCCTGACTTCATTTTAACGCATTTGTTCCAGTTTGACAATAGATGTCCCAAGAGGTTAATTTTCCCATAAAGAAATGCATCGATGATGAACAGATGAGAATCTATGATATGAGACTCTGTGTTTGCCCTTCCAAAAATGGTGGATGAGATTAGGTGATGAAAATATCTGATAATTGGATTGGAGATCACGGAGGCTCGTTCTCTTACCCTTTCGGTCTGATCATCGGTGATTTTGACCAGGATGCCTTGGGTGTTGAAACATTGAGGAGTCAAGCTTCTGGGGAAATAGGACAGAGTGAGGACTTGACTGAGCTTTTGGTATGACCACTGGAAGTCTTTGTTAAACAGGCAAAAAGAGATATTCTCTCATTGCTTGTCGTCCTTGTAAGAGCTGAGAAGTTCTAGGACGAGACGATTGTAGGTAGGATAAACAAACATAAAGAAGTCTTGAGCGCCCATCGCCTCGGTGGCGTGCTCTATGTCTTCGAGGAAGCCTAGGGAGAACAAAACATCATAATCTGCAAATTTCATTGAGAGGATAGGGCTAGGGGTGTTCACCGGGTCGGGTCGACCCAGTGAACCCGGAAATCCGACCAGACCCGACCAAGGGTCGTGTCGGGTTCGGGTTGGAATTTTCCAACCCGAGTTGGCCCGACCCGACCCGATGACCTAGTCTTTTTATTTATTTTTTTATTTTTTAATTATTTTTTAGTTAAATGTATAGTTTTATATCATTTAAAATCTAAAAAATATGAAATAAATTATTTTAATGTAGAAAAGTATATAGATATTTAAAACAATATTTTTAGCATTTAAAATACTTTATTTGTATTAAAAATAAAATAATAAATACTTTTTATATTAAAATAATAAATGAAAAATAAAAAAAGAAAAAGGGTGGTCTGGTAACCTGACCACCCGACTCGAGTCACAGCAAAAACAAATGATGGGACCCGACCCGACCCGGCCAACCTTGGCCGGCACTACAAGAAAATTGGCGATTAGCGACTCAAGATTGGAAACGTTTGAGAGGCACTATTACGTCTCTGTTGCGAAGAGCGTCTCTTTAGCGTCTAACTAGCGCCTCAAAATTGAGACGCTGAAAATCGGTGGCTAGTGGCGTCGCACTAGAGTCAAAGAAAATGAGACGCAACTAGCGCCACTTGTTGACGCTATATCGATGTTATTAAGATGCGATGTTTGCGGCTGTGCGAAGCAGGATCGCGTCGCTAAGTCGACGCGCAAGGGGTGCTAGAGGTGAGGCGCTATTCCGGCGCCCATGTGTCGCTAAGATAGGCGCTAGGAAAGCGCTAAATTGACGCAAATATGATCGTGAACACGTCGCCAAGGAGACGCTAAGATGGCGCTAAGTGTGATATATTTAAATCAGCATCGACAAGTGTTGAGACGCCAATGAGACGCTATGGAGTCGCTACTTGCACATTTTTTTTACCCGTCCTATCCTCATTTTTTCTCTTCCCACACCATACAATTTATAATGCATCTCAAAATGCATTGATATTCATCACAGGCAATATAAAAGCATCACAGGCAATATAAAATCATAACAAGCATTATAAAACCATCACAGGTAATATAAAACCATCACATGCATAATATATAACATAAGAATACGAAAACTACTAAACCGAACTAACAAACTATATGTATGTGTAAGTCTATAAGTAACAAATGCATAGTTTGTTTTATATCCTAGGTTTGGGAGTTATTGTTATCATTCCGGACGTTCGACCAAGACGTGCTCGGTCCATGGCCTCGCGGGGATGGATTCTGCATCGGGATCAATCCCTGAATCGCCTGCAATAGAGGAGCCAACTGTTGCGACAACTGCTGTGACACTGGCTACGACACCTGCTGCGATATCTGCGCCGATAACTGCTGCGATAGCTGTTGTGATAGCTGTGTCATATCAAGTGTAGTGGATGAGCTCGGAGCAGATGCATCTCCTGCATATCCTCCGATCCTCCTAGGTATCTGAGCGACTGTGCCAAGGCCACGCATGTATCCCCCTCGTGTCATGCCGGCCATCTCCTCCCAAACAGCCGGGTCCTCTATGAAATAGAAAAAGTATACAATCATATAATATATAAATTATATATCAAGAAACACATAAATTAAAAACATGACTAAACCAACGAAGAAACATTACCTGATGGCTGAGTACTCGGATCATCTCTATACTTTTCAGTCATTTTCGCATTATACTCATCCTATAAAATTTAAACATTATGTATTTAAAAAATAGTGCACTAACAGCAACAACCAAATGACCATATCATGAGACTTACTAGAAGCCTACAAGCAGTGGGCGTGACTAAGTCGTTTGTCTTCCGGCTCTTATGCGTGGCCTCATAGACCACATGAAAGTCTACGGGACCGCCTTCTTTCTCCTCCTACAATAAAGTTTCAAATTTGATAACATAAGTATAAGTCAAAAGTTTGATAAATTGAATTTATATGTAAATTACCATGCGCCGTCAATGCTCGTCAAATCGCATCGATCCCCCTGTGTGGATGTGGGCCTCGAGCTTCGAAAGATGGTTTACTCTTGCCTTTTTCGACTTCCTTTGCCATCGTTCATCCGTCCTTTGTGAACATCAAATACTTACACTTCCAAAAAACTATAATTTTCATAAAAATAATGTAAAAGTTTACATACTTACCACTTCCTACAGAGGGACTCCCAAACCGAGCGCCTAATATGTCTTGGGCATCTTTGTATGCCCTGCTCCAAAGTGAGGCCGGCGGACATGACGACCTTGCGAAACTTGTATAATCGATTTCGGAGGCGTTTCGCAGCGACCTCCTCAAAAGCTCTCCGGATCATTCCTAAACTAAGATCCGGATGAAACTGATTTGCCTCCTACAAATAGAACGTTAAAACTTAGTAATTTTAAAATAAATATAAATCAAATTATGTAACCCAAATAGAAGATCGTACCGTAAAGGCTCGAAAGATGTCATTTCGCACTTGAATTGGGACATCTTTCCAGAATTCTGCCCCTTTCGACAAGTGGGAAAGAACGAGAGCACTGACATCCCGCACGGTACTAGCGGGTATGAAAGTGATCCTGCCAATTATGAAGAAGAATTAATTTTCAATGATAACCAAAACTAATAACAAAATTTGTACAACTTATTTAACTTACGATCGAGCAATATTATTCAGAGTGACCACCCCATTATCGTGTAACCCCTCTTTATCACTCGAAGAGGAATCATCATCCGGTACAGCTGGGGTAGGCTGTGAAGGTCCGACATCAGCTACGAGCCCTAATACATAATAAATCATTAGTGTCATACCAAATTAAAATTGTGATAATTGATGTGTACCGCATGATTAGTAGCAGTCCACTCATCTGAATGAATTGAGTCAGGTGCTTGTTCTATCGGCGGCGTAGCAACTGACATTATTAAAAAATAATTAATATAATTAATTGAGAAATGTCAATAACAATAAATATATCACCTGGCGTAAGATGTCGCTCGCCAACGCTAGATTGTAGTGAAGCGTCTGGTATTCTCGGCGGTGGCGGTGGGGTAGCAACTGCCATCATAAGAAAATACATAAAATTTGGCTCCTACATAAAATTAAGTAATATACAAAAAATAACCTAGTGTGACATGACGATCGTCGTCGTACGATCGAGACGTACCGACTATGTTTCCCGATGACGGTGGAGCAACTGTCACAAAAGAAAAATATTTAAAAAAACTCTATCTCCTACTATCTATTGCCTACAATGTGTCACGTACCTGGAGTGATACGCTGAGCAGACCCATTAATGGATCGCCTACTATGTGACGATCCGGCTACGTGCCCCATCGGTGGCGGAGGAACTGATATTATTAAAAAAGGAATTTAACTATTATAATCAACTATAAATAAGCAGCTCACAATAAATATATTACCTGGTGGTTGTGATGGTTGACTCATCTGGAGTGAACGCTTGGAAGAGAGAGATGACCCAGATGCTCGACCCGTAATAACCATGACTGAAAAAAAGAAAGAAACTTCTCTTATTATCGGTAACCATATATAACTTTAAAAAAAATAAAAAGCTTATGTCATTAGAATAACTACGAGATTCATTCGCTTGTTTCGTATTCTGATTCATTTTCATCATCTTCATCATCGTCGCTATAATCTTGGTTCGAGTTATCATCAATAAAATTATCGAAGTTCACATCTAAGAGGCCATTTGAATTGAACGCTCCCATTGGCTCAGCGTCATCGACCAATTGAAAATTCTCAACTCCATCGGCCACATCAATCGTCTCATTCACTCTATCTTCTTGATAGTCATTGTCATCTACCATTGTTTCTGCTAAGAATAGTCTACTCCTCACCTTGCATGATGCCCACCATTCATCCTTGGTTCTTTTCGATGGATACTTAGTGTAGTACACTTGTTGTGCTTGTTCCGCCAATACGAATGGATCGTATGACTGAAGTCTCGATCGAGGGTTAATATCCACAAATTTAAACTTTTGATCGATCCGAACTCCTTTCTCTGGATCGAACCAACGACATTTTAGCACCACGACTTTGTTAGATTTTCCCAAATAAGATAATTCTAGGATGTCTTCTATAACACTGTAGTAATCAAAGTCGTCGTCCCCGTACATGCTTCTTAGAATACATATGCCGCAATTAATAGTTGAACACTGTCGGCTATATTCTTCTGTGATATCTATTGACTATGACGCCGTAGTAGCCAAGAATTTGTTTCTTCAGGCCATAACCTTGATCTCGTATTTTGTTCTCTATGATTGAGCCATTAATAACCTACAAAAAATAGCTAAAAATTTTATTAAAAGTTACGAACTTATAACAATTAAGAACAAGCGGAAAGATTTCTCACTTCACATCTCAACCAATCAGCAAAATGTTCATCTCGTAGTTTCAATAACTCATCGTTTGAAACTAACAGATTGATTTCTCGCTGTAATTCTTCGAATTTCCTGAATTCATAGTTTTTAATTAATACAATCATATAGCAACAATTAGCTTTAAATTATATAACAAATTAGAACAAATTGCCTTACTCGAGATACGGCGTCACTTCGCTACAATTTGCAAGAACATAATTCTCAACGGCGGTGAGATATCTGTCATTCAATATAACTTTGCGTCCTGCACCAAGAAGTCGACATGGGTACTTGAAGATGGATAGAATATTCATGTCAATTTCTCCTTCACCACCATCATCGTTTCTTGGAACTTGGGTGTGTTGTAATTGTATGTGTGGCTCAAAGTACTTTGAAGTGAAGTTTGACACCTCCTTAATGAAATATGCTTCACATATGGAGCTTTCAATTTTTGCCTTATTCTTCGCCTTCCTTTTCAAATATAAGATGCACCTTTCGAAAGGATACATCCATCGATACTGAACCGGACTAGCAATTTTTGTTTCATATGGAAGATGTACAATCAAATGTTCCATCACATCAAAGAAAGAAGGTGGAAATATCTTCTCAACCTTGCACACGGTAATCACAATAGAAGCCTCTAACCGAGATATGTCTTCTTTCCGAACGATGGATGCACAAAGCTCTTTAAAGAACATAGACAATTCTGTTAAAACCTTCCAGATGGCCTTTGGCAAAAGTTCTTTAAAGGCAATTGGAAGTAGCCTTGGCATAAAAATATGACAATCACGACTCTTCATCCTGTGTATCTTCCCATTGTCCAAGTTAAAACAACGAGACATGTTTCATACATATCCGTCGGGGAATTTCAATTGCTTTACCGATTGTCCTTTTCTTTGATCATTGCTCAAGACATAAGTAGCTTTTGGCTTTTTACATTTACCATTTTGAAGATGAATGACATCTAACTCTGGTCTTTTGCATATTAATTTCATGTCTTCGCGAGCCTGTATGCTATCTTTTGTTCTTCCTTTAACATCCATAATAGTGTTGAAGATGTTGTCAAATACGTTCTTCTCCACATGCATGACGTCCAAGTTATGACGTACCAAGTTTGAAGACCAATAAGACAACTCCCAAAAAATACTTCTTTTCTCCCAATTATGTTCACTTCCAAACCCAACTTGCTTATAACTATCGGCCTTCAGTCCGAATGAGACTTCACTAAGCTTGTTTACTTGCTCTAGAAATTCTTTTCCTATCAAATGAGTTGGACACAAAGTGTTATCAGATGTATTCTTTTTAAATGAGTTTCGATCACGGCGCATCGAATTCTCCAATGGCAGAAACATCCTATGACAATCAAACCAACAAACTTTCCTACAAGTTTTCAAATAAAAGGATTTTGTATTCTTTCCACATATGGGACAAGCAAGTTTTTCTTTTGTACTCCAACCACTCAACATTCCATATGCCGGAAAATCACTTATGGTCCACATTATTGCGGCTCTCATAATGAAATTTTTCTTTTTAGATTTGTCATAGGTAACCATGCCATCCTCCCACAACATCTTGAGTTCATCAATCAAAGGACTTAAGTAAACATCTAAACTTTTACCAGGAGATCGAGGACCCGGAATCATACAGGTAAGCAATATATTCTCTCGTCTCATACACATGCTTGGAGGCAAATTATTCGTTGTCACAAAAATAGGCCAACATGAATAAGTACTTAAGTACTACTTAACTTAATTCATAACATGAATAAGTAATACTTAACTTAAGTAATACTTAACTTAATTCCAAAGAGATGATAATTAACTTAAGTACTACTTAATTTAACATGATAATATCATGAATAAGTAATACTAACTTGATCCAAAGAGATGATAATTAACTTAAGTACTACTTAATTTAACATGATAATAACATGAATAAGTAATATTTAACTTAACATGAATAATTAACTTAATTTAACTTCATGCGTTAATAATTAACTTAATTTACATGGTGGCGGGCTAGTACCTTCTTAACCGGAGTACGACGAAGGGCGGAGGGCGGCTGAGACGCGGTGGAGGCGGAGGGCAGTGGCGGTGGAGGCGGACATCGCCGGCGGTGGAGGGAGGATGCGGCGGAGGGCGGACGAGGCGGCGGTGGACGCGAAGGGTGGCGGTGGAGGCGGAGGGAAGACGAGGCAGCGGTGGAGGCGAAGGGCAGCGGAGGAAGGAGGAGGAGGAGGAGGCGCTGGTGGATGAGGAGGCGAAGGACGGCGGTGGAATGAGGAGGGCGGCGGCGGTGGTGGAGGGCGAACGAGGCGGAGGGGGGAGGAGGAGGAGGAGGCGAAGGGCGGCGGTCGAATGAGGAGGGCAGCGGCGGTGGTGGAGGGCGGACAAGGCGGAGGGAGGAGGAGGAGGAGGAGGCGAAGGGCGGCGGTCGAATGCGGAGGGCGGTAGAGGCGAAGGGCGGCGGTAGAGGCGGGCGTCGGGGAGGGAGGAGGAGGAGGAGGAGAAGGCCGGCGGTCGAGTGCGGAGGGCAGCGGTCGAATGCGGAGGGCGGCGGTCGAATGCGGAGGGGGGCGGTCGAATGCGGAGGGCGGCGGAGGCGAAGGGCGGCGGTGGCGGTGGAGGGCGATCGTCAGGCGTCGGACGTTGGGCGAAGGGCGGAGGCAGCAGTGGAGGCATCGGGCGTCGTAGGTCAGGCGTCGGGGTGCGTCGGGCGGGCGGGATGAAACGAAGGTAAACAGTAAAAGTGAAAACGAAGAAGAGGGGTTAGGGATTTAAGTCATTTTTTAGCGTCGCCAATTAATGCGTCGCTACGTAGATGCCATATAGGCGCCGACACTGTCAAAATTCGGCTAGCGCGGCGCTATAGAGAAGCTAATGTGTCGCTAAGATAACGTAGCGACACTATAGCGTTGTCGGGGTGTCTCAACGGTTTAGCGTCTCAAGATTGCGACACCATTGCGACGCTCATTAAAAGTTTTTTTTCAATTTTTTTAGTATGTATGAAATTTTATTTATCAATGTAACGTCTCATCGCATTGTGCCCCATTCCAATTATTTTATTTCCTTCCGACAATCTATCATGTATGTATACAAAATTATAAATATGTATGTATATGTGTATATAACACAATTGTGTGTATATATATACATATGTAATATATGCATATGTATATATACGTCTACGTGTGGGAGATTAAGTTACAACAATGTGTTTATCTATATGTATTATAAATATATATGTGTATGTATATGTCTATACATGTGCGAGTCATATATATATATATAGATAACGTGTATATGTATACGTATTCGAAGTGAATATATGTGTATTTGTTTATATGTGTCAGATTAAGTTATAATAATATGTATATATGCACTTATTATATATAAGTATCAGCATATACGCGTATTTATATGTCTATATGTGCCCGATTGAGCGAGGGGTAAAAAGTCGGCTTAGGAGGCACAATACAGACGCCATTGAGTCGCTAGATTCATTTAGCGACACCGTAGCGCCGAACTAGCGTCTAAAACTCCTTCACGTCTTAAACTTGCGACGCTAGAGAGACGTCAATAGTGTCACCATAGCGTCGACACAAGCTGCGACTCTCGTTAGATGCTAGGTAGACGCTATTGAGTGTCTACTGTGACGCTAAAATATCACTCACTTAATCAACCATCGTAATCTCATGATTAAGTATATAATAATATATGCATAATTAAGATATTATATATATTATATGTATAGATAACATAAAAAATATAGGCAACAAATTATATATTTAGGAACACTCTTATCATGTAAAAATACATATATATAATCGTGTAATTAATACATATATATGTTGATAATATACTATTGATAATATGTTGATAATCATGTAATTAATACTAATATAATATTTAATGAATTTATTGATTGACATATAGTATATATATATAGTGTTTAAATATAAAACAAATAGCGAGATAAATGTAGGTAAGTTATGAGTAAATAATAGCGTCTACATAGCGTCTCGATTGCGCTAGAATTAACGTCAATTCGCTGAATAGCTAAGGAGACGCTAAAGATACGCTATCGAGAGGCAAGTAGCGTTTGATTCTCGTGACGCAAAGTAGACGCTATATAGGCGCTAGTGGCGTCTATATAGCATCACGGTTGTTGGTGATGCTACCTTGCGTCGCTAAGCGCTCATTTTTTTGTAGTGCGGGTCAGGTCGGGTTTGTTCACGGGTCGGGTCAACCCGACCCGTGAACACCCCTATATAGGGCGTGCCAAGAGAGAATGGTACTGGCGTCGCTGGTGGGAGGAAGAGAAAATAGTTTCTTCAGGAGGATAAATGAGATTAGGATCTTTGTTCACAGAGTGGACTGATGTATGGGGGAAGACACTTGAGTCGAAGGGGTGTCGAGTGCGTTCCTTGTGGTGGCTTTTCAGATGGGGTGGACGATTGACTAGTAGTATCTTTAGAGGGTCAAGGCGAGCATTTGTCGTGCCACAATTGAAAAGATGAACTTGGGAGGAATATTCAGATGAAGAGTGTTGATCTGAAGTAGATGAGGGTGACTTAAATGGAGAAAGTGATGGGGAAGGGGAAGGGTTTTTTTTGAGGTGCGGGGGGATGGGTGAGGGTAGATGGTAGGGGAACTGACCTTGCTTCATCCTTAGTGGGTGGTTGTGCTGTTGGCTCCTGGCGTCTTGGGTCTGCTCTCATTTTGCTCCATTTTTCTTGGACAGCTAGTGAGGGCGAAATAGAGGGTGTTCTATGTTTGGCGCAGGTGGTGGCAGTACCTCGAAAGACTGTGCTTGAGGAGCTTGATCTGCTACTGGTCTTCTCTCATCATCTCTGCTTGGAGTTTCCTAGCTGCCAAAGGTATCTTCTTGTATCACGGTCATCGGCTATGTCCTGGGTGGCTTCCGTACTACTGATTTGACTCTTTTTCTCGATAATTGGGATGACTTCTTATCTGTGGCTCGGATTCGTGCGTTGGCCGACCATTTGCTTTCTAAGGGTTCTGCAGGCTTCTTTATGCCTAGGGTCCACTACAAGAAATATCAACTTTTCTGACGGTCACGACCGTCGAAAATATTGCGAAATCCATCAAAAAATAAGGTTTTCAATGGACACGATCTATCGAAAAATTGCTCGTTGGAAACACTTTTCCGACGGGGAACAAATATCCGTCGAAAGTTCCGACAGTCGTACCCGTCGAAAAATACCGACGATCTCAGACGGCTGTACCCATCTCAAACATCGGACGGCTGCAACCGTCTCAAGGTTCAGATGGCGGCGATCGTCGAAAGTTTTGACGGTTGCGAATTCTTTCGACGGCCTCAACCGTCTGAGATAACGTATAAAATAATAAAAAAAATTGGCCACCAGCAGCCGTTCCAAGCTGCGCGCGAGCATTCCTAGCCGCTTGGCGGCCGATCCAAGCCGAGCACGATCGGATCACGGCTTGGATCGGCTGCCAAGCGGCGGATCAGCCGCGAGGCAGCCGATCCAGGCCGAGTGGAAGTGGGATCAGGCCGCCAGGTGGCAGATCCATCGTGAGGCGACCGATCCAGGCCCCGCGAGGCTGGATCAGGCCGCCAGGCGGCGGATCCAGGCCGAGCGCGGCCGGATCAGGTTACCAGGCGGCGGATCCATCGTGAGGCGGCCGGATCAGGCCGCTAGGCGGTGGATGCGTCGCGAGGCGGCCGATCAGGGCTGCGCGCGGCCAATCCAAGCTACCAAGCGGCGGATCCGTTACGAGGCGACCGATCCAGGCCGCGCACGGCGGGATCAGGCCGCCAGGCGACAGATCCGGGCCACGTGTGTGTGTGTGTGTGTGAGAGAGAGAGAGAGAGAGAGAGAGTCCCCAAAAGGTGGCCAGCGTCCTCGGAAGGTGGCCAGCGCGAGTGAGAGAGGTCATCGACCAAGGAAGAGAGAGAGAGAGAGGTCACCAGAAGGTCGCCAACGCGAGTGAGAGAGGGTCACCGGCCACGGGCGAGAGAGAGGTCACCAGAAGGTTTCCAGCGCCCGTGAGTGAGAGAGGTTGTCATCCGGGAGAGAGAGAAATAGGTAGAGAAGTAGAGGAAAACATGAATAAATAGGTGGAAAAAGCGAGTGGGGAGTGGGAAAAGAAAAAAAAAAGGCGGGGGAGTGCGGCGAGATTATTTTTTAATCACCGACAATTTTGACCATCTCAATACTAATTATAATAATAAAATACTAATTATATTATATATTATGATATATAAGATTATAATATTTAATTGTTTTTACGAATACCGATGGGCCGGACCGTCGAAACTTTCGATGGTCCAAACTATCGATAATTATAATAATAAAATACTAATTATATTATATATTATCATATATAAGATTACAATATTTAATTGTTTTTATGATTACTGACGGTCTGGACCATCGGAACTTTCGACGATCGATACTGTCGGTAATTATAATAATAAAATACTAATTATATTATATATTATGATATATAAGATTATAATATTTAACTACTTTTAGGATTACCGACTGTGCAGACCATCAGTAATTATAATAATAAAATACTAATTATGTTATATATTATATAATGTTATATATTATATAATATTTAATTATTTTTTTCGTTACTGATGGGTTCAGCCGTTGGAACTTGCGGCGGACAAGGAGCTGTCGAAAATTCCGACGTTCCAAACCATTAGAAAATAAAATAATAAAATAATAATTTTCATAATTTATTTTTTTTGTTTTCGATAGTCAGGACCGTCGGAAATTGTGACGGCTCCATATCCATCTCAAAATCCGTCGCAAATTGCGAAGGACATCCGTCCGTTGAAAATTGTCCGTCGAAAAATCTCAATTTTCTTGTGGCGGTCTTTTGGTATTGGGTGCTGGAGGAACCTCTCTAGTTTCGTCGACGGCTTTTGGTGAGGATCTGCTGGAGCTGTCGTGAAGCATGGAGCGTAGGTGTGGTGCGGGTGCTTGCAAAGGGATCTCTCTGAGGAACATCTTCTTCGTCATCGCTGAGAACGATCCGTTGGGGGTCTGAGTGCCTGGTTGTCCATTGCACACCTTTTGACCTATTCCTGATGAGCACCATGTTGGCCGATGAAGGTGGAGAAGGCTTTTTGATGAAGAGGATTTGGAGAATATGAAGGGTCTCGACTGTGAAGAAAGGGGTTTTGAACGGGGGAGGGGAGGGGTGTAGTTTGAATGGGTACTGCACCTCGTACGTGGTGTAATAACCTTTTGGGGTGGTTTTTGGAAGGGACAAAAAGTGGGGTGAGGCCATGTGGGTACGAGATCACATTTATGTCGATTGGTCATGATGGTGGGTCTGGTGATGATCTGGGGATTTAATTTGTTTGTAACACGACTGCGCTACAGGAGAGAGTGTCAATTCCTTGGTGACCCGCAACATTTTCCATCATTCTTTTGATAAAATGGCCCGCGCTTTTAAAAACTTGGTTTCCACCCTTGCGCCTTGGACTCGATAATGCATCTTCAAACTATTATGTTCAGCTTTCGTCCAACATATATGTCTTACTGGATTCCTTGTTATTTCTAGAAAAAAATGAAAACTAAGAAAAGTTGATAAGGCTTGGGTTGCCTCCCAAGAAGTGCCTTCGTTTAGTGTCTCTAGCACGTCGTTGTTGGGGTGATGATTAGCCGACTGGAGGAAGTTGAAGTAGAAGAGTATCTTCAGTAATCACTAGGTCTGGTTCTCGATATAACTTCACTCTATGACCATTTACTTTAAACGTGTATCCTCCATTATGCTCGAGTTTCACCACTCTTGATGGATACACTTTCACAAGCTTGAAGGGTCCGGTCTATCGTGACTTTAATTTACTGGGGAACAATCGAAATATGGAATTAAAGAGTAGAACCAAATATTTAGATGTTCTTATCATGCCACCTTTTGGATTTATCTTTGAAGATGGCCGAATTCTCGAATGCGACATCTCTTAACTATTCCAGCTCTGCCAACTGAAGCATTCTATTATCTCCTGCGCCCTTTAAATCAAAGTTGAGGAACTTTATCACCCAGAAGGCTCTATGTTGCAATTCAATTGCCAGGTGACATGCCTTCCCGTAAACCAATCTATAAGGAGTCGTTCCTAAAGAGGTCTTGAATAAAGTTCTATAGGCCCAGAGCACATCATCAAGCTTTGAACTCCGGTCTCTTCTATAAGTTGCTACTATCTTTTCAAGGATTGCTTTAATCTGCCTGTTGGATGTTTCCACTTGTCCAGATGTCTGTGGATGATAAGGGGTAGCAACCTTGTGAGTAACGCCATACTTTGACAGTAGAGTGTTGAACTCTCTTTCTTAAAAGTGTTTCCCTTCATCGCTTATGATAAGCCACGACATGCCGACTCTTGGAAAAATGACCTTGGAATAAACCTTAGTGATATGGTGGGAGTCAAAGTGGGTGGTGGGTATAGCTTCTATCAATTTGGAACTGCTACCAGGATGTATTTGTATTTTCTTGACACTGGAAAGGGTCCCGTATAATCAATTCCCTAGACATCGAATAGCTCCACTGCTTGAATACTAGTCTGCGGTATTTCGTGCTTTCGTGAAATGTTCCCAGTTCTCTGACATCTATCGCAGGATTTAACAAATTGATATACATCTTTAAACAATGTAGGCCAAGTAAAACCTGCTTGAAGAATGTTTGTTGCGGTTCGTTATACACCTCCATGTCCCCCCATAGACGGGCATGTGGCACGATTTCTTGTATAGAATCTTCCGGTATACACCTCCTTTACTGTCCGTCTGAACATTCCTTGAATAGATAAGGATCATCCCAAAAATATTTTTATAACATTCCCGGTCAGCGTGTGATATTGTCCGCTCTGAGCCTTGGCCCGCAGGGTTTTATCAAAATGCATCCTACTAGGCCAAGGCCATGTTCCCATATATACCTAGCATCTCTCCCTCCACTTGGATTAGTCACACATGCATAAGTTACAAGAAAGATGCTGGGTATATATGGGTAGGACGCGTTTTGGTAAAACCGTGCGGGCCAAGACCCAGTGTGGACAATATCACATGCTGATCGAGAATATTACATATGATATCAGAGCCACTCTGCATGAGCCTTTGTGCATGGTGGGGTGCGATCACTCAACGAGAACGTTGAGTCCCCTAAGGGGGGAAGGGTGCATGAGGCATGTCTTGCATTAGTCCCACATGCATAAGTCATTGGAGAGATGTTAGGCATATATGGGAACATGACCTTGGCCTGGTAGAATGCATTTTGATAAAATCGTGTGGGCCAAGGCCCAGAGCGTACAATATCACACGCTAACCGAGAATGTTACAATTTCCTTGCCTCTGATAAAAATCTCTTCCTTCTACTATAGTCCAGATTGTTAGGCAGAATTGCCACAGCTTTAAAATTTGTTAGGTTAGCAAACCATGGGCATGTGTTGACTGAAAAAGAAAATAGGGCATCATTTGGTAGTTCATCTTTGATTGGTGAATCCACTTCTGTTTCATTCTTTTTGTACTCAATTTTGGACAAATGATCAGCCACCTGATTTTTTGATCCGCTTCTGTCTTTGATCTCTAGATTGAATTCTTGTAGTGATAGTATCCACCTAATCAGCCTTGTTTTTGAGTTCTTGGAGAAGAGATATTTAAGGGCTAGATGGTCTGTATGGATAATAACTTTTGATCCCACCAAATACGGCTTGAACTTTTCCATTGCAAATACCATTGCGAGTTGTTGGATCCCAAAGGGCACCGGGGGGGGGGGGGGGGGGGGGGGAGAATTGGTGTTTAAACAAAAGTATCAATTTCACAAAAATCATCGCGGAAACTTAAAATTGATTTGACAATATTTTAATTCAACACAAATCAAATCACATCACATGCATCATAATATGAGAAGGAGAGGGAGAGAGTAATCAAACACAAATGAACATGGTGGTTGTTGACGACGTTCGGCCACACCGTGGCCTACGTCCCAGTCAGACTTCTCGACCTCCAGATCTTCGGAGATTCCACTAGAACTCTTCCTTTGTTCCAAATGAGGCAAGGAAGAAAAGCCCTTTGGAACAAGATTAATCTTTTCTCTCGCTCAAGAGACAAGATTTCGAACCTCGTATACACAAGAGCCCTCTCAATTTTTCTAAACAAAATGTTTTTCTCTTTTACAATGCTATGCTCATAATAAGAGAAGAGAGCATGATGAGAGAATTTTAAAATGAAAACTTCAAGAGAAAGGTCTTCTTTTAATAACTTGCAGTTTTTCTTCAATGAATGGATGGATGCCTTTACTTCTAGTTATGCCACTCCTTTTATAGGTTCTAGCATGTGAAAAATTCATCCAAAATTTGTTCGACAATTTTTCTTTCAAAATTGACCATTACTATTCATTTAACCTAGAGGCCGGTCGACCGCACATCTGGATTGGTCGACCGGTCTATGTGACCGTTGCGTAATTTCTTCAGCTTCTACACTTGATCGATCGACCGGACCATCAATTGTTCAGTCGATCAATATTATCTCGATGTCAATCAGGGCAGGCTCTTAGTTTTGATCAGTCAACCGGCATCCCCATTCGGTCGACCGGTATTGTCTCGACCGGCCTTCTTTGCTTTGATCGGCAGGTTGACCGACCTGCACTATTTTGAGCATAACTTTTGGCACAGTTATCCAAATTAGATAATCTTGGATTCTATGGATAGCTAACATGATTCGCTACAAATTTGATATATCATTAATCCATAATCTAGTAAGGTCATAGTCAATTATTTAATCAAAGTATAGTGCACAAAGTTGTCATTTTTTCTTTAAACCTTTTCAACATTGATCTTTAATTTTTGAGTTTTGTATAATCAAAATATAATTTTATATGTCATTAAAACTTTGCTCCAACATGAGAAAATCTTTTTCAGTTGTCGTGTAATTCTGCTGAGCTAGATCTAGAATTTTGCTGGCATAGTAGATAATGTATGACTTTATCTTTCTTCTGACCCAAGGCTGCTCTTATTGCATAGTAGCTTGCATCACACATTACTTCAAAGGGTAAAGACTAGTCAGAGGATTGCATTATTGGTGCTGAGATGAGAGCTATTTTAATCCTTTCAAAAGCTTGAATGCAATCTGAGTTCATGAAAAATTTTGTATCCTTGTGTAGCAAGTCAGTGAGAGGTTTGGCTATCTGGGAAAAGTTGCTGATGAACCTTCGATAGAATCCTGCATGTCCTAGAAAGCTTCGAACTCCTCTAATATTAACAGATGGTGGCAACTTTTTGATCACTTCTATCTTAGCAAGGTCTACTTCAATGTCTCATTTTAAAATTACATGACATAGCACAACTCCTTGTTGCACCATGAAGTGGCATTTTTCCCAATTCAGAGTTAGGCTGACCTCTTCGCACCTCTGCAATACCTTAGACAAATTTGTTAGACAAGAATCAAGAGAGGATCCATGGACAAAGAAATCGTCCATGAATACCTCCATGATACTTTTTACAAAATCAGAGAATATAGATATCATGCATCGTTGAAAAGTGGCAGGTGCATTGCAAAGGTCAAATGACATACGTCTATATGCGAACGTTCCATATGGACAAGTGAATGTTATGTTTTCCTAGTCATTAAGGTGTATCGGGATTTGAAGGAAACCAGAAAAACCATCAAAGTAGCAGAAGTAGGAATGTTTTGACAAACATTCTAACATTTGATCTATGAAGGGGAGGGGAAAGTGATCTTTCCTAATGGCTTTATTCAGTTTTCTAAAGTCTACACACATGTGCCACCCTATGGTGGTGCATTGAGCTATGTTCTCTCCTTTATCTTTCTTAACCACAGTCATTCCTCTTTTTTTTTGGAACAACTTGAATGGGGCTCAACCATTTACTATCGGAGATGGCATAAATCAGTGATGTATCTAACAATTTCATGACTTCCTTTATTACTACATCTTGAAGGATGGGATTTAGCCTTCTTTGGAATTCTCTGGTAGGTTTGGCATTTTCTTCTAGGGGGATCCTATGCATGCATAAGGTAGGGCTAAGTCTCTTAATATCTTCCATGGTGTAGCCTATAGCTCTCCTATGCTTTCACAATGTATTCGATAAAGATTCATATATGAGGGTAAGAAGAATTTGGCCCGAGGAATTCATACGTAAGGGTAGAGGGAAGTGGTTTCATCTCTACTTGTGGTATCTTCGACATATGTAGACCGGGTACATCTCCTAGGTATTGACCTCACATTTGCTGGATGAGGGAGTCAGGCAGATTTCATCGTTTTGGAATTCGGAGTTGTTGTTTTCTCCAACAACCTCTATTTCTTCGAGAATCTTCAACAAGTCTCTGCATTTCTTCGAAGTGGCGATGGCTAGCTCTTTTTCTTCAGTCAAGCAGTTTCTTAGTGGGTCATCGATCAACATGAGGTTAAGGACTTCCTTAACACTTGAATCCACTATATCCTCGACTTCTTTAATGTTTGCCTGACTCGGGTGCTTCAGTGCATGGGTTAGATTGAATTCTATAGTTTTCTCTCTGAGCTGGAAGGATAGCTTTTCATTTTTGACATCGATGATAGCCCCTGCTATAGCCAGGAATGGCCTTCCCAAAATGAGTGGGGTGTTTGTGTCCTCTTCCATATCTAAAACTACAAAGTCAGTAGGTATAAAGAATTTTCCCACCCTAATTGGAACATCTTTGATAATCCCTTGTGGGTGTTTGATTAAGCGGTTGACAAGCTGGAGAATCATATTAGTTGGCTTCATCTCCGCAGTTCCTAGTTGCTGACACATTGATAGAGGTATCAAGCTTACACTAGCTCCTAAGTCGCACAATACTCAGCTGACTTTCAGGTTTCCTATCTCGCATGGGATTGAGAAACTACTGGGGTCCTTCAATATTGGCGGCAATTTGTTTAAGATGAGTGCACTGACTTCTGCTGTTAGGGCAACTGTCTCCTGAGAATCGATCTTTCTCTTCCTGGATAAGATCTCTTTCAGGAATTGGGCAGATGTTGGTATCTGCTGAATTGTCTCTACAAAAAGAATGTTGATTTCAAGCTTTTTCAGGACTTCCAGTTTGACTACTAACCAAACTTTGTGGGAAGGGTAGGTATTTTGGGTCGACTGGCTTGTCTTCTCTATTATTCTGTTCAAGAAATTGAATTTCAGTCGCTAAGTCGGTAGCTAACTCTTTCCCTTTCGACATTGGATCCACCATCTCCTTCGGCTGTTCAGCTCGCATGGGTAACTCGAGTGTTTTCCTTTCAGGCAGTTGAGTTCCGCTTCTTAGTATTACAGCTTGGCAGTGTTCTCTAGGATTAGGCTCAAATTGACCTAGGAATCTCCCTTGTGGTCTAGAAGTGGACGCAGCTTGTTGGGCGATTTGGGTTTCGAGGATTTTGTTGTGGGAGACCAAGCCTTCTACTTTTTCAAAGAGTTGCTTGACATTATCATTCTGAACCTCTTGCTGTTTGAGCATATTTTGCATCATTTTTTACCCAATAATTCTGGTGGAGCAGGTAGTGTTAATTGTTAAGGAGGAGGGGGTAATAGTATTGTTGGGTTGAACTGTTTGTTCAGGAATTGATATGGTTGATGTTGTTGCATTCCTTGTCCAGATTGAGTTTGGTTTTGAGGTGGTTGAACATAATTGTTCCCTCCATACGAGAAGCTTGGATGATTTTGAGTCCTCATCCAAGGCTGCCTTTGATTCTACTGAGCTCCGGTTGCATTTGGAAAGTATGAGAATATTATATTGGCTTGGTCTTGCATTGAAATATTAATTGCCTCTCCATTTAGTCTAGGGCAATTATAACACATATGATCGGATGATTGGCATAAAGTACATGTTGCTCCTGGTGCTAGATAAGGGTTTGGAACTCTTGACTCTAAAGCAAAGACTTCAGTTGTGAGTTCGCCTTTTCCATAGCTTTCTTCACTATCTCCTCGACTCAAAGTGAAAGTGTGTCCCAGCTATCATTCCTTGGAACCCTCTGTCTTTTCTCTATTATGTCTCTGCTATTGAAGTCAATTCCTGAAATTCTATGCAACTTTCTCTATGGGTTCATATCCTTCATTTGCATTTTTCGCCATGAGTGTTCCTCCTGCCGCTGACTCTAGACAAGCTTTGGATTTCATAGTCAAGCCACTGTAAAATGTCTGCACTATAGTCCATTTCTGAAAACCATGATGTGGACAGGACCTAATCATGCTGGTGTAGTGTTCCCATGCTTCGTGTAGAAATTCCTTATCATACTGATAGAGGAGGTAATCTTATTCCTCATTTCGACAATTTTTCATGGTGGAAAGAACCTAGTAAGAAAGGCTGATACCAAGTGATTCCACGCTTTGATTGTGTCTGGTGCTACGGATCATATCCATGCCTTAGCTTTATCTCTTAATGAGAATGGAAACAACCTCAATCTTACTGCGTCTGCAGTTACATTGGTGCATCTAAAAGTATCACAAAGCTCCAAGAAAGTAATCAGATGTTGATTGGGGTCTTCATTCACCATCCCACTGCATTCTGTCCCAACGCTGCAATGATAGCCGGATTGATTTGATAATTGTTCGCTGCTATCTCTGGCCTTCTAATCCCAGTTGTAATCCCTATAGTTGATGGTGTACAGAATTTCTTGCAAGGGGCGGAGTGCATTCGGATCTTCAGCGTTCATATTCTGATTCAGATTTCTTCCTCCTTATTGAGCACACGCCTCTTAGATCTACGTCTTCCGTGCTGGTTTCTAAGGTCTTCAGGGAGGAAATTTGTGCCTAAGTCTGGTTGAGAAATATCTCCTTCAGAAGTTTCTGCAGAGTGATGTTCAACACTTGACAAAAAATTTGGTTAGCATGTCAGTGAAATGGAAGAAAGTAAGATAAAAGGAATGAAAAGAAAAGAAAAAGAAATAACGAGGAAAATGATGACTAATTAAGTCTAAGAGAAACGTAAAACAAAATATGAAAAATGTAGGAACACTTTGAACATATAAAATAGAGTTTTCAGCACAAATGCTCCGAGTGTTCGTAAAGGACTTATCAAAATAAATCAAGCTGGAACACTAGTGACTTCCCTGGCAACGGCACCAAAAACTTTGACTCACATGAAGTGTGTATAGAGAATATCGCATGAAAGAGGAGGTGAAGACCTCTAAGACACAAGTCTATCAAGTACTCTGGCATGTTACCCTTGACACAAATATATAGAAATAAAGTTTTAAAAATTATAATATCTCTACACTATCGAAATGCGATCCGCAAGCGTACGGTGCATCATTATAGTGCTTGAGGTTCGATCCACAGGGAAGCGATGTCTATGAATTCTTCGAAAAATCCTTCGGAGCAAACTCGGTGAGAAGAGCGAATGCTAAAAATAAGAGAAAAGGTATGGCGATGTAACATAAGGAGACTAAATGTGTTTGTTTTCTTAAAGGAGGATGCGAGATACTAAATCGAGAACACGTGCTGAGGACTTTATGGGAGATACTTCTGCTGTAGGATTCAAGGTTCTTTAGTTTGATATGATATGGGTGAAGTAACTGAGTTCCCTTCTCATGCATGCATTGGTCGATCTCGATAATAAAGACACTCGACTCTATGCCTACACGTTCGTGTTTGTGAGCCTATGTTTACATACGTGAAAAGAGTTTGTAAAAAGAATGCATGTTAACACCAAATTCCAAATTGAGCTTTCCTTAGGATTTGAGTTTAAGTCTCGTATCCAATGAGTGTCGGGCATTTAATAAAAATATACCTAAGGCAAGGAGTCTATGGTTGACTCACGCTTTCCTTAGTTGAATAAGGACCACCCTCTCATGTAGAATGCAAGATATCAATGTTTACGAGACGGCTTAGATGCTTTTGAAGGAGAAGAAAATTTTGGTTCAAGAAATGCGAACTAGGATTTACCGAAAGTCCTTCAGAAGTAATCAGTCTCTTGCCTACCCTACTCGGGTCACTAACTTGAGTGATGATTGAAGAGTATCCCACTTTGGGTTGAACTTCCAAGAAAATTCATAAAGAATTAAATGCAACATGGTGAAATAGAAATATGCGAACATCCTTTAAAACCGTTCGAGGTAATCCCAAATCCCCGACTCAATTCGGTCGTTTATTGCCAGAAATTTGAAGTGCGCATAACCATTTCAGGTCGCGGATCAAAAGGTGAACGACATCTAAATCACACCATGAAGAACTCCATTGCTGATTCTACGAAAACTAACGCCATGAATCACCGATTGCCTTGGGCTTGATTTCTCCATGTTTGGTCGCGATGGAGCCTATAACGTCTCTATGGTCGGGGGTCCAAGGCAACGAATGATTCAAAAAACTTCTCCTAGCTTACAACTACGTGGAAAACACGAAAACCACGCATCGAGCTATCTTCACCCAGGCTTGATTTCTTCACGTTCGGTCGCGATGGAGCATATAACATCCCTACGATCGGGGGTGCAGGGTGAAGATAGTTCATAAACTCAAATCCATGTGAAGATCCAAAAAGCAGAGAATCAAGTAGTAAAACAAGAACTAGATTGATATCATCAAAACACAAGAAAGCTCAACACTCAGCTTTGATCATGAAAAACAACAAAATAGAATGCAGCTAAAGAACATGAATCCAAGTAGCATAAACACGTCCCAACTTCAGCAGGGTCGGTTAGTTATAAGTCATGTGGAGAACACACATTTCTCCACAAACTACAAAAGGCATTATTTCAGACTCTCAATTTTCTCTCTCCTTTCGTTTCTAACTTTCCTCTTCCCAAAGGCCTCCCTTCTCGCTTACAGCTTTCCTCCTTTTATATCCGCCTAGTTTCTTCTACCTCTCGACCTATGTTTTCTGTCGGTTCTCTTCCTCTCCTTCTTTCTTTGTCCTCCTGTCACCACTTGTAGCTCGACAGCTTTTTCCTGTGGTCCCCCTGCCATTTGGGAATCTTCTTTGCACCAGGGAGATGAAAGAGCTGGCTGGTCCCCATATTACAGATGATGTTTGCTGCTTTGTTATTTGGCCTCTTCCTTAGCCCGATAGCAATCCACCAATCCTTAGTGCAAAAGATGGTGTATGGGTCAGCCGATTCTAGTTCATCTCCTTGGGCCCAACAACCTCCTGTACAAGAAAAGGGCATTTATCCAAGTAAATTCATAGGCTGGCAAAGATACTTATTTGTAATATTGCGAGTTCATGTGAAAAATATTTGAAATGTGTTGAATTAGTTCCATACATGTGTCTACGTGCGAAAATAATCATAAAATTAATACTACATGCATGTGAAATAATGGTGAAAATATAGGCCATAAATCTCCACATCAACTATGGACTCGATTTTTTTTCCAACACAACGGAGGAGAGATGAAGTCCATAATCATTGAGAAGAGACCATAGTCGCTTGTAAATTAAGAAGAGGATCTTTTCAACCATTCGTATTCTAATTTTGGAATAAGGTTTATTTTATGGAATGGTGGGAATTGGAATTTGGCTTATTTGATCAATGAGAATCGTAACAAGGGATTTATTTCTAATTTATTTACAGAAGTATTAGTGTTTTCATTTACTCGTCCGTTATTATTAGTGACCACAATATGGTCATTGTTAATCATTGTTCTTATTGTTGATCATTAGTGGTTCTTCATTAACGATTAACAAAAATAGTGGTATTTGTTTACAACCTTTAACGACTAGTCTTTTGTTTTTGAAGCCATCATCACTGATGGCCTATTAATAATTATTGTTCACAATGATAAATTCTTTTTGGTAGTTAATCATGATAGTTAAACATCATATTTCTTGTAGTGTGCTGTAACTTCATGTCAGCGGTCGATCTCATTTATGAAGTTTGTAAGAGTTAGGCCACAATAATTTGACCCAAAAACAAAAGTGAGGGACATAACAAAAGACAAACAAGCAAAAAAAAACAAGAACAAATGGAGAAAAAAGGAAACGATTTTATTATATATGCTTCATCAATTACTATTCTATGGTTCATTGAATGTTCGATCCAACTAAACCTCCAACATGATAGATGTAACACCCCGAAAATTCAAAAGAATTTAAATTTTCATTATTATTTGTCGTCAGACTTTCGGACGATCGAAATCAAAATGGGCGCCCGATGTTGGACGAAGTCGGCAACTCAACCAGCGACCGTCCGGACGACCGAAGCTATTTCGAACGTCCAGAAGTCCAACGGACAGAAGCTGAAAGAGATCAATTCTAATCCTTCCATCTGTCTCCCATTACATGTAATAATATCAGAGGATATGTAACTCCCCACCATGATTTCGGACATTCAATGGCTAATGAAACTCCCGTGATTGAAGGCCATAAAAACCCACCTTCTCTTCCTCTCTCTTCATTTTCTTCATTTTCCTCCATTGTTGAACCATACCTTTTTTGTGGTCTTGGGCAGAAGGAGAAAGAGACAACCCCATAGGTATAGAGGGTGCAGGAGAGAAAAGAGGGAGAAGAGGGCACGACTAAAGCTCGATCCAGCGAGGAAGAATTTGAAAGCGCGACTAACAAGTGTGTTTTGGGATCTGGATCATGGGATGATTTCAAATGAATTATGCATGAATTAAGGACTGATTTGTGGTTATGAATTCATGCTAGAAAAGGGGTGAAAGTAGTGCTATATAGTTTTTGTAAGATTTCACATCGGATTTATTGATCTTATGATTAGCCGTATGATATTGCATGATGTATAACATGTTTCATTTGATGAATGTTAAGATCTGTAGTATATGATTTCCGTTAGATAACCAGGAGAATTATTACATGCTTTGGATTGATAGTTTTTGCTATTTGAGTTAAGATAGATTGAAATCAATTTTTGTGATAAATGATAAGTACTCCGGCAAGTTGTTCATGTGAAAGAAATTGATAGAAATGACTTGATTAAGATGGGATATACATTTGACTATGTTCCTGCTGCATGATATATGTTAGAGATATATTGGTATAAGTTTAGAATCATTTTGTATTGAAAACTAATTAAAAACGTAATGATTCCACAATGACCTACGACTCTGTCGAACTGAAGCGAACAATCGAAACTCCTTCGGGTATCCGATTCAGCTCAACAAGAGTATAGCGATAGCTATATCATATGTCCGAAACTCGATCGGACGATCGATATAGACCAGAATGGAAGTCCAAAACTCTTTCAGATGACCGAACTAGAAAAAGTCAAGATTCGAAATTGACAATGATAACCAGTAGTCGATCGAAACCATTTCGGACGATCGATTTGGATGATCGCACCGGAAGAACTTCCCGCAATTGACGGAGGACTGACTTGGATTGATCGAGCAAGATGACATTGTTCCCTACAAACGATCGGTCCAATTTCGGCCGATCGAAACTCTCGACCGGAAGTCCGAGAATGTTCTCATGTTATGATGAATGATAAAAAATATTGACATCAATCGATTCACGTATGACTTTGAAATGACCAACAGATGAACCAAGAATGGACAACTACACTTTTTCGGTCGGCCGATGGATACCGACAAATGGACGTCCAAACCTCTTACGGAAAATATCTGGATGAATCAAAGACGAACGACCGCTAATCTTTCGTTCGTCCGATCTATGAACAAAGGGAAATATGATCTTAATTTAACTATCATGATTTGATGAGCCTCTATCCACTTGATTGGTACTGAACGATATGATATTAAAGATGATTCAAAGTCACCTCTACTTCTTACAACCTTGATTGATTGAAGTGATCGAAAGAAAGGTTCATGATTTAATAAAGATAAAAGATGAGGATTACCATTGCCTATCTAGATGGAAAGTTATGACAGCCTTGTGTGAGGCACTTCCGTACGGATGTTATTATCTAGTGCGAGGTCATGTCCACCGAGGGATGTTATCATCTAGTGCGACATCATCCTCACTCCTACGGATGTTGTCGTCTAGTGAGAAGTCATATCCATCAAGAGATGTTATCGTCTAGTGCGAGATCATTCTCACCTTTACGGATGTTACCGCCTAGTGCAATGTCATCCTCCCCTATGGAACACTTGCCGTGGTACTGATCCCCGACTAACCCACTCATGATCTAGGTAGTACACACTTGTGTGTTTGCAATAGTATTTTCCAAAAAGTGGAGAGTTCTTCCAATCTATGAATAAGATGAAAGAAAATGAATGGCCAATGATGAATGAAAGGACTTTGTCCTTACGAACATGAATATGAACAAATGACTATGGAAACATGAATATGTAAAAGAAATGAAATGAAAGGGGCTTAACTATTATTATGATCTCCTTACCAGCTCCACATTATGATTTACTCTCTTATTTGATATATATATATATATTATATATATATATATATATATGACATGGACTTTTATATGCCTTCTCTGAGATATTGATGTATTTTTTATTCATTTAGCTTTCACATTTCTTCATATGATTGTTGTAATAGTTTTTATTTAAATTTTTCGCGTACGTGTCACTCTTATTGACCATTTGAGTCAACAAAAGAGTGAAAAAAATACCAAAAAAAATTTCGCCACATGACGGGATTAAATTTTGGGGCGTTATAATGGATGGATTACTTTAAACTTATTGTTGTGGTAATATATAAATTATATAAAAAAATATATGTAGAATAGTTGCTGAGGAGTAAATAAATCTACCTAATACAAAATGGGCACACACCTCAACACCATCTATTATATAAATTCTTTGGGCAACCTTCCCCATGAGGGCTGACCGGCGGAGGCCCTCACTCCAACTTCAACCTCATTCGATCATTTAATGAAAAGTTAACATCATTTCTTTTATATTAATAATAGTTAAAAAAATTGATAACTAAAATAATACATTATTATAAAAGGTTAATATTAAAATAGCATCTTCTCTCTCAAATTTATCATTTTGTCTTTCTTTACATTAAACTCCACCCCATGGGATATGACAGTATCTCAATAATTATATATATTTTAATGACTTTTCCTATAATAACAATAAACTTTTCAGCATTCTTTATTTTGAAAATACTTTATTTTTTGTTGGTTGGCATTGGTAAACAAACACTTAAAAACTAATTAGTTAAATATGGTCAACTCACATGCATAATGCACTTCTTTTCTGACAGCAGCCTCTGCATAATACACCTTGTGTAAATTATGTATAGACATTCAATTAATTAATGAATTAAGGTAATAATTGAATTTTAAATATTCCAAATATGAATTATAAAAAAATGATAGGACTTGATTGAATTAGACTCTATTTTACAACCTCAAAATTAACATTTCAAGTAGTGCTTAACGGTTCAAATGCTAATTTTTTCATTTGGTAAATGACAAAAATAATTAGCATTTCATATCTACTAGCGTTTAGCGATTAGAGGTTAGTGGTTTATATTTTTTATAATTCTACCTTTATTTAAATACATTATTTATTTATTTCTCAACTTATCTTATTTCATTTTTATTTCATCATAATTTAACTATATTTATTTTTATATACATGCTTAATTAATTACAAGTTATTTATATGTTAACAATGAATTAAAGAATTAATATAATAATTAATATTTTTATATCGTGTGTGAACTATATAAAATTTATTATCAATAATTTTTTATATATATTTTAACAAAAGAATTAATTGTGATATTTTATTTTACTTAATTGAGATAAAATAATTTATTTATTGCATTATAATAGAATTTGTATGGTGCTTGAATTAAATAATTTATCATATGTCCAATTATATCATTTTATATTGATTAGATAATTCTACCGTAAAATTTACCAAACCAAACTCTGTCATGCCCAACTTCGTGACTAAGTTCTAATCGTAATTATTATTTTCTTTAATCTTATATAGCAATTCTAAAAATAAAATCGACAAAACCTCTTCCCTTATTTAATAATGTCACTTATTAATACAAATAACAAATAGAATTGTATTCATCAAATTTTAATCAAAAGATATAAAACATATCATTCACATGTCATCATTCCTATTTCACACGCTACCCAACATAAAGTACTCTAAGTGTCATATCACATAACAAATTATTTTTAATTATCATCTATCACGACACTTATGTTTATATAATACATGCATACTTTTAAAAACAAAAGTGAAAAAAATAAACTATTTGCTATCAGCTAGTTAAGCCACTATTAAATAACTATCCACTTATAAAACTACTAATAATGTCAAAAAGAGCCTTAATCAGTTGGTAATGAAAGGGTATATCTCATCTAATATTCAAGACTTTTTGAACATTTTATTCAAATTTTGTTGCAAATTAATATTTTTTTGTGTCTCAATTTCATTGAATTGCTGCCTGCTTCAGTTTGAGCACACTCTCTATTGAACGGAACTAAATCCATTAATATTTAGATCAATCAGCTGTTTCTTGGTTACTAATGCTCACGGGGTTCATACTTGAACTTTATTCAATAGGTCGAGTATTCTGTAACACCTCGAATTTCACCTCTAAATTGTCAAGAACAATTAGATCATTCGGTTGTATTAGTCCATTCGTCATCATATAATCATAATAAACCAAATTATTCTTAATAAAAAATCTGAGGTACAACTGAAGATACTGAGCAATGAAAATATTAATGTTATTAAAATCGGACCGGACCGGCCGGTTCAACCACGAACCGGCAGATGATCCGGTCCAGTTAAGCATCCAAAACCGTTTTGGCATTGAATTGGGCAAAGTCGGTTGAACCAGTTCAATGCAGATTTTGAAAAAAAATTAAAAAAAGATAAAAATAGGAAAGTTAAATGAGAAAAAAAGGAAAGAAATATAGGAAAATTTAAAGTGGAGGGAATATCATATGTATACAATTAAATAGGAAGTGAAATAAAAATGTAAATATTTGAAATTGAATAATATTAGAATAGAAACTTATCAAAGGGCATAAAATAAAGAAAATAAAAAGGAAAGTGTTAAACAAAAAAAGAAATAAGAATAATTTAAGATAAAATTGATTAATATAACATCTATCATCATTAAATAGTAGATATTAAATTATTAATAATCTATTTATATTATCATTATAAAACTTTTAATTAATAAAAATTATTTATATTATTTTTTAATATTTTTTAATAAGTTATTAGTAAAATAATCATATACTATATCATATAATTTATACTATATCTTTATAATTATTATAAATAATATTATTTTAATAAAATTCGGTTCAATCTCCCGATCGGACATATCCAACTGCGACCCAGTGATGAGTTCGATCCGAGCGCTATTTTTTAATATTTTTATTAAGTTATTAGTACAATATTCATATACTATATCATATAATTTATACTATATCTTTATAATTATTATAAATAATATTATTTTAATAAAATTCGATTCAATCTCCCGGTCGGACTAATCCACTGCGACCCAGTGATGAGTCCGATTCGAGTGCCGGTCCGATTATGAAAACATTGGAAAATATATTAATCTCCTAAGAAAATATAATAAAACATTAATTGTCATTGAAAAAAATATCTTTTAAAGTTTTAAGCTATTTTTTATTGTAATATATTCCAATATTTCTTTGAAAACAAAAAATAAAACATTAAGTGCGAACACGTACGTATTCGATACGGGTTGGACTACGAGTCGTCAAGATTTGGACATCTTCCTTCAATAATGACGTCCTTATTTGAAATGTCCATGCTCTCCCATCCCATCTCATCTGTTTGATGTGAATCACGTAAAATCATGGATCGTCCACTCCGCTCGTCGTGGCCCCGTGCGATGGATGGATTGGAATTTGGAATGATGTGCTGTATGTATAACCACTCACTCATCAAAAACATCATCATATCTTTCTGGTCCATAATTCTTATACCTACATCATCATCATCATCATCATCATCATATCTCTAACCAGAACAGCGTTAATTCTTATATATGTATACATCATCATATCTCTAACCAGAACAGCATTAATTCTTATATACGTATACATCACCATATCTCTAACCGGAACAACATTAAAATGGTGACTTGCATACGTATATTGAGAACCATCACGGTGCCCACTCCAACTCCAAGTCCAACCACAGAAAAAAAACGATGATAAATTAAAAGAAGACAAATGAGAAAGAAATGGAACGAAGCAATCATCGCAGCCACTAAATAATAGACAAATAAAAAAAAAAGAAGAAGAGAGCGCAACAAAGTTGTTGCTTGGCAATCCCAATCACAGCACTGCTAATATCAGGATGGTTTGGTCACCCATGAGAATAGTTTTATATTTATTTATATACTCTTACAATTTAGGTACTATAAAGTCATATGTATAATATGCGTTCCGGTTCCACCCGTGGGACTATATTTCTTATCTTTACTCAAATATGTTAGGATTATGAGACACATAAAAAGAAAGATTAAGGTCCCATAAAAAAAAATACTCGCAAAAATTCGCATAGTGTGCACGAAGCCACATTGCTTTGTCCTCCACAAATGGTGGTGTCTGGTGTGTGTGTGGGGAGTGCTTCGTCAATCCAGCAACCCCACCTTATTTAATAATGGAGAGAGAGAGAGAGAGAGAGAGAGAGAGAGAGAGAGAGAGAGAGAGAGAGAGAGAGAGAGAGAGAGAGAGAGAGAGAGAGAGAGAGAGAGAGAGAGAGCATTCATTGCCTCCTCTGCTTGCTTCAACAGAGAGACTTGAAGCAGACCCAAATGGAAGCGAAACCTCCATTAATGCTGGGCGCCAATCTGGGATAGTGCTCCCCTTTTAATGCCTCTCTCTCTCCTCACACTTTCCCACAATTTCATCAGCAAAGGGAGCTGTCAGCTGTGTGACACATGCCCTTGGAAACCTTTTGCATCATGCCCTGCGAGCAGAGAAGATTTCTTTTTTATTTTTATTTTTTGAGCAGAGAAGATGGTAGCAGAGTCCCGCAACGTCTGTAGTAGGTTATAAGTAAAGAAGGCCACATTTTGCTACTCTCCGCCTCCTTGACTTGTTTGGCTTTTCTTAGGAGTTTCAGCCGGCAGGCTTTTGTTCGCTGCTTCGGAGTAGTGAGAGTGAGAGAGAGAGAGAGAAATGAGGGCGGATGCCGGTGGTGCTGTGAGCCCGGGGACTGTGCCCGTGTACTATGGAGGTGGCAAGCTGAGGGTGGTGGAGAGGAGGATGAAGGTGGCCGAGGTGGTGCTGAGGTGCGCGGTGTGTGGCCTTGGTGTGCTTGCGGCTGCCCTGATAGTCACCGACTCCCAGACCCGGGAGATCTTCTCCCTACAGAAGAAGGCCAAGTTCACTGACATGAAAGCTCTGGTGTAAGCTTCGTTTTCCTTCTTTCTTGAGCTTGAATCATGAGTAGAAAAAAGAGCCGACCAGCCGCAGATAACTTCTGTAATCTTTGGTTCTCTTCCTCTTTTAATTTCACGACTGATCCGTGTTTGCAGGCTTCTGGTCGTAGCTAATGGCCTAGCCGCAGGGTACAGTCTGATCCAGGCGGTGAGATGCGTAGTGAGCATGATCACTGGGGGTGTTCTCTTCAACAAGGCCTTGGCGTGGACAATCTTCTCATGTGATCAGGTAAATGACACAACTCTTTTTTTTTTTCTCTCTTTAATTCTTACTCTTTTAACAAATTCAGTCCTCTTTCTCCATGGCTCACGGTTCAGAAGCTATAATTCACCTTATGATGCGATTCATACTTTATTTAAAATAAAATATTAGCATGATCGGTGGGAATCTTCAACAGTGAACTGGAGAATAGTTGGTAGCATACCATTTAGGGTGCATGTTGTGTGACAGAGACAAGTACCATATACAGATGCTTTGATTTTATCTTACGAACCACTACAGAAAGTGCCCCGGAGATTATGTTGTAAAAAAAAATTATTTTATCATCATCTTACACAGCTTCTGGTGAAAATATAATTCTAGATTATATTTCCCTCCAAAGTGATGAAGAGGAAGAGTTCTGTGGCATGTTATACCAAATTGCCTTGCAGAATGGTCCAACCACCATGATGAATTGAAGGACATGCTCCAACTACCATATTAATTTGCAGTGCTTCTTGTCGCACGTTCACTATGCTGTGAAACTTGAAAAATGGTTAATCAATCGTCACCAAAAACAGAGTTACGAAAGAAAAGTTAACCATGTCAAATATGTGGGCACGCTATAAAGAACTAAGCCACAAATTTAGTTTGTCCTCGACTAAACAAGACTTGCATCAGACAAGAATATGTGATGCAATGCATTTGTCTGACTCTGATCCGCACTCAAATGACTAATACTTGCATTGTGTGATGTTGTTCAAGAGTTGTCTGGTGCTGCGGGCAACTAATGCATGATAAAAATGTTTGTAATACGATCAAACATAGCTGAAGTGCATTAGATAGATAGGCTGTTACTATTAAAAATTTATTGACCTGCATCTGGCAGCTTGTTGGTCGGGGCTTTTAGGCATCTCAACCGAAGATAGATTTATTGTCCAGAAAGAGAGAAAATAACAAAATTGAAGACTGAACCAAAGTTCTTGAGAATAAATGTAAACTTTTTTTCTTTGCTTTTTTTTTGTGAAAAATGATTAGCTAAACCCAATGAGAAATTTGACAAAAGTAGACATCATATAATTTAGTCAACTAGTCCTCTCTCTGCAAGCAACCATGCTATGGCAAAGATGCATAATTCATCTTTCTGATGGGGTATTAGTTCATTGTCATCCATGTTCCTGCATCTGGTGCTTAATTTCATTCAGAAGTTCTTTTTTTCATCCCAAATGCAATTGACACTAGAATCACATACCTGACATGAAACATTCATCTTCTTATGAATGGTTTTTCTTTTTATAAATAAGGCTCCATTTCAACAAAATAAATCTTTTCCAGTCATACCAGTACATATGTTCAGAAGATGAGCTTCTACTGCCTTCTTGGTTTCTTCAGGTGATGGCATATTTCACCTTGGCTGCAGTGGCAACCGCAGCAGAGTCATCCGTGCTCGGCCAGTTTGGTCAGACACAGCTGCAGTGGATGAAGGTGTGCAATCTGTATGGGAAGTTCTGCAACCAAGCTGGAGAGGGGCTCGTGAGTGCTTTCCTTGTGAGCCTCAGCATGGTGACCCTCTCTGGCATGTCTGCCTTCAACCTCTTTCGCTTGTATGGTGCAAACAAAGGCAAGAGTTACGCTAATTGGTGAAATGAACATCAACAAATGAGCTCCATCCTTTTGGCAGAACAAAGTGAAAAATCCTCCTACAGACCTCTTCTTTGGGTGATCCGGCCATTTGGATGATTGAATTCTGGGCTCTGTAAATGAATAATGATCCATCTACCTGAAATAAATTTGTAGCATACAACAGTTAAGCAGCACTTGTCAATCTCAGTTTCATTTGACACAGGACTTCAAATCTCATATGTTGCTGTTGGAAACATATCTCAGTTGTCCTCCGTGGAAATTAATCTTCTGAAAAGTCAAATTTAGAAACCACATTTTGCTCCATCAGGGGTAGTTTATGTTGTTGCAGACAGCTGTTCACCATTGCATATTTTATGTTATATACTTTGCTACAATATACCTCATTTCAACCTTAGACAGTTGATCCTCCAAACTAATTTAGTCAATATTTATTGAGCTTGTAAATATCAGAAATATTTCACATAGAGGATCGGATTAAAGATCCAGATGTATACATCAATGGTGTCAGTGAACTTATAGTTATAATAGCACAGCTCCGAATCAATCTCACGACACGTGTCGCGATCGAATTTCGGAGCGCGTCATATAATGACGATGCGATGGATAGCATAATAATAATACAATTTAACTAATTATGAACAGCGGAAACAATATAAAAAATATAAAACATGATCCATATAAGACGGTGGAAGCATGATATAACATCAAGATACATAATATCAAGGCGAAAGGCCCGCTAACAACATGAAACTCGAAGTCCACATGACACAAACTATGAAGTCCCCCCATGAGAACATAAGACACAATATAATTATAAAGGTTCATTATCATAAAGCTCGTGGGCTAGTGCATGACTATAGTAAATGTTAATAATAAAATACTCGATAAGAGGATCACTACCATGTGCAACACTACGTCATGAGCTCACCACCGGCCCATATCACTCTTCCATACTTGCACGAACTCGGATGCAGGAGAAGCCCACCTGACCATAAATAGGTAAAGCAAGTAACAATGTGATCCAAAGGAAACGACACAACAATTTGCCTCAATAACGATAATAATATAAAGCTTCATACAAAGAGATTAAAGAAGAAATAATTAAACGATAAATACCAACATGTTAGTTATCGTGGTTCATAATCATATTTAATGAGATCAATAGCTTTATTTATTCTTAACGTCCAATTCAATTCTAGTGGCTTGGAACACCGACCACATGACAACCTAATGTCCAATTACAATAGTTCCAATATGTTCAAGCCCCACAATTCCTTCTTGTTCAGTAAGCAATCATTAGACAATCAATCTTCGTGAATCATTAATGCCATTGTGGGACTTGGTTTGCCTTGACGTCGATAATGACTGGCCAAGCTAGGTAGTGCTCACACCCATACAATATGATACAATACAATCGAGGGCGAAGTAGTCCATCAATGGGTTCATTCAATACAATGCTCATTTTAATCTTACGACTTAGCATGCAAAGTCAAATTCTAAGGAAGTCAATTAATATCATGGGGAATATGGCTACAATTGCATCAATCATGGCAAAGCATAGTATACATAAACACATAAACAACGCTAAAATAATCATTTCAATTTAACTTTAAAATAGTGCAATTCGTCCCGACCGGTCTAATGGTCAGTCTATCGATCATTCAACTAGTGAAAGGAAAACTGTGATCGGATGACCCATTCGATCGATCGACTAATCGATCCTGGAAGAGGCATTTAGCCATGAGGCCGATCGAGATTGATCGGTCGATCGAGGGATTGATCAATCTCGACAGAGACCTCCGACCACTACTTTACTCATGGAGTGGTCGATCGATCGACCAAACTGGTTGACCGATCGACCAAACTGGTCGACCGATCAGTAAGTAAAAACTTAACCGTTAGATTCGACAGTTGTGAAAAACACGACCGGTCGCCCCCTCGGCCGGTCTAGGACTAAAAATCATGAAATTGACCTTTCTAAGTTCTAATCTATAAAAGCAATCATTTATAAGATCATTCTATGACTACCCTACATGTTTCATGTATTTAGGGTTCATAAACATGAACAAATTCGAGAAAAACCAAGCCACGTCTCATTTAATGCATAACATCCTAACACCCTTTCATGAACATCCACAATTCACATAAAATCCATAACCCATAACTAATAACTTGCAAGAACGACACAATCCAGATAAAATGATCAAATCCAATTTAAGAACACAATCACACTCTCATTCTAAGGATGGTTAGAATGAGATGACATTTGGGTTCATCCTATTTACATACCTTTAGCATTCAAGTTAAAACCCTAAGCATAATCCTTCCTTCTTTCTTTTCCCTCCTTTCCTTCCAATGTTGCCCCTCTCTAGCTGGCCACCTCTCCTTCTTCCTCTCCTCCAAGATGAACTCCTAGTGCTCCATTGTTGTAGCTCCAAGATGGGTGCAATGTAGCAGCCGAATGGGGAGAAATGTAGAAGAGGGTTTGGGGTTTTAGGGTCACTAGAGTCTAGTTTGCCCTCCAACTAATTCTACTTTTAGGATCATTTCTTTCTTCTTTTTGCTTCTTTTGGCAGAGGACAAATTTGTCTCAAGATACCCTTGCTTTTATGGTTATTTTGGTCATTTTATTTTTCTCAAGATATTACAATAGTCCTCTTTCATCCTCATCAAACATGATTATTAGCGATATCACAAGGAATTTAATTGCTATGGGATCTTAGAAGGAAGAGGTACATATTGTAAACTCTATTCAACCGCTGCCAAGAATATACAACCTTTCTTAGTTTAATGACAATAATTAAGGGATCATGTAAGAAGAAGAATAAAGTTTTGAGTTGTATCATCATATATGATATAGGAACATTCTGCCACTACAAGGCTTGATATTCTTAACGATGCGAGTCACTTTGTAACACCCCAAAATTTACCCCCAAATTGTCAAGGACAATTTGATTATTCGGTTGTGTTAGCTCGTTCACCATCACATAATCATAATAAAAATATGATTTTCATCTATTATAGAGGAAGCATAAAACCAATTAAAAATGATAAAATACTCTTTCAATAAAAATGCGGAAAACTTCATGAAACATCAAAAGTATGATTATAGAATTGAAAACATCTTTAAACATCATTACTAATAGTTAAAACAATTCTTTAACAACATAGTAAAAGACTCTAAAACATAACGACTCGACATCCTAAATCATTGTGCAATCTTATTCGTCATGAGCTGAGCCGCCATTTTTCATAGCTTTATGCACCTGCACAGATCCAGGATGCAGGGATTTCCCCGGTTAGAGTATGTAAAGGCATGCGATGATATAATCATATACAGGATACTATACATCATCATCTTTATATAAAGGAAGTAAACAATATGTATGCCATGTCTTAACATATAATCTACATGTCAAACATCAACATAAGTAATTGCATGGAAGACATGTAAACATATCATCATACTTGTAGTATAGAGCATTCATATCAATCATTCATTCAATCCATAGGCATATAAGTGTAGTACACTTATCATAACTGTTGCCTCCATAACTTTCCTCAGGGTTGCTTTATAACTCTTTGGACTTCCACTTTTGTGGGACATCATTTCATAACTTTCCTCAGGGTTGCTTTATAATCCTTTGGACTTCTACTTTTGTGGGACTTCATTTCATTCGATCGATCATTGGCCCTTTCATATTAACATTATATCTTTCGATAGTTGGGACTTATATCATTGCCCTCTCAATAGGCTAGCTAAGCCTAGGAGACAATGCTCCGCTCTCACTCGAAGGTGACATCAGAATGCACACACTGTTGCCGATGCATGTAATGATCATTCTGAACTCTCGTCCGAGGGTGATATCGGAATGCACACACCGTTGCTGATGTGTGTGACGATCATTCCGGACAATTATCCGATAAAGGGCCATAGAGGGTTCACCAAAATGAGAAGGAAATGAACCAAAAGAGAAGCCAAATCCGCCAAAATGACAAATTTACAAAATTGTGTTTTTACCTTATAGTGAAATTATATTATCAATGATTATGTATAACTTAGAAATTCTTTTCGGCGGCGGAGTGTTTGGTAGGGCAACAAAGGGAAGAATATTATTTTGTTGTTCCTACGAAAAGAATAAGAATGGAATGCTCTTATGATATTCTTGAATTTGTTAATTAGTTGGTATTCCAATGAAAGTATATAATACAATTTTAATATCTTATGTTTCCTTATGTATATATTTACTCGAATGATTAATTATGTTAAGTATCATAATATAACGCTGATTTGTGAGTTAAAAAATGAAAAATAATAATTGTAATTCTAAAAATAAACTTAATTTCAATATGTATAATTAGTCAACTTTATTTTTTTATATAATTTTAACAACTAAATAATTAATACTTAAAGTTGCAAATTTCTAAATACTTATAATATTTTTAAACAACGTTTTAATAGAATTACACTTTTGTCAAAACCTAGTACATGGCAAACCTAATTATAATAAGTCTTTGTATTTATTAATATAAATAAAATAATAAACGAGTTAAAAGGGTCAAAAATTGGTGGAACAAACAAGTTTTGACTATGGGTAAGAATATTGTGCTTTCATATGGGGAACAAATTTAAGTGATTTTGCATATTTCAAGATTATTTTACTTTTGATCAGAATAATGTTCCAATGCATTTTCACATCCTTCGAATGCAAAAGTGAGAACAAGACACAAACACTCGTTCTTATGGTTACTCATGTACCAAAGGACCTAAAACTGAGAATAATACTTTTGATTTTTATTTTGCATGTGTTGTAACATATTTTAAATATCAGTGTATATATGAAATTTCATGTTGCAAAATGAAAAAAAATGCTTCACCCCTGTCAGCTGCGCGGCCACCACTTTGCAGGTCACCCACCACAAGGGAAATAACTAGTTGATTCAATTAGATGGATAGTATGACCAGTTTCAAATTGATGGGAGTTGATTGATGAGACCTAATAGTTTCCCTGATAATGAATAATAATAATAATTTATAATTTATTTATATAATGTTTTAATAAGAAAAAAATATTGGTTTCTATGAGCAAATTAAATAAATGCAAAAAATAAAAAAAATCACACGAAATTTAGAATATATGTATAATGATTTGATGTCAAAATATCTTATGACCTAGACCACCACCATGCATAGGTTTTTGAACAATTAAACTATATGAAACATCAATAAAATGAAATTCCCAAATTTTAATTAATTAATATTGGAGGCGTTAATTGCTATCTTTCAAATATTAATGATGCATGCATTTTTATGCATGTTTTACATATATCATTTAGATTATTTTTTTATAGTTTTGATCCTTACATCATGTATTCATATTTTTTATGTATTTTCTTAATTTTTTTTACTTAGAAGCTATGTACATTTCATTTATTTGATTTTTTGGAACATTATTTTGAAAGTGCAAAACAAATAGATCAAAAGAATACGAAATCAACATAAAAACAAGACTAATGTTCAGGTTCCACTAGATTCTAGGCCGGATCATCTTTATACTCGGGGATGAGTTATGCCCGTTAACTAATTACGGACTGAATGTGGCCTAACATCTAAACTTGGGCCGGGTCACACATAACCTTCGCCAGGTTCCCTTATCATGACTTATCCATCAGTGCCTATGATTTAGGAGCGATTCTCACATTTAGTTAAGTGCCAAAATCAACTTCGAACTCACAGAGGTCACCTTTCCTATAAATACTAATGCAAAATGACCTCATGAGGCGAAGCCCTAGCTGAATAGAAAAATGAGAGATCAAGTTCTACTGCCCGCCATTGTGAATCAATAAAAAAATTGAAGTTTACAAATTTTTAGATGATTGTTTGAGGCATAATCTTGGACAAGGTTTATTCTAAAAACATTGTCCTCTTTCTAAGTGCTTGTTCCACAATTTCTACTCTATATCTTATATTCTTTTTCTAATTAATATTAATTCTTCTAGTTATGGAGTAGTTTAGTCATTAGAAAAGGACTACATTGAACCTCATTTTTCTCTTAATATATTTTATTATTTAGACTTCTAAGAACATGTGTATGATGAATATTTAAAAAATTTGTCTGAGTTAATTAACGTCATGATTTGGTTTTATTTAGTTTGCACTTTAATCACAATAAATAATATATTGAATAGCGCCATAATTCGCATGTGAGAATGTGAGTCGAGTTGGAACTCAGGACGGGTTTCTTCATTATTTTCATTGAACTAAACAAAAAAGTTGACTTGAGACAAGTTCTATCAGACCTGGGGTGAGTTTTGAAATTTTCCATATTTTATTTGGTAATTTAGTTTTAAATGTTAACAATTATGTACCATCAAACACAAGTTTGCAACTGAAAGCATGCTAGTTAAGATGTCTTTAACTTTACTTCTATCTAGGATAGTTAGGTTATCATGTTTTTGAATTCTTTAATTTAAGCAAGTATCATTGATGCATGCATTTCATAACATTTAATTTAAGTTGCATTTAGGGTTATTTTCGTAATTTTTCCATAGCATGCATCATTTTTACCTCATTTATTACAATTATTCTCTCGACCTCCCCAACTACCTAGATGTGTGTCATTTTGCAAGAAAAATTCTTTAATTTGGTGGAATATCCTGAAGAAAAATATTGGAATGGAAAAGGTGAAGAAAACAAGACAAAAATCATAAAATTGAAAGTACAACCATTGGTCAGAGTTCACGAGTCGTAACATGGCACTTATGGCCACATACACGCTATTAGGGTCCATTACATGGAGGTCACGAGTCTCACAGAAGTAATCGCCTTAAATATATCATCATTCGCGTCACCTTAGCGTCGACATGATTAGCGTCTCATTAGAGTCACCGTCAAGACCCCATTAAGACATCACATTGGCGCCACAATAGCGTCAACTTAGCGTTGAGTTAGGTATAACTATAGCATCACATGAGCATCAGCATAGCGTCGCATGTCTCTGCACTACTTTATAGCGTCTCTTTAGCGATGCAACTCAACTGCTCACAACGACACTTTTCGCGTCATCTTAACATCGGGTTAGTTTCAACTATTGAAGCTAGTTTCATCGCCTTTGGATTTGGCGCTTTTGCGGCGCTAATAGCTACCGGTTTCAGGCGTCTCATATTATCGGTGCTATGTTGAAGCTAAAGCAACACTATTATTTTCAGCCACGCAATAGCGTCTCGAAGCCTGTGTCTCTATTTGACTTTTTCTTGTAGTGAACTAATTACACCTTACCATGCCCGAACACTTGATCAAGTTGAAGTATCAAATAGGGAGCTAAAATGAATTCTGGAAAGTAAGTTCATCATGGAAAGACTTGGCATTTAAGTTGGATGATGCACTCTAGGCATCCCAGACTGCATTTAAAATCCCTATTGGTATTTCTCCTTATCGATTTGATTACGGGAAATCCTATCACCTTCCGGTCGAGTTGGAAATCAAAGCATTTTGGGCCACAAAATTTCTGGACTTTGATTTAGAGGTTTGTGGTAAGTGTAGGATCGAAAGCACCAAGAGGAGGAGGTGGAGGGGCGGGGGGGGGGGGGGGGGGGCTGAATTGGTGTAAAAAAATCTTTTTTGTGAAATCACTTTCGAAAAATCAATAAAACCGATCACAAGCAAAATAATGATAAAGAGTAAGTAAGAAATCAGAAGGAAATGAAAAGAGGCACGATGCGTTGACGAGGTTGGGCCCTAACTCTTTGGCCTATCTCCTCGCTCCGACTTCGCATCCTCGAGATTGTCAGAGATCCATTATATTTGTCTTTTCTTGTAGGGAGAGAATAACTCTCTTTACACCACACGATTTCTTCTCCGCTCAAGAGGCAAAGAGCACCTCTCTTCTTACAAAGAGCTTTCAACTCCACTAGATTAGAAATAATGATTCCCTCTAACTCTCTTCTTTTACAAAATATTCTCACACTCAAAGCTTAGAAAAAAGGAGGAATTTGCATCTTTTGGGCTTAAGTATTTGAAAGGAGCTTTGGAATGATCTTTCTTGTTTGGATGATTTTTCTTTAGGCTTTGGTACTCTTTTTATAGATTTCTACAAGTGTTTATTTCGTCCAAAATTTTTTGTATAATCTTCTCTTAAAAAATAATCGTTATTGTTCATTTATTTCTATGATCGGCCGACCACATTAATGGGCCGATCGACCGGTAAATATGATTGTTGTGCGATATCTGTGATTTTATCCGCTGTCCGGTTGACCGGTTCATCGACCGACATGGTCTCGTCATTTCTGAAATTTTTCTCTGCACTGATCTGTCGACCAGTGATTTGCATAGTCTCAATATTTCTTGAATGGGCCTTTGAATTGATCGGTCTACTGGTGCAACGATCGGAACGTCGTAGTCTCGACATTTTTGCCTCCTGATGTCTATCATCCAATCAGCATGGCCGGTCGACCGGTGGGTCGACCGGTGTGTGTAGAATTTTTATTTTCATCGTTTCACTTGGCAGTTTCTTTTGCAAATGAAGTCATATCATTCTTACACCTGCATTGTCATCACTCGATCATAGATTAGTAACTTTTATGTCCAATTTAATTTTTTATCATCAAAACATAAGATTCAACAACTTCCCCCTTTTTATGATGACAAACTAATTGAATGATAGAAAAAAATTGAATTGTAAGTATAAAGAGTAAGTAGTAAGAACACTCCTCCTACATTCAAGCATATTTCACATTTTCTCCCTCTGAATAAGTGGCCTTTATATTGTCATAATAATATGAAACTATATGAACATATGACCAGCCATTGTCGTCGCTCTCCTTACTCACCCCATCTCCCTGCCACTGACGTCGTCCTCTCTGTCCGCATCCTCGTGCTCACTACTGCCGCTCTCTCTCCTACCTGCCACCATTGTCACTCTTCCAGCCATCTCCATCGCCCTCTCTCTTCACTCCACCATCTATGATGCCGCCGTCAACCTACCGACTGCCGACGTCATCCTCCCCCTTCGCCATTGTCACCAATGTCTCCCTCTCCCTTCCGCCGCCAGCGTTACCTTTCCAGCCGTCATCTCCCCATTCGTTGGTGACTCCCACTATCTTCATCGACTTCCCTAACGTCGCTGACCTCCCGCCTCCATCATTGTCATCGTCACCCTCTCTTTCACTCAACGTCGACCATAGTCTCTTCTCCACTATCACTATCGTCCTCACCACCTGCGTCTCCACTCTTTGTCACCGAAGTCGCCACCTCCATCGACCCCCCCACCCACCCACCCTTTTCAGTCGTCGTCCCTTCGTCTTCTCTGTTTTGTCCGTCAGGCCTTCATAGTCATTCCGTTCGGTGTCTCCTGCTACCAACCGACAAAGCCTTCACTTCTCTCTGTTCCTTCCGGCCACCATTGTTGAATCCATGGTTGGCGAAGGGATTCCACCCCTTAGGCTAGTCTTTTAGTGCCATCATCATTATGGCTCATGTGCACATCGCATTCGTGTACTCAATAATGAGCCTGAAGCTGACCCGGAATCGAAACTAAACCCACACCTATTTAACGTGGACAAGGACGATCCAATGGACGTGCTCGTTAGCCACCATCCACTAATCCACCTCTTTATCACTTGGGCCATCGCCACTTGTTTTGATGCTATGTACGCCTCTTGCGACGTCCGGCGTTCCTACACCATTGATTGGAACGCTCTAAAGATTCTAGATGTTCAGGAGATGTTCGCAAACATCGGTTGGCTGCCACTTCTCTCTCTCAGAATGTGTGTATCCCCGTCTTGTTCATCATTTCTATGTGAACATGACGATCACCTGGGAGGCCATTATCACATACGTTCTTGGAGTGCCCATTCATTTTGATCATGACCTACTATGTCATATCTTTGGTGTTCCTTGTCCATTACCAGCTCTTTACTCATTTGTCACCCATGGTTGGCCTTTCGACTATCTCCTGATCATGGATAACATCCATGGGGTTTTTGGTGGACAAGTATATCCTCTATACCATCGAATCGGCCTATAGGCATCTTCATCCGTCCATGAAAATGGCTCACTACATTCTGAGTCGTATGATTACTCCTCGAGCCGGGCACTATACAGAGGTTACCCAATTTGATCTATTCATTCTCCATTGTCTCTGTATCCGAGATGCATCCTTTCTCCATTTTGGTCATTTTATTTTCTATCACATGGATTACACCTAAAGAAGGTCTCCCCCGGTGCTCGTGGTTGGTACCACTTATATTTTGGAGCCTGGATCACTAGGATTTTACTCCATTTTACTGTCGACATTTCTACGGGCGAAGAGTACATTTGACCCCGCCCCATGGACGTCATTGGTTTCGCGACTTTGCACTGGAAATATGTTGGGTTGAGAGAGCCAGCAATGATAGATACTGATGATGGAGATGATGGCATTAATGAAGAGTCAGTGTCAATGGATACTCAGGACGTACTGAAGGCTGGCCCTAGCTTCCCTCCACCTTTGGCCCCCACCGAGCATTTTGGATCTTGTTAGCATGTATCATAGGCTTTCTATGGCTCTTACGACTTCACTACCCTTTCACGGCAAGTGGATGCCATATATCATCACGCGACTCATATGGATCATCGTGTTCGACGGATGGAGCATGACTCATGATACCTTATTGACTCGCTACAGGCTTACTATGCATCACAGGGTTTCATTCCGCTTATAGTTTGTGATGATGATGTCCTGATGAGATGTAGTTGGGTTGCCTCCCTCTTTAATGTCAAAAGGGGAAAAAGTTTGGGACGATGTTATATGTTCTTAGGTTCTTAGTTGCTATGTGGTTTGTACTAGTGTCGTGCACCATTTTGTAGTGATTATAATCACATTTATTAGTGCATGAACACATGATGTATGTATTGATTATGGATGTAATGTGATGACGGTTTGTTTCATGATGAATGTGTTAATTGACGTCAAAGAGAGATGGACGGGCGGTGGCTAGGGCACCAGTCGAATGAAAAATGAAAAGGAGGTTGACCGATCGATCGGTCGAATATTATATGTTTGCAAATTTTGTATATACTGGTCGACCCGTAGGGCCAAGCGGTCGACCAATTATTTGATTTGCAAAAAAAATCCAACGATCAATGTATGACAACCGATTTTAGTCATACATCGGTCGACCGGTCCGTCTAGCCTAGATGTCATTAAATAGAGCAAGTTACCAATCATACATTTGTATTTTTTTTCTAAATGGACTTGCCTTTTTCATCTTTATCCAATTTTATAATTGTGCTCATAGGGGTTGTTCTTGGCTTGCATTCATTCATACCAAATCTTTTAAGTAACTCCCTTTTTCGAGAAAAATTATCTTGGTTGAAAAAAATTTCATCCTTGGATTGTTTCACTTGTAGGCATAGAAAGAAAATGAGCTCTCCTACAAGACTCATCTCAAATTCTTTTTGCATAAGAGTTTCAAACTCTTTGCACAAGCATTCATTAGTAGCACCATAAATAATATCATCAATATAAATGTGAACTATTAAAATGTCATTTTTCAAATGTTTTAAATATAATGTGGTGTCAACTTTCCCGTTTTGAAAATAATTTTCAATTAAAAATGAACTCAGTCTTTGATACCAAGCTTGAGGAGCTTGTTTTGAATGCATAAAGAGCTTTTGAAAGTTTGAAAACATGATTAAGAAAATCTCTAGTCATTTGGATCAAGATCCTTTTCTTTTCCTTACATAAGTCTCTAAACTGCAATGACTACTTATAGTCATTGGCTGTTGTAACTATGATGTTCATAAATATACTAAGTAAGATTCTTAAACCATCGTATGTACCCTTTGGCTATCTTTAGATAGAAGTTCAACAACTATAGATATCAAAGTGCAAATCATAAAAATGATTAATGTCAAATCTTGTAAAGCAACCTAAACAAACATTTAGAAGCTTTTTGGTGATTTTTCGACGTACTTGTTGAAAAAAAAAGATATTCTACTGGTCATTATGCTAGAATCAACTGAAATAGAGATCTTCCTTGCTTTTCTATCTAGTCCTCCATTACTCTTCAAAGTCTTGTTATTATGTCCACGTACAATAATCAATTTTTCTATCTCTTTTGAGATATGATATTTTTGTGTGCTATACCTTAAAGAAAAAACCAAAGGGAGCAAAACATCAACAGAGAATAATACATAAAATTACCCTCTGCTCATATAGAATCAAAGATTGCACCATCAATAAATTGCATAGCAACCTTCTACATATAAAGAGAAACTCAATCTATTCTAGTATAAGAATGTTTGTCTCGAGAAGAAAATATAGTATAAATTATAAGGGTCAAGGAAAATGAATTTTGGAAAAGAAAATTTTCCTTAGTGTTAGTGTGATACGGAAAAAAAATCATTAGTGAGAATGACCAAATAAGAAGGAAGTATTCATTCTTAACCTTCACAATATATATCTAAATTTCGGGGACGAAATTTTTTTAAGGAGGGGAGAATTGTCACGGACGTGCTCTACAAATGTCATTTCTGCATAATTATGAATTTAATTAACATATTAAGTTAGTTTGTATGTTCATTTAGTGATATTTGTATATAGTAATTAATATTTCGATTAGAGCATAATGACTACTTAATTGTCGATAAATTTTACAAAAGTAATTACATAAGTTTATTAGAAATAATAAAATTTATAAATATTATAATATATATGTTTAAATAAGATTAAGTAAGCTTAATTAGGGTTAAAACACTTAGTTATGATAAAAAATGTGATTGGCCATCACTTAAGTTCTAAGCAGCTGAAGCAGACAGGTGAACAGCTGTTTAGATGGATATTTTTCCAAACCGCCATATGATGTCCGAAAATTCTGAAAAACCTATAGTTTAACTCTATCCTTTGATGGACCAAAAATTTCCAGAGGAAGAACTCGAGGAAACGACCTGGGGAAAATCGACAAGATAGGCTGTTCAAGGTGAGGTTTCGATCCGAAAATTATTCTTCTGATTGAGAGGATCTTTCCTTCATGATTACCTCACCATAAATTATGAAATTTTGTATGGTTAATTTATTCGAAGTTAGATTTACATGGCCTCTGGAATCACCTAAAAAGGAGTTTTATAGAGAAAGTTATGTACTTAACTTCGCTGGTCACTCATCCTGTCCCGAGTCTGATACATGTTCAACTAGTGAATTAGGGCACGGTTCGAATATATTGAATTAAGGTTTGGAATTTGGATATGATTAATTAGACATTCTAAGAGTTTGGTGAGAAGTGGAATCATCCTATTTGGACTTGTATGTTGGGAGAAATGAATTTTTCATTTCATAGTGATGCTTCTGTGAGATTCCAGGACATGGACAGATCATGACCCTAATTAACTATTTTTGTTATAAGGTCATACAAGGAGTTAAATTCTACAATTTTTATGCATAAACATTACTGAAGTCTAAATTCTAGAAAAAATAGGATCTCATAAAATGAATAAGTATTGTTAAAGATATAAATTAATCATTCAGTGACACAGTCTGCCAGGACACAAACCCTAAGTCAGATGTTTTGGGATGTTTTGAATTACTCACTTGGACTTAGTTAATGATATTTGGGGGATGGAAACCTTAGTAAGTGTAGTTTCTAATTTATCCAGAATCATGAGATTTGTCTTTGTGATTAAGAAGTTATAAATTATTCATTGAGTACTCAGTCTGAAATCCTAAGACATCACCTAGTTAAACTTTGGAAAATTGAATAGTTGGGAGTGTGAAGTAGCATATGAACATAAACACGTGAAATTACAAATTAGTATTAGAAAGGATTATATGCATTTTAAGGTGAATAAGTGTTCATGCATGAGCATGCATTGCATATTGTTATTATTAGTAATTGGAAAATAAAGTAGCATCATTGCTTGTAGGAAACCAACAAGCTACAAGTGAAAGGAGGAAAATCTAGTAAACCTCTTTGAAAACATAAAGCACAAGGTGAGTGGATAAATTTACAACATAGCAAAATGGTATATGTTACTTATTTTATTTATGATATTATTTCAAGTAAAGATTGTTAATAGTATTGTTATCGAAACATATCTTGAGTTAAGAAAGATATTTATGATTTGTTCCAAAGATTTCATATGAGATGGAGTATCCATCTACATCAAAATATTTTCAGGGAACAATGCTTGTGAAATGAAAATAAGTTTTACTTGATAATTATATGTGATTATGACATGTATATTTTGATATTATTAAACTCCATGTGTACATTGACCATGCTTAATGAAAAAGGTATTTGGGACTGCATTCGATATATATGAAGCCTTTGGGGCATATGTCGGGTGTCTTTGCCCTTTGGGGGCTGCTCTACGTGCACGTATTGACCCATGATTTGCTTTGCGTATCTGATACTCTTGATTATGAAGTTCTACTTAGCTGTATGACACATGATCATAGAGGGATATATATTGACCCATGATGAGTATGTGCAATGACACATGTGTGGAGTTTAATTGTGAATATGATGATATCTTGAATAATTTATATTTATGTAAAAGTTCATATGATTTGAAACGTTATGTGATATGAGTTATGCTTTAAATGTTTTCTCATATGAAAGAAATATGATTGTTTAAATGTTATATGCACTCGTATTGTTCCCCTATGTTGTACTTTTATTCCACTCACTAAGCAAATGATTGTTGCTCACAGTACCCATTTTAAAATTTTCAGATACTCGTAAGTTCTCGAGTTGAGTTGATTCGAAGCTTGGTTTGAGGCATATATAAGAGGTCGAACCGTCGGAGCATTGCTATTTTTCTTTCACTTTTATTTTTCCCTTCACTTTTGTTTTTGAAACATGCATGTAATAGGTAGTCTTAGATGTTGTAATTAAGTTTGTGAAATTTTTTTTGTAAGGTTGTATAAAACTTGATCCTGTGGAGTATTATATGAGAGGGGGTTAGTGAAAAAAAAAACTTTTGTGAGTGTGTTATATGTGAATGATATATTTTATAACTGTTTATTTAAACTTTGATGAAATCCTTTGTATGTATTGGCAAATGATATAAGATAAATAAGGGAGGAGGTTTTGTTGATTTTATTTATAGAATTGCTAAACATAATTAAGGAAGGTAATAGTTGGAATTGGAACTTAGTCACAGAGTGGGGTGTGACAGAGTTTGGTATCAGATCTTAGGTTATAAGATTTTGTAGATAGTAGAACTTAAGTTTAAAGTTAGGTGGCATTATGTGCATTAGATTAATAGTGCATGCTTTTGATTACTTTTCTCATTTTATTTTAAAGGGGTGAAAATATCACCACATGAGTAATGTGGTGAAGGACAATTTGATATTATTGGCCTTAGTAAATTTGCTCCGCTTATCGATCGACCTATTAGGAGTTCATTTTCATCTCATGCATCATGCAGTGGTACATGGTGTGGCATTTGATGCCAACAATGGTCCTCCCTATGTGATGATGTGATCATAATGGGTCCATCAATAATGTTTCATGATGGCAATGTTATGGATCAAACTAGTAGTACTTGCAAAAGATATAAATGAATATGGCGTCAAAAGAGACTAAGTGGGAAATGATGACATATTTCATTTCCTTAAATATCTAAGACTATAATGTCTTACCCGAAGGTGACTGATTACTTCGTCAACATGCCACTTCACATTGTTTTAAGGAAGAAGTTTACTTTGAGTTATTAGGAAAATTAAGAGTTATATTTTCTGATAAATGTTAGAATTTTCTCCTCTTGCGTTATTTATATAATAATGATAGAGAGGCTAATTAGAAAGGGATGAGAAGCTTACTTTATTTTTGTCATCGAGGTAAAGATAAAAGGGGTCACGATTGGATATTCCAATCATATAGGAATTTGTAAAATATTCCTAGAAGATCTTCCTAAATTATGACCGAGGAGATAGAGGGAATTCTTTATGGATCTAGTCCATAGAACTATTCCTACATTTAAGACTCCTTATTGTAGAACACCTATAAGATTAAAAGACTATTGGAGCATTTCGATGAGGTTTGTATTCAATCAAAATTCTGAGTTTCATATTTATTCTTCAAGAAGAAAGATAAGTTCTTTAGTTGGGCATGAATTATATACAATTCAAGTTATTGTGAAGAATATCTTAATAAGAATGGGTAACTTGCTTGATCAATAACAAGTACTACCAAATTCTCAAAAATGACTTTAAGATAAGGATACCATTAGCTAAAGTTAAAGAATATTATATCTCAACCTCTATATAGATGGAACTCGATATGATCATTATGAATTTTTGACCATCAAACCACTCATAAACTTATGATCTCTCAATGTCGAAAATCGTGCACATCATGAGAGATATTTAAACACTATTTCACAAAATTATTATGGAAAAAATAAAACTAAGAGCCAAATTATGCATGAGTTTTGGGTTGACCTCATGATATTAGATCATGTCAATTCTAAGGAAAATAAATCATCCTTGGTATGTATGATCATCTGATATATCTTAATGTCTTTGATCAATTATTTATCATGTAGCCTTTCTTCCTAATATAGAAAGGAAGCATAATGTGTTCTCTTGAACCCAATCTAAGAAAATATGAACTAATCATGTACATATGATTGTGTTTGCAAGCTTATTGATTTGAACAAGAACTTGTTACATAAAGAACAACTAGTTTGCATCTTATAACAAAAAGAAAATACAAAAGATAACAAAGGTCACAACCTAAGATATTGTGTTATAAAAGTTTTGCAACGAGACATTGTGTTTTGGAATAAATACATTTGAACCTTATGAAGGTGTGTCGAGAGGATATTTACAAATCACCATTCATAGTATTGTAATTAACATACATTGGATTACCCATTTGTATGAGAATCAGATAATAGATATGTATTATATCATTACTATTCTAATTTGAACATTATATTTGTTCGACTCTTTCAAGTGATTATGGGTATTCTAAATTTGTGAATAATATATGTATGAGTTGACTTTGAAGCTTAATTCTACAAGATTGGGATTGATTCAAATAAAATATGTTGATAGAAAGATTAAAAAAAGAATAAATATAGTTATGTTGTTTTGAATAGTCAAAATCAATTTGCAAAATGTGCTATAAATAACACAGGTGAAATATGAATATAATCATGAAAACTTTTAAAATTTATATGAATGATCCTTAATATGAAATTAGAAATAACTTGTGTTGGAAGTGTAGATAGTAGGGTATAAGTTTTCTTCTTCGGGTTTGAGAACATTAAACCTTAATAAGATTATACAAGATATTGAAGGTTCTGTAGGGAGAATCAATAAGAGAATAGATGCTTGTAATCTTATGAAGACATTATGAGATGTCTATATTAATAAGAAATGATAAACATTTTATAGAAATGGATAATAATATTAAACTATGCATAAATGTTGGAGAACCAATCGTCAAATCAGTTTAGTGTTGAAAATTGATACCTATTTGATATGATTCAAATTATATGATGATCATTACATTATCATCGTCTAATGTGAATTATTATCAGTGATCTTGAAATTACTATGAAACCTTGAATTGCTATATTGATATTAGAATTATTGTCAACCTTCAACTCATAGTTATCAAACAACATTCATCATTATACATTCTGAACTATTGATGATTCTTGATTAATTGTTATCGATTGCGATTCTTCATATTTGGGAATTGATTTTTACTCATCATTATCAACCACATCTCATCTAGGGTGACTGATTAAATCACCATTGTCACTCCCTTATGAGTGATAAACGATTTGTCATTTCGGACTTTAGTACGTCCATTAATTTTGGGAGTTTAAAGGAGTTGTGAGAAAGCTTCTCGAAAGATTATTGGAGTGATGCATCCTCTGGTCATCTATCGAGAACTTTAACTGGGTGTCCTTCAATCACGAAATGTTGGTTGGATGTATAGCGAATGAGCGATTAGAGGGGGACGCCTTTCTGATCCTCGATCGCGAACTCGAATTGACATTTCATCATTGTAAATCAATTGAAGAGGGAAAGTCTTATTCACAAAACTCATTGTTGCTCGCACTCTGACAGTCATTCTTATGAATGATAGTGATCATATTTGACTTATAGGCACATAATAATCGATGGCTATTTTGTCGTTCCCTTATCCAATGTGTCATCTTCTCTTGCTTGTAATGATAGACTCTATAATTATTGAAATTCTGCCTATAATCCTTGTTATGCATAAATCTTGTCAAATAGTTGAAGATTTCCATATAATTAGTGTTTCACTCATGATCTTGGTACTTACCTTTATGGGAACTTTGTATAAAATTAACTATGGGTAACATGATTAGATGAAAGAATTAATTCTTTAATGGAATTTTAAATCCGCACATTAGGAAAATGTTATAGCCAAAAGAATATAATAAATGCAGGATTATTGTGAAATGTCAAGAAAAAAAAAGTAATCAAAGTATGGAATTCACAAAGACAACATCACCTACGGAAGAAAAATAATGAAGGAAAGTTATGGCCACGATACAAGGACTATATGAGATTTTAACATGTATCGGGTCAACTGCTTGTTTGTTAAGTTCTACCACTAGAGATATTGTGTATTCATGATATCTTCAATATTTCTTCAATGATATTGATCAAATCCTTTGCAGACAAGCCCATCAATCAATAGGTCATCAACACAAATTTTTTTGTCCGTGTCCATCTCTGTCCATTTGGATCAAGATCCTTTTCTTTTCCTTACATAAGTCTCTAAACTGCAACGACTACTTATAGTCATTGGCTGTTGTAACTATGATGTTCAGAAATATACTAAGTAAGATTCTTAAACCATCATATGTACCCTTTGGCTATCTTTAGATAGAAGTCCAACAACTATAGATATCAAAGTGCAAATCATAAAAATGATCAATGTCAAATCTTGTAAAGCAACCTAAATAAACATTTAGAAGCTTTTTGGTGATTTTTCGACGTACTTGTTGAAAAAAAAAGATATTCTACTTGTCATTATGCTAGAATCAACTGAAATAGAGATCTTCCTTGCTTTTCTATCTAGTCCTCCATTGCTCTTCAAAGCCTTATCATGTCCACGTACAATGGATGTTAACTCATTTAGGTCAATGCAATAATCAATTTTTCTATCTCTTTTGAGATATGATATTTTTGTATGCTATACCTTAAAGAAAAAACCAAAGGGAGCAGAACATCAACAGAGAATAATACATATAATTACCCTCTGCTCATATAGAATCAAAGATTGCAGCATCAATAAATTGTAGAGCAGCCTTCTACATATAAAGAGAAACTCAATCTATTCTAGTATAAGAATGTTTGTCTTGAGAAGAAAATATAGTATAAATTATAAGGGTCAAGGAAAATGAATTTTGGAAAAGAAAATTTTCCTTAGTGTTAGTGTGATACGGAAAAAAAATCATTAGTGAGAATGACCAAATAAGAAGGAAGTATTCATTCTTAACCTTCACAACATATATCTAAATTTCGGGGACGAAATTTTTTTTATGGAGGGGAGAATTGTCACGGACGTGCTCTACAAATGTCATTTCTGCATAATTATGCATTTAATTAACATATTAAGTTAGTTTGTATGTTCATTTAGTGATATTTATATATAGTAATTAATATTTTGATTAGAGCATAATGACTACTTAATTATCGATAAATTTTACAAAAGTAATTACATAAATTTATTATAAATAATAAAATTTATAAATATTATAATATATATTCTTAAATAATATTAAGTAAGCTTAATTAGGGTTAAAACATTTAGTTATGACAAAAAAATGTGATTGACTATCACTTAAGTTCTAAGCAGCTGAAGCAGACAGGTGAACAGCTGCTTAGATGGATATTTTTTCAAACCGCCATATGACGTCCGAAAATTCTGAAAAAACTATATAAACCTTTTAACTTTATCCTTGGACGGACCAAAAATTTCCATAGGAAGAACTCGAGCGAAACGACCTGGGGAAAATCGACAAGATAGGTTGTTCAAGGTGAGGTTTCGATCCGAAAATTGTTCTTCTGATTGAGAGGATCTTTCCTTCATGATTACCGCACCATAAATTATGAAATTTTGTATGATTAATGTATTCGAAGTTAGATTTCCATGTCCCCTGCAATCACCTAAAAAGGAGTTTTATAGAAAAAGTTATGTACTTAACTTCGCTGGTCACTCATCCTGTCCCGAGTCTGATATAGGTTCAACTTGTGAATTAGGGCACGGTTTGAATATATTGAATTAGGATTTGGAATTTGGATATGATTAATTAGACATTCTAAGAGTTTGGTGAGAAGTAGAATCATCCTATTTGGACTTGTATGTTGGGAGAAATGAATTTTTCATTTCATAGTGATGCTTCTGTGAGATTCCAGGACATGGACAGATCATGACCCTAATTAACTATTTTTGTTATAAGGTCATACAAGGAGATAAATTCTACAATTTTTATGCGTAAACATTACTGAAGTCTAAATTCTAGAAAAAATAGTATCTCATCAAATGAATAAGTATTGTTAAAGATATAAATTAATCATTCAGTGACACACAGTCTGCCAGGACACAAACCCTAGGTCAGATTTTCTGGGAGGTTTTGAATTACTTACTTTGACTTAGTTAATGATATTTGGGGGATGGAAACCATAGTAAGTATAGTTTCCAATTTATCCAGAATCATGAGATTTGCCTTTGTGTTTAAGAAGTTATGAATTATTCATTGATAAGTACTCAGTCTGAAATCCTAAGACAGCACCTAGTTAAACTTTGGAAAATTGAATAGTTGGAAGTGTGAAGTAGCATATGAACATAAACACCTGAAATTACACATTAGTATTAGAAATGATTATATGCATTTTAAGGTGAATAAGTGTTCATGCATGAGCATGCATTGCATATTGTTATTATTAGTAATAGAAAAATAAAATTGCATCATTGCTTGTATGAAACTAACAAGCTACAAGTGAAAGGAAGAAAATCTAGTAAACCTCTTTGAAAACATAAAGCACAAGATGAGTGTGTAAATTTACAACATAGCAAAATGGTATATGTTACTTCTTTTATTTATGATATTATTTCAAGTAAAGATTGTTAATAGTATTGTTATCGAAACATATCTTGAGTTAAGAAAGATATTTATGATATGTTCCAAAGATTTCATATGAGATGGAGTATCCATCTACATCAAAATGTTTTCAGGGAACAATGCTTGTGAAGTGAAAATAAGTTTTACTTGATAATTATATGTGATTATGACATGTATATTTTGATATTATTAAACTCCATATGTACATTGACCATGCTAAATGAAAAAGGTCTTTGGGACCGCATTCGATATACATGAAGCCTTTGGGGCGTATGTCGGATGTCTTTGCCCTTTGGGGGCTGCTCTACGTGCACGTATTGACCCATGTTCGCTCTGCGTATCTGAGAATCATGATTGGGTGACACACAATCATGGTTGGGATACGTATTGACCCATGATTTGCTTTACGTATCTGAGACTCTTGATTGTGAGGCTCTGCTTAAATTTATGACACACAATAATAGAGGGATACGTATTGACCCATGATTTTCTCTGCGTATCTGATACTCTTGATTATGAAGCTCTGCTAAGCTGTATGACATATGATCATAGTGGGATATATATGAGTACGTGCAATGACACATGTGTGAAGTTTAATTGTGAATATGATAATATCTTGAATAATTTGTATTTATGTAAAAGTTCATATGATTTGGAAAGTTATGTGATATGAGTTATGCTTTAAATGTTTTCTCATATGAAAAAAATATTATTGTTTAAATGTTATATGCACTCGTATTGTTCCCCTATGTTGTACTTTTATTTCACTCACTGAGCAAATGATTGTTTCTCACAGTACCCATTTTATATTTTTCAGATACTCGTAAGTTCCCGAGTTGAGTTGACTCGAAGCTTGGTTTGAGGCATATAGAAGAGGTTATATGAGAGGGGGTTAATGGAAAAAAAACTCTTGTGAGTGTGTTATATGTGAATGATATATTTTATAACTGTTTATTTAAACTTTGATGAAATCCTTTGTATGTATTGGCAAATGACATAAGATAAATAAGGGAGGAGGTTTTGTTGATTTTATTTATAGAATTGCTAAACATAATTAAGGAAGATAATAGTTGGAATTGGATCTTAGTCACAGAGTGGGGTGTGACACTTTGTCATTCTTACCAACATTACCCATACTAATTACTCTTCCTTTGGTATTATCTCCAAGTGTGACTTTTCCTCCATTTTTCTTTTTGAAAGTGATAAAATTCGATGCATCACTAGTCATATGTCTTGAGCATCAACTATCCAAATACCATTTACTTCCATTGTACGTTGGATCTCCCTACAAGCAAGAAATTAAGAGGTACTCAAACTTGATTGGGTCTATCTTGGTTAGAAATGGTTCTTTTCGGGGCCAAAATTTTCTTCATCCCTTTACTTACTCCTTTTTTAATTCTGCAATCATGAGAATAATGTCCTTCATATCCACAATGAAAGCAAGTAACATGTGATCTTGTATAATCATGCGATGCTTTAACAAATTAAATTCTTTTGTCATTTTTTTTTCAAAAGAGTTGAAATCAAGTCCTTTTTTATTTGAAGATATTCTAGATCCATAAAGCATGATATATAACATTTTACTTCCATTTGAGAATATTTCAAGTTCAATTTTTAAAATTTCAATTTCTTTATTCAAGCATGCACTTTGTAAATTCTATTTTTCACATAATGATTTTAGTGTGCTATTTTTCATTTTCAATTCTTCAATTAAGAATTCCAAGCTAAAGATTTCTTCATTCAATAAATCACACTTTCCACATACTTTAAAATCAACACTCTTATTTTTCTTTTGCAAATTTTCAAGCTCTATTTTTAGACTATTGTATTTCTTTTTTAGGCATTCATATTTATTAATAAGAATTCTAAACTCATTATGCACATTAAAGAATTCACTATCGCTAGAGTCAAATGAGTTGGATGATACCTCATGCCTATTAGCCATTAGATATATGTAGGTTTCTTCACAATCACTTGAGGAGGTGTTGGAGTCATTTTCTTCATCTTTGCTTTCATCCCAAGTGGCTTGAAGAGCATTTTTCTTCCTTCTTGAATTTTCTTCATTTTTCTCCTTTTTGACCAAATTTGGACACTCATTTTTATAATATTCATCCTTTTTACAATCAAAGCAAGTTATTTAATTCTTGCTTGATGATAATCTTTTCTTGGTGAAGCCATTCTTCTTCTTTTGCTTGAAAAACATGAGATACCTATCAAGCTTCTTTGCATATAAGGAAAGTTTCTTTTCATCAAGGCCCTCATCTTCTTCACTTGTGTCTTTCTCATCTTTATTTGCTTTCAATATCAATATTTTTCTTTTTGAATCATTTGCTTCTTCATCTTCCTTATTCCGATTTCATAGGTTAAGAGTGAACTTATAAGATAATCAAAATCTAACTTCTTCAAATTTTTTTCTTCAATCACTATGTTCTCTATATGCCATTTGGAGGAGAGGGACCTGAGAAATTTTTTCACTTTTTAGAGTTGGTCCTTGGCTCTCCTGAAGAGGCTAAGTCATTTATAATATCATTAAAGCGTACAATCATCTCATTTATGTATTCATTTTCATGCATTTTGAAAGAATTATATTGATTATTTAAAATATTTAATTTAGATTCCTTAACTTGATCCTTTCCTTCACGAGTAATAATAAATCCGATTAAACTCTGTTGGATCCAAAGCACAATAAATGATATTTTTAGCTTTCCAATCAAGTTTTACTAAAAATCTTTCTCCTTCGGTATATTCTAAAGGATACTTTCCATGTAAATCAAAACCCTTTTGAATAACATCCCACATATCAATATCAATAGAACATACATATGCTTGCATCCTAATTTTCCAATATGCAAAATTCGATGCATTGAAAAGTGGAGGACAATTAAATCGATTGACCTTCGGAAAAACTAAATCCACTTGATGCTAGAAGTCTAAAGATGTTTAAATCTTAAAATAAGGGTAACCCGCTCTCATACCAATGTAGGATCGAAATTGGTGTAAAAAAATCTTTTCGTGAAATCACTTTTGGAAAATCAATAAAACCGATTACAAGTAAATAATGATAGAGAGTAAGTAAGAGATCAGAAGCAAACGAAAAGAGGCATGATATCTTGACGAGGTTTGGCTCCAACTCTTTGACCTACGTCCCCACTCTCACTTCTCATTCTCGTGACTATCAGAGATCCACTATCTTTTTCTTTTCTTGTAGAGAGAGAATAACTATCTTTACACCACACGTCTTCTTCTCCGCTCAAGAGGCAAGGCACATCTCTTCTTACAAAGAGCTCTTAACACTACAAGAAAATTGGCGATTAGCGATGCTCAATAGCGTCTCCATATATGGTGACTCTAAATCGACGCCACTAGCATTGTCATGGCATCCTCGTTGAGTCCCAAACAAGAGACGCGACTTGCCTCTCAATAGCGTCTCATTAGGGTGTTCTTAGCGTTTTAGGACATAGATGCTAATGAAGGCGCCATATAGACGCCAGGTAGATGCTAATATTGCGCGCCATGAAGCGAAAGTGCCGGGAGAACCTAGTGTTGTTCTCGCATTGAAAGCTTGCGACGCTACACTCGCGTCGCAGGTCATGCAATGCTATGTAGACGCTAGATGGCGTCACAAGTGAAGCGAGCTATATAGATGCCAATATGATTACTTGGAAATAGATAACTATATACATAGGCTATCTATATGTATATCGCTATATGTTTTATATTTTGACGCAACCCTATATATTATCTATATTACACATTAATCAATAAATAAATTAAATATTATATATGTATCGTCAACATATATATGTATTCCTACGTGATTACCTATTATTATATATATGTACTACATGATTACATATATATGTATTTGTAGATCATAGGAGTGTTCCTAAATATGTAATTTGTTACCTATATTATATATGTTATTTATCCATACAATATATACCATATATCTTTATTATACATATATTATTTTTATATTCTTAATCATGAAATTATGATCGTTGAATTAAGAGATGTGATTTGCTACAAATTGTGCCATTTTAGCGTTTTGGTGGAGGCTCAATAGTGTCTATCTAGCGCCACACTAGAGCCGTCAGAAATTTCAACGCCAGGAAGTCACTATTTGCGTCTCTATAGCGTCGCCATTGTGATACGCTAAAATGAGTTAGACGCTAGGTCGACGCTATTGGGTTGCTAAACCGATTTAGCGACTCAATAGTGTCTGTATTGCGCCGTCGTTGCCGACTTTTTTTCACCTTCGCTCAATTAAGCACATATAGACATATAAATACGCGTATATACCTATACTTATATATAATATGTACACATATACATACTATTATCGCTTAATCTCACACATATAAACATATACGTACATATATATATATACACTTGGAATACGTATACATATACACATTATCTATGTCTCGCACATGTATAGACATATACATACACGCATATACTTATAATACATATAGATAAACATATTGTTGTGACTTAATCTCTCACACGTAGACATATAAATACGCATATATTACGTATATATATATACACACACAATTTTGTTATAAACATATATACATATAAACTTATAATTTTATATACATACATGAGTAATTATATATGCATTCCATAATTTTTAGATTGTGGGAAGAGAACAAAACAATTGGAACGGGGCACAATGCGATGAGACACTATATTGATAAATAAAATTACATACATGATAGAAAATTAGAAATAGAAAAACAAATAGCATCGCGTTGGCGTCTTATATTTGAGACGCTATGGTCAATGTCCACGCTACTAAGATGCTATGGTGTCGCTACCTAATCAGTTTGGTGCCTAAGAGTGTGTATGTAGCATCGCAAGTTGTTGTGATGCTAAACAAATGACTTAAATCCCTAACCCCTCTTCTTCGTTTTCACTGTTTACTATTACCCCTTTGTTTTCACCGTGCCGACGATGCCGACGGTCGACACCCTCCGCTCCGACGCCCTGCGCTCCCTCTGCCCGCCGTTCGATGCCCAACACCCTCTGCTTCCTCCGCCCGTTGCTCGACCTCCGGCGTTCGACGCCCGACGCCCTCTGCTCCCTCTGCCCGCCGTTCGATGCCCAACGCCCTCCGCTTCCTCCGCCCGTTGCTCGACCTCCGACGTTCGACGCCCGACGCCAACGATCGACTCCTCCTCCTCCTCCTCTGCCTCCACCGCCCTCCGCCTCCGCCTCTGCCTCCTCTGCAGCCTTTTGCCTCCGCCTCTGCCTCCTCTGCTCTCCGCCTCCTTCGCTTGCTCTGCCTCCGCCTCCGCCTCCTCCACCGCACCCTCCGCCGTTCTCTACCGCCGCCTCCACCTCCTCCACCACGCCCTCTGTCGCCGCTTCCACCGCGCCCTCCGCCCTCCTCCACCATGCCGACCTCTGCCTCCTCCGCTGCCCTCTGCCTCCTTCGCTGCCCTCTGCCTCCTCCGCCGCCCTTCGCCTCCTCTGCCTTCGCCACCTCTGCCTCGGCCTCCTCCGTGGCCATCCGCCGCCTCCGCCTCCGCCTCCGCCTCTTCCTCCTCCGTCCGCCTTCAGCCTCCTCCTCTGCCCTCCGCCTTCCGCCTCCTCCTCCTCCCTCCGTTTCCTCTGCCCACCGAACCTCTGTCCGGTGTCGGTCGTGGCCCACTGCCTTCCTCCACCGCTGCCCGCAGCCCGTCGCCATCCTTCTCCAGTTAAGAAGGTACGTGCCCACCACCATGTTAAGTTAATTACTAATGCATCTTAAGTTAATTACTAATGCATGTTAAGTTAATTACTAATTCATTATAAGTTAAATACTACTTAATTACTTGAAACTATTGTTGTTAATTTAGTTACTAATGCTTGTTAAGTTAATTACTAGAACCTCTTGTTGTACTACAAGGAAAACAACTCACTTATGAGTTATTCTATTTGTAGCGAGCCCAGATACAAGCCAAAAAATAATTCCCAAAGTTCGAAAAAAATGTGGCAAATGCAATATTTAGATACTTTCCCATTGTTCTAATATTACAACGACTATTTCTTTCTGAAAGACTACATCATTTATGAGGTGGCATAGAGAAGGGGCACGTGATGATCAAAATTCAATTACACATCCTTCGGATGCGGAGGCATGGAAACGATTTGATGCACTTCATCTGCTTTTTTTGCAAAATCACACAATGTTAGATTAGGATTTTGCACCGATGGCTTCAACCCATTTGGCTCATCAAGTACTGCTTATTCATGTTGGCCAGTTTTTGTGACATCTTATAATTTACCTCCAAGCATGTGTATGAGACGAGAGAACATATTGCTTACCTGTATGATCCTGGGTCCTCGATCTCCTAGTAAAAGTTTAGATGTTTACTTAAGACCTTTGATTGATGAACTCAAGATGTTGTGGGAGGATGGCGTGGCTACCTATGGCAAATCTAAAAAGCAAAATTTTATTATAAGAGCCACATTAATGTGGACGACAAGTGATTTTTCGGCATATGAAATGTTGAGTGGTTAGAGCACAAAAGGTAAATTTGCTTGTCCCATATGTGGAAAGAATACGAAATAATTTTATTTGAAAAATTGTAGGAAAGTTTGCTGGTTTGATTGTCATAGGACACTACAAGAAAATTGGCGATTGGTGACCCAAGACTAGCGACGCTATTACGTCTCCGTGATAAAGAGCGTCTCATTCGCGTCCAACTAGCGTCGCATTTGTGGGACGCTGGAAATCAGTGGCTAATGGCATCACAATAGAGTCAAAGGAAATGAGAAGCTACTAGCGCCACGTGTTGACGCTATCTCGACATTATTAAGACGTGTGGTTTCCGGCTGTGCGCAGAAGAAATGCATCGCTATGTCGACGCACAGGTGGCGCTAGGTCTGAGGTGCTATTCCGGCGCCCAAGAGTCGCTAATGTAGGCGTAGGAAGGCGTTGAAGTGACGCAAATATGATGGTATACGCGTCGTCAATGAGACGTGAATATGGCACTAAGAACGTTATATTTAACTTAGCGTCGACTACCTTTGCGATGCCAATGAGACGCTATGGAGGCGCTACTTGCAGATTTTTTTACCCATATGAGCCTCATTTGTTTCCCCTTCCCACTCCATACAATTATATAATGCATATAAAAATGCATTGATATTCATCACAAGCAATATAAAAGCATCACAAGCAATATAAAAGCATCAGAAGCATAATATTTAACATAAGAATACGAAAAGTAATAAACCGAACTAACAAACTATATGTATATCTAAATCTATAAGTAACAAAAGCATAGTTTGTATTCATGATTTATTTCTATCCTATGTTTGGGAGTTATTGTTATCATTCCGGATGTTCGACCCAAACATGCTCGGTGCATCACTACAAGAAAATAGACATTTTCCGACGGGCAATTTCCGACGGTTTGAAATCTGTCGTAATTTGCGACGGATTTTGCGACGGTTCAATTTGCGACGGATTTTCCGACGGTTACGACCGTCGAAAAGGAAAATAATAAATTATATCATTTGTTATATTATTATTTAATTTTTCGACGATTAGGATCGTCGATATTTCCGACGGATACCCATCCGTCACAATTTGCGACGGATTTTCCGACGGTTACGACCGTCGAAAAGGAAAATAGTAAATTATATAATTTGTTATATTATTATTTAATTTTTCGACGGTTAGGAACGTCGATATTTCTGACGGATACCCATCCGTCATAATTTGCGATGGATTTTCTGACGGTTACGACCGTCGGAAAGGAAAATAATAAATTATATAATTTATTATATTATTATTTAATTTTTCGACGATTAGGAACGTCGATATTTCCGACGGATACCCATCCGTCGCAATTTTCGAAGGTCGTAACCGTCGGTAAATGTATAATAACATCATATAGGAGTATTTTATTAATATAACAAGCGACCGCCCAAACTGTCGCAATTACCGACGGTTTCAACCGTCGATAACGATTACCGACGGTTCAAACCGTCGGTAAAATAAAAAATAAATATTATATATAACTAAATATATTTTCGACGGTCACAATCGTCGGTAACTTTAAAAATAGTTAATATTTACGTTTTCGACGGCCGGAACCGTCGGTAATTAAAATTTTATTATCCCGCTTTTTCTTTTTTCCTTTTCCCGCTTTCTCTTTCCCCTTATATATAATTCCTCTCTCCCTCATCTCTCTCTCTCCCTCCTCTGCTCTCTCTCCCTCTCCCTCTCCCTCTCCCTCCTTTGCTCTCTCTCTCCCTCTCCCTCTCCCTCTCCCGGCCCATACCGGACCCTCTCCCGCACCGCACCGGACGCCGGCGACCCTCTCTCGCACCGCATCGGACGCCGGCGACCCTCTCCTGCACCGGACGCCGGCGACCCTCTCCCGCACCGGCCTCTCTCTCTCTCTTTCTCTCTCCGGTCGGAGGCCGCTGGCGGCCGGATCCGGCCCCCAACGGTCGGATCTCACCGCTGGCGGCCGGATCCGGCCCATCCTGCCGCTGGCGGTCGGGCTCCGACCGCAGCCCGATCCGGCCGCTAATTTTTTTTATACTTAAAAAATTCTTTGCGACGGTTGCGATCGCCGAAAGATCGACGGTTGCGACGACCGTCGAAAGTTTCGACAATTGCGACCGTCGAAAACTTTCGACGGTTCAAACCGCCGGCCTTTTCCAGCGGTTGCAACCGTCAGAAACTTTCAACGATTTGAACCGTCGGCATTTTTCGGCGGTTGAAACTGTCAGAAACTTTCAGATGGTTCGAACCGCCGGTCTTTTCCGGAGGTTGCAACCATCGAAAACTTTCGACAATTACTTTTCCGACGGTTCTGACCGTCGATTTTTCTGACGGATTTTTTTCGATCGTCGCAAATCGATTTGCGACGAGCATTTTTTCGACGGATCAATTCTGACTAAAAAACCATCGGTAATCGCATTACTGACGGTTTGTGGGCTGATTACCGACGATTTGGACTGTCGGTAATCAGCATTTTTCTAGTAGTGCATGACCTCGCGGGGATGGATTCTGCATCGGGATCAATCCCTGAATCGCCTGCAATAGCGGAGCCAACTGTTGCGACAACTGCTCTGACACCTGCCGCGATATCTACTCTGATAATTGCAGCGATAGCTGTTGTGATAGCTGCGTCATATCAGGTGCAGCGGATGAGCTCGGAGCAGATGGACAACCTGCATACCCTCCGATCCTCCTAGGTATCTGAGCGGCTGTGTCGAGGCCACGCAAGTATCCCTCTCGTGTCGTGCCGGCCACCTCCTCCCAAACAGTAGGGTCCTCTGCAAAATAGAAAAAATATACAATCATATAATATATAAATTATATATCAAGAAACACAAATTAAAAACATGACAAAACCAATGAAGAAACATTACCTGGTGGCTGAGTACTTGGATTATCTCCATACTTTTCAGTCATTTTCGCATCATAATCATCCTAAAAAATTTAAACATTGTGTATTTCAAAAATAGTGCACTAACGTCAGCAACCAAATGACCATGTCATGAGACATACCAGAAGCTACGAGCAGTGGGCGTGACTAGGTTGTTTGTCTTCCGGCTTTTAGGCATGGCCTCATAGACAAAAGTCTACGGGACCACCTTCTTCCTCCTCCTACAATAAAGTTTAAAATTTGATAACATAAGTATAAGTCAAAAGTTTGATAAATTCAATTTATATGTAAATTACCATGCGCCATCGATGCTCATCAAATCGCATCGACCCCCTGTGTGAATGTGGGCCTCGGGCTTCGAAAGACGATTACTCTTGCCTTTTTTGACTTCCTTTGTCATCGTTCATTCGTCCTTTGTGAACATCAAATACTTACACTTTCAAAAACAATAATTTTAATAAAAATAATTTAAAAGTAAACATACTTACCACTTCCTACATAACGACTCCCAGACCGAGCGACTAATATGCCTAGGGTATCTTTGTATGCCCTGCTCCAAAGTGAGGCCGGCGGACGTGACGACCTTGCGAAACTTGTATAATCGATTTCGGAGGCGTTTCGCAGCGACCTCCTCAAAAGCTCTCCGGATCATCCTTAAACTAAGTTCCGGATGAAACTGATTTGCCTACTACAAATAGAACGTTAAAACTTAGTAATTTTAAAATAAATATAAATCAAATTATGTAATCCAAATAGAAGATCGTACCGTAAAGGCTCAAAAGATGTCATCCCGCACTTAAATTGGGACATCTTTCCATGATCCTGCCCCTTCTGGCAAGTGGAAAATAATGAGAGCACTGACATCCCGCACGGTACTAGCGGGTATGAAAGTGGTCCTGCCAATTACAAAGAAGAATTAATTTTCAATGATAACCAAAATTATAACAAAATTTGTACAACTTATTTAACTTATGGTCGAGCAATATTATTCATAGTGACCACCCCATTATCGTGTAACACTTCTTCATCACTCGAAGACAGAATCATCATCTGGTACAGCTGGGGTAGGCTGTGAAGGTCCGACATCATCTACGGGCCCTAATACATAATGAATCATTAGTGTCATACCAAATTAATGTTGAGATAATTGGTAGATGTATAATAACGTTCTCACCTCGATTGATGTGTACCGCAACATGATCAATGGTAATCCGCTCATCTGAATGAATTGAGCCAGGTGCTTGTGCTATCGGCGGCGTACCAACCGATATTATTAAAAAATAATTAATATAATTAATTGAGAAATGTCAATAACAATAAATATATCACCTGGCGTAAGATGTCGCTCGCCAAAGCTAGAATGTGGTGAAGTGTCTAGTATTCTCGTCGGTGGCGGTGGAGTAGCATCATAAGAAAATACATAAAATTTGGCTCCTATTTTAAATTATGGAATATACAAAAAATAACCTGGTGTGACATGACGATCGTCGTTGAGCGATCGAGACGTCCCGACTATGTGCCTCGTTGACGGTGGAGAAACTGTCACAAAAGCAAAATATTTAAAAAACTCTATCTCCTACTATGTATCGCCTACAATGTGTCATGTACCTAGAGTGATACGCGGAGCAGATCCACCAATGGATCGCTACTATGTGACGATCCGACTATGTGCCCCATTGGCGGCGGAGGAACTAATATTTTAAAAAAACAAATTTAACTATTATAATCAACTATAAATAAGCAGCTGACAATAAATATATTACCTGGTGGTTGTGATGGCTGACTCATCTGGAATGAATGCTTGGAAGAACGAGATGACCCAGATGCTCGACCCCTAGTTACCATGATTGAAAAAAAAAATAGAGCGATCGAGACGTCCCGACTATGTGCCCCGTTGACGGTGGAGAAACTGTCACAAAAGCAAAATATTTAAAAAACACTATCTCCTACTATGTATCGCCTACAATGTGTCATGTACCTAGAGTGATACGCGGAGCAGACCCACCAATGGATCGCTACTATGTGACGATCCGACTATGTGCCCCATTGGCGGCGGAGGAACTAATATTTTAAAAAAACAAATTTAACTATTATAATCAATTATAAATAAGCAGCTGACAATAAATATATTACCTGGTGGTTGTGATGGCTGACTCATCTGGAATGAATGCTTGGAAGAACGAGATGACCCAGATGCTCGACCCCTAGTTACCATGATTGAAAAAAAATAAAGAAGCTTCTCTTATTATCGGTAACCATATATAACTTAAAAAAGAAGTAAAAAACTTATGTCATTAGAATAACTACGGGATTCATTCGCTTGTTTCATATTCTGATTCATTTTCATCATCTTCATCATCGTCACTATAATCTTGGTTCGAGTCATCGTCAACGAAATTATCAAAGTTTACATCCAAGAGGTCATATGAATTGAACTCTTCCATTGGCTCAGCGTCATGGACCAATTGAAAATTCTCAACTCCATCGGCCACATCAATCATCTCATTCACTCTATCTTCTTGATCGTAATCGTCCATGGGCATATTGTTGTGTACGGATGATGTTTCATTGTCATCTACTATTGTTTCTGCTAAGAATAGTCTACTCCTCACCTTAGCAGCAATGATAACTAACTTAGTAACTTAACAACAAAAGTTTCAAGTAATTAAGTAGTGTTTAACTTAACATGCATTAATAACTAACTTAACAGCAAAACAATCAAGTAATTAAGTAGTATTTAACTTAACATGTTACTAACTTAAGAGCAATAGTTTCAAGTAATTAAGTAGTATTTAACTTACATGTATTAATAATTAACTTAACATGGTGGCGGGCTCGTACCTTCTTAACCGGAGAGGGATGGCGGCGGGCAGCAGTGGAGGAAGGCGGTGGGCGACTGCCGATAGAGGAGCACAGTCGGCGGGCTGACGAAGCAGAGGGAGGCGGCGGTGGAGGGCGGAGGGGCGCGGTGGAGGACGAGGCAGAGGGCGGCGGCGGAGGAGGAGGAGGAGGAGGCGGTGGTGGAGGGTGGCAGAGGGGCGCGGTGGAGGAGGCGGAGGGGCGCAGTGGAGGAGGAGGCAGAGGAGGCGATGGAAGGCCGGCGGCGGAGGGCGGTGGAGGAGGCGGAGGCGATGGTAGAGGAGGCGGAGGGGCGCGGTGGAGGAGGTGATGGAATAGGCAGAGGGGCGCAGTGGAGGAGGCGGAGGCGGCAGAGGGGTACGGTGGAGGAGGCGGAGGGGCACGGTGGAGGAGGCGGTGGAGTAGGTGGAGGGGCGCGATGGAGGAGGCGAAGGAGGCAGAGGCAAAGGAGGCGGCGGAGGCTAAAGGCGGAGGAGGCGGAGGTGAATGACGGCAGAGGAGGCGGATGGCGGCGGAGGAGGCAGAGGTGAATGGCAGCAGAGGAGCGGCGGAGGTTGGCGCAAGGCGGCAGAGGCGACGGAGGAGTTGATCGTCGGCGTCGGGCGTCGGAGGAGTAATAGTAAAATAGTAAAAAGTGAAAACAAAGAAGAGGGGTTAGGGATTTAAGTAAATTCTTTAATGTCTCCCCAACATGCGACGCTACGTAGATGCAATGTAGGCGCCACATTTAATAAAAATTCGGCTAATGCAGCACTATAGAGAGGCTAATGTGTCTCTAAGATATTATAGCGACACCATAGCGTCGTAGGGGCGTCATTTTTTATTTAGCGTCCCTCAAATGTGGCGCCAGAGAGATGCTAATTGTTTTTCTATTTCAAATTTTCTATTATGTATGTAATTTTATTTATCAATATAGCGTCTCATCGCATTGTGCCCCGTTCCAGTTGTTTTATTCCCTTCCGACAATCTATCATGTATGTATATAAAATTATAAGCCTATATGTATATGTGTCTATAACAAAATTGTGTTTGTCTATATATATATATATATATATGTGTGTGTGTGTGTGTGTGTGTGTGTAATATATGCATATGTATATGTCTACGTGTGGGAGATTAAGTCACAACAATGTGTTTATCTATATGTATTATAAGTATATACGTGTATGCATATGTATATACATGTGCAAGTCATATATATATAACGTGTATATGTATACGTATTCCAAGTGTATATATGTGTATATGTTTATATGTGTGAGATTAAGTGATAATAATATGTATATATGTACTTATTATATATAAGTATAAGTATATACGTATTTATATGTCTATATGTGCCCGATTAAGCGAGTGTGATAAAAAGTCAGCTACGACGGCGCAATACAGACGCTATTGAGTCGCTAGAGGAGTTTATTGACCCCGTAGCGTCAAATTAGCGTCTAACACTTATTCGCGTCTCAAGTTGGTGATGCTACAGAGACACCAATAGTGTCACCATAGCTTCGACAATGTCGGCGGCTCTAGTTGGACGCGAAGTTGACACTATTGAGTCTCCATGGTGACGCTAAAATGGGTTAATTTGTAGCAAATCGCTCTCTTAATTCAACCACCATAATTTCATGATTAAGAATATAAAAATAATACATGCATAATTAAGATATGATATATATTGTATGTATAAATAACATAGATAATATAGGTAACAAATTATATATTTAGGAACACTCCTATGATGTAAAAATACATATATATGTAATCATGTAGTACATGTATATAATATAGGTAATCATGTAGGAATACATATATATATTGATAATACTAATATAATATTTAATTTATTTATTGATTAACATATAGTATATATAATATATAGGGTTTAGTGTTTAAATATAAAACAAATAGCAATATAAATATAGATAACCTATATATAGTTGCTAGGTAATCACATTGGCGTCTACATAGCGTCGTTTAAACATGTGTCGCCAGATAGTGTCTCTTTAGAGCCGCAATGTGTGCGACGTGAGGTTAGCGTCAAGAGATGTCGACGCGAGAATGGTGCTAGGTTCTGCCGTACATTTTCGCTCCGTGGCACGCAATAATAACGTCTACGTAGCATCTCCAAGGCGCCTTCGTTAGCGTCTATTTCATGAATAACTAAGAACACGCTAATGAGACGCTATTTAGAGGCAAATAGCGTCTCATTGTTGGGACGCAAAGTAGATGCCATCAAGGCGCTAGTGACACCTATGTAGCGTCACTACTATATGTGACGCTACTTCGCGTCGCTAATCGCCCATTTTCTTGTAGTGTGATATTTTTGCCATTGGAGAATTCGATGCGTCATGATCAAAACTCATTTTAAAAAAATACATCCGAGAACACTTTGTCTCCAACTCATTTGACGAGACAAGAATTGCTAGAGCAAGTAAACAAGCTTAGTAAAGTCTCATTTGGATTGAATGCCGGTAGTTACAAGCAAATTGGGTTTGGAAGTGAACATAATTGGAAGAAAAGAAGTATTTTTTGGGAGTTGCCTTATTGGTCTTCAAACTTGGTACGACATAACTTGGACGTCATGCATGTGGAGAAGAACGTATTTGACAACATCTTCAACACTATTATGGATGTTAAAGGAAGAACAAAAGATAGCACACAGGCTTGCGAAGACGTGAAATTAATATGCAAAAGACCACAGTTAGATATCATTCATCTTCAAAATGTTAAATGAAAAAAGCCAAAAGCTACTTATGTCTTGAGCAATGATCAAAGAAAAGTGGTTTTCGATGGGTAAAGCAATTGAAATTCCCCAACGGATATGTATCAAACATATCTCATTGTTTTAACTTGGACAATGGGAAGATACACGGGATGAAGAGTCATGATTGCCATATTTTTATGCAAAGGCTGCTTCCAATTGCCTTTAAAGAACTTTTGCCAAAGGTCATCTGGGAGATTTTAACAGAATTGTCTATGTTCTTTAAAGAGCTTTGTGCATCCATCGTTCGGAAAGAAGACATATCTCGGTTAGAGGCTTCTATTGTGATTACCGTGTGCAAGGCTGAGAAGATATTTCTACCTTCTTTCTTTGATGTGATGGAACATTTGATTGTACATCTTCCATATGAAACAAAAATTGCTAGTCCGGTTCAGTATCGATGGATGTATCCTTTCGAAAGGTGCATCTTATAGTTGAAAATGAAGGCGAAGAATAAGGCAAAAATTGAAAGCTCCATATGTGAAGCATATTTCATTGAGGAGGTGTCAAACTTCACTTCAAAGTACTTTGAGCCACACATACAATCACAACACACCCAAGTTCCAAGAAACGATGATGGTGGTGAAAGAGAAGTTGACATGAATATTTTATCCATCTTCAAGTACCCATGTCGGCTTCTTGGTACAGGACGCAAAGTTATCTAATTTAAAGTTAATTACAGAGATCTCACCTCCATTGAGAATTATGTTCTTGCAAATTGTAGCGAAGTGACGTCGTATCTCGAGTAAGACACTTTGTTTTAATATGTTATATAATTTAAAGTTAATTGTTGCTACATGATTTCAATAATTGACAACTATGAATTCAGGAAATTTGAAGAATTACAGCGAGAAATCAATCCGTTAGTTTCAAACGAACATTTTGTCGATTTGTTGAGATGTGAAGTGAGAATTCTTTCCGCTTGCTCTTAATTATTACTTAAGTTCGTAACTTTTAATAAAGTTTTTAGTTATTTTTCTTGTAGGTTATTAATGGCTCAGTCATAGATTTAAAAATACATATAGTTTGTTAGTTCAGTTTATTATTTTTCATATTCTTATGCATATGATGCTTTTATATTGCCTGTGATGAATATCAATGTATCAATGCATTTATATGCATTATATAATTGTATGGTGTGGGAAGGGGAAAAAATAAAGCTGACCTGGGTAAAATAGCGCCTCCTTAGCGTCCCATTAGCGTCACAGGCATAGTCGACGCTAAGTTAAATATATCATTCTTAGCGCCATATTCGCGTCTCATTGATGATGCAGATACCATCATGTTTGCGTCACTGCCCCGCGGACATAGCATCTACCATAGAGACTCCTGAGCGCCGGAATAGCACCTCATAGCTAGCGGCACGTGCGCGTCGACTTAGCGACACAATTCTACTGCTCACAGCCGGAAACCACGCGTCTTAATAACATCGAGATATTGTCAACACGTGGCGCTAGTAGCGTCTCCATTTTTGTTGACATTATTGCGACGCCATTAGCCATCAATTTCCAGCGTCCCATAAATGCGGTGCTTGGTAGACGCTAATGGGACGCTCTACGTCACGGAGACGCAATAGCGCCTCCCTAGCGTCGCGATGCTTGGGTCGCTATTCCTCAATTTTCTTGTAGTGCAACTTCACTAGATAAGAAACAATGATTCCCTCTAACTCTCTTCTTTTACAAAATATTCTCACACTCAAAGCTTAGAAAAGAAAAAGATGAATTTACAACTTTTGGGCTTAAAAATTGAAAGGAGCTTTGGAATGATCTTTCTTGCTTGGTTGATTTTTCTTTGGACTTTGGCACTCCTTTTATAGGTTTATACAAGTATTTATTTCGTCCAAAAATTTTTGCATGATCTTCTCTTCAAAAATAGTCGTTGCTATTTATTTGTCTCTGTGATCGGTTGACCACATTAATGAGCAAGGCAACCGGTCAATATGACCGTTGTGCGATATCTGTGATTTTATTCGCTGTCTGATAGATCAGTTCATCGATCGGCATGGTCTCGTCATTCCTGGAATTCATCTCTGCGCTGATCGGTCGACCGGTGCAATGATCAGATCGTCGACCAGCATAGTCTCAATATTTCTTGAATGGGTGTTTGAGTTGATCGCTCATCCGGTGCAACAATCGGACTGTCGTAGTCTTGACATTTTTGCTGCCTGATGACTATCGTCTAACCAGCATGCCCAATCGACTCGATCGATCGTGTGCAGAATTTTTATTTTCATTCTTAAACTTGTGTTATAATCACTTGAGCATAGATTAGTAACTTTTATGTCCAATTTAATTTTTTATAATCAAAACATAGGATTCAATAGTACGGATGGGTTTCTTAAGCTCAACGAATTAGATGAGTTAGACTTCAAGCTTATGAGAACACAAACTATATAAGGAATGTATAACAAGATACTACATGATAAACACATTAAGAATAAGGAGTTCCTCCTAGGACAACAAGTTATTTTATATAACAGAAGACCTCGTCTCTTTCTTGGGAAGATTAAGTCTAGATGGACTAGTCTTTTTATAGTTGTCAATCCATCCACATATGGGGCTGCTGAAATCTGAACTATTGATGGCACTACTTTAAAGTTAATGGTCAGAGATTAAAACATTATATTGGGGTTAGATCATTCAACACTTGCACAACCTGAACTTGCTAGAAACTTAGCACATGCCAAGCAAAGTCAAGCTAACGACTATAACTTAGATATATTCCGCCGAACCCTTATCTTTAGAATAGATTATCTCTGATTTAGTTGTTATAATTTAGTTTTCAGAGTTAGTTTTGCTTTTTCTTTTGTTACTAATGTGCATTTCCAAGTGATATAATAGGTAGCAAGCTCGAATATTTCAAAAGGTAAGGTCCAAGTAAAATTTTGAAATTTAACGGGCCATTACTCCCATTTCACGGGATGCACGAAATGTTACAGGTTGTAACTGCCACTTCACGACCTATAAAATGATATTGTTCTCCACCACTTTTGGAAGGCTGATTTGTCACGAGCCGTTATATACCCTTCACGCAAATCAAAGTAAATCCAGCAAGTTGGCCAGTTCATAATAAGTTTATCATCATGGCCCGTAAGTTGCCATGGAAAATAGTCTCTTCATCAAAACGTCCCGATTTATGACCTAAACATTCCACATATGACCCGTGAAGAACTACTGCCCAGACCTCGAAAGTTGCACAGGCCGTAATAACTATTTCACAACTCGTTACCATTCGAAACTTCTAATCTATTAGCCTATCATAATATTAACGGTCGTTAGGCAAATTTGATGCATTTTAGGCTCACCAACATGAGGTCATTTGTTTTACAGGCCATAATGCTAATACCAAGACCTGTGACATCCTGAGTAAAGAGATAATTTTAGGCTTTATGGGCCACCATCTTCCTCTTACAGTAAGGATGGTCGGATGCGTTAATTCATCATGGGCCGTAAGACTCATGTCACTACCCGTTAAACTCAACATGTACATGTACTCTGTGATTTACAGTCTGGCATATCGTATCACATTAGGAACATGTGGTCCATCATACCCAGTCAAAGGCTGCAACTTTCAGGTCTCGTCATCTGCACATTACACCTGTGAAAAATAGGTGGCAGCACCTGATTGAATCAATAGTACTTAATGGTCGTAAAGTTGTTATAATGGCTCTTTTATTTATTATAGGCCATGACCACCCGGTAACGGTGTGGCCTAACCTTTTCTATAAAAGCGCAGGTCCATGAGGCACTTCATCACACAGCAATCTGGTCATCTTTCTCCACTCCAGCGAGGCGATTCCACTTGAGAGAGCTCCGACAAAATTCCATCAACCTTCTTCCACTTCGGCGAGCCTTCTATAGGCGTACTAGCACAATCATCACCGACGGATCTCTGAGTAGAGCACTGCAACCGTCCACCCCGTTGCCAAGATCTTTGTTTCTGGACGGAAAAGTATCTCCACCCCCATTGCCAAGACATTATCTATCTTTTTCCAGCATCACTCAACTTCTTTCTCTCCGGTGCCGCTTCTCTCCCCATCATTTTGCACCGATGAAATTGACGATTGTAGAGAAGATGACCATCTTACGAGTCGTGACTCTCCGATTACAACTAGTGTCTTTTTAGAGCGCCTGTCACGTCCGTCACCAGCCTCTTCTGGCCCGTGAGCATCACCCGTGAGCAAGTCATTACGGTCCATGACTATCTGATCATCTTCTGCATCTCTACTGTACGGGCCGTGATTTCCATACCAAGATCCATTTAATTTTGCTGAAGAGCCATTACTGCATGATAACATCTATTTAAAAGCATCATACATACTATTAATTATTCTTCATGGGCATTCATCCTCCACATGGCCCCTCTCACCAAGGCCACTGTTTGTCGCCAACCTCGACCCACAGAAACTCCACTTGAGAATGAGCTTGCCCCCATCTACATTGTGCCACATGAAGAAAGAGAATGGGTATCCGAAGGGGCCAAGAAGCAGGAGCAGACATTGGATTTGATGCGCATCACACCGACTCGGTTTGTAGATCGAGCTGCTATGCTATCATGGAACTTGCAGGACTTTATCATTCGCCTCTTCTCTAATATTGGCATGACTTCGTCCAGTAATCATGGCCAACATAGGCTGACCTTGGTATGGAATTTTTATGCTCTCTACATGTCGAGCACCTTGAAGCCATGGGACACCGACATGCAAAGCTATCCTTCCAATTGTTGAATTGAGAGTTTGAGATGTCCTTGGAAGAATTCAATGCTATCTATCAGTTTCCACATGGGGGCCATCTTAAAGTACCTAAGGAGTTTTAGTCTCTTGCATTCCAGACTCGCATTACAGGTGAAGGATACATGGAGACAACAGTGAGTCAGTTAATGAACAAGAACCATTTCTTCTCTATTGTGTGACTTCATCCACCTCAGTAAATGTTGGCACATTTCTACTTTATTCTTTCCTCCGGATTGCGAAGGTGAAGAGCACTATTGTGGTAGGTGGCATGGTCACCCCTATCGCATTACATCTTGGTCTACCACTGTTGGAGAGATCGTCTTCCCTTGATAGTTATGTAATTATGTCCATGGAGTTGGAAGGTGGCACTACACGTCATGGTTTCTACTTTCAACCTCGGGATTTTGACATGACCATTCCCTGCATGGAAACAGAGCACTTTGACCCTTCTATCGAAGCCAATTGGGTATATCTACCACCAGGCAGCCCCATATTCTGAGACCTCAAAGACGCCGACAATAGGATCCAGGACCTTTGGGTACCCCACAATAGGACACTCCGGCCGGGCTGATATCCGAAGCCTCGCTGAGAGACAGGAGCACACAAATGCCATGGTTCATCGGATGCATGATTATCACGCAGGGTAGGGATATGGATTCTTCCTCCACCACGCATTATCAGTGTACCCCTTTTATAGATCTGACCTTAAACACCGGGGACTGTGTTGAGTTCGAGCCTGGGGGAGTTTCATTAGCATGCATAATGTTGCCTTTCCTTGGTATTGCATGTTTGCTTCCTTGCATTTCTCTTTTGTTTCTTTCTTTCCTTCCTCGTTTTGAGTTATGAATTGTGCTTATGTGCTGTCAAAAAAAAAAAATTTCCCCTGGAATCACTACAAGAAAATTGGCAATTAGCGACTCAAGTTTGGAGACGCTATTACATCTCTGTTGCGAAGAGTGTTTCCTTAGCGTCTAACTAGCGCCGCAAAATTGAGATGCTGGTAATCGGTGGCTAGTGGTATTGATGCATGCAAAATACAACATATTTTAGTTAATTATTTTAATTAAATTTTCTATAATGTGATCATGGCATGCATCATTTTTAGTCACTTTTAATCATAATTCCGGATTTATCAATTTTAATTATCTTTGGGCGTAAAGATAAAAGGATTTTTATCTTTTGGGAGTAATGGGAAGGAGTAAAGATAAAATATTTTCCTTACAGCCGAGACTCTAAGGGAGTAAAGATAAAAAGGATTTATCTTTGGGCGTAATGATAAAAAAATTTATCTTTGGCCGAGTTTATCTTATAAATTTAAAGCTAACCGTACGATGTTACGGCCGAGATCAAATTGAAGTCCGTCCGCACCCTATAAATACGTGAAGAATCCATCGTTTCAATTCGTGCTCTGAAGTTCAGGTTTCTTCCACGGCGAGTCGTGAGCTCTGCAGGCTACGACCAAGAGGAGAGAGGTGAGACGGCTGGAGGTTGATCGCGACCCTGATCAAGTTCGAGAGGCTGCCCGACTGTCTGCCCAATTCGAGAGCTCTACTTCTATTTTGGGTGTAATTCTTTCGATTATTATTGTTATTTTGTTATTATCTCTCCAGAATTTCTAGGATGAACTCCATGTTTTTAAGATTATTATTTTAGGAGATTATTAATTGAAGGGAAATGTTTGGATCTTATTTTATTTGTTTTAATCTTTTCTGATCAATTATTAATTGTGCTTAATGCTTTTATATTAGTTAATTAAATTTCTGAATTAGGCTATACCAGTTTGTGGAGTGTTTAATTTCAGAATTTATTATACTAATTATAATTGATTTTATTTGAAATTAATAATTGACATAAATTTGATAACTAGTGTGTGGAGAATCAAGTTTGTGTGGTCTATTAATCTATACCAGTTTGTGGAGTGATTAATAGTCTAGAGAATCCAATTTAATGCATCTTAATTTTAATACAATTTTGGGGGTACCAGTCGTGGAGACTTCAATTCTTAGTAAATTAAGATAGTTCTATATGATTAAATTGAGGGATGCCAGTCGTGGAGACCACAAGTTAATCATGGTAGATTACTTTAGGGAGACTCTAATCCATCTTTAAAGATTAAATTTATCTTTTATGGTTCAAATATTTATCCTGATCTATTTTCATCCTAAGGCCTAACTTCAACACCACTATCTTATCTTTATCTTATTTTATTTATTTTATTTTCATAAAACCTCTTTCCAAAAATCCATGTTTTTCCTCTCTTATTAATTTATAAATTCAGATATTGAATTAATAATATTCCTCGTGGGTTCGACACTCTTACTCCTTTTTACTATATTACTTGAGCGACTAGTGCACTTGCTAGCAAATTTTATTGTTACAAATTATAACGCATCAAGTTTTTGGCGCCGTTGCCGGAGAATATTTTATTAATTAATTTCTGATTTTTTATGAATTATTAGGAGATGTAAATAAATTGTAAATAATTCTCTGTGCATATGTATTAATTGTTTTAATTATTTTTGTGAATAAACTGACATTTTTTCTTTTGCAGATAAAGGTCATAACATTTTTTTTATTTATCTACTTTCGGTTTAAAATCTGACGCCGATTGGATTTTTCCAAATTACATTGTCGACTTATGGATTTACGACTTTAATTTGATGTGTCGGCTTTATTAATTTTACGGCCTCGCAATGAATGATTTCTGAATTCTAAACTTTCAATCTTTATGGCCGTAATATTTTTATCCGAACGTTGTTTTTACGCCATGAGTAATGGATATTGATTTGACCTTGTTACGCCCGGTTTATCGATGGTTTAAATTTTTTACGCCCTATTTGAATCAGTTTTCATTCTCGGCCGTAACATTTTTGTTTGAACTTTTCATATGGATTTGATCTGATTTCGTTGTTTTACGACCGTAAGGAATTGACTTAATTCACTTTCGGCTGTAATGATTCAATTTTTATTTCGGCCGAAACCCTATTTTTCTTTACGGCCTCGTGTTATCTCGGCCGATGTGACCTCATCTTAATTGACAATTTAATCTTTTTTACGGCCGAGAATTGATCTCATGTTTTCTTTTTACGGCCGTAAAATTTCTGAACATTTGTTTTTTACGCCATCTTACGACCCCAATTTATTTGTGATTTTTTCATTCTCGGCCGTAACATTATAATAGTTTGAACTTTTGATTTGACTTTGTTTTGGCCGAAGCGATTTAGTTTGTCTCGGCCGTAATGGATCATCCGACATGGATTTTACTCCTTTTCGGCCGATTTATATGTGTTGATGTTTTACCTCTCATTGTTTTACGGCCGATATGAACTATATTCTTTGTCGGCCGAAATGATTCATTTGGCAACATTTCATTCAAATTTTTTTTTTCGGCCGAGATAATTCATCACCATGCTAATTTTTACGCCTTCACGTTGAATCCTTTTGACACTGTTTCAATATTTTTACGGCCGAACGAGCTTCGAATTACTAATCTAATTTCGGCCGTAAATCTATTTCTGTAATTACGGCCGATCAATCCTATTTCTTCAAAATAATTTTTGATTATGTCTGATTATTAACTCTATGACCGCAAATTAGTTCGGATTTATTTTGTGTGATTTCTTACATCATCATAAATTCTTTTGGTCGATATTAATATTTGGTATTCGTATTGGTTTGAAGAATTTCTGAAAAGTTCCTCTCAAAAATTAATTTTAATGACGAATTTTCAAATTCTATCGTGCCGAAAGACTTTATTAGTAAAAAACTCATTTTTCGTGACCTATTATCTGAATTTCTTTCTTCTTGTATATATTTTATTTTATTCTTTTATCTTACTGAAAAATTGGTTGTTGCAGGTACTAATTGAAAATTAAATCACAACCAATCCTGGAATCTTCTGATAAGCGCACTAGGAGTTCAAATCCACTGTTGGAATTTGATCCTGAAATTGAAAGAACCTATCGTCGATTACGAAGAAATATAAGAAAAATGGCGGAACAAGCACGCGACAATCAGAGACTGGAGCAACAGAATGAACTGGTTCCACCATATAATAATCGGCGAGAAGATGAAGCAGAACTTTCTATGAGAGAATATGTCTCGGCCAGATACAGTGACCGAGAATCATACATCGTGCTGCCTGATATTAACGCAAATAATTTTGAGATAAATCCCGCAATCGTGAGGATGATACAAGCATCCCAATTTGGAGGAGGATTTCATGAAGACCCTCACGATCACCTTGATAAATTTCTTGCCACTCTGAGCACCTTTAGAAATAATAATGTTTCTTCTGAAGTTATTCGTTTATTATTATTCCCTCAATCTTTACGTGACAAAGCTTCCACTTGGTTTAAAACTTTGCCTGCAGGATCGATTCATTCTTGGTTGGAGCTGGTAGAAAAGTTTGTTGGAAAATATTGTCCACCACAAAAGGCAGGCAAATATCGAAGAGAATTGAGGGCATTTGTTCAAGACGATAACGAGACGTTATATGAAGCCTGGGAACGATATAAGGAACTGCTGGCAAGAGTTCCTGACAATAGAATTCCAAAGTGGCAAGTGATGGAAGATTTCTATCATGGATTACGACCTGCAGATCAAGATAAGCTCAATCAATCAGCGGGAGGGACAGTACTGGGATCTAAACGTCCTAGTGAGATACAAGATATAATTGAAGCTGTAGCCCTCAAGTCGAGCCAAGAAAGGAGACCACCTCGCCGAACTCATGATGTACATGCTACACAAGGAATACAATCTTCAGAAATAGTGGCTCAGCTGGAGTCACTTAATCAAAAATTCGAGCAGATGATGTCACTAATGGGAAATTCTAGCAATTATAGCGCTACAGGTAACACTTCATATTCAAATCAAATTGAAAATGCTAACTTTATTTCCAATCCATTTTACAGGAACAATGATTATGGATGGAGACATAATCCGAAGTTTGCCTATAATCAGAACCAAGGCCAATCTTCTGGTCCATCAAAAGATTATATACTGAAAAGGCAATCTGACACTCCCCAACATCAATCATCAAATCATATGCAGGAGATGATGGCACAGATCATAGACACAATGCAAGCATTGCAGAAGAATATGGAATCTAGAGCCACAAGTCAGGATGCATCAATTCGAAATCTGGAAAGACAACTGGGCCAGATGGCGGCACAACTAACTGGACATACACCGGGCTCTCTCCCAAGTAACACAGAAAAAAATCCAAGAGGAGAAGAGCAAAATAGGCCTTGATTTTCATCAGAACTAAGTCAAGCTGACGACTATAAATCAGAACTATTTCTATCCTTTTTATTTTTATTTTTTCATTTTTTTAGATTAGTCTAATTAATTGTTAATATCTTAATTTCGGTGATAGTTTTACTTTTAATTAGACATTTATTTTATTATGGAGTCATTTAATTTAATTAAATATTTAATGTTTGGTAAGGAGAGATAAACTCAGGGGCGTCAACTCCAAGCATGGACATAAATTCCAAGAATTGATTCTCTCTACGGCCGAAACTCGGACATTACGCCCTGCCACCCTCGTTACGAGTGCATTACGGCCGAGTTGTCACACATGCATCAAGCTCGGACATGACAAGACAAACTGCCACCCACCGTTTCCATTACGGCCGAAGCGACCGAAGAAAAGAACCGTCGTTACGCCCTGCCACCATTCTATTACGGCCGAGATGTCACATCAGTAGACCACGGACATACCTTGGAAAAATGCATGCCTTTACGCCGGATTTGACCTTTCACTGCGCGCTGTCGGAACAGGTGTTACCCCCATAAATTTATCTATAAAATACTTACCTCTTCTCGTATATTGCAGATCAATTACGGCCGAAGTGAAACTCCACTCGACTCCGGCCGAGCAACTCCTTACGGCCGAAGTTCCAGCGCTTCCTTGTTCGTTACGGCCGGTCTTCCACCGCACACCGACACTTATTACGGCCGAAGTTCCAGCGCTTCCGGGTTCGTTACGGCCGGTCTTCCACCGCACACCGACATTTATTACGGCCGAGTTTCCACCGCACACCGACATTTATTACGGCCGAAGTCTCAAACGCCAACCGCCGATCCTTACGCCCAGTGCGATTACGGCCAAGCTTCCACGTCGTCTTCGTTTTACGGCCGAAGTCACGCCATCTCCGCCGCTCTCTTACGGCCAAACTCCGGGCGAGTTTTTCACTTTACAGCCGAAACCACACCGCCATTCCTTACGGCCGAAATCTACAGGTTCATCAACTTCTTACGGCCGAGTTCCGAGTCACGCCTCCAACTTCTTACGGCCAAACTCCAATCTCCGGCCGAGCTTCATCAATTACGGCCGAAGTTCTTCGTCACCTCCGACCTTCAGCCGGTTCTTCATCGAATACTACGGTCGAAACCTCAGCCGCTTCCACCAAGCCGGTACCTTTTCTTTGTTTATTTTTGTCCAGATCAAAATGAGGCGATTTGCTAATATATGGAGGGGACGTCATGAACGACGACATCCGAATGCTCAGCCGACCCCACAGCCCTCACAATTAATCTCCTACCCCGGAGATTATTATTGGACTAAGCCGGAGTATCAAGCTCGATATGAACGGATGTGTGATATTCGAATTCATGCCACCAGATTTTTAGATACTGAATTGTTGAGGGAGTATAATTTACTTGCAGATACTCATCTATTATTTTCTCAAATTGGACTATCTGACTTTGTGCATTCTTGGTGGCCAACTTATGAAGTACTAATTATGGAATTCCTCTCATCTCTGGAAATCTTTAATTTAGATGGCAGGAACTATGATCAGCCCCGCATTTCATTCCAACTTTATGGACGACCATTTACTCTCACTCTAGGAGAGATTAATAATATCTATGGATTTCCCAACCATGGATCTCTTTCTGTACCTGCTGACTTTGATGCTGAAACTTTTTGGAAACAGATAACAGAAGAATATCGATTGGTTTGGAACACCGCTAAAGATAGCTCAATTCAAAATCCTGTTCTGCGCTACGTCCATCGCATGCTAAGCAACACCATAAGTGGACGCAGTGATAATGATGGTGCCGTCTCAGAAGGAGAGTTATATCTCATCCACAGCATGCTTCACAGAACTCCCGTTAATGTGGGTGCCTTCCTCATTCGTCGATTTCAGCGCCGCACTACTCATCGTGGCGGTAGCATTAATATGGGTGCCCTTCTCACACCTATCGCTCAGCACCTACAACTTGACTTGGATGATCTTGAAGCTGTGCCAGGAAATACTCACCTCACTCGTAGGACCATTCAGGCTATGGGTCTCGTGAAGACCAACAACTCAGGGATCAAAGTTTTTTTTTTTAAAGGCCACCATCAGGAGGTGCCCTGCTCAGATCGAGATGCTTTTACACCGATTAATCCAAATAATTGGCTCCTTTTTAGGCAGGTCATAGCTCCAGTAATCCCACCTGCAGGACCATCTACCTCTGTCGGACAGCTACACCAGGATGAACATTTCTCCTGGTTTGATTCTACTGATTATGCGGCAGCCCAACCTTACCTTCAACAGCAACAAGGATTCCAGGCTGCATCACCGGCAGCTTCCCAATATGCCACATCCGTCCATTCGCCTTATATGCCGGTACCTTCTCCGATTCCATCTCCAGCACAAGAGAGCTCTTCTGATTCCTCGTTCATACCTTCTACTCCTTATGAGAAACGCGATTCGATAGAAGTATCTGCCCCTTTACAAGAACCTGTGCAGAATCGCTATATAGCACCAGAGCCCACTTTTACTTCAGCTCCAGAGCAGACTTACTATCCACCTCCGCCACCTCAGCCTGACTATGCTTCCATGCAAAACTTATGGGAATCAATGTATGATGAACAACTTCGTCAAGCAGGGGAGTTTCACACTTTTCAAGAAGAGCAACTTCGTCAGTCAGGGCAGTTGCACGCTATTCAGGAAGAGCAACTTCGACAAGCACAAGAGCTGACCAACATTCGAGCTGATTTTAGAAATATGGATGATCGTCAGGGTCGCTTCGAATCCCTTCAGAATCAACATGCGCGCATGACGAGACGCATCCATGAGTATCATATGCGCCAAGGAAATCTCAGCTACTATCCACCATTGCCACCCCGCAGACAATAAATCCGGTTGTGTCTTTTCCCTTTTCTTTATTTTCGTTTCTTTAAATTTTCCTTTTTATTGAGTATGTATCACTTTCCCTTGCTGGCTTAACACTGAGGACAGTGTCTGGTTCAAGCTTGGGGGAGTTTGCATTCCATGCATTGCATCTTTCTGTTTATTTGCTTATGTTTGCATCTATTTATAAAAAATCCAAAAAAATTTAAAAATTTGAAAATTTTCTAAAAAAATACCATTGCATGCATTTATTTTTGCTACCATCTAACAAACTCTTGTCTTATTGTTTTAATTATCTTTTAGTAGAAGTTCAAAGACATGTCGTTAATTGATGAAATTTGGATACTTTTCTTTCTTATCACTTGCTATTTTAGTATCAAACTTATGGACTATGTGCCTATGCTAAGTAGAACATGAATGACTAGACGACAAAATCATATTCATGCCTTTTTATTAATTTCTTTTAAGTCTTGATTAGTAGTAGCCTTCTTATTGATCATATCAAGTACTTTTTGAGCTTATAAAAATTGAAAGTGAATAAGAAAAGAAGGGTTAGTTAAACCCCAACAAATGAAAATAAAATAAAAAAAAATGATGAATAAAATTATGTGTAGGTACAAAAGTGTTATCCGGAACCAAGGTGTGTTCGGGTAATTAGATCCGTAGGGGTTCATGCCTGGCGACCTAAGGGCAACTGCTCTGGGATCCGTCGATCGAAAACCTGCTACATGGACCATCTTGTGGAATATGGAGAAGCACATGAGTACTGAATCATGGCTAAGTTCGAACTCTTCATTCAGAACCTTGGTTGTTCGGGCAAGTAAACTCGAGGGGTGCTTTATCACCTGTTGCCCTAAGGCCATCTGGTCTGGGAGTCATCAGTCCAAAGCCCGCTACATGGACTTCCTTGTGCAATCCTGCTTGAAGATTAGAACTTTTAAATGATTAAAAATGAAAAGAAAAAGAAAAAGTTTTAAGCTCAATTAGTACTTATGTGTTCAATATTAATGCTATTATTTGATAGACAATTTATTTTTTTTACAAGGCTGAATTTGAGTTTGTTTAAATTTGTGTAGCATTCAGAACCTCTATGGAGCTAAGTACATGGAAAATGATAAGATGCTGAGTAGTAGGTGTGCAGAAGCACTGTGTGAGAAAATTAGTCAGTTGACAATGTGGAGGCTATGATGGAACTTTCTTGAGCCTTGCTTTGAATTTTTGCTTGAGGACAAGCAAGACTTTAAGCTTGGGGGAGTTTGATGCATGCAAAATACAACATATTTTAGTTAATTATTTTAATTAAATTTTCTATAATTTGATCATGGCATGCATCATTTTTAGTCACTTTTAATCATAATTCCGGATTTATCAATTTTAATTATTAAAAGCGCTGAATATTTTAATTGTGGATGGATTAACTATATTTTGATAATTATTTGCAGGAAAATTCGAATCTCGGCCGAAATTCAAAGAAATTATTTGTTATGGTCGAGATTTGGCTTTACACCCAAGTCGTTACGGCCGAGATTCAAAAGGAGTAACAAGATTTAATTCTTTGTTACGGCTAAGATTTGAAGGAGTAAAGATAAATGATTTTATCTTTTGGGCGTAATGGCATGAAGATAAAGATGTTACGGCCGAAATTTGGAGGGCGTAATGGCATGAAGATGAAGGGTGTAACAATCAATCGAGTTTATCTTTGGGCGTAACAAGATAAAAATGAGTTTATCTTTGGGCGTAAAGATAAAATGATTTTTATCTTTTGGGAGTAATGGGAAGGAGTAAAGATAAAATATTTTCCTTATGGCCGAGACTCTAAGGGAGTAAATATAAAAAGGATTTATCTTTGGACGTAATGATAAAATGATTTATCTTTGGCCGAGTTTATCTTATAAATTTAAAGCTAACCGTACGATGTTACGGCCGAGATCAAATTGAAGTCCGTCCGCACCCTATAAATACGTGAAGAATCCATCGTTTCAATTCGTGCTCTGAAGTTCAGGTTTCTTCCACGGCGAGTCGTGAGCTCTGCAGGCTACGACCAAGAGGAGAGAGGTGCGACGGCTGGAGGTTGATCGCGACCCTAATCAAGTTCGAGAGGCTGCCCGACTGTCTGCCCAATTCGAGAGCTCTACTTCTATTTTGGGTGTAATTCTTTCGATTATTATTGTTATTTTGTTATTATCTCTCCAGAATTTCTAGGATGAACTCCATGTTTTTAAGATTATTATTTTAGGAGATTATTAATTGAAGGGAAATGTTTGGAACTTATTTTATTTGTTTTAATCTTTTCTGATCAATTATTAATTGTGCTTAATGCTTTTATATTAGTTAATTAAATTTCCGAATTAGGCTATACCAGTTTGTGGAGTGTTTAATTTCAGAATTTATTATACTAATTATAATTGATTTTATTTGGAATTAATAATTGACATAAATTTGATAACTAGTGTGTGGAGAATCAAGTTTGTGTGGTCTATTAATCTATACCAGTTTGTGGAGTGATTAATAGTCTAGAGAATCCAATTTAATGCATCTTAATTTTAATACGATTTTGGGGGTACCAGTCGTGGAGACTTCAATTCTTATTAAATTAAGATAGTTCTATATGATTAAATTGAGGGATGCCAGTCGTGGAGACCACAAGTTAATCATGGTAGATTACTTTAGGGAGACTCTAATCCATCTTTAAAGATTAAATTTATCTTTTATGGTTCAAATATTTATCCTGATCTATTTTCATCCTAAGGCCTAACTTCAACACCACTATCTTATCTTTATCTTATTTTATTTATTTTATTTTCATAAAACCTCTTTCCAAAAATCCATGTTTTTCCTCTTTTATTAATTTATAAATTCAGATATTGAATTAATAATATTCCTCGTGGGTTCGACAATCTTACTCCTTTTTACTATATTACTTGAGCGACTAGTGCACTTGCTAGCAAATTTTATTGTTACAAATTACAACGCATCAGGCATCGCACTAGAGTCAAAGATAATGAGATGCAACTAGGCCACATGTTGACTCTATATCGACGTTATTAAGACACGAAGTTTGCGGCTGTGCGAAGCAGGACCGCGTCGCTAATTTGGTGCGCAAGGGGCGGTAGACATGAGGCGCTATTCCGGCGCCCATGTGTGGCTAATGTAGGCTCTAGTAAGGCTCTATATTGACGCAAATATGATCGTGCTTGTGTCGCCAATGAGACGCTAAGATAGCGCTAAGTGCGATATATTTAAATTAGCGTCGACATGCGTTGAGACGCCAATGAGATGCTATGGTGTCGCTACTTGCACGTTTTTTTATCCACCCCAGTCTCATTTTTTCCCTTCCCACACCATACAATTTATAATGCATCTCAAAATGCATTGATATTCATCACAGGCAATATAAAAGCATCCAGGCAATATAAAATCATCACAGGCGATATAAAATCATCACAGGCGATATAAAACCATCACAGTCAATATAAAATCATCACAGGCATAATATATAACATAAGAATACGAAAACTACTAAACTGAACTAACAAACTATATGTATGTTTAAGTCTATAAGTAACAAATGCATAGTTTGTTTTCTATCCTAGGTTTGGGAGTTATTGTTATCATTCCGGACGTTCGACCCAGACGTGCTCTGTAATATCCTGCACGTTAAATAAAAAAAAAAGAAGAAGAAATCAGCAATTGAAGCCCATGCGCCTTTGGCCCATAAGCCCACACCCACTCACAATATTATAATACCCTAATCTCTCCCCTTCCCACCTAACCAGCCGAAAGTAAGGCTAAAACCCCACTCTCTTCCTCATTTTCTCTCTCGGCAGCAGCAAGGAGGACCCTAGTGCTACAGTAGCTCGATCTACTGTAGCTACACAGCCCATATTGAGCTGGTGAACAGTGGCTGGGAAGGAGAAAGAGAGGATTAGAGCTAGAGGAAGAAGATTAGAAGTTTAGGCTTGTTATTAAGGTATGTTGAGGGGATCCAAAACCCAAATCTCACCCTAATGATGTTTTAATGTTTGGATTAGGGCATAAGAGCAAACTCACTTGTTCTTAGAGTGAAGGGTTAAAAAAATGTGCATATGATGTCATGTTTCTTAAGATTACTATTCTATTACTCTCCATGATTAGAATGCCATATGTTTCATAACTTCATGCTCTATTTGCTCATCATGCCTAGTATGAGAATGTTCACGGTTGTTATGTAGTTTTATTATGAAGATATTAAAGCCTATGTGGTTAATGTAAAATTGTAAAGTTACTATGGTTGATGCCTGGATGAATGTACATGTTTAGAATGTTCAGATGTATGTGTAAAATGGTGGAAAAATGGATAAAACAGGGGAAATTCTGCCCAATTGTTCGGGCACGGCCGTGACGAATGATGGCACGGCCGTGACGAGTCCAATCTGAAATAGAACGAAAAATCATCGTTTTGTCACGGCCGTGACCTTGTGGTCGCACGGCCGTGACGATGAAGTTGCACGGCTGTGACCTTGTTGTTGCACGGCCGTGCAATTGTCGTAGCGACATGAATGCCAAGTGTACGACCGTGTAGAATCAAAGCGCGCCCGTACCTAAGTGCAGTCACGGCCGTGACACCATGAAGCACGGGTGTGACCGGCCCTGATTCCAAGTAATGTTTGTAACGTCCACACGTAGTATGATTTGACACTTGTATGACCTTTAATAGGATTAAAACATGCAACATGTATGAATGATTGTATGTATTGATGAAAGTAAGTAAAAGACGGATTGGCGTGAAGGTGACTTGTTGCAATCAAGGAAAGGGGAAATGAGTTCCACCCCAAGCATGGCATTTCTCGGGGAAATGAGTTCCACCCCAAGCGTGGCGTTTTCATAAGTTGACGCGAGTTCCACCCCAAGTGTGGCATCTCTATTAGGCCTACGCGGAACCAGGAGGCGAGTTCCACCCCAAGCGTGGCATCTCTATTGGCCTCCCGCGAACCCAATATGTTGGCCTAGCTAGCCATTTTTCCCTTGAACTCAACATGGTCTTCCCAATCAACAAGATAAGAAAGTATCTAAGTAAAGATGAAAGATGAAAAGATGAATGATGAATGACTTGGGACATAAAGTAAAAATGTTAAAGAAGTATGATGAAGTATGCACCTACGAGGATGCCATGTACATGTCCACATGTCACATCATATCACGATATAATGAAAGATGATAAAGTAAAGTAAGATAAGATCATGAGATGCATTAGCATGATGATAAGTATGATATGCATGTACTTAAAGATTATGATGTTACATATTATTTCATCTTGCCATGTTGATATGCTCACATGCCATGTAGTATGCATAAGTAGCCCATAGCATGAATATGATTTATGTTCCATGATGATGATATGCATATGCCATGACATGTAGAGATTATGTTCTAAGGTCATAGCATGCATGGGCCTCAACATACTCTAACGGGAGAAATCCCCTGCACCCCATGGATCTGTGCAGGTATGGATGAGGCGTAGGTTCGGCGGTGAGGGCCTCTTGACGAAGACATTGCACATGGGCGAGTCGGGCTACGGCCCAAGTTATCTTACTTATATTATGTCATGTTGATGAACTCTTGTAAGAGTCATTTATATATGGCTTATGGACCTTATGAAGTCATGTATTTTACTTGAACTCATCATGTTGTAAGAACCCTTTTGTTGGGTACACGTTAGAGCCTATTAGGCCCATGGGCCAGTTTATGTTATCTTGGGTTTTATCTACGAAGTCTTCCACTGTTTATTGATGTTATTGTTTTAAGTTTATTATATTATGTTTCCGCTACAAGTTTTATGAAATTAGGTCAAGTCAAAAGTAGCGCCGCCCAAGGTTCGACGACCAAATTGGGGCCAAATTTTGGAGGCGTTACATGCTCGGTCCATGGTCTCGCGTGGATGGATTCTGCGTCGGGATCAATCCCTGAATCGCCTGCAATAAAGGACCCAACTGCTGTGACAACTGCTGCGACACCTGCTGTGACAACTGCTACGACACCTGCTACGACACCTGTTGCGATATCTGCGCCGATAACTGCTGCTTGCTGTGATAGCTGCGTCAGATCAGGTGCAGCGGATGAGCTCGGAACAGATGCACCTCCTGCATATCCTCCGATTCTCCTAGGTATCTGAGCGGCTGTGCCGAGGCCATGCAAGTATCCCCCTCGTGTCGTGCCGGCCACCTCCTCCCAAACAGTAGGGTCCTCTGCGAAATAGAAAAATTATACAATCATATAATATATTAATTATATATCAAGAAATGCATAAATTAAAAACATGACTAAACCAACGAAGAAACATTACCTGGTGGCTGAGTACTCGGATCATCTCCATACTTTTCAGTCATTTTCGCATTATACTCATCCTATAAAATTTAAACATTATGTATTTTAAAAATAGTGCACTAACGGCAACAACCAAATGACCATATCATGAGACTTACCAGAAGCCTACAAGAAATGGGCGTGACTAAGTCGTTTGTCTTCCGGCTCTTATGCGTGGCCTCATAGACCACGCGAAAGACTACGGGACCGCCTTCTTTCTCCTCTTACAATAAAGTTTCAAATTTGATAACATAAGTATAAGTCAAAAGTTTGATTAATTGAATTAATATGTAAATTACCATGCGCCGTCGATGCTCGTCAAATCGCATCGATCCCCCTGTGTGGATGTGGGCCTCGGGCTTCGAAAGGCGGTTAACTTTTGCCTTTTCTGACTTCCTTTGCCATCGTTCATCCATCCTTTGTGAACATCAAATACTTACACTTTCAAAAAACTATAATTTTCATAAAAATAATGTAAAAGTATACATACTTACCACTTCCTACAGAGGGACTCCCAAACCGAGCGCCTAATATGTCTTGGGCATCTTTGTATGCCCTGCTCCAAAGTGAGGCCGGCGGACGTGACGATCTTGTGAAACTTGTATAATTAATTTCGAAGGCGTTTCACAACGACCTCCTCAAAAGCTCTCCGGATCGTCCCTAAACTAAGATCCGGATGAAACTGATTTGCCTCCTACAAATAGAACGTTATAACTTAGTAATTTTAAAATAAATATAAATCAAATTGCGACGTCACTTCGCTAAAATTTGCAAGAACATAATTCTCAACGGCGGTGAGATCTCTGTCATTCAAGATAACTTTGCGTCCTGCACCAAGAAGTCGACATGGGTACTTGAAGATGGATAGAATATTCATGTCAACTTCTCCTTCACCACCATCATCGTTTCTTGGAACTTGGGCGTGTCGTGATTGTATGTGCGGCTCAAAGTATTTTGAAGTGAAGTTTGACACCTCCTCAATGAAATATGCTTCACATATGGAGCCTTCAATTTTTGCCTTATTCTTCGCCTTCCTTTTCAAATATAACATGTACCTTTCGAAATGATACATCCATCGATACTGAACCGGACCAGCAATTTTTGTTTCATATGGAAGATGTACAATCAAATGTTCCATCACATCAAAGAAAGAAGGTGGAAATATCTTCTCAGCCTTGCACACGGTAATCACAATAGAAGCCTCTAACCGAGATATGTCTTCTTTCCGAACGATGGATGCACAAAGCTCTTTAAAGAACATAGACAATTCTGTTAAAACCTCCCAGATGGCCTTTGGCAAAAGTTCTTTAAAGGCAATTAGAAGCAGTCTTTGCATAAAAATATGACAATCATGACTCTTCATCCCGTGTATCTTCCCATCGTCCAAGTTAAAACAATGAGATATGTTTGATACATATTCGTCGGGAAATTTCAATTGCTTTACCCATTCGAAAACCACTTTTCTTTGATCATTGCTCAAGACATAAGTAGTTTTTGGCTTTTTGCATTTACCATTTTGAAGATGAATGATATCTAACTCTGATCTTTTGCATATTAATTTCATGTCTTCGCGAGCTTGTATGCTATCTTTTGTTCTTCCTTTAACATCCATAATAGTGTTGAAGATGTTGTCAAATACGTTCTTCTCCACATGCATGACGTCCAAGTTATGACGTACCAAGTTTGAAGACCAATAAGGCAACTCCCAAAAAATACTTCTTTTCTCCCAATTATGTTCACTTCCAAACCCAATTTACTTATAACTACCGGCCTTCAGTCCGAACGAGACTTCACTAAGCTTGTTTACTTGCTCTAGCAATTCTATTCCTGTCAAATGAGTTGAACACAAAGTATTCTCGGATGTATTCTTTTTAAATGAGTTTCGATCATGGCGCATCGAATTCTCCAATGGCACAAACATTCTATGACAATCAAACCAACAAACTTTCCTACAATTTTTCAAATAAAAGGATTGCGTATTCTTTCCACATATGGGACAAGCAAGTTTTCCTTTTGTACTCCAACCACTCAACATTCCATATGCCGGAAAATCACTTATGGTCTACATTAATGCGGCTCTCATAATGAAATTTTGCTTTTTAGATTTGTCATAGGTAACCACGCCATCCTCCCACAACATCTTGAGTTCGTCAATCAAAGGTTTTAAGTAAACATCTAAACTTTTACCAGGAGATCGAGGACCCGGGATGATACAGCAATATATTCTCTCGTCTCATACACATGCTTAGAGGCAAATTATACGGTATCACAAAAATAGGCCAACATGAATAAGCAGTACTCGATGAGCCAAATGGGTTGAAGCCATCAGTGCAAAGTCCTAATCTAACATTGCGTGATTCTGCAGAAAAATCCGGATGAAGTGCATCAAATCATCTCCATGCCTTCGCATCCGAAGGATGTGTAATTGAATTTGGATCTTCACATACCCCTTCTCTGTGCCACCTCATAAATGATGCAGTTTTTTCAGAAAGAAATAGTCGTTGTAATCTTGGAACAATCGGAAGGTATCTAAATATTGCATTTGCCACATTTTTTTTTGAACTTTGAGTATTCTTTTTCGGCTTGAATCTGGGCTCGCCACAAATAGAACAACTCATAAGTGAGTTGTTTTTCTTGTAGTACAACATGCAATGATTGCAGCATGCATCAATCTTCTAATATTCCAACCCTAAATCTCTCATCAACCGTTTGCACTTGTAAAAATTTCCCGATAATTTCTCGGAAACTAGAAGCATACTCTTAATAATGGCAAGCATCCGGTCAAAACAACTTTCGCTCATATTAAATTCTGATTTTAAGTTCATTAGTTGTGCAACTGCAGAAAGTGTAGTTTGCTTCACGCATCCATCCCATAAAGGTTCATCTACCTCTCGGAGAAGATTATAAAACTTAGAAGCCGAAGGATTCAGGTCTTCTTCAATCGATGTCTCGCCAACATTTTCTCCTAACATTGCATCTCGTATCATATCCCTGTACGGATTGCTCGAGTCGCCCACAACGGTATCTACATTACTTGTTTCTTTAGCCCATCTTTCTTCGTCATGAAAGTACCAATTGGTGTATGTAAGTAAGAAACTGTTGTAATATAAATCCTTCTGCACATCATATCTAACTTTCCACTGATAACATTTGCACTTCCAGCATGGACATAAGATTTCGCCATATGAAGAACAACACCTTCATTTTGATATGCCACATTAATGAACTCATCAACACCATCCTTATATTCTTCAGTTATGACGCCATGTTTATCCTTCCAACGACGAATCCAACTACGATATGGCTTTATCATTTCTGTAACGGAGAACATTAAGCCAAGTAAGAAAATTCGTGTACTTGAAACGTGTGATTTTGAACTTACAAATTAAGTTCAAAATCACATGTTTCAAGTACTTCATCGTCGAATCATAATCTCATTTTATCACCAAGAATGTGGAAGTACATGAATTAGTTCATAAGTTAACTTAACAATTAACATAAGTTAACTTAACTTAAGTAATACTTAACTTAATTCCTAAGAGATGACACTTAATATTATACTTAATAAGTAATACTAATTAACTTGATCCAAAGAGATGATAATTAACTTAAGTACTACTTAACTTAATTCATAACATGAATAAGTAATACTTAACTTAAGTAATACTTAACTTAATTCCAAAGAGATGATAATTAACTTAAGTACTACTTAATTTAACATGATAATAACATGAATAAGTAATAGTAACTTAACATGAATAATTAACTTAATTTAACTTCATGCATTAATAATTAACTTAATTTACATGGTGGCGGGCTAGTACCTTCTTAATCGGAGGACGGCGAAGGGCGGAGGGCGGCTGAGACGGCGGTGGAGGCGGTGGGCAGTGGCGGCGGAGGAGGACGTCGGCGGCGGTGGAGGGAGGACACGGCGGATGGCGGATGAGGCGGCGGTGGACGCGATGGGCGACGGTGGAGGCGGAGGGCGGCGGAGGTGAATAGCGGAGGGCGGCCGAGACGAACCGCGGCGGAGGCACCCTGCGGCGGAGGCGAACTACGGCGGAGGCACCCTGCGGCGGCGGTGGAGCCGAAGGGCGGCAACGGCGGTGGAGGAGGAGGAGGAGGAGGCGAAGGGCGGCGGTCGAATGAGGAGGGCGGCGGAGGTGAAGGGCGGCGGCGGCGGTGGAGGGCGGTTGTCGAGCGTCGGACGTCGGGCGAAGGGCGGAGGCGGCAGTGGAGGGCATCGGAGGTCGGGCGTCGGGCGACGGGCGTCGGAGGTCGAGCGTCGGGGCATGTCAGGGCGCGTCGGGCGGGACGATGGTAAACAGTAGCGATAGTAAAAGTGAAAACGAAGAAGAGGGGTTAGGGATTTAAGTAATTTTTAGCGTCGCAAGTGAACGAGACGCTACGTAGATGCCATGTAGGCACCGACACTCACAATTCGGCTAGAGCGGCGCTATAGAGAAGCTAATGGGTCGCTAAGATAAAGTAGCGACACCATAGCGTCATCGGGGCGTCTCCATTGTGTAGCGTCTCAACATCGAGACGCCATTGAGATGCTGATTAAAAGTTTTTTCAAATTTTTTTAGTATGTATGAAATTTTATTTATCAATGTAACGTCTCATCGCATTATGCCCCGTTCCAATTGTTTTATTTTCTTCCGATAATCTATCATGTATGTATACAAAATTATAAATATGTATGTATATGTGTATATAACACAATTGTGTATGTATATATATACATATGTAATATATGCGTACGTATATATATGTCTATGTGTGAGAGATTAAGTTACAACAATGTGTTTCGTCTATATGTATTATAAATATATATGTGTATGTATATGTCTATACATGTGCGAGTCATATATATATATATATAGATAACATGTATATGTATACGTATTCGAAGTGAATATATATATGCATATTTGTTTATGTGTGTCAGATTAGGTTATAATAATATGTATATATGCACTTACTATATATAGGTATCAGCATATACGCGTATTTATATGTCTATATATGCCCGATTGAGCGAGGGGTAAAAAGTCGGCTTAGGAGGCACAATATAGACGCCATTGAGTCGCTAGATTCATTTAGCGACACCGTAGCGCCGGACTAGCGTCTAAAATAATATGGCGTCTCGAGCATGCGACGCTAGAGAGACACCCATAGTGTCATCATAGCGTCGACACCAGCTGCGGCACTCGTTAAATGCTAGGTGGACGCTATTGTGTGTCTACTGTGACGTTAACATATCACTCACTTAATCAACCATCGTAATCTCATGATTAAGTATATAATAATAATATATGCATAATTAAGATATTATATATTATATGTATAGATAACATAAATAATATAGGTAAAAAATTATATATTTAGGAACACTCTTATCATGTAAAAATACATATATATATATATAATCGTGTAATTAATACATATATATATGTTGATATTATGCTATTGATAATATGTTTATAATCGTGTACTTAATACTAATATAATATTTAATGAATTTATTTGATTGACATATAGTATATATAATATAGTGTTTAAATATATACCGTAGCGTCTCATTAGGGTCTCCTTTGTTTGAGACGCCATATAGCGTCGCTTTAGAGTCTTCAGACATGAGACGCTAGTGTCACGTTTAAAGTGGTCGACGACAAAACGGCGCTAGGTGCTGCCGCGCATTTGCGGTTCGTGGAGCGAAATAATAGCGTCTACGTAGCGTCTCGATTGCACTAGAGAGTTAATGTCAACCCGCTGAATAGCTAAGAAGACGCATAATTAAGATATATGCATAATTAAGATATTATATATATTATATGTATAGATAACATAAATAATATAGGTAAAAAATTATATATTTAGGAACACTCTTATCATGTAAAAATACATATATATATATATATATAATCATGTAATTAATACATATATATGTTGATATTATGCTATTGATAATATGTTGATAATCGTGTAATTAATACTAATATAATATTTAATGAATTTATTGATTGACATATAGTATATATAATATAGTGTTTAAATATACACAGCAGCGTCTCATTAGCGTCTCCTTTGATTGAGACGCCATATAATGTCGCTTTAGAGTCTTCAGACGTGAGACGCTAGTTTCGCGTCTAAAGTTGTCGATGTCAGAACGGCGCTAGGTGCTGCCGCGCATTTGCGGTTCGTGGCGCAAAATAATAGCATCTACGTAGCGTCTCGATTGCGCTACTTTTCACGTCAACTCTCTGAGTAGCTAAGAAGATGCTAATGAGACGCTATCGAGAGGCAAGTGGCGTCTGATTCTCGTGACGCTAAGTAGACGCAATGGAGGCACTAGTGGTGTCTTTATAGCGTCACAGATTTTTGAGGCGCTACATGGCGTCGCTAATCGCCAATTTTCTTGTAGTGGGTGAATATTTGTTCCTTTTCAAGTTGTGTTCAAGGAAATCTTGATAGATGACGAAATTCAAAGTATTGGATGCTTATAATCTATCGTCTTAGTGATGGGAAATTGGTTCGAAGAAAGGTGTTGAGTGAAATCATGAGTATTTGATGACAAGTCCTGTTCATGCTCTTATGTTTCTTGTTTATGATACTATATATATGCTGCCTGACAATAATTATATCCCTGTTGAACATTCAAGTTTGGCTGAGTTGAATTAAATAAATAAATTAAATGGTATGCATATAAAAAAAAGGTTAGTGGAGCTAAAAAATAAAAAAATATGAGGAGGTTAAAAAAGGTGTTAAACGGAATCTTAGTGTGTTCGGATAATTAGATCCGTAGGAGTTCATGCCTGGCAACCTTGGGGCAACTGCTCTAGGATCTGTCGGTGAAAGTCGGTTACATGGACCACCTTGCGCAATATGAAGAAGCACATAAGTACCAAATCAGTAAATGTAATATGGAACCTTGGTGTGTTCGAATAATTAGATCTGTAGGTGATTCTTGCCTGACGACCCAAGGGTTAACGGCTTTGGGATTCGTCGGTCAAAAGTCCATTACATGGACCACTTGAGTTTCCAAGTGAAGTTGTGTAATAGTAAGAATTGTATAAAAGCTCAGGTCAGCAAGTCACATTTGTACATTCAACAATGATATTTTTATTGTCGGGTATTATTTTCTTATTAATATTCCGAGCTGAATATGGAGGAGTTTAAAAATATTGTACGTTTAGAAATTTCACAAAGTTGGGTTATTCTGTAATGTGGTGAGACATTTCAACGATAGAGGTATAAAATAAGATGTTGAGAAAAGTAGTTGACAACTAGGGTGGAGACAATGACCAGTTCATTAGTTGTTGAGTTTTGCCTTGCCCATTGCTTGAGGACAAGCAAATATCATAGCTTGGAAGAATTTGATGCATGTATTTAGTAACATTTAATTTAACTTGAATTTAAGATTATTTTCATAATTTTTCCATAGCATGCATCATTTTTACTTCATTTATTACAATTATTCTTTCAACCTCCCCAACTACCTAGATGTGTGTCATTTTGCAGGAAAAATCCTTTAATTTGGTGGAAAATTCTAAACAAAAATTGTGACACCCTTCTACTCATTTCGATGCCACAAGGGGAGAAGCCGGAAATTCAATCATTTAAATTCAAATTCAAATCTTCAATGGAAACCAACATTCCAAAAATCACCTAACTCTAAAAATTTCCAAAAATTTCGGCATGACGTATGCGTAAATTCGTTCCTGCGTCAAATACAATAATTTTCCATATTCTTCACTTCACATACAATTTATAAAATTTTAATGTGCATAACTGGCAGCTTATAATTACCAAATAATATGAGACTCAAGCCCAAAATTTCTGAACTGTATGAACATACGAGTTTCATCTCAAAATTGTTACACAAGCAAAACATATTGAATACTTGGCAAAATCCATTAAGGGACTCAAGTTCTTATCCAATTCCATGATAAGGACTCGCCTCTATCCATTTCAATGATAGGGACTCGCCCATATCTCTCATCCATAAACCATGGAGCCTCAGCTCCCATCGACCAATTTAATTACACAAGAAATCATGGGCCACAACTCAAAATCATACGGTGCCAAGATAACTGAAATCATAATAGTCAGCAAAAAAAAGATAAGTATCAAAACAAGAACATTGAGCCAGATATGGTCCTCGCGAAATCTCACACATTATCCCTCTTTGAATCAGTACCCATTCCAATCAAACATGCAGTATATGCATTCCTTTCCTGTAAACACTAAAAGAAAAAGGGGTGAGCATGGATTAAGCTCAGTGAGTTAAAACAACTACCTCAAGTATTAAAACCGTTGTGAAAATCTACATCTTTATTTTCAAGAAATATTTAAAATCCACTCTTCTTCAAAAGGAACTCATTCACATAATGATCATGCAAAATGGATGTCATGTGTGCACATGCATGGAAAAATCATGTATATATATATATATATAAGTTGGGGAATCATCATGAAATATGGATATCCAATCTCCTTAATAGAGTACTCAATCACACCCCTCGTTTCCCATTGACACACGGTGGTTGTTCTAATTTCGTCCCTCGTATCCCATTGACACAAGATGTTGAACTGCTCCTCGTAACCCATTGACACAGAGTTTGTTATCTTTTCTTTTTCATCCCATTCCTCGTGTCACTATATCACCACAGGATTGTTGTTCTAATTCCACCCTTCATGTCACTGTATTGACACAGGGTGTTGAACATGCTCGTCATGTCATTATATAGACACAGAGCAAATTGAACCCCAATCGGTCTACCCGGAGTTGGCTAATCCTCCGAAGCGAAAATACTCCGCCTTATGCGGATTTTTACATGAAGTGCACATGATGCATGAATGCATATTCAAGGTGAAGGTTTGGAGCTTAAAGTCATCACGATAAAACATTTCATTTCAAAACCAAATATTTTATTCAGGAGAACAAGAGAAACTTTTATCAAAATCAATAGGCTTCCAAAATTCATAATAAAACATCACAGTTCATATGATGGCACACATATGAAGCACAGAAATAAGTATGATTATGCATGAAGAAAATGATCTCAAAAGTCTGCCTCACATAAAATGGGACAATGTCACCAATCTGAAGAGTTAAGTAAATAATATCATTTGAGATAAGTTCCCTCACCTTGGATTTCTCAAGTTTCAACTACCTTCCGTTCAAATCCGCTCAAAGAAGAGAAATGCCTATTACATTCATTTAAACCTTATTTAGAAATATAAGATTATCATTTAAGACATTTATCACTTCTAAGTATCATTTATCTTTTAGTTTATTAATCACTCTATAATAGTCCTTTAATGACATCTTGGTGCCTAGAAGTATAATTTATAATTTTCTTACCTAAGTTCAAAGTTAATGAATTTTATAACTATCATATAAACTAATTTTCATAAATCGATCATCACTATAGATTTTTAGCATGCTTACCGATAGAGGAAAAGAAATCGCCAACTAAGAGCACCCTACTCAAGCATCAACATACATCCACCTATCATATCCAATTAAGCATATAATAATTCAAATTAGACCCTATAACCAATTCTTATCAATTATAAAATTAAATCTTATAAATAGTTTCGGTCACCAATCATCCTTACCACACCCATGAAACCATGCTCTCGACACCAAAATCGCACCCGTCGAAACATCGAACACAATCGCCGATCGCCTTTTCAACAATAAAAAGTTTATTTAAAATCAGTTCACATAACTGCTATTAAATATAATATGCACATTTCCCTTTCCCTTACCATCAAACTCTGAGGGCGAATCGCCGAAGACGTCAGAGGACGGTCGGAAACCAAAATCAACGAACCTACAAGTAGTTTGGGATTAATTTTCATATGGACAGCAACCTAATACATTTCTCCCTCATGTGAGCACCTACCATAACATCGTGGTGAGGTCAGTCGGAGCCCCACGTCGGCTCGCCAGAAAGGTTGTCGGAAAACCTCAATCCCGACCATCTACAAGATTGGGAGTAAAACACTTTTCTAAACTCCTCAAAATAAAACTAATCGACCTGAGAATGTTGCACAGTTGATTGATAATCTCTTATCATATGTCAAAATATTCGTCTCGTCGCGCTCTTTCCAACGGTACCTCACACGCGAAAAACGGAGGTCAGATGGCGGAGATCGGGACACCGGAAGTGAGGGGCGGTTGGGATGTGCGTGTCGTGCATGAATAGTGGAAATGAGAGGGGGAGAGGAAGATGAGTCTTCTCTCTCCTCCTACGACCCACGTCGTTTATTATCTTTTTTTCTTCCTTTTTTAAAAAAAAACATTGATAGGACGTTACAATTACAACATCCATAAAAATAATTTCGTCCTCAAAAGTACTAGGGGTTACCTAGATGAGAATTTATTATTATTATTATTATTATTATTATTATTATTATTATTGTTGTTGTTGTTATTATTATTATTATTATTATTATTATTATTATTATTATTATTATTATGTATATATATATATATATATATATATATATATACACATCACTTGCCTTACTCTCCAAATCCTCAAATAAAAGAATCAATAATTTTTTTACTAATTATTATTATTATGCTTGTATTTAAATTTCAAGATAACCCTTTTCCTTAAAAGTAGAATTTAATTCACATTCAAATTCATGCTAAATCTTCATCAGACTTTGATCAAACCGTTGTAACATTTGGAATATAATATATTTTTTTCCTATTTTATATATCACAGTTGGTCAAGCTTTTTAAGAAATATTGGTTGTAATTACAAATCAGAGTTCGACATATTGAATTTGACCTCCAACAAGTTTTAGTATCCTTGAACTCAATCAACTAATATTTATAGCACCCACATCTTCATATTTATAACGACGACTCAAATTTTCCAAATATGAGGATTATCTTTCACTTCCTCTGAAATTCATTTTAAAGAGTCATTCTAACAAAAAAAACACAATTTCCTCTTTTAGTGATTTCGTTGACGAGACTTAGGATCAATGACTCTCTTGGTACAACAATGTTATTAAAATTATACTTAAACTCTAAACTGAAAATATGACCTACCCATCAACGAAAAATCTCTTCACTGACTAGATCCCACAAACTTTAGTATAAAAATTTAACCAATTTGATCTTATTATCCATCAATCTTAAAAGTATTTAATTTTTTATTCCATTTAAAACACTCTCCTCAAACCTTCTTTATATACTAATGAAGAAAAAAATTCGTAATCTTGGATTCTCTCCTCGATCTTAAAGCATAAATTGTCTCCACTTAAAAGTAACTACTGAAAGAATTCCTCATCCCCCAATTATGATACATGATGTGTTGACTCAAACTTACGATTGAGGATTGAAAGGCGTCTCACTCCAATCGCTCTCCCGATAAGTTTTTAATCAACATATCGATGACATAATTTACGGCCAGGTTCGAGTTTTCGATTGATGACTAGAGGGCGTCCCACGCTAATCGATATTTCAAAAACTCCAATTCAGCATACTCTGGGTGATAATCAAAGACGTAGATATGATCAATCAATTAACTTAAGACGGACTAAATAGATTGCACGATTATAAAACTTATATCATTCTCCATTTATTGTCAATTTAGTCTAAACCATTACCATCCATTCTCAATGTAATGTATAAATTTAATTCAACCAATCCTTTCCACATCGCTTTTTGTATCCTTTATTTTTACTCAAAACTCCAAATACAACATCCATAGAAGCATACTTATTTTAAAAAAATGAATAAATAAACTCTATTAAAGAAAACTATCCCTTTAAATTTTCATTCAAGATTTTGTACTCCATCTTAGGTTGTCTTTTTCATAATTAGTCTCATCAAATTCTCCTTTATCAATATATAACTTCCTCCCCCTTTTTTCACCTTCTTGAAATTCACAAACCCCGAGATGCTTCATCTATCATTCTCAATTATTTACCACTATAAACCATCTGGAATATTTTACTATCTCTTCTCAAGAAGTCGATTTATTCCAAATTTTCACAACTGAATGATAACATGCACATCTACATACATTCTACCAACTTTAATATGATTCATCCATATCAAGTACGAATCATTTTATTATCTTGACTATCTTCAAAATTTTCAAAGGTCACTTAAGTCGTACTTACTAAAATGAACTTATTACTCCTTGCTTTTTATTTATAAAAAACAATTTATCTCGAGTCTACAGTTGTCTTCTTAATTTCTACCAACTTTTCTCATAATTTAAGAAAAATTTGACATTTGGATACTTATCGATTTGGACACGATGAGGGGTTATTATTCTTATGTTTTCAGTTCAAGATGATTAAGAGACCAATAATGTTTTCAAAGATTCTTTTGTTATACAGTCAAGTTATAAATTTTATTTCTACACTTGATTCCTTTCATGCGTCAACATGCTGACATACGATTTTATTTTACTTTATTCTTAGTGACTATCGATATTTACCAAAGCCATCAGTATTATCAAGTCCATATATTTATCGAGGGTCATACAAATTTTTTTTAAGATACCTATATCCACCACGATTCAACATGTCACTCTTAACGGATAAAAATATCAACCAAGAACTAGTACTAACTTACCATCATTCATAACATTTATGAATGGATCAACGAGCATTTAGATTGTGTAAGCACCTTCTCTTATCCCTTTTTTTTTGCACGATTGCCTCCTCTTGAATACCCATTCAAATATTCTCTTGATTTCCTCTAATTTATCTAACTGATTTTGGTTCATTGTCTCCATCCAACATTATATAACCTTATAACTTTCTCCGACTCTCTAGCCAATCAACTTCATTGTGACCTTGCTCTATGACATGGCCAACATCATTTGATTGTGATTTTTTTTAACATTAACCATGCATATTATCTAACATGCATATTTATACCCAATTAAGCACCATGTGTACTATGAGCATATATCAATATAAATAACCATGTTGTCATTGTCTTAAAATGTACAGATTAACGTTTTCTACACGGCATACATCCTAGATTAAATGTTCTCCAACTCTCCAAGTTTGGAACGTTAGCAATTAATAAATTGTACTCTACCATATGTCATGGCACTATCATGCGACAAGGATAACAAAAGTAACAATAGATGTGCATTTAAGCATTTCATTACTTATTTCGATTAATAAGATAAAATGATTTATTTATTTATTTTTTTAAAATTCAACCATAGCTTATCACAAGGCATTCAATTAATATCATGGTCGATCATAAGCATTTATATATCAAGTAAATTTGCAAACATTCTATGATGCGCATCAAAATATCTCATGAGACCTTCAATTGCTAAGCAACATGGTTACACCCAACTATATATCTAGTATACAATTCCGTATGGATGTCAATACCTTTTTTCATGCCAAATCGGCATAACATAAAAACACTTTGTAACCACAATTTGGTTCTTAGGTACTAGTTCATATATATGCACATAGCACAAATTTCAAAGCAACAATTTCACATGCAATGGAACATGCACAAACATAACATGCAACTACTCATTCCTACCAACACTCCATGAAATGGATCTAATCCCTAAGCTCTGATACCATAACTTGGGACGCCCTTCTACTCATTTCGGTGCCACAAGGGGTGAAACCAAAAATTCAATCATTTAAATTTAAATCTTCAACAAAAACCAACGTTCCAAAAATCAACTAACTCTGAAAATTTCCAAAATTTTGGCATGACGTATGCGTAAATTCGTTCATGCGTCAAATACAATAATTTTCCATATTCTTCACTTCACATGAAATTTATAAAATTTTAATGTGCATCACTGGCAATTATAATTACCAAGCCCAAAATTTTTGAACTATATGAACATGCGAGTTTCGTCTCAAAACTGTTACACAAGCAAAACATATCACATACCTGCCAAAATCCATTAAGGGACTCAAGTCCTTATTCAATTTCATGATAGGGACTTACCCATATCCAGTTCCATGATAGGGACTCGCCCATATCTCTCATCCATAAACCATGGAGCCTCTGCTCCCATCGACCGATTTAAATCCACAAGAAATCATGGGCCACGACCTAAATTCATGCGGTGTCAAGATAATTGAAATCATAATAGTCAGCAAAAAAAAGATTAAGTATCAACAGAAGAACATTAAGCCAGATACGATCCTCACGGAATCCCACACACTATCCCTTTATGAATCAATACTCATTCCAATCAAACATGCAGTATATGTATTCCTTTCCTATAAACATTAAAAGAAAAAGGGGTGAGCATAGATTAAGCTCAGTGAGTTAAAATGACTACCTCAAGCATTAAAATCGTTGCGAAAATCTACATCTTTATTTTTAAGAAATATTTAAAATCAACTCTTCTTCAAAAGGAACTCATTCACATAATGATCATGCAAAATGAATGGCATGTGTGCACATGCATGGAAAAATCATATATATATATATATAATATAAGTTGGGGAATCATCATCAACTATGAATATCCAATCTCCTCAATGGAGTACTCAATCACACCCCTCGTATCCCATTGACACAGGGTGATTGTTCTAATTCCGTCCCTCGTATCCCATTTACATAGGACGTTGAACTGCTCCTCGTATCCCATTGACATAGAGCTTGTTATCTTTTCTTTTTCATCCCATCCCTCATGTCACTATATCACCACAAGATGGTTATTCTAATTTCACCATTCGTGTCACTGTATTGACACAGGGTGTTGAACCTACTCGTCGTGTCACTATATCGATACAAAAAAAATCATACCCCAATCGGTCTACCCGAAGTTGGCCAATCCTCCGAGGTGAAAATACTCCGCCTTATTCGGATTTTTACATGAAGTGCACATGATGCATGAATGCATATTCAAGGTGAAGGTTTGGAGCTTAAAGTCATCACGATAAAACATTTCATTTCAAAACCAAATCTTTTATTTAGGAGAACTAGAGAAGCTTTTATCAAAATCAATAGGCTTCCAAAATTCATAATAAAACATCACAGTTCATATGATGGCACACATATGAAGCACACAAATAAATATGATTATGCATGGAGAAAATGATCTCCAAAGTCTGCCCCACATCGGATGGGACAATGCCACCATTATGAAGAGTTAAGTAATTAATATTATTTGAGATAAGTTCCTTCACTTTGGATTCCTCAAGTTTCAACTACCTTCCATTCGAATCCGCTCAAAGAAGAGAAATGTCTATTACATTCATTTAAACCTTATTTAGCAATATAAGATTATCATTTAAGACATTTATCACTTCTAAGTATCATTTATCATTTAGTTCATTAATCACTCTATAATAGTCCACATCTTGGTGCCTAGAAGTATAATTTATAATTTTCTTTCCTAAGTTCATAAGTAATGAATTCTATAACTATCATTTAAACTAATTTTCATAAATCGATCATCACTATAGATTTTTAGCATGCTTACCGATAGGGAAAAAGAAATCGTCAACTAATAGTACCCTACTCAAATCTCAACGGACATCCACCTATCATATCCAATTAAGCATATAATAATTCAAATTATAACTAATTCTTATTAATTATAAAATTAAATCTTATAAATAGTTTTGGTCACCAATCATCCTTACCACACCCATGAAACCACGCTCTCGAAACCAAAACCGCACCCGTCGAAACGTCGAACACAATCGTCGATCACCTTTTCAACAATAAAAAAATATTTTTATTTAAAATCAATTCACATAACCACTATTAAATATAATATGCACATTTCCCTTTCCCTTTTTCACCGTCAAACTCTAAGGGCGAATCGCCGAAGACGTCGGAGGACTGTCGAAAACCAAAATCAACGAACCTACAAGTAGTTTGGGATTAATTTTCATATGGACAGCAACCTAATACATTTCTCCCTCATGTGAGCACCTAATGTAAAATTGTGGTGAGGTCAGTCGGAGCCCCACATCGGTTCGCCGGAAAGGTTGCCAGAAAATCCCAATCTCGGCCATCTACAAGATTGGGAGTTAAACACTTTCCAAAACTCCTCAAAATAAACCTAATCGACTTGAGAATGTTGCACCACTCACCGGAAGGAAAATCGGCACGAATTGGAGGCGAAATCATCGCTGGCGAACTTTTCCTTCTTTGTCTCGTTCGAAGCATGCTGTGTTGCACATAATGGATCGATCATCTCTTAACATATGTAAAAATGTTCATCTCGTCGCGCTCTTTCCAACGGTACCTCACACGCGAAAAACGGAGGTTAGATGGAAGAGATCGGGACACCAAAAGTGAGGGGAAGCTGAGACGTGTGTGTCATGTGTGAATAGTGGAAATGAGAGGGGGAGTGCTCCTATGGCCCACGCCATTTATTATCTTTTTTTCTTCTTTTTTTTCTTTTTGCCTGCATAGACCAAAATGCCCCCCTCTTTTGCAAGTTTTTAAATTGATAGAATGTTACAAAAATATTGTAATGAAAAATGTGAGGAAATCAAGCAAAAAATCATAAAATTGAAGTCTGAAATGGGCCGTAACTGGGAAGACACGGCCATTGGTCAAAGATCACGAGTCATAATATGGCACTAATGGACACATACGCACTATTAGGGATTGTTACAAGGAGGTCACATCTCTCACAGAAGTAATCACCACGTGCAAGAATCGTATAACGAGTCATTACGATATTATTATGGTACACACAGAAAGTTAGGTGTTGCAAGAACAAATTCATGATCTCTCACGGATCATGAGACGCCCCTTCACGACACATACTGAATTTGCAGACGAAACATTACCGACTGTTACTATGTACTCATGACCCTCACAAACTAGATGGAAAATCTGTACATTAATAGTACGGGCCATAATGCAATAATTCATGATGCTCACAAAAATGTGGTAAAGCCTTGATAGATATGTTACAGGCCATAATGAGCTCTTAACAACCCATAACACTAGAGAATATAACAACCTTGGAAGATTACGCACCATGAAGGAGCAGCAGAATTGGGGCAAGGTCATTACGGGTAGTGATGAAGATTTAACGGCTGTAACTTATGAATCATAAGGCAATAGACATGGATCATACAAAAGATCATCATCGGGTAAATTACATGGATCGTCCCCCAACTTTGAATCAATATCTCAGCAGTTCCCCAACTTCAATTTATAACTGGAATCTCCCCCTACTTTGATTTTCTTGCACGCTTCGTCCATTTGACTTGATTCTCCAATTACTAATAAGATCAAAGATTGAAGTGACTGACTGAACTAAAAGAACTAATGATCACGAAAGTGAAATCCAAATGATTATAAAATAATCTCGAGGAGACTATTGAGGTAAGATAATGACAAGTGCTAATCACTTGGTATGCCTATTGTTACCGACTATTTGTTAAATGATTACATGTTAATTTCATCGAGGAGAAAAGTGGTCGACTCGATTCATGATTACATGATTGCTCTAGTCATTTGGTGACTGTCAATGTAAGAGGAGTCTGCCCATTTTTTTTTTGTCGTACAAATGAGTCAGATCGAGATGCATATATTATTAAATTGTCAAATAAAGCTTGAGAAGTTGCAATGGTTGAAGTACCGAGGTAGTACCGACTGCACAAACTCCTTCGGCGAGAACAAGAGTAGAGCGGTGATGTTAGATGCACATGAAAGAAAGATTAAGAAATTACGGAAAAGGCAAAGTAGGTGGCGGGAATATGGTGAAATAGCAGCGACGACGTTAGGACGACACCGACAAGACAAGTGGCGGTGGGAACTAGAAAACATCAACAAAAAGAAGAAGAAGAAGAGGAAGTTAGCGAAAAACATTAGGCTGTGTTTGGAGGAGGGGAAAGGGATAATATAAATCCTAGCAATGCCGTCCTTAAATTGAGTGGCCGACATCTTCGTGTCCAATCGCACAGAACAAAATGTTTGTCAACATTCATATGCAATCGGGCGGTCAGAATCAATGCGTATGAAGGTGCTACGAGCAGAGGCAATTTTTTTTATAACATAAAACAGAAAAACATGGCTAAATAACATATGTATAATTAAAATTTATTTTTTATTACATATAAAAATTTTAATTCAATTTGAGCAGAAAGAAGTCTTTGTTGAATTAAAATAATTTTTAATAAATAAAAATATAATGATAAAATTATTGTTCATATTCTTTTAATATGATTTAAATGATGCAATTTATTTTTTATATATCAAATAATTGTTTTTCAAAATAGTTAACTAAAAGAATAATTTGGATAATTTTAAAGATTGTAATATCATGATTGGATAATAATTAATTCTAAAATAAGCTAATTCAATTCGAGAGGTTGAATTAAATTTGGAGAAAAACTTTTTAAAATAAAATAAGAAACATAGATATTATATGTCATATCACTTTCAATTTTTTTACATTTAGTTATTTTCTTGACAGAATTGTATTTTTATATAGTTATGTAATTTCAATCTATTTTTCATATCAAGTCAATATTTGTTTTTTCGAAATAGTTTGACGCATTTATCAACTTTTATCGCTAAAAAATATTTGATGATTTTTAAAATTATAATATTCATGATTATATAGTAATTAATTATATAGTAATTGTTATATAAAAGTTAAGAATTAACGCTACCCAAGTAGTAACGCCCCAACGGCGACTGAAACCGGCTGCGGGCGCAGAAGACGTAACTGGCGCAACCAGGCGATCCACCAATCCCACGTGCGCAACGCGCCAAGACCAAACCCCACAGGCCAGGCACAGCCCTCTCATCACACGTGCCACTTGGCGTCCGGAATCCGTGTGCGAATGGGCCGTTGGAATTGGGCTCCTGAAGCGATCCAACCCGATCCACCTATAAATAATTCCCCATCCCCCGCTTCTCGCGGCCGTCCACCGGCGGTTTCTCGAGACGCAGAAGAAGAGCCCGAGCTCACCCGGCGACTCGCTTCCTTTGCTCTCCCCCAGAGCCACCTCTTCTCCCTTCTCCCCGAGAGGTCCTCTGCCGTCTTCCGACACTCCCGCCACCTCCGCCCGTGACCGCATCCGGATCGTTTTAAGAATAGCAAGATGGTAATTCTCTTTTCGTTTCTTCGTCGGATTCATCGACTTTTTTCTTCTTCGTGTTGTTGTTCCATTATTTCTCTAAGATTCATCTTTTTATATCGCGGTCGTTTCGTTCATAAATCCGCGTTCTTTTTTTTTGTTTTCTGAATTTTGAAGAAAAGGGTAAATCTTTGGCAGATCTGTATGTGCCTATTTGGGGATCTGGGGTTTTCTTGATCGTTACTGTTGGATCTGCCCTTAGAACCGGACTTTGTTTTGTGCGGCGATCTGGTAATTGTGTTGTTGTGAGATGTTGGGGGATGGGCGTTGAGCATCTGTGTTTGGTGAAGGAATGAAGGATATTTGGGAAAGTATGTCGCAGATCGCCTTTCTGCGTGCTTTGTAATGCACGTCGATGCATTTTTTTATTGATCGATTTGTAATTCTGTTCAAATACAATTTTGAAAGATCTGCTAAACGTTTATTATTATTATTATTATTATTATTGATGTTGTTGATCTTGAGGATCTTGCGGTGTGTCTGATTACGTATCTTCTTTACTTATCTTTTGATGGAATCCCGTAGTGTCTTATTGCGGTTAGTCAGGAAACGCCTTTATAGATCTCAGTTATTTGTATGTACATGAAGTATTCAGCATTGTAGAAATTTATAAACGTTATGTATGAACTTTGGCGTTTTATGCCAAATGCATATTAAGAAGGGATAACTCCGCCTATATTTTATAGCCGGTCCCAAGCCCGGATAAAGGAGGAGGGTTGTGTTAGGCCCCGACAGCCAACATAAAATCATGTCGAATCTTATGAACATGGATCAACGAATTGGCGTCGTATGATCCATGTAGCCGACCCCACCTAATGGGATAAGGCTTTGTTGTTGTTGTTGTTGTTGCATATTAAGAAGGGATCTTAAATGCCCAAAAGATTTCAATGTTCTACTATTTCTCCGAAGTTTTCAGGTTCTTATTCTGCTGTATTTCTGTTGTTTTCTTTTCCTTTGAATTGTATTTTTTCGTGGACGAAAATCTTGTGGACGTGGTAGATACTTTTAAAATACCTAATTCCCTTAAATCTCGTTAGCATTTCTGTAGTTCTAATTTGCGGGCCCATATTTCGTTGCAAGCTTAGTCTATTAGTAGCTTATTATCATATCTTCTTGTGCTCAGTTTTCAGTTATTTGTGCAATGCTTATTAGCTTCACTGTTTAATATAAGCTTTTTTGATACAATGTTTGTTCCATACTTTGACACACTTGCGTTTATAGAGAAATACCTAGGAAATACAAGTTGCATAACATTGATGGTGCTGTCAAAGGAGATTATTCCTTCTTATGTCCATATTAATTATTTAACCGTTAAAATGACTTTTTTGAGGAGGCCTTAGGCTTAAAATGACTTTTGAGACCTTTAAAAAGATAAGAATTATTTAGTGTGATCTCGTTCTTGGCAATGCAGGGATTTAAGTTACCAACAGAACCATTGGATGACTAGCATAAATAATATCGTTCTGCTTGGCTTCCTTTTCTCTGCATTGTTTATGCCACCTTTTTTAAACATGTCTTCTTACACATTTTTCTAGTCCTTTCTTCATGTATATTTAGTTAAAATTATTCAAAGGATTGATGTTTCTCTTTGCAGACTACTTCAAGGCGCCTTGCTGACAGGAAGGTAGCAAAGTTTCAGAAGAATATTACAAAGAGGGGCTCTGTTCCTGAGACAACTGTTAAGAAAGGAAATGACTATCCTGTCGGACCTATCGTTCTTGGGTTCTTCATTTTTGTGGTGATTGGTTCATGTATGTCATCATACTCTTGTAATCTTCTGGTTGATTTTTCTCCTGCTAGCTTTCCTTCTATCCTTGATTTTGAGATATGTCCTCGTTATGTTTTGGTTTTTAAGTGCGGTACTGACTATATTATCATAATTTTGCATTTATTGTTAATGAATAAAGATGAGTCTGATCATGAAAGTAATGCAAGGTTTTATAGTCGTGACTTCTTGTTTACTATTCTAACATTATCCTTTTTCAAATTTTAACTGCATTTTTTATGCTTTTAAACGGACAATTTTTTTTTTAATTCATGAAATGAGGAAATCTAAATAAGTAGGAGATCTGGATCCTGGTAAACCAGTTAGGATTATGCTTATATGTTTGGGGCAAAATATGATTGTGTTGCATGCTTTAATTGGTAAACCAGTCATGGAACGCTTGGATTTGTAAAACTTGAAATTAATGCAAGGTTTTATAGTATGACTTCTTAATCTTACTCTTCCGCTGGAATGGCATGGTAGAAGCTGTAGAACTTTGTTGAAGATAGCACTAATTCGTTTCCATTTCCCCGCAGCTTTATTTCAGATAATTAGGACTGCCACAAGTGGAGGGATGGCGTGAAGTGCAAAATAAAAACAGAGAAAGAATAGACTTATCCTTCAAAGCGAGGTTCATAGTCCTTTAAGATAACCTAATGTAAAATGAACAACGGATGCTAGTAAAATGATATTAAGCTTCTGACATTGTTTGCTTGTCAAAAAATGTTGAGTACGTCAATAAGAGCTGCTTTTGCTTATGGACTTTAAGTTGCGTATGCCACATAAATAGGTTCATAGGATTTTAAGTTGCTTCCTTCTAGTTGTTGATGCTTTTAACATACTAATCACAAATTATTTGATCAGAAATGAACTGCCGCTGACGTACCTTTTTTTGAACTGCTGAACTGGAACTACGGTATTTGGTTCTTTTTGTTCTGTCCTCGAGAATCTCTAGTTAATGTGTTCAGGTGATATTCAAAATTTTTAAGTATAAATTTGTTCATATTTTATATTTCCAATTCTTCACGATTTCATAAGGTTGAAATCTTTTTCCTTTAACCTATATGTACGCGATTTTTTTTTTGGCTGGAGCTTAATTTTAACTCTCAAGAGGAATTTGCAAGTTCTCAGTTGAGACCAGAATTTTCTTCCGAAAAGTTTCGCTCGTCGTCACGCGAGAAGTTCTAAAATTTGGGTGACGGGAACTTTTGTAAAAGCACACGAGTGATTTTTGGTATATATAAATTTAATTTATTTTTAAAAAAAATAAAAAATACATCTTATAATAAATTGTTATATAAGATAACAAATACAAAAGAAGATTAATTTATATTTTTTTAGTATGATTAAGTTAATTAATTTTTCTTTGTAAAAGATGTGTACAAAATAATTATTTTAAAGCATAATTTACAATTATCGAAATTTAAAAATAATTTAAGTGAATAATTTAATTTGAGTCATAATAAAATTAATATTTTCTTTTCTATCATTTCTAGTATGATTAAAATAAATAATATTTTTCCTAAAGATAATATGCAAGTAAATAATAATTCTTATTTAAAAGATACTTTGTTATTTCTGAAATTAAAAGTAATTTAAAATAAATAATTTAATTTGAGTCAAATTAAGATTAATCTTTCATTTTGAAATTGAGTATGATTACAAGTAAATTTAGTTTCTTCTTAAAGGATTTTTTATTTTCAAAATTAAAACTAATTCAATTTAAGTAAAATTAAGATGAATCTTTTATTTTTATCGATTTAGGTATAATTGAAATAAATTATATTTTCTTTCTAAAAGTTATTATGCAAGTAAATAATAATTTCCATTTAAACGATAATTAATTATTGAAATGAAAAATTAATATAAAATTAGTAATTCAATTTGAGTGCAATTAAGATCAATATTTCCTTTTTATCAATTTGAGTATGATTAATAAATTATATTTTCTTTCTAAAAAATAATATGCAAGTAAATAATAATTCTTATTTACAAGATAGTTTGTTATTTTCAGAATGAAAATTAAGTTAAAATAAATAACTTGATTTGGTCAATAATATGCAATTAAATATTAATTCATATTTAAAACATTTTTTATTTTCTGAAATAAATAGTTCAATTTGAGTCAAATTAAGATTAATCTTTCCTTTTTATCAACTTACCTATATTAAAACAAAATAAAATTACATTATAATTGTTTTATATAACAAAAATAAAAGAAGATTAAATTATTAGCATAGTTCGATTAGGAAAAAAATGTTTTTAGTAAAATAAATAATAATTTCTTTCTAAAAGAAAATCGACAAATAATTTTTAAAAGGTAATTTATTATTTAAAAATTTGATAAATAATTTAAATTGAGTCAAATTAAATTTTTTTTTTATTTTTATCAATTTGAGTATGATTGTTGTTGGATCATAAGACATGAATTAGTATTTTAATGAAAAGACTGATTTTACAAAATACTTGGTAGAAGATTAAAATCGATTCTTTAGATTTTAAATCAACGCAATAACATTTTTTTTTTCAAAATCTAACTTTAATGAGTAATGATCATTTTTTTTCCAAATCTGATTTGAAGTAAAACAAGTGAAAATAGGATTAAATTCCATAAAATAAAGAGCATAATACAAAAAGTTTATACCTTTCCAATCAAGCTTAATAAAAATATTTATCTCATTCGGGGGTATTCGGAAGGTGAATTAGCATTCAAAACAAAACAATTTTCTATCACATTTCAAATATTAAAATCAAAAGAACAAACATAAGGTTGAATTCTAGTTTTTCAATAGGCAAAATTTGAATAATCAAAAGCCAGTGGACGAACGGTCGATTGACCTTCGTCGAGTAAAAAATTGCTTGATGTCATAGCTCTAAAAATTGTTGGATCACAAGGCACCAAGAGCGGTTGGTGAATTGATGTTTTACCGAAAAGATCAATTTCACAAAATACATTGCGCAAGCCTAAATCGATTCATTAACAATAACAATCGAATCACATGCATAATAAGGTAGGAAGGAGATGGATAGAGAAAGCAAACACAAAGAAGATGAGAGATTTGTTGGCGAGGTTCGGTCACATTTTGTCTACATGACCGCTCCAACTTTTCAACCTCGAGACCACAAGAAATTCCACTAACATCTTTCTTCGTTCCAAATAGGGTAAGGAAAAATCCTTTATACCACATTCTTCTTCACTTTGAGAGGCAAGACAACCTCTCCTCTTAGAAAGCTTTTACACATTGATTCGTTGCTCAAGAGGTAGACACACATCTTTTAAAAAGGAGCACTCTTAATTTTTTCTCTACCTCGAGAGGTAAGATAAAATCTCTTCTACACAGGAGCTCACACCAAAATAACTAAACAAATGTTTCTATTTTTTACAATATCGAACTCACATGAAGAAAAGAGAGAAAGAAGAGAGTATTCACAATATGGCTCAATAATTTCAAGAAATGATTTTCTGCTTAATGTTTCCTATCAATTCTTGATTGATTAACCACCCTTTGGACTTCTTTTATATGCCTCTTTGGATAATATGAACTTACCCTTTCGTTTGGCTAAAAAACTAGTCGTTAGAGTGGATTTTTGCGTGCGATCCGATCGACCACTCTGTCCATCGCTCGACCGCTCCATGTTTTAACTTCATCTGGCATCACTACTGTTGTAATCGGTCAATTGATCTTCAAATATCACACGATTCGTGAGTTTTCTGCATTGATCAGTCGACCGATTCACGAGGCCGATTTGACCACCCTGCACTGTTTTACACATAATGTTTTGTACCCACACTTCTGACCCCCATCCCTCCAGACTCATGGCCCTCCTTGCCATCCATAGACTTGAGCCTCCATCCTCCCCTCCTTGTGCCCATGACCCATGAGATTCGGCAGGCGTTATGGAGTATGCTTGTCGGAGAGGCCTCTAACCTTGACGACCTTCCTACTAAGTTTTACCATGCCTATTGGGTCGTAGTCGGACCTGAGATCACCTATACTATTCAAAACTCTTCATGCATAATATCTTCCCACCTGAGTGAGCTAATACCAAAATGTCTTCATTCCCAAAAAGGAACACCCCCAAACCGCCAATTACTATCGCCTCATCTCCCTTCATAACATGATATACTGACTTGCCAAAAAAATCATTGCAAATTCCTTCACCCAACTTTACCCAACATCATTGACCTTACTCAAAACGCCTTCATTCATGGCCACTTCATCAATGACAATATTCTAATTTCCCAAAAGCTTGCTCATTCTATGAACGTAAAAAACACCTTCTCATTAAGATCGATATTACGAAGGCTTTTGACAACGTATCTTGGAATGCCATCTCTACCATCCTCCAACTCAGAAATTACGCTCCCATATTTGCCTCGGGGATTATGTATTGTGTCCAATCTCCTCCTTATACATGTAGTATAAATGGCTCCATATTCGAGTATTTTTCTTACCACCGTGGACTTCGCTAGGGAGACCAAGTCTTTCCCTACCTCTTTGTCCTGACCCCCAAGTTTTATCCTCCTTGCTTAACCAACAGATCATCTCTCACTCCATCCAACCATTCTCCCTTGGCTCTCATACCATTATCTATTCACTAATGTTCTCTTAATTTCAATTTCTACGAACAAGTCCTCATGCAAAAATCTCCTTTGCACTCTTAATCTCTTCCACCACTTCGCCAACCTATCTATCAACCCTACCAAGTCCGATGTATATCTTCCTAGGCACAGGCGCCAATGCACCCACCGCTAGCAGATCATTTTAGATATTCTCAAATTATGACTTGGCTCCTTTCCATTTCAATACCTTGGTGTTCCCATCTCCCCCACTATCCCATCATCCTCATCTCAATCCTATCTTACCCAACGGGTTTCTACCCGACTTGTCGACTGATGTCGCAAGCTCCTTAGCATCGTTGTCCGTACTACCCTAATCAAAATAGTCATCAATACTATGTTTGTCCATGCCCTCTAGGCTATTTCTATCTCGGGTGGCATGCTTGCCTCGCTAGAGAAGCTTTCTTGCAATTTTCTTTGGGACCCTAAGTTGGGTCGTAGGGGTATTCACCTCATTGCCTAAAATACTATTCAACTCCTCAAGTTGCTAGGTGGCGTTGCCATCCAGAACCACCCTCACATCTGCCTATCTCTCCTTGCTAAGTGTGTGTTTGATCTCCTCAATCAACGCAACAGCCCTTGGGTTAACCTCGTCACCCAAAAATATGACACCATTCATCCCGGTTCCTTCCCCCTCTCCTGTATTGTGCCCTCCTAGCGTCTTATCCTCAGTACTCTTCTAGCCCTTTGCTCTAGATTCATGAAATATATTGGAAATAGTCAAGACACCTCGATACTCTATGATCCTTGGCTCTTCTCCACCTTATTCTCCCACATGCCGACTTACATAAATATCGACTCTCCTATTATTCATGACTTTGTTGCTGCCCTTCGGCACTCGGATGCTTGGGACAAGCACTTGTTCTCTCTCACTTTTGGCCCCGACTTTATATGCACATCAATGCCTTGTATGTCCCTTTGGTCGCCGATGATGACACGTGAATTTGAATCTCAGTTCCCAGGGCAAGGTCTCAACTAAAGTTGTATACATATTTCTCAATCAGCCTGCCTCGTCACAACCCTCGGCTGGACGATGGCCTTGGCTCACAATGTGGCACATTCCGGTCAGCCCTAGCTCCACCTTTTCCTTTGGAAACTTCTCCACGTGTGCCTCCCCACTAAAGATCAAATTGCCATGTTTTGTCCTTCTATTGACCTCGCGTGTTCCTTGTGTGGGCTCGCACTTGAAACCATTCCACACCTATTTTTTTCATTGCCTATTGCTTTAGTGCTTTGGAACACCCTCCAGACTCACCTAAATTAGTAGTTTAAATTTTTCTCAACGTGGGACTCTTGGCCCTTAGGTTCTCGAGGGCTCTGACCTTGACCCTCCATTGGCCTAGCAGTTCCGCTCCATCTTGATTACTATTTGTGGGGCTTATGGAATCTCCAGAATGAAACTTTTGCGCCAAGCACGCAACCATTGAGGCTGTTTGGCTTTGGGTACTTGCTGAGTCTGATGATTATCTCTCTATCCATGCACCTAGGCACCCCGTTCCACCACTTATTCTCATGTCCGTCCTACCGGCTCTTCTTTTGCCTCTCTTCTGATTCCCACCCACTCCATCCCTTGCCCCACCCCCTTGGGGTCCCTTGCAAACTCAGTGGGAGCCCCTTACTCCGCCCTGATGTTCTATGCACACCAATGGCTCTTTCTTGGAACTAGGAAGAATTGGGGGTGCTGCTTTTCTCCTATGATCTCATATCGTCTATTTTAGTTTTGCACGTGTCACCCCCCCCCCCCCCCCCCCCAATCTTTTCGATGGCCATCCACACCAATTCTAGCTTGCTAGTTCAGAATATTACTTATGACGCTAATGGACTTTGGTGCTTCCGCAGCATTCTCATTGACATTCTCCATGTCTTTACTCGCATTCCCTTATGCACCATTGTTATGGGAAAGAAAATACTGCTACTACCTATTTGGCTTTTTTAGCGAGAACCTTGGAAGACCTTATTGTCTGAGACGACACCCCCATCCCGAGCTCATCCATTTTTTTCGTCCTCGGACCTCACTTAGTTATCTAATGAAGCTGCATTTTGTTAACAAAAATTAAACAAATAATTGGAATTTAATAAGCCTCCCATAAGTGTATGTAATTAAATGCACACATTAAATATATGTTAATTAACCTTTGATTTCGTAAACGTGCCCTAATTGTGTGTTTGAGTGTGTGTGGGTGTACGCATACCGTGCGCATATGCATATGATTTTTTTATCATGTTACAAGTTATATCTTAAATAATTGGGAAAAGAGCGCCTCCTTAGTGCTCGCGCTAAGGAGGCTGCTTAGCGCTACGGTGCGCATGCATTTTATTTCACCATTTCTTTTTTATGGCTTGATTTGGGGTTGCACAAACTCGACGAGCACCTCCGACGCTCATCGGCGTGGCGATAGAGCATGCACTACCTTCCCGGGGAGGGCCTCAGACTCCCTTCGAAGAAGATCTAGATCGGCTCCCGGGGACTCCGCGACAATCTCCACCCTTGCAACGAGAACCTCGGATTCGAGAGCAGCGAAGGCACGCTCGAACTCAAGGAGGAAGCCGCGTTGGAGGAAGCCGTTGCGAACGAGAAGGTGGAGAGAGAGGAGGCCGTCCCATCCGGCGAGGAGGCAGAGGAGTGGTGGGGCATGAGGATGTCGATTGTCCCGTACGTTGGCGCCAGCGTCGGCGCCGGGAGGAGGAAGTTCCCGCAGCTGCTACGGTGGATGGCGAACAGTGATGGACGACCGACTAGATTCATTGTAATGCCCCCAAAATTCGGCCCTAATTTAAAACTTTGCCGAACCCTAGGCGATGTTACTTTGACCTTGACATGACCTAATTTCATAAAACATTGCAGCGAAAAACGTAATAGCAAAAATCATAAAGTCCAATAACATAAAACAACAGCGGAAGACTTCATAGGTAAATGAATCCCAAGATACATATCTAGCCCATGGGCCACATAGGCTCAAACATAATACCCAACATAGGATTCATACATAAATGAGTTCATACAAAGGCCTATAGGCCATACATACTTGACTCTTATAAGAGTCAATCATGAAATCGTAAATAAGATAACTTGGGCCGTAGTCCGACCAACCCATGTGCAATGTCTCCGGCATGAGGCCCTCGCCGCCGAACCTAACCCTCGTCCATACCTGCACGGATCCATGGGGTGTAGGAAATTTCTCCCGTTAGAGTATGTTGAGGCTCATGCATGCTATGATCCTATGGCATAATCTCTACATGTCATGACATATGCATATCATCATCATGGAATATAAATCATATGCATGCTATGAACTACTCGTGCATACTACATGACATATGAACATATCATCATGGCAAGATAAGATAAACATATTACATCATAATCATTATGTCAAAGCATATCATAACTTATCATTATGCTAAGACATATCTTCATTTATCTTGCTTTACTTACATCTTCTTACATAACATCTTATGACAAGAGGGCATACATTAGCAACCGATTGGTGCCTTCATTATCATCTTCATCTTTATGTCCCAAGTCATCTTTGGAAAGTACATATACACATGCAACACTTTACATAAGTGTAAGACTTTACTTTCCACTTTGCATCATCTTTTCATCTTCTATCTTTATTAAGATAGCTTATTATCTTGGTGATTGGGAAGACCATGTTGATTCGTGGGACCTTGGCTAGCTAGGCCGGGACGATTGTCCCCATTTGGAAGTATTCTTCCCTAGGAATACAACACATATGCTAGCATGTGAAGACTTTATTCCCCTCCACGATTACAATAAGACACCTTCATGTCAATCCATCTTTTACTTTCATTCATCATTACATACAATCATTCATCATATATTGCATATTTTAACCCTATTTAAGGTCATACATACTTCAAATCATATTATGTGTGGACATTCAATCATAATCAATCATCTGCCCAAAATGGATGATCGTTTCTTTAGTAGTCGACCTTTGGACTACGTATCGGGCGACTGATTGGATTATCGATCGACCGATATGGTCATTTCGAACGATCAAAACTGAGTTTCGTTTCGATCGCTAATCACAGAATGTAACACTCTTCTAAATCGGACGACTGCTAGAATATCGATTGTCCGATACATGACTTTCGGACGTCCGAAATGGATCGTCCGCTAATCACAGAATGTAACTACTACTCAAATTGAACGACCGTTGAGATATCGGTCGACCGATACATGGCTTTCGGACGATCGAAACAAAGCGCTCGAACATCCGCTAATCACAGAATGTTTCGTGTTTGTAGGGGAACCCTACCTTCTCTCCTGGATCGTCGAATTGAGAGAGATATTGATCCTTTCAATTGGCTAGAAGGCATAGTCTTTCTTTTTTTTTTCAAATAAAAACCCATTGGCGTCAAGCGTGAGAATCTCATCGGTAACTTAACCCATTCTTTCCCGGGAAGTCCAAATGAAAGCCAGGAGTGGATTCATTGGATTTATTCATAACGGTCGACCGATAAGGAATCGGTCTCCCGTTCTGGGATGACAGACACACGATTTTTACATGATTTCTTTCCAAATCTTACACATTAACATATTGAACACATATTGACTTCCAAACATCAAATAAGGCATTCCTTAACATTCCTATCACTCAAATCATGAACACATGGGGTTTCCACATAAAGACATCCAACATACTATTCACACTTATAAATGTACATGAGCTTTAAATGATTTCATAATGAGCTAACATAACCACAATAAATATCATACATCTAAACATGATTTGCAATAAAACATTAAGCTAAGAAACATATGGCATTCTAATCATAATTAACAATAGAGCAATAATCCTAACAAAATAGGAAACATACTAATGCAACTATGAACATCCCTTAATCATCCATTTCAAGAACACATGTTAGATTCTTCAGGTCCTAATGCATTCATACAAGCATCATTAGGGGAGGTGATTAGGATGGTTGAATCCCCTCAAACATACCTTGCTTAAATGAACCTTAATCCTCTAGCTCCTTCCCATTCTTTTCCCTTCTTTCTCTAAATCCCACAGCCCTTTCTCCTTCCTTTGCAACTGTTCACGAGCTACATAGGGTGCTTCAGTGAGATAACTTGTGAGAGAAGGAGAGAATGGAAATAAAAGTGTGCTTACTGTAGCTGGGGTCTCCTTTGTTGCTGTCGACAGAGGAGGAATTAGAGAGAGAGTGTGGGGGTTTAGGGGTGGATTGCTGTAGCACTTAGGGGTTTAGTGGGGAGAGGTCGGCCGCATGGGGTAGGTGGGAGGGTTTAGGGCATTATTTTAGTGAAGTGTGTTGTTGGGCTTAGTGCGGCTGGGCTTTGCTTTCTTTTTTTTATTTCATTTAGGATGTTACAACTACCCCCTTAAATAAAAATTCGTCCTCGAATTTTAGTAAATATTAAATTATTTACCAAAGAGTTTCGGAAACTTCTCTCGCATTTCCTCTTCAAGTTCCCATGTTACTTCTTGTCCGCGATGGTGCTTCCATACTACTTTGACCATGGGGATAATCTTATTCTTGATATGCTTCACTTGGTAGTCTATGATCTCTATTGATTGCTCCACATATGTCAATTCCTCCTTGATATTTGTCTCTTCAATTCGAATCGCATTTGCTTCATCATGGACGTACTTTCGGAGCATCGACACATGAAAGACATTGTGAAGTCGTGCATACGAGGGTGGTAATGCTAGCTTATATGCTGCTTCTCCAACCTTTTCTAAAATCTCGAAAGGTCCAATATACCTTGAGGTCAATTTTCCTTTCTTGTTGAACTGATAACACCCTTAGTTGGAGAGACTTTAAGCATCACATGATCCCCAACTTCATAAAGTTGCTCCCTTCTTCTCAAATCCGCATAATTCTTTTGTCTACTTTGCGTCGCTAACATCTTTTGCTTGATAAGCTCTACTTTATCAACATACATGTGGACCAAATCCGGTCCAAGATATTTTTCTTCTTCGATTTCACTCCAACATGCCGGAGAACGATAAGGCCTTCCATATAGAGCTTCAAATGGAGTCATCTTGATGCTTGAATGATAACTATTGTTTATAAGAAAACTCCACCAACGAGAGATGGTCATCCCAATTTCCATGTCAATCTAAGCACAAACCCTAAGCATATCTTCAAGCGTTTGGATTGTTCTTTCACTTTGGTAATCGGTTTGAGGATGAAACGTCGTGCTAAAATTCAGTCTTGTTCCAAAATGCATTTTGGAGGCCTTTCCAAAATCTTGATGTGAATCTCGGATCTTTATCCGAAACAATAGAAGTCAGAATTCTGTGCAAACGGATAATTTCATTCACATATAGTTCAACCATACTTTCCATGGATTGACTCACTTTCATAGGAATAAAATGAGCCAACTTCGTCAAACGATCAACTACAACCCATATTGCATCATGTCTTTTCCGGGTTCGAGGTAATCCTACCACAAAGTTCATGGAGATACTTTGCCATTTCCATTCCGGAATAGGTAAAGGTTGTAATTTACCACAAGGCCTTCGGTGCTCAATCTTGACTTGTTGACAAACTATGCATTTGGCTACATACTTAGCCACCTTCTTTTTCATGTCTTCCCACCAAAAGTTTCTTTGTAAGTTCTTGAACATTTTGGTGCTTCCGGGATGAATTAAAAATTCAGACTTATGATACTCATCCAAAATATCTCTTCTTAAAGCCTTATCTTTTGGAACCCATAATCGGTTCTTGTACCTAATTGCACAATCTTCACCATACCTAAAGTGATTTCTTTCCCTTTGACAAACATTGATCATCCTAGCATATTCCGAGTCCCTTCTTTGAGCTTTAACAATTCTTCTTACCAAACTTGATTCGATAATATGATGAACCATACATATGATCCTTCGGCTACAAATGCTTGGGGCCCATTACACTATGCTTTCCACAAGATTCCACTTGTGAACATTTAAACATCCAAGTGATCCTTCCCACTTGCGACTTAGTGCATCGACAACTACATTTGTCTTTCCGGGATGGTACAATATGATGAACTCATAGTCCTTAAGAAACTCAAGCCATCTTCTTTGTCTCATGTTCAATTCTTTTTGTGAGAATACATACTTCAAGCTCTTATAATCCGTGTACACTTCAAAATCTTCACCATACAAGTAATGACACCACATCTTCAATGCAAAAACAATCGCCGCTAACTCTAGATCATGAGTAGGGTAGTTGACTTCATGCTTCTTCAGTTGTCGTGAAGCATATTCAACCACTTTGCCATGTTGCATAAGTACACAACCTAAGCCGGTACCACAAGCATCGCTATAAATAACATATCCTCCACTTTCTGAAGGAATGACAAGAATTGGTGTCGTTGTAAGTTTTCTTTGTAGCTCTAGGAAGCTTGCTTCACATGTTTGTGACCATATGAACTTCTCGCCCTTCCTTATTAGTTTTATCATTGGTGCGGCAATCTTGGAAAAATCTTGGATAAACCTTCTATAATATCCGGCAAGTCCCAAGAAGCTTCTAATTTCAGTCACATTCTTTGGCCTAATCCAATTAGTAACTGCTTCAACTTTAGCCGGATCCACGGCCACTCCATGTCTTGACACTCTATGTCCAAGAAATATCATTTTCTCAAGCCAAAACTCACATTTAGAGAACTTGGCGTAGAGCTTGTTCCTTCCTAAAGTCTCCAACACAATGTGGAGGTGTTTCCAGTACTCTTTCGGGCTTGATGAGTAGATGAGGATGTCATCCACAAATACGATCACGAACTTGTCCAAGTATGGACGAAAGACACTATTCATCAAATCCATGAATGCGACGGGCGCATTCGTTAGTCCAAAAGATAACCAAAAATTCATAGTGTCCATACCTTGAACGAAATGCCATTTTGGGAACATCTTGCTCGGCTACCCTTAATTGGTGGTAGCCACTCCTTAGGTTGATCTTTGAGAAAATCGACGCCGATGACAATTGATAAAAAAGATCATCGATTCTTGGTAAGGGGTACTTGTTCTTCACCGTGACTTTGTTGAGCATTCGATAGTCGATGCACAACTTTAAAGAACCATCTTTCTTCTTGACGAAAAGTACCGGTGCGCCCCAAGGTGAGACGCTTGGCCTTATGAACCCCTTATCCAAAAGCTCTTGTAATTGAGTCTTCAATTCATGCATCTCCGCCGGAGCCATTCGGTAGGGCAGCTTTGAAATGGATGCGGTATCCGGAAGTAGTTCAATATTGAACTCAACTTTCCTTCTTGGTGGTAATCCCGCAATGTCTCCGGAAAGACATCGGAATAATCTCTTACCACATCCAAGGACTCAAGTGCCCTGAATTGTGAATCCGTCTTGATAACACTTGCTAAGAATCCTCTTGTTCCTTTCTTAATCATCTTGCTTGCTTTTATTGCTGAAATTAATATCTTGACTTCTTTGGAGGGAATTCCTCGAACCATCGTGGGTTTAGCAGATGATCACCTATAAAGATTTTTTTTCTTTGCAATACATACGAACATCATTATAGAATTATCAATCCATTCTTAGGATTACATCATAATCTATCATAGGAAGCAATATAAGGTCACATGAAAAATTCTTCCTATCTATTTCTATAGATACATTAGGAGCATATCTTCTAGTGGCTACCATGCTTGTATGAGTCACTACTTCTAGTTGACAATTAGTCACTAGGGGCTTCACTTCTAGCATTCTAACAAATGCATAAGATATAAAGAAATGAGTTGCTCCCGAATCAAAGAGGACATTAGCATAGTGTCCGACAATTAAAATATTACTTTGGATCACATCGTTGGCTTGGGTAGCTTAACTTCCATTGCAAAAACCCTTGCTGGAGCCCTTGGTGGGTTTGCAACCCCTTTTCCTTTGTCTCTATTGTCACTGCGCTTTTCTAGCAGTCTCTTATGTAATGGCCCACCTTGCCACATTGCAAACATGTACCAGCCCTCATGCGGCATTCGCCGGGATGATATTTTCCACAATGGTTACATACACTTCTTCCTTGTTCCCCCTTCTTTGAGGAATGGTATGGTACCTTCCTTGGGCTCTTCCCTTCATGTGTCTTGATTGCTTTCCCTTTAGCAACCATATTTTCCTTTTACTTTCCTTCATGTTCAGCGGCAAGTTCTATCGCATCTTTTATAGTGATGCAACGATCACTCCTCACCCAAGGTTGCAGCCCAGGCGTCAGGCCATTAATGAAACTTTTAGTCCTCCTCAGTTCATTCTCATTGAGTTCCCCATACTTTTCCAACCTTAGGAAGGTATTCAAGTATAGGTCCACAGTCATATTGTCTTGGACGAGATTTAGAAACTCGTCCCTCTTCTTTTCCTTGACGTGATCAGGAAAGAAGCGAGCCTCGAACACCTCCGTGAACTTTCTCAATCAAGCTCTTCTTCATTCTGGAAGGTAGTTTTCAGGAGTGCCTTCCATCATGCCTTAGCTTGGCCACAAATGTGGTGAGTGGCATACATCACTTTCCGATCTTCAGGGCATCCCATGACTTTAAGGATGTCCCCTACTTCCTCAACCCACGATTCGCCTATATCGAAATCTCCTTCTCCGTCAAACTTGGGAGGTTAGAGTCTTAGAAACCTCTCAATGGAGTAATTCGGCTCATCACTTCTTTGGGCATTTTGAGCCGCCCGGATCAATCCATCAAGGAAGGCATTCCTTTCATGCTCTTCATCAACAATAGCACGTCTTGGTGGCATCTACATTCACAATTAAATAAATATAACATCATCATTAGCATGAGTTTAACATGGAAGAACATGTACCTTTAGGTTCGGTGGCACCTCATGACAATTGCACGTGGACTTTACACTTAGACATTTTAGCCAACCTATGGCTTAGACACATAAGACTTAAGAAATAAGAGCCAAACTATGGCTCTGATACTATACTGTAACGCCCTCAAAATTCGGTCCTAATTTAAAATTTTACCGAACCCTAGACAACGTTACTTTGACCTTGACATGACCTAATTTCATAAAACATTGTAGCGGAAAATGTAATAACAAAAATCATAAAGTCCAATAACATAAAACAACAGCGGAAGACTTCATAGGTAAATGAATCCCAAGATACATATCTAGTCCATGGGCCACATAGGCTCTAACATAATACCCAACATAGGGTTCATATATAAATGAGTTCATACAAAAGTAAATGACTCAAAGGCCCATAGACCATACATACTTGACTCTTATAAGAGTCTATCATGAAAACGTAAATAAGATAACTTGGGCCGTAGCCCGACCAACTCATGTGCAATGTCTTCGTCATGAGGCTCTCGCCGCCGAATCTAAGTCTCGTCCATACCTGCATGGATCCATGGGGCGCAGAGAATTTCTCCCGTCAGAGTATATTGAGATCCATGCATGCTATGATCTTATGACATAATCTCTACATGTCATGGCATATGCATATCATCATCATGGAACATAAATCATATGCATGCTATGAACTACTCGTGCATATTACATGACATATGAACATATCATCATGGCAAGATAAGATAAACATATTACATCATAATCATTATGTCAAAGCATATCATAAATTATCATTATGCTAAGACATATATTCATTTATCTTGCTTTACTTTACATCTTCTTACATAACATCTTATGACAAAGGGGCATACATTAGCAACCGATTGGTGCCTTCATTATCATCTTCATCTTTATGTCACAAGTCATCTTTGAAAGTACATACACACATGCAAGACTTTACATAAGTGTAAGATTTTACTTTCCACTTTGCATCATCTTTTCATCTTCTATCTTGATTAAGATAGCTTATTATCTTGGTGATTGAGAAGATCATGTTAATTCGCGGGACCTTGGCTAGCTAGGCCGGGACGATTGTCCCCATTTGAAAGTATTCTTCCCTAGGAATACAACACATATACTAGCATGTGAAGACTTTATTCCCCTCCACGATTACAACAAGACACCTTCATGCCAATCTATCTTTTACTTTCATTCATTATTACATACAATCATTCATCACATATTGCATGTTTTAACCCTATTTAAGGTCATACATACTTCAAATCATATTATGTGTGGACATTCAATCATAACCAATCATCTATCCAAAACGGACGACCATTTTTTTAGCGGTCAACCTCTGGACTACGTATCGGGCAACCGATCGAATTATTAATCGACCGATATGGTCATTTCGAATGATCGAAACTAAGTTTCCATTCGATCGCTAATCACAGAATGTAACATTCTTCTAAATCGGACGATTGCTGGAATATCGATCGACCGATACATGACTTTTGGACGTCCGAAATGAACTTCGGATCGTCCGCTAATAACATAATGTAACTACTACTCAAATCGGACGACCGCTGAAATATCGGTCGACCGCTGAGATATCGATCGACCGATACATGACTTTCGGACGACCGAAACAAAGCGCTCGGACATCCGCTAATCACAGAATATTTCGACCACTCCATAACAGTCGATCGATAAGGAATCGGTCTCTTATTCTAGGATGACAGACACACGATTTTTACATGATTTCTTTTCAAATATTACACACATTAACATATTGAACACATTGATTTCGAAACATCAAATGAGGCATTCCTTAACATTCCTATCACTCTAATCATGAACATATGTGGTTTCCACATAAAGACATCCAACATACTATATACACTTATAAATGTACATGAGCTTTAAATGATTTCATAATGAGCTAACATAACCACAAGAGATATCATACATCTAAACATGATTTGCAATGGAACATTAAGCTAAGAAACATATGACATTCTAATCATGATTAACAATAGAGCAATAATCCTAACAAAATAGGAAACATACTAATGCAACTATGAACATCCCTTAATCATCCATTTCAAGAATTAGGTTCTTCATGTCCTAATCCATTCATACAAGCATCATTAGGGGAGATGATTAAAATGGTTGGATCCGTTTAAACATACCTTCCTTAAATGAACCTTAATCCTCTAACTCCTTCCCTTCTTTTTCCTTCTTTCTCTAATTCCCACAGCCCTTTCTCCTTCCTTTGCAACTGTTCACGAGCTACGAAGGGTGCTTCAGTGAGATAACTTGTGAGAGAAGGAGAGAATGAAGATAAAAGTGTACTTACTGTAGCTAGGGTCTCCTTTGTTGCTGCCGACAGAGGAGGAATTAGAGAGAGTGGGGGGGGGGGGGGGGGGGGGGGGTTTAGGGGTGGATTGCTGTAGCACTTGGGAGTTTTGCGGGGAGAGATCGGCCGCATGGGGTAGGTGGGAGGGTTTAGGGCATTTTTTTAGTGAAGTGGGCTGTTGGGCCAAGTGCGGCTGGGCCTTGCTTTCTTTTTTTTTATTTCATTTAGGATGTTACATTCATCAAGGCGGGAGAGAGGTGCAGTTTGAGCGGCCAGAGGTCATCCGCGCCATGCGCGAGGTCGGGCAGCTCAGGTTGCATCTTGTCGGAGCAGAGCTCGTCGAGGAGGAGGCTCTACAGGTGGAGGAAACGGAGGAGGCATCTCCCGGGATGGAGGAGGAGGATGCATAGCGGTGGGAGAGGAAAGGTTTCGGGAGGTGCCAGAAGGCGGCGAGCGGCGACCAGGAGATGCCGGCATGATGGAACCACCATTTCGGTGGTTTCGCAACGATGGCGTGAGGGAGGGAACGGAGCGCACTGTGCACCGTCGGATGAGATCTGTGGTGAGGTGTACCGCTGAGCAGCCTCGGGCTCTTTTCCCTAAATAATTTGACATCATATTAAGAATAATAAAACATCCGTTATATTTTAAATAGTTGGATGTCACATTCTGTCGTAGTTAATTTAATTTTCTTGTTTACTTTATTTTTACTTTTCGAGGATAAGTAATTTGCTTTCGTTCATAATTTAAAATATAAAAACGAATTATTTACTAGTATACTCTTAAACCTTAGCATTTTTTTATATAGACTATGACATATCAGGATAATTATATAAATTTACAAAATTAATGAATAAAAAATAATTTTTGTCTTTCAGTAAAAAACTTAATTGAAACACTTTTAACCTTGTTTGTTTGAACCTCAGTAATCATATTATTTTACCATATTAGGTAGAGTTTGCTGTATAACTTTATATAATTGATATATAGCATTCTTATGTTCTTATGGCATATACATGATATATCTTTAACTATTTTGGATTCATGCATTATTTCTTAACACTCATTTTAATTAATTCGACTAATGCGATGTTAATGGAAGGTTTCTTAGATCGACATCTGATCCATTTATAATAATATTGATCTGTGAAACAAAATATAAAGAAAATATATGTTATTTTTCACACATATATATAGACACATGTTAACTTTTAATAAAAATAAAACATTATATTATATGCGAAGTTTTGTTGTTCATTGAAAACATGATGACACTATAACGTCTAATTTCATTTATTTTCTTGTAGTTCATTTATGTAGTTAATGTCAAATTTAATGATTTAAAAGATGTCAATCAAAATAAGGTAATATTTTAACATAAACGGCACACATTACTCTTCATTTATTTGTTACTACTACTTTTTTAAATGTAGTTCGTAAAAGGATGAATATTAATTAAATTAGATGAATTACTTTTAAATTTGAATTTATCTCTTAAATTGTTACTACCGCTTCCTCCATTTGGTCCTTTTCTTGTGAATTTTGTGAAGTAATTACGACTAGTCAGTTGATTAAAAGAAGAATCCTTCCAACGCCACATAACAACTTGGATGACCACCGAAAATTAACATAGAAAAGATTGCTTTAATAAGCTTCTGAATTAACATAGAAAACTCATAAAAAATTTAAAAAGAGAAGGAAAAGAAAAATAAAATTTTCCCAAATAAAGGGAGATAATTTTTTCATTTAAAAATAATTTTATGAGGCTGATACATTAATAATAATAATAATAATAATAATAATAATAATAATAATAATAATAATAATAATAATAATAACGAAAATTTATGATGACAGTTTAATCCAATAATAAATTGAAAATATGATAAAAAAATACATAGATACTAAAGTTATGTGTCAATCTACTCAATTAATTACAGAAGACACTTAATACATGTGTTCATTAACCAGGTCATTTGATATTACAAACATGTCTCATCATAAAAGGAATCCAGCTTCGAACCCATTAAACGTCGCATTAACTGTAATTTAATGATTGGAAAATGGTAATTATTTGTTCTCCTGGTTCTTCCATAGTTATAACCAATTTCATTAATTGCCTTGTGATCTAATAAGTAGATGGTGCAGAGCAAAATTAATACAATTAGCTGGCTAGAATCATTGGGAACTAGTTGCTAGTTTCATATTCGATTTCAAAACTTGTTAACTTACCTTCTTATCTAAATCGTATATAAATTTAATATTATTATATAACTGAATTTGGATAAAGGAAAGAACTATAACACCACACATATATATATGACAAGAAATTTAAATCTAAATTATTTGGAGGAACTGTTTGGATGAGTAAAAAGATGCGTTAATCTTTTGCTTGATTAATTTTCTCATTTTAGTAACATAACATGCGAATACATAGGAAAACTATACTCTACCACTTCACATCGAAATTGGCTCCATTATTATTGTAATAATTATTATTTTGCATTCAGTTGCCTTCCTTTCTCGTTCGCATTTAATTTTTTTTCAAAAAAAGTTATTATAACTAGAAACTGACGGCTCACAGCTGGAAAATTCCTGCGCAGCTTCCGCTTTCTGTTTTTAGAAAGATAAACTCGACGATGCATTGAAGTAATGAATTAATTAGTCATGATAATTAATTAGCTCAACGTTTGAAATTGAAAACAAAAAACCAAAAAAAAAAAAACAAAAAAAAAAAGAAAAGAAAAGAAAAAGAATTCTCTCAGGGGAGGCACTGCAGTGCATGCGGTGCGGTGAGATGTGACAGAATTGACAGTCCGACGTTATAGGAAGGAAGTAAATGCCCACGAAATTAAATGCCTGGAGCTTCCCTTTCTTGCCACCTTGTTGGCTCTATAAAAACCCGATGCACGCACTGCTCGCTCTTGCATTGTATTATATTGTATTGTAATATTACGAGAGAGAGAGAGAGAGTGTGTGTGTGTTGTGTTGTGTTGTGTTGTGTTGTGTTGTGTTGTGAGGAATCATCGATCTTCTCGACTTTCTAAACCATGGGGCGAGCACCTTGCTGCGAGAAGGGCGTGCGGAAGGGGCCGTGGACGCCGGAGGAGGACCAGATACTCATAGCTCACATACAGAGCAGGGGGCACGACAATTGGCGCGCTCTACCCAAACTAGCTGGTAAACAATTCTTGTTTCCGTCTCGTACGTACACTTTTCCTGTAGCAGTTGCTTTCAGTCTGCATGGTCTTCTTTCACAGCGTCGTCTGTGTTGTTTCTGACCGAGATTTAGATCAGTTCCTGTGGCACACTGATGAGAGCGTTCCTGTGCTCTGGGACGTAGAAATTCTAGTGGCACTACAAGTTGTATATATAACGTTTCTGTACGTGATCCATCTTTGTCCATGCTTGCAGGTCTGCCCAGATGTGGTAAGAGCTGTCGGCTACGTTGGTTAAACTATCTCAAGCCGGACATCAAGAGAGGGAACCTTACGGTGGAGGAGGAGAACACCATTATCGATCTCCATAATCGACTTGGTAACAGGTAAGCAAACTCTGGATTGGAAGCTCTTTCTTCCGTCATGTGATCAATCTCGTTCATTCCTTGAACTCAGCAGCTATTTTATTCTCGTCTTCTCACACAGTACTGCTGCAGTTTGTTTGTCCAGAAAGACCTCGATATATAATCTGCTTTTGATCTTGTCTTCCCGAGCATGAAAGTTATTTAACAGGACTATGAACCCCATTGCTTTGCTTCTCCCAGGTGGTCGGCCATTGCCGCAGCGCTTCCAGGAAGGACAGATAATGAGATCAAGAATGTCTGGCACACTCATCTGAAGAAACGGGTGATGGCGAGCCAAAAAGCAGCAGTCCAGGACCAAGCAGCGCCAGAGGCCGTGCCTGTTCCAGCAGTGGAGGATCATGCAGCAGGAGGCCCCCCAGAACTGCAGATTCCGAATCCTGTTCCTCTGCCGTCGGAGCAGTCCGCCAACGTTGAGATACCACCCCCCATCCAGAACTCGGCGGTGCTAGAAATTGAACCCAACAACGTCCTTGTCGAAGTAGAACCCGTGGAAGAATGGCCAGATATCGAGAACAACGACAATATCTGGACAGATGCAATGATACTCGACTTGGACGGCCAACTCCCGGACGATGACCTTGTAGCAAAACCTGCCGTCTCTATTAGTAGCAGCTTCTCGTCGTGCTGCTCCAATTCCAACATCAAGGCAGCGGAAATAGATGACTGGCTCAACTATTACATGGAATCAGAAAAGTTTCTGGATTGCGTGCCAACTGATAACTTGGCGAACGATCAATGAAATTTGTAATATATAAAAATTTTATTTCTTTCTTTAGCCTTCGATTAATTTACTGAACGCAGCAGCACAAACAATATTATGTATACTTCATGCAATACAATTTTTCGGTTGTATCATGCGAGAATTAATGATTAATCAATGTTCATATATATCTATGGTGCATTATATATATATATATTTATTTATTTATTGCAATTGCAGTGACTCAGTATTTTGGTTGTACAGCCAGCATTCGATTCAAATACTAGCTGTGTGTTTTCTACAAGATCAATAATTAGGAGGAATGGATGAATCCAGTGATTTTATATGATCATTGTCATTATTTTACTCGTCGTGAAGGTCATTGAATCAGTTGACGACCAATGCAGAATTACATAGTTATCCGAACATATTTGTCACTTATTCTCTAGAGTCGATCAATAATTAGTCCATTAAAAGATGAACGCATGCTTCAAATGAATGGATACATGACATAATAGTTTCATGTCACTATTGATATTTCTTTTATCGGTTGCCACCTCTATTCGTGCAACCCCTCCAGCGCCATGAGAAACGCACTCACTAACGTAACAGGCTAACAGCTAAGGGTTGGAGGAATGATAGCCCCTATTTCTCAATTAATCTGGTGAATAGCACGTCTGTGGTAGGTGAGTCTCCCAACAAAAATATTTTACATTTACAAAGATTTAAATGAAGTGCTACTATTCACCCCACCCCAACTTTCGTTAGTATGTCACTATTGTTATTTATCATGATTATCTAGGTCACTTGTACTCTAGAGTATGAAAAAAGTTTGATCAATTTGCTCTTGAGGGAGGAATCCATGAATTTTATGAAGTTATTATCATATTCATCACTTATCATAAATGTTTAATCATTTGTTCTATGAAATCACAAATGCTTAGTCAATAGCCTCTAAAAAGGAAGAGTAAGTGAAAACACGATTCATGTCAGTGGGCTAATAGTAGCTAGTTTGATGCAATTATTGCTATTTGTCATGGAAATATGACATTTATATTCTCTAGAGGTCAAAATCAGTGATGAATTTCTTTAAAATGGACTAGATGAATGTAAGTGTAGTTGTTGATTAAATTAGTTTCATTTGTTTTGGACACATTTGTCTTTTACTCACTAATAGCTGGGGGTAAATAATTTTATGCTTCCTAGAGGGAGAAATAGATGAATATATGTCTCATAGGGTATATATAGTAGTTAATGTAATTATGAAGAGCAACATCAATGATTTTATATTCTTAATACTCCTCTCACATGTGGGTTGCTGATAACTTTGGTCTAGTGCATCCCATTACGTGGACAACGAAGGGAGAAAATATTTATTTTTAATAAGAACTTAATGAAGGTCGAACTCTTGACCTCTGACTCTGATATCATGTTAAATTTGATGTGCTGACCAATTTTCCTAAAAGATTAAGCCGTTAGGAATAACAACATCAATAATTTTATATTCTTAACATATTTATCGTTTACATTCTTTGGAAGTTCAAAATCAACTATAGGGTTGGATAGATCACATCATGTTAAACATGTTTATATTTGTTGTGCTAAGCATGTTACATATGAATTTAAGTGTAGCAGTTTGATGTAATTATTGTCATTTGTCTTGCACAAGTTGTCATTTACTCTTCTAAATATGGGATAAGTGATCATATAAGACAAATAGGAAGGAAAAATACGATTACATTCTTGATATAAATATTGAACATACTTGCAAGCTGGCAATTTAATGTAATTATTGTAATTTAATATTTTCGCTTGCTTCAAATAGCTTTTTACGTAGTCTTGGATATCGAGAATCGATCAGTTGGCGTTGAGATGGAGGCATCACTATGAATGCACGTCTTACATATCTTGATATAGAATCTAGTAAATTCAATGTAATTATTGTCATTTATTGTTGTCACTTATATTTGACATCTTTCTACTATACATGATTGCTTAACACTTATCCATAAAATGTGTGTTGTATATTTTTGTTGTCATCATAGTATCCAAGAGTGATCGGATATGCTTGAATTCCAAATGATAGCATGATGGTATTACTTTCCTAGAAGTAAAATCCAAACCATCATCATCTTAAATATTTTGATGTTAATGCATATCGTATTGGTCAAAGAATTTACAATAAATAAAATTGCTAGCAAGTGCAATTGTCGTATAAAGTAATACAATATAGAATAAAATGTTGATCCCATGATGAAGTAGTTAAATCTAATCTATATCAATAATGTACTAGGAGAAGATAATGGTTTTCAATGTTCAAAATTGAAAATTAAGTTGAAGGAAATAAATTAAGTTGGTGTTGAACATTATGATGATGGATGATTAATGTAAAGACAAATATGTATGATCCAATATAATAGTTAATTTATAAGAGTAAATAGTGGGTTCGATTAGGAATGCCTAATCTATTGACCTCCCCAATATGTGCAAACTAAACTATCTTACTTTCTAATAAAATTAAAATCGCAAATGACGAGTCAATTCTCAGTTAAGAAGATTAAGAAGCATTAATATATAACTCCTAAACTATTATTCACACACAATACTTGATAGAATAACAGATCAAACGTAATTCATCACAAATGACGAGTTATCGAATACACAATGTGTGCTTCAACTTAAAATTAAAAGATCAATTCTTAGAGCACTTTTAATTTCTTAAATTAACAATCCTTATAATTTAGTCTTAAAAATAAAATTACTCATTAAAAGACAATGAACTCAACATGCATAATAAAAAATAAAACAATATAATTAACTCAACTAATGACAATGTTCAAATAGTTTTTTCCTTTAAAAACTATAAAAATTTCTAATGCAAAGAAGATCTAACATGAAAGTAAAAGTGCATGCAAGTAAAAGATAGAGACTAATGAGTTATTGAAAAGCCTTCTCCATCAAATGACCTTCAGATGATGAAGTTCTTCATTTTGCACAACTCCCAAGCTTCAAGCACCCATTTTTTGTCCTAAAAATCTATTTATATGATCCAGGATCATCTATGCCTATCATTTCGTAATTAGTTATATTTGTTCAGTTATGTAAAACCTTATTTTAAACCTATACTTTGGTGTGTAATTAGGTGTTAAAGAAAAATATAATCATAGTTGTAAGGCATGGGCTACTACTATACTTTTGATAGGCTGATATTTTTGTTTTTGTTTTTTTTTTTCGGTCAGATCACCTCCACTAAGTGGGCATATATATATGAAGGGCAATGAAAGAGAAAATCAATTTTTTGATGAAAAAGCTTCCATTAGAAGTCTCCTTCCTTATTCTCTTCTCCCTCATTTTCTCGGTCTCGGTCATACTAAGACACACACCTAAAAAGCCCACCTAGAATCTAACAACAAATGATCTATACTATTGGAGGTTAAAACACTGAGGATTGATGAACAATCAAAACAACAAAAGAAAGAGAAGATGAACACATATGTTTAATGTGGTAAAATCCTCTTGATCAATGTGAATAAGAGAGAAACATCTACGGACAAAGGAGGTCGCCACCAGAAGAAGTTCACTATAAGAAAAAGAGAGTACATCATGATAAAATCCTAATCCTCATATATAAAGGTCATCATTTTTCCTTTTTCTCATTTTTTTTCTTTCATAATTTTGGATGCAATGTACATAATTCAAGACACATCAACATATATACTCCAAAGAGCTTCCATAATCTTGTAGAAGACAAGGAGGTCATCTTTCACGAAGGAGAGTTCATAGGTTCATTTGAAGCTTCAAATCCCATGACCTAAAAAAATACCTCCAAATCAAGTGATATTTGAGTTGAGATCGATATTTGTTGAGATATGTTTTTCATTCTTCTCTTTGTATTTTCTCTTGCAATGGTGAAATTTAGAGTGCAAAAGGATAGTCATGCTAAAGTAGAATGAACTTCTCTTTTTGAAAAAGCAGAGTATTCTCCAAGCGAATATACTTTGAATAGAAGGATGATGAATAAGGTGGATGCCAACTTTATTGAATTCTTAAAGACAATATAAGAATTCCATAAACTTTAAAGATTTCAAAAATAGAAAAAGATCTTTTCGTCGGTAAATCTTCAATTATTTTTGCATCCTTAGTTGGTTGGGATTCCAAATAAGATAAGTGATTAGGAATTAAGTTCTTTGTCCTCTTCTCATCCTTAACCTCCACATCAAACTCTTGTAGTAACAAGATCCATTGGATGAGACATGGTTTTGCATCTTGTTTCATGGGGGCAAGGTCTCTGTAGACCATAACCTTGGAACAATAAGATATGACTGAAACTTATCAAAAGCAAAAATAATAATGAGGAATTCTTTCTCAATAGTCGCGTAGTTCAACTATGCAACATTTAAAGTTCTACTCTCATAGTAGATATCATGAAAAATCTTTAATTGTTATCTTTATTATTTTCCATGTACACACTTTTCTTGGTACTACCTTTATCGAGTTGATCCACTTGCTATCTGAAATCCTTATATGATTTCAGCATTGAGTAGCTTGACAAATGGAGGGGGAGATGCTCTTAATTTCTGTGATGGACCATGTAATTGCACAAAAATAATCATAGGATAAGAATCATTCTAAAGAAAAAAACACATGGTGAAAGTGTGATAGGAGTTCTTTGGGTTTGTACCCGAAATAATTGAGTAAATATTGCAATTTTATTGTACACGAAACATTTTATTGCAATTTTGGTGGTGTATTGGAATGTTCTTCCTACTTAAGTTCAGCTTTATCTTTCTTTAAGTTCACCACCAATGGTTCAGCAATATCCTTATTGTTTTCCATTAATTCTTCCATGCCTAAACAAGGATTTGTGATAAAGTTAGAAACAATATTATCAAGTCCATTAGTAATGTCATCCTCGTATAAGTATGAATGAGAAAATATGATGAAAATTCAATTGGTTATCTCATGGAATTGGATATGTTAAAGCTTTTGCCTTCATTGTTCAAGTGAAGGGTCAGCAAGCCCTTGTTGTACATCAATCATTGTGTTCCCTATTGTCAAAAATGGTCTTCCTATAGTGATCGGTGTCTTATCATCCACCTTCATATCCAGAACTATGAAATCAGTGGGAAACACAAATTTGTCCACCTTAATGAACACATCCCCACAAGATGAATCCGAGAACTACAGAGTCATGGTCACACCTTCAATGTAACATCCCGACTTTTTCTCAAATTAAAAATTAATTTTTCAAAATTAAATAAATCCAATTTTTAAGATTTATTAAAGAAAGATAAAGTTTGAAAAGAATTACAAATATATTTAGAGGATGGATAAAAGAAGAAGATAAGATAAGAAAAGAAAAGTTTGAATATGAATGGAAGTCTTATTAGATAAGAGGTAGGAAAAGAGGGTTCCTAATTAGATTAAGAGTTGAAGTTATGATGAGATTAGGGATTAAAAATTTAATTGAATCTAACTAGAAGTTTAGGATAAAAGAGAGTCCGAGTTTTATGTTAAAAAATATTTAGAACATAAAATAATATTATTTATTATTTTATTCCAAAAATTAAAAGATAAGAATAATAATTATTTATTTAATTCTAAAATTCAGGAATAAATATATTTAAGAGAAATAAAATAAAGAAAAGATAGTTAGAATAGGATTAGGGATAAAGTTTGTTGAAGGATTGAATTAGGACTTTAAAGAGGTTGAAATTAGGAGTTTTAAGGATAAAAAAATTCAGGGTAATTCCAAAAATCAAGAAATAGTATTATTAATTGATTATTTAAATCCAAAAAATCGTGAAAACTAATACATAAATTATGGATAAGAAGTATGGATTGGAGTTCTAATTAGATTAGCACTTGGAGACTCTGCCCTATAAATAGGACCCCAAAGGATCTCTTCCAACACATCTTTCTCTTCTCTCTACTTGAAATTTTCCTTCATCTTTGGGCTACGTTTTCTTCTTGCTCGATGTGTGTGAGTGGGAGTTCCGACCGACCATCCAATCCCGGATCTATGCTTTGTCCAAGGACACCGGCCTCATAATCGGTCATCATCGGATCTCGCCAAAAAACGTGCCCCAAATCTCGGGTTTCAGGTACTCTGAAACAGTGAAGGTACATACAAATTTCGGATTCACTTTTGGATGTGTTTTCTTAATAGAATAATGAAGTTAAAGATAGATTAAGATATAATTTATGTTCTCCTATGATTCATGAATAAGTTCCATAAGATAGTTGGTCAAGATCATGTTGTTTAGGTATCCAAAATCTCGGCCAAAGTTGATGAAAAAACCACCGAATTATGCTTTGGCAGAACCCGGCCCAAGTTGTCCCAAGCTCGACCTAGGTTTGCCGATGTTTTTCAGACCATCTTCGCAACTTTGAATCTGACTGGGATTCAGTAATAGCCCGGACCGGTTTTCATGTAACCCGGCCTAGGTTTCTTTTCAGGTTAGGAATTGATGTTTTGGGTTTCCACCCAGCCTGCATCGGACCTCAACCCGACTCGGGTTTCGAAGTAGAATAGCAAGAGGTATGTACGGGCATTGCGTCGTCATTCGACCACAATGATCCGGCCCGAGTTTCATGTGACCCGGCCCGGGTTCCTTAATAGATGTTTCTAGATTTGACCTAGTCTGCGTCGGTCCTAAATCCAGCCCGGGTTTTAAGGTAGTATGGGTAAAGAATCGTTCGACAATTCTTTCGATGTTTGGTCACAACGACCTAGCCCGGTTTTCAAGAAACTCGGCCCGGGTTTCCATGTTAGAAAAGGTTAGAATATTATCGAAGCATACCCGGACCATGCCACACTTGGACCTAGCTCGATTTTGAAGTTACCCGACCCGAGTTTTAGCTTGCCCGGCCCGAGTTCTGATAGATGTTAAGAAAGTTTGACTTCATGTTTTGATTTGATGTTAAATGACCTCTTGCTCTTGTCATTGATTTGATTAAACTGAAGCCTCAAAGATAGTTAACTAGATAAGAAGATAAAAGGTGTAACACGGGATTCATCATGTGCACCAATTGTGAAGTTCAAAGTGAAGAAGTCAAAGTTAAGAAAGTTTGGGCCCGTAAAGCCCTAAAGTTTTCGGGTTTGAGGTACCCATCCCTGATCTTGGCTTGATCAACCATGACCCTAAGATACATGAAAGTGCCATGGTGTAATTCATAATAAAAATTCAAAGAGCTCGCCTAGGACAACACATATAGATGTCTTTAGGAAGTTGTGTCTAAAGTAAAAGATGTAGTGCAACCCACTAAAAAAGAAAGAAAGAAAAATGAAGAAAAAAAGAAAGGAAAGAAGGAAGTAAGAAAGAAAGCAAGAAAAATAAGAAAGAAAACAAGAAAAGAAAGTAAGAAGAAAAAGATTAAGTAAAGAAAGTTTTTATTTGATTCTTCTAATTATTTGTCTATGTTTGAAAATGTTAAAGTTAAATTGCCTCTATTAAGTAATCACATTCATTTGTATTATCTTGCTTACTGAGCGTCATTGCTCATGGAAATTCTATTTCCCTATGTTTGAACCCCGCAGGTAGTTGAAGTAAGAAGAAAGAATGGAGGCTTGTGCAACGGTGAAGTTCGTGGTGATATAAAATTGCACATAGAAGTTGAGTCAATTAGAACTCTTATAGTTATATGATGTAAAGTTAAGTTACTTTTGGAGGACTATTAGGAAAGAATAGGTAGAAAGGAAAGTCGCTTCCGCACTCTGTTAAAAGAAAGATGAATAGTTGTTTCGCTTCCGCATCCCACGTAAGAAAAGCCCAAGAAGAAGAGATTGTAGGTAACGCCAGCCCAAATAAGCCCACATGCCACGTAGTAGGAGGATGAAATTTTAGGATGCTACATTCAAGCTCTCCAAACGTTACCTGCAACAAACAAAGTATAACATTAAACTTGTACTTGCATCGAGATCAAATAATGCTCTTGCAGAATAATACTTTTCAATCCTGCAAGGTATTGTAAAGCTACTAGGATCCTTCATCTTTCGAGGTACATCATGATTGTATATAGTGCCAAGGTAGTTACGATCTTGATCTAGATCGTATGATTTTATAATCTTACTATCACTTACTGATCTCGATCTTATCTCGAGGATCTTATGTGTAAGATCTTAATACGATTTTAATTTTGGTCACGTGATTTTACGATCTTATCCGATCCTATACAATATTATATGATTAATATAGTTATTTAAATATTAATTAAAAATATATTTATGATAATAAAAATTAGTTTAGATGAAATTTAATATATTTTCTTTACTTCTAATATGTTTTGATATATTTTGCTTAAAAATTGATAAAATAATGATTTTCTGAGGTGTAATTTAATTTTTAAATGCGAAAAAAATATAAAAAATATATTGTTTATCTTTAAAATATATTTTTTTATTAATAGGTAGAATCTTACAATCTTCGATCTTATGACCCCCTCCAATCTTATACACAATCCCTTTCATGAATTTCACATAACTTGCCATGAGATGCAAGGCTTCATAAAAAAAAGAAATTTAATGGTTATTTGTTTCAGAATTTCAACAAAGTGAGAAAATTACTCATCTAATTGCTTATTGCGAAGTCTTTGCAATCTGCCAAGTGCTTGGAAATGTCGGTGGTGACTATTTCTTTTCCTTCCATTTGTGATTGAGTTGGAGTAACTTTCTCCACTAGAATTTTCTACTTTGCAGTAGTGAAATTATCCACTTGAAGGTTGACAAAAGCTAGCGGTAAATATGAAGCTAAAGTGTCGTTACTTCATCTTATAAACTATACCTCACAGCTCAGCAATCTCCCTCTCCAAACCATGAGAAGGAAGTCTTCCATCAAGAATCATTGCTTGATCTTCATGTTTTTCCATCCTACACACCTCGTGGTGTATTTCTTTTTGAATTTTTCTTTAGCTCCCCGTCTCTAGCAATCAATGAGCATTTGGAACTTGGATATTTGGTGGATGGAAGACACTCTCTTGTAGACTTTGCTGCACAAAATCCTCAACATCTGCATTGACTAATAGTTCCCAAGTTTAGCTTATACATAATCACTGACTATATTTCTTTGATTTACTGAAAGCGCAAAAGTTCCACTTTTTTTATTTCTAGAGTCCTTATTCGGCTTATTATTTCATTAATCAGGTTGTGCCTTTTTTGTTCATTAGTGGAAACCCACTTACGGATCAGCCGACATTTTCACATATTTTAAGAACCGAAGCCCTTATTTTCATATTTCTTATTCCTTGCTATATTTCTTTGATTTACTGAAATGTATCACAGTTTATAATTCATGGAACACCACATCTCTGCTTCTGATTATTTTCTTCTTGTTAAAATCCCACAACTTGTATTTAAAATTTGCATCTCAATAAGCCAAATATATGCACCCTTATGTCTTGTCATTCAATTTTTGTTAATGTTCATTTAACACCTGTGCAGTAGCTCTACAACAAACAATTCTCGACAATAAAAAAACTTCAAATGAGAGTAAGACACATTTTTTTAGTCTACACTTTTTCAAGGGCATTTTAATCCAATGGAATTGATGATCTATTCATAATTTTTGGATGATAAAATTCTATTTGAAATATCTTAAGAACATTATGAAATATGGATAAAAAAATGAAGGTTACTCGTAGAAAATATAAATTTGACTTTTCAATAAGCTTAACATATTTTAATTTTATTAAGAAACTCATATTCAAAATGATCCAATAAACTTGCATACCTTAAGTGTTAATTTAATTTCTCCTTCTCATATACAACCAATTTTTTTACAAATACATATATATCCTTTGCATAAAAATACATTTTGTATGGTTGGATCCTCATTCGAGTATGCACTATTCATTTACTTAAGGGCAAATCACAACCAACCGTCAAGGAGTTCAACAATTACTGTCCCATCGACGAGCAATTCTGTAACGTATGCAATCTTTTTAAAAAGGAAATGGTCAAAATTTGCAATTAATCCTAATTAGTGAGAGAATTAATGAAAGAATTTGAAAGATTTCGGATACAAAAAAAAAGGAAAGTGAACGGAAGGAAACGGCCGACAAGGAGGAAATTCCTCCCCTGATCACGGCCGTTTCTCATCCGGCCGGCCAAGGGTCGGGCGGTACTATAAAGGAGGCGAGAGGGAGCGCCCTCGCACCCCTTGGATACCTAGTCGACCGCCGCCTGCCCTTCCCTTCTCTCCCCTTACCGACGAGCAGAGCAAAGGCGGCGCACCGGACGATTCGACGCTCGTCCACGCCCCATCAACCCACGACGACCTCCTCTCGGCACTCACAAGGACCAAGCGCTCCCTCCCATCGTTCAAGGATGACCGGTGATCGAATGGACGACACGCTAATCGCCGGCGAACTTCGAATGAAAAGGTACCTTAGCATTTTTAATCCCTAGACGGAGAAATAGAAATACGGATTGTTTGATGCAAAGAGTTAGATCATCGTGATCCTGAGATTGTTAGCTTCATTTTTCATATTTACATCGTGATGATTTGATGGCTAGAAGATCGCCGAAATCGAGGACGAAATTCGGCGGTCCTATTTTATCGCAGGGACCGGTCGACCGATTTTTGAAAACGGTCGATCGATCCTTGCAAGGTACTCGCCTGAGTTTCTATCGATCGGTCGACCGATCTACCAGTCAATTGAAAGATCTGATCTCGTGATCGGTCGATCTATCTTTCGAGCGGTCGACCGATCCTACGCGCAGTGCGCGTCCTTGTGATCTTGCGACCGGTCGACCGATCACCAGAATAGTCGACCGATCCAGTAGAGTAACCGGTCGACCGACCCATGTGTGTGGTTGATCGATCCGACAAGACGCCAACAAAAAACAAGGGTCGACCGATTCAAGAGAACCGGTCGACCGGTGTCATCAGAACGGTCGACCGGTCCAGTTAGCGATCGACCGGTCCAAGTCAAACTAGTCGGTTCAGGCCGTCCGATTCTGTCAAACCCATTGGTCCGAATCAACCGGTTCAACCCACTCAAACCATAGAGAGACATGGCTAGTTTTGATATTGACATAGTCAGAATCGGATTCTGACCTGACTTGAGACCGACTCATAAATTCTAATCGGAGACTCTAACCAGTTCACCTATACCGGCTGAGTCCTAATGTACCGACATTAATGACCATTTGGGTCCTGATTCATAAACTACATGATAAGTAAAAATATATAAAGCAAAGATAAAGGGATTGTTATGTGTCGCCCCATTGTACTGAACGAAAATTACAGTATAGTATAGTGAGGGGCAGGTAGTTAGCTGAGGAGACAGTGAACCTTGGTTCACTGGTCTCAATGACCACTATTCCTGAATTCTCTCCCACCTATGTCTTGAAGAAGGGTGATGCATTGGTCACACTCCTTCCCCTAGAGAATATAGTATTGAGCTAGAGGGGCAGGTAGATAATTAAGGAGACAGTGAACCTATAGTTTCTTAAATGACCACTATTTCTGGGGTGTAGGTCCTCTCCTACCTACATTCCGAATTGGGTGATGCACTGTCACATCCCTTTCCCTTTATGGGCTTACTGGCTTTACAGATTCATAGAGGCACATCTGACATCTCAATCTAATAAAGTCAAGCTCGCATAGGACAACTAACATTAAGGACATTATAGTAATGTAAAAGACGTAGTGCAACTCACAGCAAAGCAAGATAAACCAGAGTATTGTAAAGTAATGCATAGAACATGGTATGGTAAAGTATGGAACATAGTATGGTACAGACAATGCAGAGTACTGTAAAGACAATGCATAGTCATAGTAAAGAACATAGTACAACTATTACTATAGTTAAAGGATGATATATGACTCATCATAGAAAATGCATAGAAGTCAAAGTTTATCAGTGTTCATCATTGACACTTTGTATATGATTATCATTGATATTTATTTCATCGTCTATACTGCTATTGTACTGGGCCTTTTTCTCACGGGTATTCGATTTCCTTGCATTGGGATTTTGTACGTGAGAATACAAACTGACGAGGTGTTGGAGGTCGCAGGGCTTGAAGAGTGCTGCACATGACTGGTATTTTGCTTCAAGCCTTCATTGTTCCATTCTGCTTAATTATTGTGGCTTATTCAGAGACATCATGTTATTCCGCTTATTGAACTTCTCTTTCAAATGTTGGGCTTGATGCAAATTGTGTTCCTTATGCATTTTGCTATAAGCTGCATTAACTACTTATCTCCTTGATATTCGACGTTTGAACTTCTGCATTAAAGTCTTTGTTTTCCTTTCTTATTATATTGATGCCACGCGTGCTATTTTGTTGAATTGTTATGATCAATAGTGTAATAGGCAGTGTATCGCTCTCAGAGTCAACTTGACTGCCTACGTGGCAGGATGGGCGATTTTGGTGGCGTTACAGTTTGGTATCAGAGCCTAAGTTCTTAGCTCCTCATTGATCATAGTAGAGTAGATATTCATGTATAGTCATTATTATTCACGTTGTCTCATAACTCAAAGTAAAGTCATGTGCAAGCTTCTCAAGTATCTGCGGCTCCACTCCTCAAGTAAGTGATAAGTACATTCTCATGTAGATTATACTTATATTATTGAGTTAACTCATTTTTATAGATGCTTCCGTGCCGCATAACGTCCAGAGTGGTACGTGGCGGTAGAAGAGTTTTCCGAGTAGCTGAATCAGTCATGCACCCCCAACTGCGCTGACTCCAGAACAGGTGCAAGCACGGACATAAAGTCGCGAACGTGGCCGTGGACGTGGTCGCAGACGCATAACTCCACCACCCCCAGCTCCAGAAGTACAGGAGCATTCTGATTTGGAGACCGTGGGGAGTAACTATCTAGTAATACCTTCCCCACCAACTGAGACATCTGAAGATAGGGAAATGAAGAGAGAGATACAAATTATGGAGCAAATAGGTGCAGAGATACGCACATGCAGTCCTATAAGTCAGTCAGAAGACCCAAAGCCATATTGCCGTTACTGTGAACAATTTGGGCATTTCGAATGTGAATGCCTAAATTATGCTAAGCGCAGAAGGATCTCCATGGATGCACCTGGGAAAACCTCGAGACACGATGACTAGTATCGAATAGTGGAATGTTTCTTTAATATTGAAGGCCTTAGTATGCCTTAAATGAATGCATGTTTTGTTTTGACTAAACTCTGCCATGAGATTGACTTTGTTTTTTTTAAGCGGATATTGAGCCATAAGGTCTCAATTATGATCTGAGATTTTTATTTTGATTAAAGATCTTTGGTTCTATGCTATTTCTCAAATATTCTCATGGTCTTTTTATAGATGTCTCTTCAAAGAAGGTTACAAGCGTCCACCAGCGAGAATGAGATACATAACGAAGGGGAGACCCCTTTTGTTCCTCCACTTCCATCTTATCCACCTCCACCTTCTCCTCCTCCACCCGAACCACCAGTACAACAAGGATGCCAAGCTCCCCTCCCTTGCACAATACAAGAATTTTGAAAGTCGAAACTTCCGACGTTCAATGGGGACGGGAGTATAGAGGTGGCCGAATAGTGGATGGAGTCTCTGGAAGAAAAGTTCGACATCTTGGACGTTCTAGAGAACAAGAAAGTACTATTCGCTGGGGATACTCTCCAGAAGGACGCAAAGGAGTGGTGGAAAGCAAAGAAAGCCATCAGTTTTCCTAATACAAGGGTAGTTGCCTGGGAGGACTTCCGCAAGGCATTCGAGACGCGCTTTTTCCCTGCATTCCAAAGGGATTTGAAGCAGAAAGACTTCTTGAATTTGGAACAAGGGACCATGACAGTGTCCCAATATATGACTAAGTTCGTCCAATTGAAGAAGTACTCAAAGCTGATCATGGACGAACAAGGAAACATATGCAATCTTTTTAAAAATGAAACAGTCAAAATTTGCAATTAATCGTAATTAATGAGGGAATTAATCAAAGAATTTGAAAGATTTCGGATTAAAAAAAAAGGAAAGTGAACGGAAGGAAATGGCCGACAAGGGAGGAAATTCCTCCTCTGATCACGGTCGTTTCTCATCCGGCCGGTCAAGGGTCGGCCGGTACTATAAAGGGGGGAGAGGGAGCGCCCTCGCAGCCCTTGGATACCCAGTCAACCGCCACCTGCTGTTCCCTTTTCTCCCCTTCCCTATTTTCGCCGACGGATGAACCACCGACGAGCAGAGCAAAGGTTGCGCACCGGATAATCCGATCACCAGAATAGTCGACCGATCCGGTAGAGTACCCGGTCGACTGACCCACGTGTGTGATCGACCGATCCGACAGACGCCAACAAAGAACAAGGCTCGACCGATTCAAACCAGCCGGTTCAGACCGTCCGATTCAAACCAGCGGTCGATCGGTCTAAGTCAAACCAGCCGGTTCAGACCGTCCGATTCAGTCAAACCAGTTCACCTATACCAACTGAGTCATATTGTACCGACATTAACGCCCATTTTGATCTTAATTCATAGACTACATAATAAGTAAAGATATATAAAGCAAAGATAAAGACAATGGATTGTTATGTGTCGCCCCATTATACGAAACGAAGATTACAGTATGGTATAATGAGGGATAGGTAATTAGCTGAGGAGACAGCAAACCTACTGGTCTTCAATGATCACTGTTCCTGAGACGTTCTCTCCCACCTATGTCTCGAAGAAGGGTGATTCATTGGTCACACTCTTTTCCCAAGAGAACATAGTATTGAGCTAGAGGAACAAGTAGCTAACTGAGAAGACAGTGAACCTACAGGTTCTTAAATGACCACTGTTCTTGAGGTGTAGGTCCTTTCCTATCTACATTCCGAATTAGGTGATGCACTGTCACATCCCTTTCCCTTTATGGGCTTACTGGTTTTACAGATTCATAGAGGCACCTCTGACATCTCAATCTAGTAAAGTCGAGCTCCCATAAGACAACTAACATTAAGAATATTATAGTAATATAAAAGACGTAGTACAACTCACAGCAAAGTAAGATAAACCAGAGTATTATAAAATAATGCATAGAAAATGGTATGGTAAAGTATGAAACATAGTATGGTACAAACAATGCAGAGTACTGTAAAGACAATGCACAATCATAGTAAAGAACAGAGTACAGCTATTACTATAATTAAAGGATGATATATGACTCATCATAGCAAATGCATAGAAGTCAAAGTTTATCAGTGTTCATCATTGACACTTTGTATATGATTATCATTGATCTTTATTTCATCGTCTATACTGCTATTGCACTGGACCTTTTGCTCACGAGTATTCGATTCCCCTGCATTAGAATTTTGTAGATGAGTATACAAACTGACGAGGTGTTGAAGATCGCAAGGCTTGAAGAGTGCTGCACATGATTGATATTTTGCTTCAAGCCTTCATCGTTGCATTCTGTTTAATTATTGCGGCTTATTCAAAGACATCATGTTATTCGATTTGTTGAACTTCTCTTTCAAATGTTGAGCTTAATGCAAATTGTATTCCTTCCGCATTTTGCTATAAACTACATTAACTACTTATCTCCTTGATATTCGACGTTTGAATTTTCGCATTAAAGTCTTTGTTTTCCTTTCTTATTATATTGATGTCACATATGTTATTTTATTGAATTGTCATGATCAATAATGTAATAAACAGCGTAACGCTCACAAGGTCAACCTGCCTACGTGGCAGGAGGAGCGATTTTGGAAGCATTACAAATTCAGCAGAGGAGATTACAAACAATAAGATAGACCTAAGTGAAGGAGAACGGGAACATTTTTTTTTTAAAATCGGACTGAACAGTCCGGTCAGCAATTAAAAAAAAGGACAAAAAAGAGAAGACTAGATAGAACCAGTAAAACGAATTCAACTACTTGCAGAGAATATAAAATGAATATTTAGGAGGGAACGAAAAAGACAATTGGCAACCTTGCAAAGCCATTGTTCTCAAATCTGCTGCTGCATTTGGAAGATCTTAGAAGAAAGCATACTCAGATTCATGTACAATTGGCAACCTTTCTTTACCTGTTTAACTCTCATTTACACAAGCTTTTCATTTTTTTTAAAAAATCAAGCACTCACCCAACTAGAAGTCAGTGGTGCTTTGACGGAAAGCACTCTTATTTGCAGTAGTACATGCAGGATCCAAAACACTAGTCAAAATTGAAGTTTTGTACAATCATTTCATGAAACAATGTTTCTACAGTTTTTAGTCACAGACATCTATATATCTAGAAGGAAAAAAAAAATCAGAACAAACAAGAACATATATACTTATATAACAAGATAACAGATGAGGGCCAATAAACTTGTACATCTAGAGGACTAAGGGACCTCACAGCTCTTGGCATTAAAATGCCGTCACTTCCCCATATCCATGAGGGAAACCTAGATGAATGAACAAGATAACGAAGGTGATACCGGCCGTGTCAGAAGAGCATGTGAGATGATAGTATGTTTGACATTGAAACTTAAGGTTCCAGCTTCAGGGAGACGACACGAGACTGCCTGTTGCGCTTAGCCACCCTGACGAACACAACTGATAAGCATGAAGGTGCCCACCATGGCTTACGAACTTCTTGTTCTCCCTTTAGACATGCAACTGCATTTATACAGAAGAAAGAGGTTCTCTCTTGGCATTACAAGGTAGATTATGAATATCACACAAATAAAAAGACAGTTTCAGAAGAATACAGTTACACGGGAACAATCGTCAGTTTCTATCTACTTAGATTAGCATAATGATGTGCCATTATGAGATATTTAGTCAAACCATTGTGTTCTTGCAATCCTTGCACATGGAGAATAACAAAGCACCAAAGTTGTGATAATCTAGAAACAAACTTCAGTGCTTCGCATCCCATTCCTAATTTATGGATTTGAAACCCTGACATTTTTTTTTTTTGAGAGCTAAAAGAATTGGTAAGATCTGCCTGACAGCGGGTAGCCTTAACCATGGTGTGTAACAGGAAAGCCGGAAGGTTGTTCCCGTCCCTGTCATGGGAGATGCCAACCGTCTCCTTTTCAGCGAAGACAATATTCAGGTCTATAAACAAAGGCACATCATCTTCACGAATTGAATTGTCATTGTATTTGTCAAATTCTTTGCCATTACAAACAGGAGCATAGATTAAGCTTATTTTCTGGTTTTCTTCCCTTTTAACAGAAAAGGATGGACATGAAGACCAGGTCAGGATGGATGAAAGATCTTTCAACTTATTGTAGTAGCTTTTCTGAATAGAACCTTGAAAGAATGTCAACAGTTTTTTAAAATTTTTGAGAGATAATGTCAACAAAATTCTCACTCATTATTATATAAAGTTCCAGATCATTCATACAAACAGTTTTCTTGAGAGCTTTCACATATACACTTTCAACCTTTTTTGTTGAAACTAAATGTAAAGTTGTAACACAATGTTCCTCCATAAAAGGATCAAACTTTTGGGCCAAACAATGTAGGATAAAATTTTGGGCACAAATATGAATAAGAAACAACATGCAACGAAAGTTTTCTCAAAGGAGACAAAATGAGTTGTTATCCAAATAGTGCTAGGAGTTTAGATCTGCTATCTTCAATCATTCAGTTGAAAAAGTAGACTGGAAGAGTTATTCTACTCATAAAAGAGATAGAAGTTTAAAGAAATAGTGATAAAAGGAAAATGTCAATACACATCTTTTGGACAAATGTAAATTCTCAATACATTGAAGAATTTAGCAAATTTTTTTTTGAAACAAAGAATTTAGCAAATTCATATCAGCGAACTGTTTAATCCTACTCCAATTTCTTTTCTCAGATACAAAGTGCCATTACCTTAATTAAAAGTTAACGAATCAGTAAACTGAGATTAACATACAGAAGTCAAATGTAGGACATTTCATAGGGAAATAAAAAAGATGATAATAACTTGATGTCATTCAACTATATGTTAAACATGACCTTGAAATCTATATACCCAGATGCTGATTTACATCAATTTTTTTTTCTTGAGAGGGATTTACATCAAATTCTTCCAGGGATTTCAACCTATGAAATATCATCCATTTGAAGAAAGACTATTGTCATGGCAAATGTTGTACCAAGTATGATTCGATTACATAAAGCTTCTCATTAAGAACTTAAAACAGAAGTGATAAATATTATGTCAACGATATATATCTAATTAACATGCAATGATATAAAGATATCCCACAACATTTTAATAGGATGCTGGAACCCTTTTCAAATTAGAACCTTTGACAAGTACTAAAGCACATGATTACTCAGCTTATCCAGAATGACTGTTCATGCATACAGCAGTAAGAAAGGTTCTTGCAAAAAAATCAGAAGAGGTATACCAAACAATTATGAGGTGACATAAGAACAGAAATGAACCTTTTATGCGCCTCAACTCCTTGCATAATGTAATGAAATCACCCCATTTCATGTGACATCGCCTGATAAAGCGCAAAATCTGCTCCGTTGTGAACATGGACAAATTCTCCAGATATTCCCCATTGACACCATTTTCCTCAAACACTTGGCGGTAGCTTCCAAGATTTATTTCTTCCAGCCATAAGCCAACATCCTGAAATCAGATTTTATGTAAAGATTAGTAAGGGTGCAAGCAAACTTTATCCATCTCCAATAACAGCTATTTTTATGTTTACTTAATACATTCATCACGAGCAATTTTGAGTATAACATACATGATAAAGGTAATATGTTTTTTTTTTTGAGAAGGGGAAGGATGGTTGCCAAAAGGTGCAACCATCCAGATTTATTGATGCAAAAGTAGGTTACATTGGATCATATCATTACACAAAGCATGTTATATTACACCATCCAACTATGCACCATATGCTTAGCAAATGCCACTACGTTTTCAGTGTAAATTCGTTCGCCTCTAAATGTGACTCCATTGCGTTGAGACCATATGGACCACAGGAACGCAATTGGGATTGCTCGTTGTTGCTTCGATGTATAGAGAATGATGTCAATCATAGTTAATATGTTAATCATAGTATAACATACATGATAAAGGTAATATGTTAATCATAATTTAAGTTGAATCAGAGAACAAGCAAAATATATAGTACTTGTTAGTAAAGAATGATGTCAATATGCAATATGATTAATCACGAAGCTGATGATAAATTAGCAAATTCAGTTACTTCACAAGGTGATGAAGTCTGGAACCAGGCAAGAGCTGGAAGCTTGACAAAGTTCATTTTTTAGAGAAACTTGACATAATTAAGCTAAACTAAGACATTCTTTGAAGATATGACACACAAATAAAAATAATAATAAGCATTGAACGACCCTGCTTAATGGACCTGCTTTGAATTCTACTTGTGAAGCACACCTTTGGAGCCATTGACCCATGTGTCATTACACCAGATAATTATTCTGTATTGTACTTCGCTCCAGGTATTATGCTTTTGCAATTGCAAGCTCCAACAACAACAACAACAACAAAGTCTTATCCCATTAGGTGGGGACGGCTACATGGATCATACGACGCCATTCTATTCGTTGATCCATGTTCATGCGATTCGACAGAGTTTTACGCTGACTGTTTGCAATTGCGTAACGTTTGTGGTATATTTATGTATATTCATGTTCGTTCAACAGACATATCTATTCAACTTTTGTTTCTAGAAATACCTACCAGCAAAATCGAACTTATAAACAACTCCAACATTTTTACTTAAAAATAACATTTTCCCATATCATATATGCACATGATGTGACACCAGGAAAACCTTAAAATGTGGTTTCACAGAACATCTTACAGGAAGTTGTATTGAACAACATAGTTTTTTTAGTAAGCTCAAAACAATGGATAACAAAAACTTATGCGAACTATTTTGCTAAAACAAAAAAAAAAGCAAAATTGGTTCAACAATTTGACATACTTAATAAGGATCTAATGTTAAACTATTTTGAAATGATTAGTTCGAAACCTTAACTCTACATTCTCGTTTTAATCTCCGTCTTATCCAAGACATACATCACAGATTGGTAAACACATATAACGAAGTATATATATAGATACACACACATATATGTATATGTATATGATATGATACATACATATATATATATATATATATACACACACACACATAGGTTGTCGCTAGTAAGACCTATTCCTGCTGTATCACATTTTCATCATACTTGTTACCTTGTTCTCAAAATTTATCCTTTTATTCTCCCCCAAAAAATTATCCTTTTATTTATTAATTTGGGAAAAATTATACTTTTAGAACATCAGGTATAATATAATACCTCATGGAAAAAGGGTCTAATATAATTTCTCCTTTGAGAGACAAGAAATCAAATGCACAACCAGAGTACTTGGAATTTCCTTCAGATTTTACCACCAAAGTTTACATGGACGTTCAATCCATATATTTTACTCCCACCGTCTTCTAAATTTTTTTTCATATTCCCTTGAAATTTTTTTTGAGAGCACATATTTCCTTGAAATTATTCATTTTTTACCGTAGATTGAAACCTGACACATGGATTAGCTATTCTGACCTAGTGTTTGAACCATGAATTGGCAAGTTGATCTTCCAAGAGTGTTCATTTACCTGGCATCCCATAAAAATCTGGTGAAGCCTAACATCTAATCCCTCTTATTAGTGAGATGAACCATAAGGCCAAATACAATGAAATCTTTGAGTACCATGCGGCCGCTGGTGCATGTGTTAAGCATCTAGAGCACTAGGCAATAGCTAAGTTAGAAGAACCTTCAAAAGTACCCTGACTTGCCCTAAAAATGGGGTTACTAGAAGATTGTAAAGACTCAAAATCATGATTAGTGAACTTGTAGAACTTATTCCCTTTATCACCACAAAATTGCTTCAAAATCAGTAGGAAATGAATGGAAAAGATAAATCATATCGCTGATAGGTTTCACAGCAGGTCTAGCATGTTATGATAATTACTATCAGGAAGAAACCAAAATGAAGAAAGTATAAACATTTTTTTAAGAGAAGAAAACATAAACATGATAAGTTTCAACAAGCAAAAAGAGAAAAACAGGAAAGCATAACAACTGCGAAAAAGCGTTATAGATACGCGTGCTTAATCACCACGGGCAGTCAGATTATAGTGAGTCACCACATAAGAACCGCATTCTTTTTATCCTTCCAAATCGCAAATTTATAAATTTCAACTAATACCCACTGGGATCTGAGGAATTCGACCGTTAAATTTATCTGGAATAACATACGATGGAAGATATTTTACCTCTACAGTCCAAATGAAGAAATCTAAAGGCTCCGGAGACCGTCCCTTGCTCATCTCCCTCTTCCTTCGTAGGAAACCCTACAATCCCCCACACGCAAAAAAAGATAAAGAATCTGCTCAAAAAAAAAAAGATAAAGAAAAAATCAAGACAGAAACTTCGCACTAATCAATCAGGTCTTGGAAATTACCAAAACAGGACTCACCGTGGGAGACGATTCCAAATCGCGACGATGCCACCGCTGCAAAAAGGAGTGGATCGAACCCTTGCGATCTCTGCAGCTGACGACGCCTCTAAAGATCAGATCTCTGGAACGAAAACATATCGAAAAAGCCCAATTCGTTCCCGTGCAACGATCTCTTCTTCTTCTTCTTCTTCTTCTTCTTCTTCGGTTTGCTTGAGAAACGCAGGAGGAACGGGAGGAGGTGTTGGCAGTTCCAAGTCTATTTAACAGTGGCAGCTATGAGATGTAATAATAATAATAATAATAATAATAATAATAATAATAATAATAATAATAATAATAATAATAATAATAATAATAATAATAATAATAATAATACCAGCACCATATTTAAGATAAAAAAATGCGACTGAAAAATTGCATCAACAAATTGGGCAGCGAAATGGAGTTGTAAATTGTAATGTCGATGGAAGCGAATAGTGTGAGTGAATCTAGAATAGTGTCAATTCGGATCATGTCATATCTTCCGGTTCCGACCGAACTGGAGACCTAAGGCCTTTTCTAATTAGTTACATAAAAATCAATTAATAAATTTTAAATGTTGATAAATAATTTATTGATTGAAATTAACTTTTAAAATAAATAATTATGCGTTTAAATCAAATATATATAAAAATTAATAATAAACAGCTAGTTATAATCAAATTAACTAATTTATTTTTCTAAAAAATAAACTTATCAATTACATTATAAAATTATCAAATAAAATTTTTCAGATTTTAAATTTATTTACAAGCTTAATCAAATAGACCTTAATCGTCAGTCAAGTTATTCAAACAACTAGAGAATTAAATATGAACGCCTTTATATTATCCTGATTTGCTTTATTTTATTATTTTGTACAACATAATATATATTAATAAATATTAAACTAATTAAAAAGTCTGTTTTTATACGTTACAGTAAAAACAAATTTTAATAAAATGTATGACAATACATATATATTTTTTAAAAAATTGCAAATTGAATCAAATTAAGATAAATTCTTGAAAAATCAAGGCCGGACTAGCTTAAACGGAGGTTTTTTTTTATATGGAAATGTTTTCTTCTTGTTGTCTTTTTGTAAATCGGAACAGCCGAACAGCTTGCGCAATGGAAATAAAATTCTCAATGTTTGATCACAATGGGCATTTCAACCTTTGAACTAATAATTGATACACACACATATATATATTTATATATATATTAATATGTTTATGTTAGAATGAGTTTTAAACCTATGACACACATTATACAAACCAAAACGAAATATTTTTTTTTGAAAATAAAAAGATTGTGGTTAAATTTCTTTCTTTCTTTTTTGCTCTTTGTTTTTTTTTCCTTCAACGCATAAAGGTTTATACTTTATAGCTCCCAAGGGAATGAAAAGTAGAGGGGACCAGGGCCTCGGTGGGCAACTTGCACGAGCTCATGATGCTTTGATTACAATTAACTATGAGAACTAACTCGTAACTAAGGTCTTCCTCCAAATTGTGGACACAATGTACAATTATTTAGCACTAATTCACATTTATCATACCTCAACAACACCACTGCACAAGGTCCCAAAGTTATTACACCTCATAATCAAAGATTTGTGTGCTAGTAGTTCTATGTTTGATTAGTTAATATTATTCTCCTGATTCTCGGATTAATCGGTCCGAGTGCATACCTAATAAAATCTTAAATCAAAATATATTTAAAACTTTTCATTTGAACAAAATTTGTCGAACACCGAATTAATCCATTGTTAGTAGTTCTGTATGTTATCTAATAGATAGGAAGTTGCTCTAGTTGAATTCTAGAAATATATAAAAGTAAAGTTTGAATAGATGTAAGGACCCTTTGTTGAGAGGTTTGATCTTGCTTTCAATTTCAAGAACTTTTGACAATGTCAGTCTTGTTGGAAAAAAGATTGAATTCATATTTGTAAAATTATCTTCCTTTTTTCCTTTTAATGCTCAATAGGATGATGACAATAATATAAAAAAATTAAATTAAATCATTATCATTGTAAAAAAAAAGATAATTGCACAAATATCAGTTCAACCTTTTTTTTCAACATTGGTATCAAAGTCTGGTAAAAAAAGTGCACATAACATTGGAAGACAATAATGCCCTCACAGGAACAAATTACTATATTTAAAAATCTTGTATGAAGAATTTTTTAATTTGCAGGGGCCTTTATGATCCAATCAAAGGTGACGCTACACGAACGATGAAAAGTGAGGGAGGATAACGATCAAGATAGTTTCACAAATCCGATAATGGGTAAATGATAAAATGTTTCATCATATTGCGAATATTGTAGAACGTGACGAAGTGTAGAAAAAATTACAAGAAATGTATGAGCACAAATTGTTACATAATAAGATGTTTCTAATGAGAAAACTTATTAACCTGAAGTAAATGGTTGATCATTCTATTTATGCCATCTTGATAGTAGCTTTTAGGAATTAATCAACAAGCTATCCTAGGTAAAGATCGTGTTTAATGACGAAATCCAAGAACTACTACTATTGAGCTCATTACTTCATAGTTGAGAAACACTCATTATCTATTTAATTCTACTCCAAGTGGACAGTTATCTCTAGAAGCTATTAAAGATAGTCTATTTAATGTAGAAATAAGAAGACAAGAGCCGAATCTCAATAATAAATCAGAGGCATTCATCACAGAAGATCTTGAAAGAAGTAAACAAAGAAACTCTCACAACCACAATAGAGTGAGATCCAGAGACAAATTGAAAGTCTAGAAAAGAAGTCATTTGTCATTATTGTTGCAATCCATTACACTTCAAGAAGAAATGCAAGAAATTTAAATGTGATCAATCACATGAAAGGTCTGAAGATATTGAAAAGAGAAGAAGGACAGTGTGGAAACAATATTATAGTGGCTACATTAAATGATGCATACTTTCTTAATCAAGAAGATGAAAAAGATTATGTTGAGTCAAGAATCAGGTTGCATCTTAGACACTGCAATTTCATTTCATTTATCCCTCATAGAGACATTTTTTACATGTAAAGAGAGAGCATTTGGGTTAGTAAAGATGAGAAACAAGTCAAAGTCCCAAATTGTTGGTGTTGAAGTTATTAAGTTGAAGACAAAATACAGGATGTAAGGTTATGCTCAAAATTTTAAGGCATGTACTTGAAATCCATTTGAACAAAATTTCAATGGGAAAATTAGACAATGAAGGCTACGATAGCAACTTCATATGTGTGGAAAGTCAAGAGGGTTTCACTCCTAGAGAAAGGACAAAAAAATGGTACACATTATAATACTAAAGCACAATACTGCATCAAATAAATAAACAGGACTCACGAGATGATATTTTTTGAATTATGGCACAAGCGATTTAGTTACATAGGTGAAAAAGAACTTCATATATTAACTTGATGAAATCTACTAGTATGTATAAAATACATTTCACTTGACATATGTGTTCATTATTTATCTACTAAACAAACTATAGTTACATTTAATAGAAGTGCTTCTTCATCTAGAAGTCCGTATGTATTTGATTTGGTACATACTAACATTTGCTATATGAAGGATAAAACTATAGGCATTGCTCTTTATTTTGTCACATTTATTGATAACCATTCTAAAAAGTTTGAGCTTTTCCTATATCATACAAAAATTAGATATTGCAAGAGTTTAAGAAGTTTCATGACAAAGTTCAAAGAGAAACTGGAAGTCGAAGCGTATTTAGATAGACATTGGCGACTACTATAGTGGACCATTTGAAAAGTACTACAACACTATGGCATCAAAATTGAGAAGACAATTTTCAAGACTCCTCTAGCAAAATTGTGTTGCTGAGAGAATGAATAGAACAATATATTAAGGAATTGTCAGGTGTATGCTTCAGCATACTAAACCATCGAAGAGATTTTGGGGCTGAAACAATGATGTTTACAGATGAACTTAACAATCATTCACCATTAGTAGCTCTAGGTGGTGATTACTTCTAAAAGTTTAGTTACGAAAGGATATTTCATGTAAGTCGAGTGTTCGATTGTAGTCTTTGTTCACATCCACAATGATGATTCAAAACTTGACAACAAACCGAAAGAATGTATCTTCCTCGAATATGAACACCACAAGAAAATTGGCAATTAGCGACTCAAGATACGCGACGCTAGGGAGGCGCTATTACGTCTCTGTTGCGAAGAGTGTCTCTTTAGCGTCTAACTAGCGTCGCAAAATTGAGACGCTGGAAATCGATGGCTAGTGGCGTCGCACTAGAGTCAAAGAAAATGGGACACAACTAGCGCCCCTTGTTGACGCTATATCGACGTTATTAAGATGCAATGGTTGCGACTGTGTGAAGCAGGAATGCGTCGCTAAGTCGACGTGCAAGGGGTGCTAGACTGAGGCGCTATTCCGGCGCCCACGTGTCGCTACAGTAGGCGCTAGGAGGGCACTAAATTGATGCAAATATGATCGTGCACGCATCGCCAATGAGACTCTAAGATGCCGCTAAGTGCGATATATTTAAATCAGCGTCGACATGAATTGCGACGCTAATGAGACGCTATGGAGTCGCTACTTGCACATTTTTTTTATCCGTCCCAGCCTCATTTTTTCCCTTCCCACACCATACAATTTATAATGCATTGATATTCATCACAGGCAATATAAAAGCATCACAGCAATATAAAATCATCACAGGCAATATAAAACCATCACATGCATAATATATAACATAAGAATACGAAAACTACTAAACCGAACTAACAAACTATATGTATGTGTAAGTCTATAAGTAACAAATGCATAATTTGTTTTCTATTCTAGGTTTGGGAGTTATTGTTATCATTCCGGATGTTCGACCTAGACGTGCTCGGTCCATGGCCTCGCGGGGATGGATTCTGCCTCGGGATCAATCCCTGAATCGCCTACAATAGAGGAGCCAACTGCTGCGACAACTGCTACGACATTTGCTGCGACACCTGCTATGATGTCTACGCCGATAACTGCTGCGATAGCTGTTGTGATAGCTGCGTCATATCAGGTGCAGCGGATGAGCTCGGAGCAGATGCACCTCCTGCATATCCTCCGATCCTCCTAGATATTTGAGCGGCTGTGCAAGTATCCCCTCGTATCATGCCGACCACCTCCTCCCAAACAGCAGGGTCCTCTATGAAATAGAAAAATTACACAACCATATAATATATAAATTATATATCAAGAAACACATAAATTAAAAATATGACTAAACCAACGAAGAAACATTACCTGGTGGCTGAGTATTCGGATCATCTCCATACTTTTCAATCATTTTCGCATTATACTCATCCTATAAAATTTAAACATTATGTATTTAAAAAATAGTGCAACAACCAAATGACCATGTATTTAAAAAATAGTGCAACAACCAAATGACCATATTGTGAGACTTGCCAGAAGCCTACGAGCAGTGGGCGTGACCAAGTCGTTTGTCTTCCGGCTCTTATGCGTGACCTCATAGACCAAACGAAAGTCTACGGAACCGCCTTCTTTCTCCTCCTACAATAAAGTTTCAAATTTTATAACATAAGTATAAGACAAAAGTTTGATAAATTGAATTTATATGTAAATTACCATGTGCCGTCGATGCTCGTCAAATCGCATCGATCCCCCTGGGTGGATGTGGGTCTCGGGCTTCGAAAGACGGTTAACTCTTGCCTTTTTTGACTTCCTTTGCCATCGTTCATCCGTCCTTTGTGAACATCAAATACTTACACTTTCAAAAACTATAATTTTCATAAAAATAATGTAAAAGTATACATACTTACCACTTCCTACAAAGAGACTCCCAAACTGAGCGCCTAATATGTCTTGGGCATCTTTGTATGCCCTGCTCCAAAGTGAGGCTGGCAGACGTGACGACCTTGCGAAACTTATATAATCGATTTCGGAGGCGTTTCACAGCGACCTCCTCAAAAGCTCTCCGGATCATCCCTAAACTAAGATCTGGATGAAACTGATTTGCCTCCTACAAATAGAACGTTAAAACTTAGTAATTTTAAAATAAATATAAATCAAATTATGTAACCCAAATAGAAGATCGTACCATAAAGGCTCGAAATATGTCATCCTACACTTGAATTGGGACATCTTTTCTGTATCTTGCCCCTTCCAGCAAGTGGGAAAGAACGAGAACACTGACATCCCGCACGGTACTAGCGGGTATGAAAGTGGTCATGCCAATTACAAAAAAGAATTAATTTTCAATGATAACCAAAACTATACAAAATTTGTACAACTTATTTAACTTACGGTCGATCAATATTATTCACAGTGACCACCCCATTATCGTGTAACCCCTCCTCATCATTCGAAGAGGAATCATCATCCGGTACAACTGGAGTAGGTTGTGAAGGTTCGACATCAGCTACGGGCCCTAATACATAATAAATCATTAGTGTCATACCACATTAAAATTGTGATAATTGATAGATGTACAGTAATGTTCTCACCTCGATTGATGTGTAACGCATGATCAGTGGCAGTCCGCTCGTCTGAATGAATTGAGTCAGGTGCTTGTGCTATCGGTGGTGTAGAAACTGACATTATTAAAAAATAATTAATATAATTAATTAAGAAATGTTAATAACAATAAATATATCACCTGGCGAAAGATGTCGCTCACCAACGCTAGAATGTGGTGAAGCATCTGGTATTATCGGCGGTAGCGGTGGGGTAGCCATTGCCATCATAAAAAAATACATAAAATTTAGCTCCTATATAAAATTATGTAATATACAAAAAATAGCCTGGAGTGACATGACGATCGTAGTCGTGCGATCGAGACATACCGACTATGTTCCCCGTCAATGGTGGAGTAACTGTCACAAAAGCAAAATATTTAAAAAACTCTATCTCCTATTGTCTATTGCCTACAATGTGTCATGTACCTGGAGTGATACGCTGAGCAGATCCACCAATGGATCGCCTACTACGTGACAATCAGGCTACGTGCCCCATCGGCTGCGGAGGAATTGATATTATTAAAAAAGGAATTTAACTATTATAATCAACTATAAATAAGAAGCTCACAACAAATATATTACCTGGTGGTTGTGCTGGAAGAGCGAGATGACCCAGATGCTCGACTCCTAGTAACCATGATTGAAAAAAAAGAAAGAAACTTTTCTTATTATCGGTAACCATATATAACGTAAAAAAGTAAAAAGCTTATGTCATTAGAATAACTACGGGATTCATTCGCTTGTTTCGTATTTTGATTCATTTTCATCATCTTCATTATCGTCGCTATAATCTTGGTTCGAGTCATCATCAATGAAATTATCGAAGTTCACATCCAAGAGGTCATTTGAATTGAACTCTTCCATTGGCTCAGCGTCATCGACCAATTGAAAATTCTCAACTCCATCGGCCACATCAATCGTCTCATTCACTCTATCTTCTTGATAGTAATCGTCCATGGGCACATCATTGTGTATGGATGATGTTTCATTGTCATCTACCATTGTTTCTGCTAAGAGTAGTCTACTCCTCACCTTGCATGACGCCCACCATTCATCCTTGGTTCTTTTCGATGGATACTTAGTGTAGTACACTTGTTGTACTTGTTCCGCTAATACGAATGGATCGTATGACTGAAGTCTCGATCGAGGGTTAATATCCACCAATTTAAACTTTTGATTATTCTGAACTCCTTTATCTGGATCGAACCAACGACATTTTAGCACCACGACTTTGTTAGATTTTCCTAAATAAGATAATTCTAGGATGTCTTATACAACACCGTAGTAATCAAAGTCGTCGTCCCCGTACATGCTTCCTAGAACACATATGCCGTTATTAATAGTTGAATGTTGTCGGCTATATTCTTCTGTATGGAACCGATATCCATTGACTATGACGCCACAGTAGCTAAGAACTTATTTCTTCGGGCCATGACCGAGATCTCGTATTTTGTTCTCTATGACTGAGCCAATAATAACCTACAAGAAAAATAACTAAAAATTTTATTAAAAGTCACGAACTTATAAAAATTAAGAACAAGCGGAAAGATTTCTCACTTCACATCTCAACCAATCGGCAAAATATTCGTCTCGTAGTTTCAATAACTCATCATTTGAAACTAACGGATTGATTTCTTGCTGTAATTCTTCGAATTTCCTGAATTCATAGTTTTCAATTAATACAATCATATAGCAACAATTAACTTTAAATTATATAACAAATTGGAACAAATTGCCTTACTCGAGATATGTCGTCACTTCGAGATAATTTGCAAGAACATAATTTTCAACGGCGGTAAAATCTCTGTCATTCAAGATAACTTTGCGTCCTGCACCAAGAAGTCGACATGGGTACTTGAAGATAGATAGAATATTCATGTCAACTTCTCCTTCACCACCATCATCATTTCTTGGAACTTGCGTGTGTCATGATTGTATGTGTGACTCAAAGTATTTTGAAGTAAAGTTTGTCACCTCCTTAATGAAATATGCTTCACATATGGAGTCTTCAAATTTTCCCTTAGTCTTCGCCTTCCTTTTCAAATATAACATGCACCTTTCGAAAGGATACATCCATTGATACTGAACCGGACCAGCAATTTTTGTTTCATATGGAAGATGTACAATCAAATGTTCCATCACATCAAAGAAAGAAGGTGGAAATATCTTCTCAGCCTTGCACACGGTAATCACAATAGAAGCCTCTAACCGAGATATGTCTTCTATCAGAACGATGGATGCACAAAGCTCTTTAAAGAACATAGACAGTTCTGTTAAAACCTCCCAGATGGCATTTGACAAAAGTTCTTTAAAGACAATTGGAAGCAGCCTTTGCATAAAAATATGACAATCATGACTCTTCATCCCGTGTATCTTCCCATTGTCCAAGTTAAAACACCGAGATATGTTTGATACATATCCGTCGGGGAATTTCAATTGCTTTTCCCATTCGAAAACCACTTTTCTTTGATCATTGCTGAAGACATAAGTAGCTTTTGACTTTTTGCATTTACCATTTTGAAGATGAATGATATCTAACTCTGGTCTTTTGCATATTAATTTTATGTCTTCGCGACTATTTTTTGTTCTTCTTTAACATTTATAATAGTGTTGAAGATGTTGTCAGACACGTTCTTCTCCACATGCATGACATCCAAGTTACGACGTACCAAGTTTGAAGACCAATAAGGTAACTCCCAAAAAATACTTCTTTTCTCCCAATTATGTTCACTTCCAAATCCAATATGCTTATAACTACCGGCCTTCAGTACGAATGAGACTTCACTAAGCTTTTTTACTTACTCTGTAATTCTTTTTCTGTCAAATGAGTTGGACACAAAGTGTTCTCGGATGTATTATTTTTAAATGAGTTTCGATCACGGCATATCGAATTCTCCAATGGCAGAAACATCCTATGACAATCAAACCAGCAAACTTTCCTACAAGTTTTCAAATAAAAGGATTTCACATTCTTTCCACATATGGGACAAGTAAGTTTTCCTTTTGTACTCCAACCACTCAACATTCCATATGCTGGAATATCACTTATGGTCCACATTAATGCGGCTCTCATAATGAAATTTTTCTTTTTAGATTTGTCAAAGGTAACCACGCCATCCTCCCACAACATATTGAGTTCATCAATCAAAGGTCTTAAGTAAACATCTAAACTTTTACCAAGAGATCGAGGACCCGAGATCATACAAGTAAGCAATATATTCTCTCGTCTCATACACATACTTGGAGGCAAATTATACGGTGTCACAAAAATAGGCCAACATGAATAAGCAGTACTCGATGAGCCAAATGGGTTGAAGCCATCGGTGGAAGGTCCTAATCTAACATTGCGTGATTCTGTAGAAAAAGTCGGATGAAGTGCATCATATCATCTCCATGCCTCCGCATCCGAAGGATGTGTAATTGAATTTTGATCTTCACGTGCCCCTTCTCTGTGCCACCTCATAAATGATGTAGTTTTTTCAAAAAGAAATAGTCGTTGTAATCTTGGAACAATCGGAAAGTATTTAAATATTGCATTTGCCACATTTTTTCGAACTTTGAAAATTCTTTTTCTGCTTGAATCTGGGCTCGCCACAAATAGAATAACTCATAAGTGAGTTGTTTTCCTTGTAGTACAACATGCAATGATTGCGGCATGCATCAATCTTCTGATATTCCAACCCTAAATCTCTCATCAACCGTTTGCACTTGTAAAAATTTCCCGATAATTTCTCGGAAACTAGAAGCATACTCTTAATAATGGCAAGCATCCGGTCAAAATAACTTTCGCTCATATTAAATTCTGATTTTAAGTTCATTAGTTGTGCCACTGCAGAAAGTGTAGTTTGCTTCACGCATCCATCCCATAAAGGTTCATCTGCTTCTTCGAGAAGATTATAAAACTTAGAAGCCGAAGGATTCGTGTCTTCTTCAATCAATGTTTCGCCAATATTTTCTCCTAACATTGCATCTCGTATCATGTCCCTATACGGATTGCTCGAGTCGCCCACAACGGTATCTACATTACTTGTTTCTTTACCCCATCATATCTTACTTTCCACTAATAACATTTGCACTTCCGGCATGGACATAAGATTTTGCCATATGAAGAAGCAACACCTTCATTTTGATATGCCACATTAATGAATTCATCAACACTATCCTTATATTCTTCAGTTATGACGCCATGTTTATCCTTCCAACGACGAATCCAAGTACGATTTGGCTTTAAGCCAAGTAATCAAATTCGTGTATTTGAAACGTGTGATTTTGAACTTACGAAGTCCAAAATCACATGTTTCTTCATCGTCGAATCATAATCTCATTTTATCACCAAGAATGTGGAAGTACATGAATTAGTTCACAAGTTAACTTAACGATTAACATAAGTTAACTTCATCGTTGCTATATGAATAAGTAATACTTAACTTAATTCCTAAGAGATGATACTTAATATTATAATTTCTATTCTTCCACGAAGACTAGCTTGATCCAAAGAGATGATACTTAACTTAATTCATAACATGAATAAGTAATACTTAACTTAACATGAATAATTAACGTAATTTAACTTCATGCATTAATAATTAACTTAATTTACATGGTGGCGGTCTAGTACCTTCTTAACCGGAGGACGGTGAAGGGCGGAGGGCGGTCGAGACGGCGGTGGAGGCGGAGGGCAGTGGTGGCGGAGGCGGACGCCGGCGGCGGTGGCGGGAGGATGCGGTGAAGGGCGGACGAGGCGGCCACTACAAGAATTTGAGCTATTAGCTACAGATTTTAGCGACTCCATATTCCATAGCAATATTGTCACAGTTAGCGACAGATTTGAAACACATTTAGTGCATCATCTCCACAAACTAAACTGACAATATAGTGACGCAATTGTGTCCACATTAACTACGAAAATTATGGTCACTAAAATTAGTCGACATATCGTAGTCAAGCTATAACAAATCCGTCACTATATAGTGGCACTAATCGGTCTCTAATTTGTCTTAGGTATGTCGCTAACAGTTACACATTTACTACATATTTGGGACACATTTAGTTCACCGTCTTCACAAATCTAACTAATAATATAGTGACAAGTCTGTGACCATATTAAGTACAGACATTACGGTCCCTAATGTCAGTTAGTATATTATAACTAATCTGTCCCTAAAATTAGACACTAATTTGTCTCAAATTTTGTTGCTAACAGTTGCAAATTTACTACATATTCGAGACATATTTAGTGCACCATCTCCACAAAAAATAAGATGGAAATTATGACCATTAATATAAGTTGGTATATTGTAATAAATATGTAACTAATTTGTCCCTAAACTGTGATACTAATATGTTTCTAATCTGTCCTTAAATTGACACTAATCTGTCTCTATTTTATCTCAAATTTTAACATTAAAAATTACATACTATTGACTTGCGATAATTTATTTTACAACCATTTACACTATCTACTTTAGTTATAATTACTTTTGCTTATAATGGCTAGACGTTTGTACAACAATATTTTAGAATCAATAATTGATCATCAAAAGTGAAATGATTATTATTTTCTTATTTAATAATTGAAATAACTCTCAAGATTTTTAAGGTTAATGTGAAAACTATAATAGAAAATTTAATAAAGTGGATGTGTCGCACTCGAACACAATGAACATTGCTTGGGAACATGACGAACCATGTGCGGGTATTCGTTGCCATCATTGGCCATGGATCTCTTTCTGAATATGGTGGAGATCTGCTCCGCATCTATATGTCGAAACACCTATGACGCATGTGCATTTTACCCTATATATATAATTGTTGAAGTTGGCGAATACTTCAAGACCCGTGAGCTTAGGGGAATTTGAGTATTACCCAATTACCTGTGTTGCTGGTGTATTGACAAAAAGGGGGTTCGAGGGGCAGCGCCCCCCGACGGCGGTCCCGCTCAATTTTTTATAAGGAAATGAAACTAAGAATAATTCACAATTTTTTATAAGTAAATATTAAAAGAAACATTTTGCAAAAAAAATATTTTATAAGTATTCATTAATGATATAATACATTGACAAAGTTCTAAAAAACATAGTATAATTTTAAAATATTTTTATGCTTATTAAGTAATAAAAAATATTTTGTAAATATTATTTAATTACATAAATATATTTTATGTCAGAAATAAAAAACATCAATGTGAAGAATTGAACACATGACCTCCCAATAGATATTTAACCTCTTTTCTAGTTTGATACAACATAATGACATTAGTTATGGATCGTATTTAATATTTGCGTCTGTCTCTAAGACTTTTCCCTCTTCCCCCTAAAAATTTCCCTCTTTCCCTCTTCCCCCTAAAAACCCTCAACCTCTTCGACATTTCCCTCTTCCCCCTAAAAAACTCACGATTCCCCCTAAAAAACTCACGATTGGAAGGTTTTTTGCTCACACAAGAGGATCTATCATCATCGACGATTTTCAGGTGCATTATTCTTCCACTTTTCCTACCTTTTTCCCTTCGTTTTTTCTACTTTTTTTTTGTTTTCTTCTTTGTGCAGCCGGCGCAGGGGCTGTATGCGCAGGCTGCCGCCGGTGACCCCTGCGTTGGTCGCCTGCATGCCGCTCGACTCCCTGTGCGCGCAGGGGCCAACTAGTGTCCTCTGCCATCGCTGGCAGGGTTCGTCTCAGGCCCCTGCACGTACAGGGAGCCTGGGCGCACGCCGATGACCCCTGTGATGGTCGCCAACATGCGTCCAGGCTCCCCGGATGTACTCACATTCGTTCTATAATCTGTACTATTTATTCACTCTACTTTGTAACTTGGGAAAGTAATTCACACAATCTTCCAGATCCATGACTAGTATAAATAAGAAATTAAACAATGTAGAAAGAGCACGGAAATTTGTAATGGTTTGATGAACCTGGCCGACATTCACTCTACTAGCTTCATCCTTCTCCACAAGAGTGGTCATAAGTCACAACAATGAGACTATAACTAAGTGTTTTACTTTAAATCATAAGCTTATACTTTTGACCTTTCCATAAGAGGAAATGTCTAATCCTTGGTACATCAAACACCAACTTTCAATTTCACTAACCACAACCCTTTGGAGGCATAACACAAATACAGAATGTCTCTTCTTCTTCCTCAAGGGCTTGATCAACTCACAATCTACAACAACTTGCAGTGGAATGGTTGATCATTTAGCACACGATTTTGTTTATACTTGTATGTAGAAACTTCATATGCAAAAGCTGCTTCTTCCAGCTTGTTTGTGATCTTTCATAACTCCATAGATGAATATAGAGTATTTGAATGCTTCTGATCTGTGTAGTGAGTCTGAATAGTCCAACGGTTTATAGATAGGTCTACATGCGGTCCTATCTGGTTTATTTTTTGCAGCACGTCCTTTTGAAGATCTTTATAGTTGCTTTCAAGGTCTATATACTTAATGTTTGCCTATCAGATTTGTGCCCTTAGCTGCATCCACAGACTTTCTTTTATTTTGTATGATTCTCTACTTCCAGCAATACTCCTAGACTTTCCTGCTGAGTGCAAATAGTCAAACTTTTCAACATTAAATATGTTATTGATTTCTTATCATATAAACATTAACATTCAAATCACCTGTTGCCGCACTATAACCCCTCTCTTCTCTTCCCTCTCCTGTTAACATTGTTGCAGTATTATTATTGTAATATATATATTCTCTGATTGCCTTGTTATTGATTCATGAAGATCTGATTAATAGCCGGTAGCTCATTGTCATGGTGTTCATGTGAGACTAGTCATAACAATTGATTTGTGGCTGGAGAATGAACTGAAGCTCTTATTGCCAACGTTTCATGTACCTTCTAAACTTGCTAGTCGTCCAGGATTTTATTAATGAGAAGCAAAGCAAAGTTTCCACTGATACATTGCTTTCCTACATTACATGTACTTCCTCCAGTCCCCATATATTGCCCTTGCGTGCTGTCCCACATTCTCCGCATAAGCACGGCTACCCTGAAAGATAGTTGTGTTCCTTTGCAGCCAAATGGAAGATAATTTAGTAGTAAATTCTCTATCACAAATAATTTGACTTCTTGGACAGAGCAGAATTATTTATAATTTTCATAGTTTACTAGCAACAAGTTTGTGATATGTTGAGTTATTTCTGCATCTTATGAGTTTGAACTTGCTTCGACATCTTAAATTACAGAATCAGTCAGTGGAAATAGAAACATGGTCACTTTCGTCTATAAGTAGCCGTGCAGTGGAACTCTTCTGTTCATGGTTATAGTAATTTGTGCATGCCTATTGTTTCCTAAACATTTGATTTGAATTCAAGATCGCACATTTACTTTTATTCAAACTGTGTACAAGGCTTTGAATGCATCAGATGGAACACTTTTTTGTTTTATTATATGCTGGGATTCATAGCAAGTAGATGTATACATTTCATTTGTTTAATTAACTGAAATTGAACAGTAACATCCTTTGCATAAGACTAGATTAAATTCAAATTGAGGAACAAAAGGGAACATTGCTAAGTTTTTTTTCATTCCCGAGTTTGGCATATAACCCTTAGTATGTGATACTAGAAAGGCAGTCTCACAAAATCATCCGTTGTTGTGTATCTTTCCTGATGTCTCCACTTCTTTGTTGTTTCTGCACCATCTGTACTATATCATTGGGTCATACGTACTATGATCAGGAAGTATGCACATACTGCGTATATATATTATAAGTTTTGTACATATAAATATCCCATATACACCATCATTTGATCATCCACCACTTGCCTTGGTAGATCAGAAGGCATCTTTATATTATACATTATACATTATACACCACCTTATGTTCATCCAACCTTTACCGTAATTATTCGGTATATGAAGTAAAAGCTCAGCCACTAAATACCCAGAGCAACAAAAACTAGCATTCAGGAGTGAATCGACATTCCATGATTACTTGAATTAATTATATATATTTATCTTTTCGAAAAGATAGCATATTGTTTGTTGTAAGCAAAACGAGGACCATTTTCTATGTTTACTTGTACAGATATACATTGTCCATGGAACTGCCAATAAATTATAACATGATGACTTCTTAGATGATATGTTAGAAATGTTGCAATGATGCTCCAAAAGATAAGATATATGTCAAACACTACTAGTTCAGACACTACTAGTTCAATAAATTATAACTGCCAATGTTGCAATAAATTATATATGCTCTCCTTCCCAGCAGATATATGTCAAACACTACTAGTTGAGACGTCTGCAATGGTACAGAGATAGATAAGCTCATCTTGATCAGCTTTATACATATATGTCAAACACTACTAGTTCAGGCATGCATGCAGGGATGAATGCCTGCGACTGTTGTAGCATCAGCATGCATCTTCCTGTCTTGTGTACTTACTTCCATGCCCCCTTAAAATGGATGCAGATTGGAAGGCCAGTCGTGTTCTCCTTGGCTGCTGAAGGCGAGGCTGGCGTGAGGAAGGTGTTGCAGATGTTGCGAGACGAGTTCGAGCTGACCATGGCGCTGAGTGGCTGCACCTCGCTGTAGGAGATCACATGCAGACTTTTATTACTATTATGTGTTGTATATTCTTTATAGGGTTTTTTCCGCTTACCGTCCCGAACTATGAAATGATGAACTTGATTAGTGCTTCTTTGATGATCTAGTGAGGACTTCTGTACCCAGTGTGATGTATTCATATACTCTATTTAAACTTTGTAATGAGCATTTAGCTCCACTTTATCAATCGAAAAATGATATATAGAGATTTTTGTTATATTGGTTATTGTATTGTCATTTATATCATTGTATAATTAATAATTTGATATAAACGATATTATTGTGAAAACAATTATTGCTAATTTGTGACTGGATTGGGACAATTTTGAGACAAACTGCAAACTGTAGGGACCAATTGTGATAAAAGTTAGCTACAGAATAAGGACAAATTAGTCACAAAAAAATTATAATTATTTTATCGCAGTAACATTATAGTTACTACTTAGTGACAGATTAGCTACCGATTTTGAATTCTAATAATTAAGAGTTGCAACAAATTAGGGACGGATTAGGGATGACATCATGCATAATTAGCTACCAAAATAGGGACCCAAATTTGTGTCGCAATCAGCGACGAGGTATTAGCTACAGATGTACTCTGTCCCGAATCCGTAGCAAATCCGATGTTAATACTATTTGCGACGGTATTACCTACGGATTTGTTACAGATATCTCCGTAGCTAATAGCTCAAATTCTTGTAGTGGGCGGTGGACGTGAAGGGCGGCGGTGGAGGCGGAGGGTGGACGAGGCGGCGGCAGAGGCGAAGGGCGGCGGAGGCGGGCGGCGGGGGCGTCGGCGGTGGAGGGCAGTGGAGGCGGAGCAAGGAGGAGGAGGCGCCGGTGGAGGCGGAGGCGGCGGGCGGCAGTGGAGGGCGGCGGAGGCGAAGGGCGGCGGCGGCAGTGGAGGGCGGGCGTCGAGGAGGGAGGAGGACGAGGCGAAGGGCAGCGGTCGAATGCGGAGGGCGGTGGAGGCGAAGGGCGGCGGCGGCGGTGGAGGGCAGGCGTCGGGGAGGGAGGAGGAGGAGGAGGCGAAGTGCGGCGGTCGAATGCGGAGGGCGGCAGTCGAATGCGGAGGCGAAGGAAGACGGCGGCGGTGGACGGCGGGCGTCGGGGAGGGAGGAGGCGAAGGGCGGTGGTCGAATGCGAAGGGCGGCGGTCGAATGCGGAGGGCGGCAGAGGCGAAGGGCGACGGCGGCGGCGGAGGGCGGTCGTTGGGCGTATATAGGGTTTAAATATAAAACAAATAGCGAGATAAATGTAAATAAGTTATGGGTAACACGGTAGCGTCCAAATAGCATCACCTATTATCGAGACGCCATAGAGCGTCTCTTTAGCACCTCAAATCTTGCGACGCTAGATTCGCATCTAACGTCGTCGACGCGAGAATGGCGCTAGGTGCTGCCGCGCATTTCCGCTTCGTTTCACGAAATAATAGCGTCTACGTAGCGTCTCCATTGCGTCAGACGTAGCGTCTATTAGCTGAATAGCTAAGAAGACGCTATCGGAAGGCAAGTAGCGTCTCATTATCGTGACACGAAGTAGACTCTATAAAGGCGCTAGTGGCGTCTGTATAGCGTCACTAATTTTGGCGACGCTAAGTTGCGTCGCTAAGCGCCCATTTTCTTGTAGTGGAAGGTGAAGAATTTGGTTATAGACTATGGGATCCTATTAATAGAAATGTTATCAAAAGGAAAGAAGTTGTGTTCATAGAATACCAAATGAGTAAAGACCTGTCGAAAGACGAAGAGCCAACTATGTTTACAAATTATTTAGATGACATTGCTCCAGAAGTTTATCAAGATGACAACTACAGTTCACATAATTTAGATATACCTTTAGATAGCTAAGATAGTGATGATGAGTCACATGTTGAATATGATGCATCAATGTCAGAAACTCAATTGAGAAGATCATACTCCATATAGTTTATGTGTTATTAACTAAAGGGGAAAATTAATGTGTTATCAAGAATTCTTATCACATGAGCAGAAAAATGAGCGATATGTTGGAGCAAAGTTTTTATGCCATATATAATTATGTTTTGATGGTACAAACCTTCGAAAGATTAGAGTTATATTTAAAATGCCAAAAAAGAATGTTTAAATAGAAATGAGTTGTTTTATTCATTAAACTTCCTATTAATATTTGTTTATGTTCCCATTAGATTTACATTAATGGGTGAATATAAACGTTATTGATAATTATCTTATCTTTGTAGAGAATCAAATATCATTTCATTTGGATACTGGTATGAACAGTTATGTATAAGAAAAAGTAAAGGTCTAAAATGTTTTATTTTGAAATGGACAATTTTGTATACTGAACTTTGAATAAATATTTGACTATTATCTCATTAGATTTAGAAAGAATGATTAATATAAAAGTTGTAGAGAATTCTGTTAAATTTCCATAAATAAAAAAAATAATCTCATTTGGATTTCTGTACAAAAAGTTGTGCTTAAAATAGTGCAGGACGATCGATCAGTCAGCGCACAGGATGTACTATAACGGTCATATTTTGACCTCAAAATTAGGAAACAAGCCACAATGTCTAAATAGAGTTAAAAATGCTAAAAAAGAGGACCCAAAGGTTTATGAATGATCAAGACTTCTAAAATAAAATGGGAAGAACATTTGAGAAATTTATTTAAGCTCCAAGTTGCAAATCTTTCATTTCTTTCTCTCTTACTCTTGTATGAGGTTCAAATTGTAAAAGAGATATTGTGGAGTGTTCTTGTGATATTTTAGTTGTTGTTTAGCTCTTGAGTGAAAAGATGTTATGTCTTAACTCTTGAGCGAAGAAAAGATAAGTGTTGAAAGCCTACGAATGAAAGAGGTGTGCCTTAGCTCTTGAAAAGGAGAAAATGCAAGAGTTGTAAAGGTTTTCTTCCTTGCCCCATTTGGAACAAAGGAAGGGTGCTTAGTGAAATCTCTGACAGTTTTGAGGTCGAGAAGTCGGAGCGAGGACGTAGGCCAAGGTGTGACCGAACCTCGTCAACAAACCACCGTACACTTTGTGTTTGTCTCTCTCTCTTCCTCTCATTCCTATCTTATTATGCATGTGATGATAGATTTTGTGTTGATTTGAATATTAACGAATCAATTTTAAACTTCCACGATGATTTTTGTGAAATCGATATTTTCGAGTTTAGCATCAATTCACCCCCTTCTTGGTGCCTTGTGATCCTACACGATAAAGCCATGTAGGATGAAATGCAATTTCTGTATAAGAACAATACGTACAAACTGATGATGCTTCCTAAAGTTAAGATGACACTCAACAATAATTGGATATTTCAAATGAAGAGTAAAGAAAATAATACAGACTCGAGATATAAAGGCAATATTAGTTATAAAGGGCTTCAGTCATAAGAAAGGAATTAATTTTGAGAGATATTTTCACTAGTGGTTAAAATGTCATCAATTTGACTAGTTCTTGGATTAGCTACTATTAAGAACCTAAAAAAATTAACGACTTTGTCAAGATAGTTTTTCTCCATGGTGACTTGGAAGAAGAAATTTATATGGAACAATAGGGTTTTTTAGAGAAAGGAAAAATAAAACATAATGTGTAAATTACAAAAAAAAACTTACATGGACTCAAACAAACACATCGTCAATGATACAAGAAGTTTGAGACATTTATGATGCAACAATGATATAATATGTCCAAATCAAATCATTGTGTCTTCGTGAAATAATTTTCACGCTATGATTTTATTATCCTGTTGTTATATGTTGATGACATGCTTATGGTAGATCTTGACAAAAGTAAGATTGATGAGTTAAAGCATGAGCCGAGTTAATATGTTTTCATACAAAAAACTAGGTGTAGCAAAGAATATCTTTGGCATTAGGATCACCCGTGATTGAAAGCAGTGCAAACTATGGTTATCCCAATAAAATTACATTGAAAAAGTCTCGAAGAGATTTAACATGAATGCAAAAGAAATTTCATCACCACTTGTAAGTCACTTCAAATTGATTCTAGACAGTGTTCAAGGAGCAAATCGAGAAGCAAAAAATGAAGAACGTTTGATACGCATCTGCAATTGGCAGTCTTATGTATGCAATGGTTGGCAATTGGTGTGGTGAGCTAACTCCTACCAAATCCTAGTGGAGAGCATTAAGATCAAGCTTGTCAACATCTCGATTTAGATGTTAAGATCTTATGATTCCACAGATCTTATTCACCCTTACCAATCTCAATCTTATCATGAGGATCTTATTTGTAAGATCTTAATACATTCTTAATTTTGGTCACACGATCTTAAGACCTTATCCGATCTTATATGATCTCATATGATTATTATAATCATTTAAATATCAATTTAAAATATATTTAAGACAACACTTAATTTAGATGAAATTTTGTATATTGTCTTCATTTTTAACATGTTTTGATTAATTTGACTTAAGAATCAATAAAAAAAATAACTTAGTGGGGTACAATTTAAGATTTAAGTATGAAAAATTTATCAAAAAACTTTTTTTTATTAAAAGGTAGGATTTTACATTTCTCGATCCAATCTTACGATCTTCGTTCTTATAATTCTCCTCTGATCTTATGTAATATCTCGATCTTGACAATCTTGATTAAGATGCAGTCAAGTGGATTCTTAGATATCTTTGAGGCATGTCTAAGATGTAGTTGTATTTCGAAAATGATGAGACAATGTCGGAAAGATTCACTAGCACAGACATGACAAAAGGTATTGATAGTCGAAAGTCTGATTCTTATTACTTGATGGCATTCGCAGTTGTTTCGAGACAATCCAAGTTATAGAAGTGTGTTGCACTATCAACAACTGAAGCAAAATATATCATAGCTACTGAAGCAAGCATGAAGATTACACTACAAGAAAATTGGCAATTAGCGACTCAAAATAGGCGACGCTAGGGAAGCGCTATTACGTCTCCGTTGTGAAGAGCGTCTCATTAGCGTCCAACTAGCGCCGCAAAATTGAGACGCTGGAAATTGGTGGATAGTGGCATCGCACTAGAGTCAAAGAAAATGAGATGCAACTAGCGTCACCTGTTGATGCTATCTCGACGTTATTAAGACGTGATGTTTGTGACTGTGCGAAGAAGAAACGCGTCACTAAGTCGACGCGCAAGGGGCGCTAGACATGAGGTGGTATTCCGGCGCCCACGGGTCGCTACTATAGGCACTAGGAAGGCGCTGAAGTGATGCAAATATTATCATGTATGCGTCGCTAATGAGACGCGAATATGGCGCTAAGTATGATATATTTAAGGCAGCATCGACAATCATTGCGACGCTAATGCGACGCTATGGAGTCGCTATATTCAGATTTTTTTTACCCATTCAATCCTCATTTTTCCCCTCACCAGACCATACAATTATATAATGCATATAAAAATGCATTGATATTCATCACAGGCAATATAAAAGCATCACAAGTAATATAAGAGTATTACATGCAATATAAGAGCATCATAGGCATAATATTTAACATAAAAATACGAAAAGTAACAAGCTATATGTGTATCTAAATCTATAAGTAACAAAAGCTTTGTTTGTATTCATGGATTGTTTCTATCCTAGGTTTGGGAGTTATTGTTATCATTCCGGACATTCGACCCAGATGTGCTCGGTCCATGGCCTCGCGGGGATGGATTCTGCGTCGGGATCAATCCCTGACTCGCCTGCAATATCGGAGCCAATTGCTGCGAAACCTGCTGCGACACTACTGCGATATCTGCGTCGATAACTGCTGCGATAGCTGCTGTGATAGCTGTGTCATATCAGGTGCAGCAGATGAGCTCGGAGCAGATGCACCTTCTGCATATCCTCCGATCCTCCTAGGTATCTGCACGACTGTGCCGAGGCCACGCAAGTATCCCCTCGTGTCGTGCCGGCCACCTTCTCCCAAATAGCAGGGTCCTCTACGAAATAAAAAAATTATACAATCACATAATATATAAATTATATATCAAGAAACACATAAATTAAAAATATGACTAAGCCAATGAAGAAACATTATCTGGTGGCTGAGTACTCGGATCATCTCCATACTTTTCAGCCATTTTCGCATTATACTCATCCTAAAAAATTTAAACATTATGTATTTCAAAAATAGTGCACTAACGTCAAGAACCAAATGACCATGTCATGTGACTTACTAGAAGCCTACGAGCAGTGGGCGTGACTAGGTCTTTTGTCTTTCGGCTCTTATGCGTGGCCTCATAGACCGCACGAAAGTCTACGGTACCGCCTTCTTTCTCCTCCTACGATAAAGTTTCAAATTTGATAACACAAGTATAAGTCAAAAGGGTTGATAAATTGAATTTATATGTAAATTACCATGCGCCATCGATGCTCGTCAAATCGCATCGACCCCCCTGTGTGGATGTGTGCCTCGAGCTTCGAAAGATGGTTAATTCTTGTCTTTTACGACTTCCTTTGCCATCGTTCATCCGTCCTTTATGAATATCAAATACTTAGACTTTCAAAAACTATAAATTTAATAAAAATAATTTAAAAGTAAACATATTTATCACTTCCTACATAAGGACTCCCAAACCGAGTGCCTAATATGCCTTAGGCATCTTTGTATGCCCTGCTCCAAAGTGAGGCCGTTGGATGTGATGACCTTGAGAAACTTGTATAATCGATTTCGAAGGCGTTTCGCAGTGACCTCCTCAAAAGCTCTCCAGATCATCCCTAAACTAAGATCCGGATGAAACTAATTTGCCTCCTACAAATAGAACATTAAAACTTAGTAATTTTAAAATAAATATAAATCGAATTATGTAACCCAAATAGAAGATCGTACCGTAAAGGCTCGAAATATGTCATCTTGCACTTGAATTGGGACATCTTTCCAGGATCCTGCCCCTTCCGACAAGTGGGAAAGAACGAGAGCACTGACATCCCGCACGGTACTAGTGGGTATGAAAGTGGTCCTGCCAATTACAAAGAAGAATTAACGTTCAATGATAACCAAAACTATAAAAAAATTTGTACAACTTATTTAACTTACGGTCGAGCAATATTATTCACAGTGACCACCCCATTATCGTGTAACCCTTCTTCATCACTCGAAAAGGAGTCATCATCCAGTACAACTGGGGTAGGCTGTGAAGATCCGACATCATCTACGGGCCCTAATACATTATAGATCATTAGTGTCATACCAAATTAAATTTATGATAATTGATAGATGTACAGTAATGTTTTCACCTTGATTGATGTGTACCGCATGATCAGTGGCAGTCCGCTCATCTGAATAAATCGAGTCAGGTGCTTGTGCTATTGGCTGCGTAGCAACTGACATTATTAAAAAAAATTAATATAATTAATTGATAAATGTCAATAACAATAAATATATCACCTGACGTAAGATGTCGCTCGCCAACGCTAGAATGTGGTGAAGCGTCTGGCATTCTCGGCAGTGGCGGTGGGGTAGCAACTGTCATCACAAGAAAATACATAAAATTTGGCTCCTATATAAAATTATGGAATGTACAAAAAATAACCTGGTGTGACATACGATCGTCATCGTGCGATCGAGACCTACCGACTATGTTCCCAGTCGACAGTGGAGCAACTGTCACAAAAGTAAAATATTTAAAAAACTCTATCTTCTACTGTCTATTGCCTACAATGTGTCACGTACCTGGAGTGATACACTGAGCAGACCCACCAATGGATCGCCTACTATGTGACGATTTGGCTACGTGCCCCTTCGGTGGTGGAGGAATTGATATTATTAAAAAAGAAATTTAACTATTATAATCAACTATAAATAAGAAGCTCACAATAAATATATTACCTGGTAGTTGTCATGGCTGACTCATCTGGAGTGAACGCCTGGAAGAGCGAGATGACCCAGATGCTCGACCCCTAGTAACCATGACTGAAAAAAAGAAAGAAACTTCTCTTATTATCGGTAACCATATATAACGTAAAAAAAGTAAAAAGCTTATGACATTAGAATAACTACGGAATTCATTCGCTTGTTTCGTATTCTGATTCATTTTCATCATCTTCATCATCGTCGCTATAATCTTGGTTCGAGTCATCATCAATGAAATTATCGAAGTTCACATCCAAAAGGTCATTTGAATTGAACTCTTTCATTGACTTAGCGTCATCGACCAATTAAAAATTCTCAACTCCATCGGCCACATCAATCATCTCATTCACTCTATCTTCTTGATAGTAATCGTCCATGGGCACATCGTTGTGTACGGATGATGTTTCATTGTCATCTACCATTGTTTTTGCTAAGAGTAGTCTACTCCTCACCTTGCATGACGCCCACCATTCATCCTTGGTTCTTTCGATGGATACTTAGTGTAGTACACTTGTTGTGCTTGTTCCGCTAATACGAATGGATCGTATGACTGAAGTCTCGATCGAGGGTTAATATCCATCAATTTAAACTTTTGATCGATCTGAACTCCTTTCTCTAGATCGAACCAACGATATTTTAGCACCACAACTTTGTTAGATTTTCCCAAATAAGACAATTCTAGGATGTCTTCTATAACACTGTAATAATCAAAGTCATCGTCACCATACATGCTTCCTAGAACATATATGCTGCTATTAATAGTTGACCGTTGTCGGTTATATTCTTCTGTATGGAACCGATATCCATTGACTATGACACCGCAGTAGCTAAGAACTTATTTCTTCGGGCCATGACCGAGATATCGTATTTTGTTCTCTATGACTGAGCCATTAATAACCTACAAGAAAAATAACTAAAAATTTTATTAAAAGTCACGAACTTATAAAAATTAAGAACAAGCGGAAAGATTTCTCACTTCACATATCAACCAATCGGTAAAATGTTCGTCTCGTAGTTTCAATAACTCATTGTTTGAAACTAACGGATTGATTTCTTGCTGTAATTCTTCGAATTTCCTGAATTCATAGTTTTCAATTAATACAATCATATAGCAACAATTAACTTTAAATTATATAACAAATTGGAACAAATTGCCTTACTCGAGATATGGCGTCACTTCGAGACAATTTGCAAGAACATAATTTTCAACGGCGGTAAGATCTTTGTCATTCAAGATAACTTTGCGTCCTGCACCAAGAAGTCGACATGGGTACTTGAAGATGGATAGAATATTCATGTCAACTTCTCCTTCACCACCATCATCATTTCTTGGAACTTGGGTGTGTCATGATTATATGTGTGGCTCAAAGTATTTTGAAGTGAAGTTTGTCACCTCCTTAATGAAATATGCTTCACATATGGAGCCTTCAATTTTTGCCTTAGTCTTCGCCTTCCTTTTCAAATATAACATGCACCTTTCGAAAGGATACATCCATCGATACTGAACCGGACCAGCAATTTTTATTTCATATGGAAGATGTACAATCAAATGTTCCATCACATCAAAGAAAGAAGGTGGAAATATCTTCTCAGCCTTGCACACGGTAATCACAATAGAAGCCTCTAATCGAGATATGTCTTCTTTCAGAACGATGGATGCACAAAGCTCATTAAAGAACATAGACAGTTCTGTTAAAACCTCTCAGATGGCCTTTGGCAAAAGTTCTTTAAAGGCAATTGGAAGCAGCCTTTGCATAAAAATATGACAATCATGACTCTTCATCCCGTGTATCTTCCCATTGTCCAAGTTAAAACAACGAGATATGTTTGATACATATCCGTCGGGGAATTTCAATTGCTTTTCCCATTCGAAAACCACTTTTCTTTGATCATTGCTGAAGACATAAGTAGCTTTTGGCTTTTTGCATTTACCATTTTGAAGATGAATGTTATCTAACTCTGGTCTTTTGCATATTAATTTTATGTCTTCGCGACTATCTTTTGTTCTTCTTTAACATTTATAATAGTGTTGAAGATGTTGTCAGACACGTTCTTCTCCACATGCATGACGTCCAAGTTACGACGTACCAAGTTTGAAGACCAATAAGGCAACTCCAAAAAAATACTTCTTTTCTCCCAATTATGTTCACTTCCAAATCCAATTTGCTTATAACTACCGGCCTTCAGTACGAATGAGACTTCACTAAGCTTTTTTACTTACTCTGTAATTCTTTTCCTGTCAAATGAGTTGGACACAAAGTGTTCGGATGTATTATTTTTAAATGAGTTTCGATCACGGCATATCGAATTCTCCAATGGCAGAAACATCCTATGACAATCAAACCAGCAAACTTTCCTACAAGTTTTCAAATAAAAGGATTTCACATTCTTTCCACATATGGGACAAGTAAGTTTTCCTTTTGTACTCCAACCACTCAACATTCCATATGCCGGAATATCACTTATGGTCCACATTAATGCGGCTCTCATAATGAAATTTTTCTTTTTAGATTTGTCATAGGTAACCACGCCATCCTCCCACAACATATTGAGTTCATCAATCAAAGGTCTTAAGTAAACATCTAAACTTTTACCAAGAGATCGAGGACCCGAGATCATACAAGTAAGCAATATATTCTCTCGTCTCATACACATACTTGGAGGCAAATTATACGGTGTCACAAAAATAGGCCAACATGAATAAGCAGTACTCGATGAGCCAAATGGGTTGAAGCCATCGGTGCAAGGTCCTAATCTAACATTGCGTGATTCTGTAGAAAAAGCCGGATGAAGTGCATCATATCGTCTCCATACCTCTGCATCCGAAGGATGTGTAATTGAATTTTGATTTTCACGTGCCCCTTCTCTGTGCCACCTCATAAATGATGTAGTTTTTTCAGAAAGAAATAGTCGTTGTAATCTTGGAACAATCGAAAAGTATCTAAATATTGCATTTGCCACTTTTTTTCGAACTTTGAAAATTCTTTTTCGACTTGAATCTAGGCTCGTCACAAATAGACAACTCATAAGTGAGTTGTTTTCCTTATAGTACAACATGCAATGATTGTGGCATGCATCTGATATTCCAACCCTAAATCTCTCATCAACCGTTTGCACTTGTAAAAATGTCCCGGTAATTTCTCGGAAACTGGAAGCATACTCTTAATAATGGCAAGCATCCGGTCAAAATAACTTTCGCTCATATTAAATTCTGATTTTAAGTTCATTAGTTGTGCTACTGCAGAAAGTGTAGTTTGCTTCACGCATCCATCCCATAAAGGTTCATCTGCTTCTTCGAGAAGATTATAAAACTTAGAAGCCGAAGGATTCAGGTATTCTTCAATCAATGTTTCGCCAATATTTTCTCATAACATTGCATCTCGTATCATGTCCCTATACGGATTGATCGAGTCGCCCACAACGGTAGCTACATTACTTGTTTTTTAGCCCATCTTTCTTCACCATGAAAGAATCAATTGGTGTATGTCAGTAAGAAACTGTTGTAATATAAATCCTTCTGCACATCATATCTTATTTTCCATTGATAACATTTGCACTTCCGGCATGGACATAAGATTTTGCCATATGAAGAAGCAACACCTTCTTTTTGATATGCCACATTAATGAAGTCATCAACACCATCTTTATATTCTTCAGTTATGACTTCATGTTTATCCTTCCAATGACGAATCCAACTACGATCTAGCTTTAGCATTTCTGTAACGGACAACATTAAGCCATATGTCAATAAATTCGTGTACTTGAAACGTGTGATTTTGAACTTACAAAGTCCAAAATCACATATTTCAAGTACTTCATCGTCGAATCATAATCTCATTTTATCACCAAGAATGTGGAAGTACATCCTTAGTAAAATTTATGAGAACATGATAAAAAAGAGGTTCTAGAATTATGAAAAAAAATAGTATTTAACAATCAAGTAATTAAGTAATACTTAACTTAGCAATCAAGTAATTAAGTAATTAAGTAATACTTAACTTAACATGCATTAGTTCATAACTTAACTTAACATGCATTAGTTCATAACTTAAGTTAACATGCATTAGTTCATAACTTAATTTAACTTCATGCATTAATAATTAACTTAACATACATGGTGGCAGTCTAGTACCTTCTTAACCGGTGAGGAAGGCGGCGAAGGGTGGAGGGCGGACGAGGCGGCGGTGGAGGCGGAGGGCGGCGGAGGCGGAGGCGGACGTCGGCGGCGGTGGAGGGCGGACGAGGCGAAGGGAGGAGGAAGAGGAGGCAGCGGTGGAGGCGCAGGCGGAGGGCGGCGGTGGAGGCTGACGTCGGCGGTGGTGGAGGGCGGACGAGGTGGAGGGAGGAGGAGGAGGCGCCGGTGGAGGCGGAGGCGGAGGGCAGCAGTGGACGCGGAGGTCGGCGGAGGCGGACGTCGGCGCGTGGGCGGAGGGCGGTGGAGGAGGCGGAGGCTGTGGTGGAGGGCGGACGATGCAGAGGGAGGAGGAAGAGGAGGAGGCGGCGGTGGAGGCGGCGACGGAGGGCGGTGGTGGAGGCGGAGGGCGGACGAGGCAGGGGGTGGAGGAGGAGGAGGAGGCGCCGGTAGAGGCAGAGGCGGAGGGCGGCAATGGACGCGGAGGTCGGCGGAGGCGGACGTCGACGGTGGTGGAGGGCGTATGAGGCGGAGGGAGGAGGAGGAGGAGGAGGAGGCAGAGGCGGACGTTGGCGCGTGGGTGGAGGGCGGTGGAGGAGGCGGAGGTGGCGGTGGAGGGCGGCGGAGGGGCGCGGTGGAGGTGGCGGGCATCGGGCGTCGGAGGTCGGGCATCATGCGTTGGGCATCAGAGGTCGGGAGTTGGAGGTCGGGGCATTGGGCGTCGGGCATCGGAGGTCGAACGGTCGAGCGTCGGACGTCGAAGAAGAGGGGTAAACAGTAAAAGTGAAAACAAAGAAGAGGGGTTAGGGATTTAAGTAAATTTTTTAGCGTCTCCCAAGAACGCGACGCTAAGTAGACGCAATGTAGGCGCCGAGTCAACTCGACTTGTGCGGCGCTATGGAGAAGCTAATGTGTCGCTAAGATAACGTAACGACAATATAGCGTCGTAGGGGCGTCTCCATGGATTTAGCATCTCAAAAATGCGACGCCATTGAGACGCTCAATAAAAGACTTTTTCAAATTTTTTAGTATGTATGAAATTTTATTTATCAATGTAGCGTCTCATCGCATTGTGCCCCGTTCCAATTGTTTTATTTCCTTCCGACAATCTATCATGTATGTATATAAAATTATAAATCTATATGTATATGTGTCTATAACTAAATTGTGTGTGTGTATATATATACATACGTAATATATGCGTATGTATATATATGTCGACATGTGGGAGATTAAGTTACAACAATGTGTTTATCTATATGTATTATAAATATATATGTGTATGTATATGTCTATACATGTGCGAATCATATATATATAGATAACATGTATATGTATACATATTCGAAGTGAATATATGTGTATATGTTTATATGTGCGAGATTAAGTTATAATAATATGTATATATGCACTTATTATATATAAGTATAAGCATATACGCATATTTATATGTCTATATGTGCCCGATTAAGCGAGGGGGTAAAAAGTCAGTTTATGAGGCGCAATACCGATGCTATTGAGTTGTTATTTACATTTAGCGACACCGTAGCGCTGAACTAGCGTCTAATACTTTTTCGCGTCTCAAATGTGCGACGCTACAGAGATGCCAATAGTGTCACCATAGCATCGACACTGACGGAGGCTCTAGTTAGACGCAACGTGGACGCTATTGAGTCTCCACGGTGGCGCTAAAATGGTAGCAAATCACTCTCTTAATTCAACCATCATAATTTCATGATTAAGTATATAATAATATATGCATAATTAAGATATTATATATATTATATGTATAGGTAACATAAATAATATAGGTAACAAATTATATATTTAGGAACACTCCTATCATGTAAAAATACATACTTATATATATATATATATATATATATGTATATATAATCGTGTAATTAATACATATATTGTTGATAATACGCTATTGATAATATGTTGATAATCATGTAATTAATACTAATATAATATTTAATTAATTTATTGATTAACATATAGTATATATAATATATAGGGTTTAATTATAAAACAAATAGCGAGATAAACATGGATAAGTTATGAGTAACACGATAGCGTCTAAATAGCGTCGCCTATGACTGAGGCGCCATATAGCGTTTCTTTAGAGCCGCAACATTTGCGACGCTAGATTCGCATCAAACGTCGTCGACGCGAGAATGGCGCTAGGTGTTGTCGCCCATTTCCGCTTCGTGGCACGAAATAATAGCTTCTACGTAGTGTCTCGATTGCGTCAGCATTAGAGTCTATATCCTGAATAGCTAAGAAGATGCTATCGAGAGGCAAGTAGCGTCATAAAGGCGCGACATCTACGTAGCGTCACTTCTCTACGTAGCGTCTCGATTGCGTCAGCATTAGAGTCTATATCCTCAAGATTGTGACGCAAAGTAGACGCCATAAAGGCGCGACATCTACGTAGCGTCACTTCTCTGGGCGACACTACATTGTGTCGCTAAGCGCCCATTTTCTTATAGTGTTATATGGATGATATAGTTTCTTAGGTACTTAGGTTTGACGTAGCAGAAATACATTATCCACTATGTAATCAAAGTGCTATACATGTTGTTAGCATTCTAGTTTCAATTCTAAGTCCAACCACATTGATGTCTGACATTGGATTCGTGATGAGAGCAAAAGAAGAAAATTTTGTTTTAAAAGATTCATACCCATAGGAATAAATGAAATATGATTACTAAGCTTCTACCGAGAGAGAAGATCGAGTTATGCAAGGAGCATGCAGGTTTGATGGAGCCCCTCTTCATAAATAAGAAGAGAGAGTTTGTTGGTCGATTATTATAATGCGAGAGGCCCACAAAGAATAGGAAAAAAAGGAAAGAAAACCATATTGGTGTTCGAGATGAAAAAGGATGTCCAATGCCTATGCTATAAAAGAATGTGAATAGGAATGCTGAGGAATGAATTTCCGATGTCTTAATCCTGCACAAGACAGTCGTGTAGTCCACAAACAGAGAAAAAGAGAGGAGAGAAAACTTTTGGGTTCTATTCGGAAATGAGTTATTATTCTTTCTAAAAAAGTAGTATTTCTTGGCATCCAATATTAATTTTTGAGATTATTATTATATTCCTCTATGTAGTTCAGAAAAAAGACTTTATAATTTACTATTATTTCATAATAGAAAATTTGTTGCTCGCTTTTCTGATTTTCTCCTCTCATGTTGAGAGATTTTCTATGTAGCGTCTCTAGTATGATTTACTTTTTGATTTATTTTTTTATTATCATTATCCCACTATCATTATGCACATTAAAATAAAAAAAAGAAGATAATTTCTCAACTATCAATTCAACCTTTTTTTCAACTAGTTTTCTTTGAACATATTAAACATGTTAAGTTTCTTAGTAACCTTTTTTTTCTAAGTTCTAGTACAAAGAAGGATAGAGCGTAAATTTTTAAAGTTTTTGGTAAATATGAGGATTCTAATATTTTAGTAATTTCCAAGTCAGTTAAAGCAACCCATACAAAAGTTACCCAATACCTCATCCAATGTTATCAAAACCGGACCGGCCGGTTCAACCGGTTCAATCGTGAATCGGCCGAAAATCCAATTCGATTTGATAATAAAATCATTTTTGACATTGAACCGGGAAAAATTGGTTGAACTAGCCGGTTGAACCAGACTAGTTGAACCGGTTCAACCCGGTTCAAGTCAAATTTTTAAAAATAATATTAAAAAATGGTGAAAATAGGAAAGTTAAAAAAGGAAAAAGGAAAGCAATATAAGAAGGATAAAAAGGAGGGAATATGATATGTATAAAATTAAATAGGAATTTAAATAAAAAGGTAAGTATTTAAAATTGAATAACATTAAAAATGGAAATTATCAAACGGCATAAATAAAAGAAATAAAAAGAAAAGTGTTAAAAAAATAAGAATAATTTAAGATAAAATTTATTAATATAGCATCTATCATCAATAAATAATTGATATTAAATTAATATAATCTATTTATATTTATATGTTAATCATTATTAAATTTTTAATAAATAAAAAATATATTATATTAATTTAATATTATTAATAAATTATTAATACAATATTCATATACTATATCATATAATTTATATTATATATTTATAATTATTATAAATAATATTATTTTAATAAAATTCGGTTCAATTCAGTCGAATCCGATCGAATCGGTCTAATAGTGACCCGATAAGGAGTCCGGTCCGGTCGTCGGTCAGGTTCTAAAAATAAATGGAAATTAAAGCCCCTAACACTCAAAACGTTTTATCAACACATGCTGGTCATCGAAAGGAAGATTAGAAAAATCGATTCCTTTTCTCAACATATGCAGATCTTTTTTAGCCATCCAATCAGGAACTTGATTATTGTTCCTGGGTAATCTTATAAGAGAGGAGCAATAATCCAAAATATGAACATATACTATATTTTGTATATTAAAATAGGATGTTATCTATGTAAAAGTTATGGCTACATTGGACGAATTATTTGTATATCTAATCCAGTATCATCTCTGCACAATCAGAGTCAATTGTCCATTTCTTTTTATTTTCTGATGAATTATTGTCACCTTCTTATTGGCAGGCAGTGATTGGTTTCTGCACAAACCTGTTTCTGGCTGGTGCCCCATCATGCAGCTCGAAGCCTAACTGAGACAGAGAACTGATTTATTCTCCTCCGGGGCGTGCAACATCAAGAGCAAAATGGTATGCTGCTATTACCAGGACACCTAATTGGTAGCATGATATGAATCTTTCTTTAGCTTGATTGGAATCTGAATTATTAGCCTCTGTTCTACCGACTGTTCCAGTCAAAATATACACAAAAACAGAGTTCGAGAATTAAATCTTATGATAACTCGTAGGTGGCAGCAATATATATATATAATTTTTTTAATTAATTATTTTGTTTTTATCTCTGAGGTTGGCTCCTTGTAATTCTTCCTATCGCCAGGAAGGAAAGGACAGCGATAAGAGGACGTGGTGGTGACAGTAACATCTCATCTGCGTCTCGCCTTCTTTAGGTGGGTGTGTGTTTTGTGTGAGTGAGTGCGTGAGTGCGTGAGTGAGTGGTCTTACTCTTAATATATAGATTCTGAAAACAAATGCCTAAAGCTCCAACTGCGATGACAAACCTAACAAACAAAAGCGATCAACTGTGTCCTGAAAGGCAATTAAAACAATGCATCCAACAGAGTGGCAATAATAAGAGACCTTTCAACCAAACAGAACTATCAATGCTTGATTGACACGGTTTGGTTTGTACGGGTCATGCACTTGCAAAGCTATTATTATTATTATTATTGGACCCGGGGAGTTTGAGCTTCCTGCCAAAAGATACATCATCAAGCTCCCATACCTGATTCATGAGTGTAATATCCTAACGTAAAATCAACAAAAAAAAAACAACCTTAAAGCCCATGCCCTCACATGGCCCAAAAGCCCACTTGCACTAACTAACCTAAAGTGCTACAGTGTCCTCATTTGCATCACCCAGCCGAAAGCAACATCAAAACCCTTCCTTACTCTCTCACTCACCATTTAGCTACGGTGAGCTCTCTCCACTCATCCCACTCTCTTCCATGCGACAGCAACACAAACTCATACCCATTGGAGCTACAGTGAGCACCATTCGGCCTCCATCATAGTTGCTATAGTAACTCTCTCTCTCTCTTCATTTAGTCATTAGCAGGATCTTAGCTCATCATTTTCTCTCTTAATTATCATGGCAGCCCCAATAAAGTCCTTGGAGCTAGAGGAAGAAGGAAGAAGCTAGGATTTAGGACATAAGCTAAGTAATGTATGTTTGAGAGGATTCAAACCTCCCTAAACCTTCCCTAATGATGTTTGAATGTATGGATTATGGCATGAAGAACAAACCCTTTGAACTTAAAGGGTTAGAGAATGTGCATTAGAGATTCATGTTCTTTGCTAATCATGAGTAGAATGTAATGTGCTTCATATTTATTATGACTACTGTTCTATTACTAATCCATGTAGAATGTTTATTATTTCTTATGTTAGCTCAGAAAGGAATTAGTTCATTGTTTATCTACATCCATAATTGTGATTAGCATGTTTGATGTCCTTATGTGAAAACACTGTTTACTTCACTATTAGAATGTTAAGAATGTTTCATATGTGTGTGGAATCACTTTTGTGCTAAATATGTAAAGGTATGTAAGATTGTAAAGAAGATGATGTAAAAATCATATATCTGTCGGTCCAAAATGAGCGTCAGTCGACCGTTCTAGAGACCATTGCAGTGTTAAACTCTGTCCAACGGTCGATCCATCAGCGGTCGTCCGTTCTGGTAGGGTCGTTAGATTCTGTGATTAGTGGACGTTCGAACGCCCTATTTCGGTCGTCCGAAAGTCATATGACGGTCGACCGATTTTTCAGCGGTCATCCGATTTGCATGATCGTTATATTCTGTGATTAGCGGACGACCAAAAACTCTATTTCGGTCGTCCGAAAGACTTATAGCGGTCGACCGATATCTCAATGGTCGTTCCTTTCATAGAGTTATCACATTTTGTGATTAGCAGTTGAACTGAAGCACAATTTCGATCGTCCGAAAGGACCATAGTGGTCGATCGATAATCCGACCGATCACCCGATACTAGCCCAGCGGTCGATCGTGACCCAAAATGATCGTCCGATTTTGGGATTGATGATTGGTTATGATTGAATGTCCAAACTTAACATGATTTGAAGTATGTATGACCTTTAATATGGTTAAAATGTACAACATGTATCGAATGATTATGTGTATTGATGAATGTAAATAAAAGACAGATTGACATGAATGTGTCTTGTTATAATCGAGGAGGGGAAATGGGTTCCGCTCCTAAGTGATGGCATTTCCCGGGGAAATGAGTTCCACCCTTAAATGTGGTGTTTCTATAAGTTGAGACGAGTTTCACCTTTGAGTGTGATATCTCTATTAGCTACCCGCGAACCCAATTATGACATAGCTAGCCAATTCCCACGAATTCAATATGGTCTTTCCAATCAACAAGATAAGAAAGTACTAAGTAAAGATGAATGATGAATGACTTTTGACATAAAGTTAAAGATGATAAAGAAGTATGAAGAAGTATGCACCTATGAGGATGCAATATGAATGTCCACTTGTCACATCATATCATGACATGAACAAAGATGATAAAGTAAAGTAAGACAATATCATGATATGCATTAGCATGTTGATATGCATAATGATAAGTTATGATATGCTTGACCTAAAGATTATGATATTATATGTTATCTTATCTTGTCATGATTATATGTTCACATGTCATATAGTATGCAATAGTAGCTCATAGCATGCATATAATTTATGTTCCATAATGATAATATGCATATGCAATGACATATATAGATTATGTTATAAGATCATAGCATGCATGGACCTCAACATACTCTAACGGAAGAAATTTTTTGCACCCCATGGATCCGTGCAAGTATGGATGAGACATAGGTTCGGCGGTGAGAGCCTCTTGATGAAGACATTGCACATGGACGGGTCAAGCTACGGCCCAGGTTATTTTTTTTATATTATGTCATTTTGATGAATTCTTGTAAGAGTAATTTATGTATGACCTATGGGCCTTATGGAGCCATGTATATTACTAAAAGTCATTATGTATATGAACTATTTATTGAGTATACGTTAGAGCATATCAGACCCATGAGTCAGTATGCTATCTTGAGTTTATTTTATTTATCTATGAAGTCTTCCACTGTTTATGACTTATTATTTTAAGTTTATCATATTTCCGTTTCTTCTTTTTTAAGGCCAACGTGAGAGAAGGCCGACTACTCTTTCTATGCTCTTGTACACTCCTTCAGATGGATCGTTACTTAACGTGTCCCCACATAAAATGACCTCCACTTCTCTCCAATGAGACCACAATTCTTAAAAATGATATCTTGTTGAGATAAATGGCCACAAAGCCTGCTGTGTCCCTATCAGTCCAATCATAGAGAGACCCATCACTCGTGCATACGTTTGACTGCCAACTTAGAGTGGAATCTGAATCCTTTTATGTGGTTGCACAATTTTGATCATGCCCCTATTTTATCTTTCCATAGGAAAGGAAATAGGCTGATTCAACTTCCAATTTCGTCTCTAAGCTTTTGACAGACCTCGTGTACAGCCACAATTTTGTTCTCCAAAGTCGGAATCATTGATGCTTTTCCACAGAAGCAGAAAACAAAACTGCACGAGCACATCTTTTCTGAGGAGCTTCAGAACCTTGTAACCATAGAGCTGTTATTTTCTACAGAAGCAACAGTATGTTTCAACTAGGACAATTTCGTGAGCAAATCAAGGATCTTTACCAAAACGAGTAGACAAAACAATAAAAGCCAAGAGAAAAAAAATGTGGATTAAATTATCTAAAAATAAACAAAACAGCCAACAAGCAATGTTGTCACATGCATCTGTAATCTGTAATCTTCGTACTAAACTGCAAACCACCTACAATACCTCGGGTCTTCTGTTAGGATTGAGGTTTGGCCAGTCAGGCACTTGAACCTTACAGAAATGATTGACAAAGAATTCTCTTTTTTCTTTTTCTTACGAAAAAGGATTTCTGAGCATGTTTATCTCATAAATTTGTGGCCCAACATGTCTCATGCACCTTCTTGATTCACTCATTCATCACGCAGTTTCAGATATTGGGACGTCATAAGCAGTGAGATGACTGAGAAAGGGAGCAGGTTGAACAAAAACACACAGAATTCAGACAGCACTTGCTCCAATAATTCCTTCTCGTGAGATGATGGCCCGACAACTCACTTGCATTCGAGTTTCCTGACCAGCTTTCTCAGCTCTTCCGAATCCTGTAGTAAAGCAAAAACATCAAAGGGTTAATCTGAACATGTGATGCCTATTTTGTATTTCAGAGCATATCTTTCCAGATTCAGATAACCACAGTTTTGATCAAATGGTGGACCCGACATGAGATAAACTCATCTAGTGTGTGATGCATATCTATAGACTTGGCCTTTTTGCTAATTGATTCCAAAGAAAGTAACAAGATCATCTAAATATTTAACACAGCAAGAAAGATCTTTTTACTGGAGCTTACTTATAATGTACACTCATTAGTTTGCGATGTATTTAATGTTTATTAATTTTTTTTAAAAAAATTATTGTTTTAAGTAGGTCATCGACTCAAAAAAACTGAGACTGCCTAGGTCAGTTTTTTTCTCCAAAAACAAATTTAGGAGGGGGGGAGGGGGTCTTTAATGCTCTAAAAAATCACCCAAAATTTAAAGGTATATTTTTCACAATGTAAAACCCACCTGATCCAAACTACTTTCATCCCTACTACTCAGTAATCAAGAACTGATATAAAGTTTGTTTGGATAAAAAGTTTAGGAGGGGTGGGTTAGGTTTAATTAGAATGGATTGGGTTTAAATGTAACGACATGAGGTCTAAGGTCGTTACATTAAAAAATCTACACCTTGTTTTGTTATCATTTTTAAAAAGTTAACTAAGATTAGGTTGGTGACTATAAACCCATCTGCATAAATTAAAACTAAAGACATCAAATTGGTAATTTTTGAGTGGTTAGAAATAAATATTTATGTTCTACCATTTTCTTCTCATTCAAATTAGAAAGAAAAAAAATCTTCTCAAGCATAATAAAGATAATCACCTAATTATTAAAATTTACATTCAAATAAACAAGACTAAATTAATCCACTATATTTTGTTAATTAATATTCAAATATGATTTATATAAATACTCATCATACTCAACCTCAACGACCATATGTACCAGTCTAGTTTGTTCTTCTAAATTAAGTTACCAAACAAAGCCTAAGAGTGTGTTTGGATGGAGGATTTAGAAGAGAAAATCTGTGTTGAATTAGGATGAAGTGGGTTCAAAAATTCTACGTCTTGTTTACATACAATTTTTATTAATTTAACAAAGGACGGGTTAGTGTTGCCAAGCCCAAATTGGTGATTTTGGTGGGGTGGATTAGAAATGTATTCCCATTCTACTCTTATTTCTTCTCAATCAAATAAAAATTAATTTTTTCTTAAGGATAATAAACATATTTACCAAACTTAACCTTTCCTAATCCATGTATTAAATTTTATATCCAAACAAAGAGTGGATTAAATAATCCAACCCATCTCATTAATTTATATCCAGACATGATTTAGTTAAACACTCACCACACTCAACCTTACCATCCCTTAGTATACCACCCTAACCCATCCTTCTTAAACTACATTGCCAAACAAAACCTAAGTGTTTGTTTCCCTTCTTGCTTACCTCGTCGCCTAAATGTCACTATCCTTCCTAAGCTTTTCCCAACTCAATGGCATGAAGGAAGCAAACTTTAATAGTAAGGGACTTGTAAAATAGCTTTCGTATAAAGAACAAAAGTATTTTTACACAAATAGTTCCTAATGAAGGCCTTACGGTAAAATATTGCTGAATTGTGAATATGTTGAAGGGAGTACGCCCTTTTTGGTGCAGACAATGGGCCGTGCACACAGCCCACTCAGACCTCGCGCAACGATCACATCCATGCAGATCATGTGTGTCTGCATTGCATCCCTAAGATCGTGCACACGAATCACGCGCATCAACCCAATTATGCACACGATCAACGCGTGCAGACCGTGTGTTGTCCAAGTGATGCACATTCTGTGCATGCATCAACGCTGCCCCTCGCCCAAGTTTTCCTCGTTTATTAAAAGGGACTAATATCAAAGGTCTAATACATACTTTTTGTGTGTCCAAAGGTACTTGTGTTATGACTAAGTTTTCATTCCCCTGAAGTTCGGTTCATAATTCCGAGATACACGTGCACCCATCCAGAGTTAGTACAACCACTTTCATTTCAAAGGGTATTCCACAACCTTATATTTATGTGTTATAAATTCAACATTGCTATTAGAATTTTTTTTATTTTTCTCGAACTCGTGATTGTGCCAAAAAATAATATTTGTTATTATTTTTTAGATTCATAAATTTCAATTATATGACCACAACTAAAGCACAAAGTGGCTTTTATTATCACAAATATACTATGGATGAACTTAAACCATAATATATATTTTTCTAATTTATTTTAATTTTTTTCACAAATGTTTCGAATTTTTTTCACCATGTGTTGTAGAAAAAAAACCCCGGACACAAGCCCGTTAGGATGGCTCAGAATGGATACAAATGTGATGCACCCATGTGGAGTGGTGGTTGAGCCATCAGAAAGACCCAATAAATAGTTTTTTCTTTTTTTAATTTTCATCGGATTATTAAAAAAATATAAAATATCTATTTTAAAATTTTAAAAATTAGGGAAAATATGTATTTTCTTATAAATATTTCTTTAAATTTTAAAATATTGCATGCAATTTAACACTATGAAAGTAAAATTATTTGTTGATTTAGTGGAATAGAAATAATTTAGATTTGCATGTAATTACAAATACTACCTAATAAATGTGTTATCGTGTATGAAATAAATATTCTCATCTCTGTATGTCATAATGATATTTATTGTTGTGATCTAAATTTAATTACCGAAGGCATTTGAATAATTTTAATTTTAATTCAAAATTGGTATATCCAAAATGTATTGCACAAATTGCGAATTTGAATTTAAATTTGGTATGTCCAAATTGAGTTGAAATTAAATAAATTGAACTAACTCTTTTACTATATGCTAAAATCAATGTTTTATGCTAGCATATAATAAAGAATAATTAGTTGGTCTAATTATACTATAGGTTATAAAATAATACATGAAACATAGGTACTTCTTTTGTAGGATTAAGAATCTTGATATTCAAGTCACAATAACCAATATCTTTCTTTTAAGTGGTGCGTGACACAAAATGCATGTGTAGAAAGGTTTCGAAGAACTGACATGATGCATTGTTGACACAATATTCAAAAACAGGATTGATGTATGATAGTGGTAGTATAATTTTTTTATTTGATGTCGACGAAGGGTAGTGCGCGATTATTTAATTGGCACCCCTCTGGGAAGAGCCCCAATTGCACTAGTTATTATTGTCTTGGTGAGATTAGAAATAATTTAACGTGCCAAACAGAATGGATTTAGATGATTTTGAATTATAAATTGATTCAAAATGTATAGAATAAATTTTTTTGACTTATGTGTTAACTAAAATTTCAAATAATTAGATCAATTTTGTCGCATTGTTAATATAATTAATGATAATATTTCTTGGAGATAATGTGAGATGAGTGTGAATATAGCAATATCTCGATGTCACTACTTCATAAGTATTATCATTTGATTATTTATATTTTTTCAGACAATTATAACATAGATTACACTGATTTTTCCTATTTTGTGTCCAAATTAGATCATGACTGTCAAAACAATCATTACTGACTTGAACAAGAATGAAAAGTAACAGTGATAATTTGATACTTAGCACGAAAAGGTCCAATATCTCTTAGAAGAACAACAGGTCTTGGAGACAATTAACCATGTTATGACTGAGCCTACACTTAGAAATAATACCTAACATTAGAGGAATATGAAGACATATCAATCCTGGTCCAAAAAGAATCGTATTCCTTGCATTACGTTGCTGAGCACGATGAGCAATTCTCTCTTGTGCAAATTTGAAGTACATAAGATAGGCTTGGAAATGTAGACGGTGCTCCGCAATAAGTAGGAGTCTACCACAATTACCAAGCATCGATGCGACCAAATCAATTTAGGAAATATCTAACATGATACATGAACTCAAGAATGTAGGACAAGTGCTCGATATGAGCAGTAGGTGCAGGCTCTGATGCGCTTTCTTCATATAAGTTGGAAACACATGCGTTGTAACTTGATGCACAACGAAAGTGTTAAAACTTTTAATCAAGTTGTAGACAATTAAAAGAGCCGGGACCTTCCTCAAATGAGCTAGGACGTTGCGCTCCGGCGAGAACGCCTTCGCTTATTCCCTAGCGCGCTCCGGCTTTCGAGCCTCTACGGTAGTTCCGTAGTCAATTTTTTCGGACGTTTTCTAGGATCAGAAGGAACCGCGGATTCTTGTTCTTGCGCCGTCCATCACTACAGCCCCTTTCAGGAATGGGAGCTACACTAACATCAAAGCTTGGATAAGGAATAGCGGCCGTAGACATCAGCTAACCTACTTTAGTCAGCCACATTGAGATGAAGGATGAGGCCCTTCAATCCATGAATCAATACCATCAAGAGAAAGAGGTCGCATGGATCCCGATCCGGATAGTAACATCTTACGATCCTCCAGATAGAAAATGATCTCGCTCCTACTCAAAGGATCTTAAACGTAGGATCTATAACGAATTTATAGTCAGGTCTTAAGATTGGTAGGATCTCCTAACGATCCTATAATATTGTTACAAATTTATTTATTCGAATAAAAAAATAAAAGTAAACATAAAGGTCCTTGAGAAAATTACATTTTAACTATTATATATATATATATATATATATATATATTGTATATGTTAGTCTCACTTTCATAAATTTTAATATCTTCTAATAATTTAATGTTATGTTATGAATCTAATACTATATTATCTTACATAAAAATTATTTTTTTATTATTGCACCTATACTAAGAATTATATTGCACTTTAATAAATATTATAGTTCATGAAGATCAAATATTATATATTATTAGGTTAGTATTTTTTAAGAATATATCATATTAATATTACACGAAGTCAATGTAATTGACAATGCTATTACTTTGTAGGTCGATGTATAGTGGGATCCCGAGCATACGGAGTAGATGTGGAAGACATTTAATTCTAGGTGCTCCAGGCATTTGTCTTCGATGTTGTCGGACGCACGACTGTAGGAGAGCGGCCCAATTGGATTGGTGAGTCAATTTGGACCGAGCTACTAGCAAAGTGATTTATTGAGGCATATAAATCAAAGTGCCAAAAAGTGAAGACGAATCACGAGTCCGGCCCGGGAGCATGCCTGCACGTGGTTGGTTGCATTTCGACGTCGACTATTACCAGACGATTGATACTTAATTTTCTATATATTTGTTGAAATTTAAATTGTAAAATATGCTAACCTTGATTTCAAATATAGTAAAAGGAGATGGGTAAAACACCCACCGAAGATGAGAGTTTTTTAAAAACTCATCAGAAAAAGAACTCAAAATGAGTTTCATTGCGTGGTCGGGAGACATGTAAGTTAGTCAATTTCGTAATGTAACTTTCGCTATTTATGAGTCTTGTAATGTCACTTTGTCAACTTACAAGAGTCCTTCAAAGCAAAAGAAGTCGGGCATCATTCATAGGTCACGCAGGAGGGTGACACCATTGATTTATCGACAATTATGGACGGACCATGTTGGAGCGAATAGGGGCTGATCTACGGTCTTGGGTCATCCATTAGTAGTACGGATATTGGTTATGGGTGAAAATAAATACCCGGTGTTTTCGGTGAAAATGCGCGATGACTCTTTAATGACATGTGGGAGCAACGATTAATAGAAATCCAATAGAAGGTCCACGAAGAGGTCCGTCAAGAGGTTCGCCAAGAATTTGAGGTGCAACAAGAATCTTTTGAAGCGCGACAACGAAAAAATATGAGGAGAATGATTCGTGAGGTGATGCGTGGCCAGCAGCAAGACAATGACGACGAAGATGAAGAAGAAAATTAGTTGTTGCTTTAATGATAATTTATTTGTATGACTGTTATCGGACTTGGACCAATGAATTTGGACCTTTCTTTATGCGGATTGAAAACTGAATATTGGTATATTTTTGAATTTTTGAATTTTTTCATGAAAATAGCATTTCCCACGGTTTGAGCGGTAGGAAAGTTTCCCATGGTTGAAGCCGCTGGAAGCATTCCCACGGCTTCAGTCGTGGGAAGTTCCCGTGGCTAGAGCCGAACTCCAGCCGTGGGAAATTCCATTTTCATTTCCTACATGAGCTTCCCGTCCAGCAGTCGTATCCATTTTCTTTATAACCGACCATCTCCATTCTTGATCCGGCCATCACTATTCGAGTCTCGCTTCCATCCTCGTGTAGGCTCCAGCTCCAGTGCCGGCTGCGGCGTCTTCCTCTCCGGCAGTGACCCTTTCTTCCTCTGGCAGCATCTTCTTCCTCCGATGGCGGCTCCCTTTCTCTCTACCCTCTCGTCATCGACAGCTCGAGATCGACAGCTCCTAATCGGCCAACCCGACTGTGGGCATTCGAATTTGGCTCCCGCGGCCGATCCGACTGCGAGCGGCCAGATCTAGTGGCCTGACGGCCTCATCTGGCCTCCAATGACTGGATCTGGTCTCCCATAGCTGGACGGCGGCTGATCGGACCACCCGTCAGCCTTCATTGGCTGCTAGACCTTCTATGGCCGGACCGGTTGCCGAATCTGCGACGCCTATGGGCTCAGAAATGGCCGGGCATTCCCTGGCTCGATACGTGATAGAAAATGGCCGGGCGGACGGCCAGTCGTTCCGGCCGTGGGAGAGATTTTTTTATAAATTGAAATAATCATTCCGACGACTAAAGTCGTGGGAAGGAAACTGCTTCCCACGGCCAAAGCTATCGGAACCTCTCCACGGCTGGAACCGTAGGAACATTTTCCTACGGCCAGAACCATGGGAAATAGTTCCCACGGCTGCAGCCTAAGCCATGGGAACCTTTCCACGATTGCAGCCGTGAGAACCGTTTCCTACGGCTCTAATCGTGGGAAGTTCCCACGCCTTGAACCGTGGGAAGAGTTCCTACGACTGTAGCTGTGGGAACTTTCCACGACTCAAAATGTGGAAAGGATTTTCCTGCGGCCCAAGCCGTGGGAACCTTCCCATGGTTTCGACCGTGAGAACTTCCCACGGCTTTGGCGGCACAGTCAAAAAAGTTTTGCGACGAACAATTTTTCGACGGTTGCCTCCCATCGGAATGACCGTCGAAAATGAATGTTTTTGGCAATTTTTTCAAATTTTTCCACGGCTATAGCTATGGGAAAGAGCGATTTTTCTTGTAGTGATTTTCTTTCGGATGATGTAAAAAAATATCTATTAGACTTGAAAATATGAATAAAGTATTAATGGCCAATGCTTAATTGACTTATATATAAACATAATATTTATGAATAAATATATTACTTTATTATTTTATATTAAAAAATTTATTCATGGGATAGGATCTTCGAAGCCCCTTACGATCCTATCTCGGAAAGCGATCTTGACAACCTTGGTTACAACCAAATAAAAGGAGAGAAAATGCTGGACAAAAGAAAGCTAAAGGCCACTAGCGCAAACATGGAAAATGTGACAACAAAGTTGACATAAATAAAGTGAAATACTGTCACTTTGCTCATGATTGCACTGAGCTTAAGAAGGTATATTCTAAACACAATTCATTTGCTTATGTCTTAATTGCTTAAACTTATCCTTCGTGGATTGAAGTTAACAATGAAAAGGTTGAAGTTAAAGGCATCAAAATGGTGCAAGTTAGAACTTCACAATGTTCAAATTCTTTATCTTCATGACATTTTATACGCTCTAGCTTTTAGACGAAATTTACTTTTTCTGTTCGCATTGGACAAACTTGGTTACGTAATAAGTTTCTAAAGGAAACAAATGACAATATGTCTTGACAATGTTCTTCTATGTAATGGTTTTCTCAATAATGATTTCTATATTATAAATATAGCATTAGCTGCTAATAGTTATTCTTTTATATCATCTATTAACATGAATGAAAATGTCAATATTTGTCATGTCAAACTGAGGCACATTGGTTAAAATCAAATGAATAAACTTGATAGAGAAGGCTTTTTGGGATCTCTTACATAAGTTGATCTTCCAAATTGTGAGAAATGTCTACCTGACAAGAAAATAAGAATATCATTTGGGAAAGAAAACATGTCAACTACCCATTACAATTACTCCATTCGGACATGTGGTCTAATAAATATTCACGCAAGATACATTTTTTCTTATTTCATCACTTTTATATATGATTATTCACATTACGGTGTTGCATACTTGATTTTTCATAAGTCCGAAGCTTAGGGTTATTTTGTACGACTCATGAACATGACAAAAAATCAAGTTGATTGTAAAATTAAAGCTTTGTGAATTGACTGATGATGTGAATATCTCTAACTTATTCAAAAAGTTATTTGATAAAAAGGACTCCACAACAAAAAAAGTGTTGCAAAAAGATGAAATAATACTTGAAATGGTTCGATCATGTCGCAAGCCTAATCTTCTAATTTCGCAATGGAGAGATGCATCATTGATTGCTTCCTACATCTTAAACTGTGTACCATCAAATTTCGTTATTACCGCTCCCTATAAATTTTGAACAAGTGGAAAACCTAATTTTAGTTATTTGCGGCCTTGGGATTGTGCAGTTATGTTTTAAATAATTTCCACAAGTATGGAAAATGTATCTTTATAAAATATTGTGAAACTTCTAAATGCTATGTATTCATAGGTGAAAGGGAAAATGATACATTAATAGTAATCGAAAGTAGAGAAGTGACATTCTTAGAAAATGATTTTCCTAAGCAAGGAGAGATAAAAAAAGGGACTTCTTTTAAATAAAAAAGAAAATCCCGAGTTGATGATGCAAGCAGATCTACCTGTTGATGAATTTGTCTTCTCCATCCCACATCTTGATCCGAGTGGAATAGATTCTCAACCATCAACTAACGAGTTTAAAAGTTTCTTTCGATGGACTACTAAAAAATATGCTCTGACCGAAGATTTGAAAATCGAATGACTGCATGAACATGAGTCATATGAATCCTACATAGTGAGCCTAGAAAATCAACTTGAGCCCAAATCTATTAAAGAGGCTCTCTTGCCCCCTTCTAAGAAAGAATGGATTAAGGCAATATAGGAAGAGTTAGGATATATGCATAAAAATCAAGTCTAGAACTTGGTTGATCTCCTATCAGGTCGTAAGTCAATTGAAAATAAATGAGTTCTTAGGATTAAACATGGAATGTATGGATTAATTGAAATATATAAACTCCGCCTAGTGATGAAAGATTTCACCCAAATAACGGGTGTTAACTATGAAGAAACATTTGCAAATGTTGTAAGATTTGCTTCAATTCATCTAATATTAGCTATAGTTGCACATATGAACTTATAATTATATGAAATGAATGTAAAGACCACATTCTCAATGGAGAACTAGATGAAAACAATTACATAGAGAAACCTCAAGACTTCGTTGTAAAAGGAGAAGAGCATGGAGCAACCTCAAGACTTCGTTGTAAAAGGAGAAGAGAGCAAATTTTATAAACTGTCTATTCATTTATGGATTCAAACAATCATATAGATAATGGCATCTTAGATTTCATCAATCAATCATTTCCGGCGGTTCTAACATTATCGATGGAGATCAATGTGTATATGTTCATAAACTGAGGATAATTTTGTTATCTTAACACTATATGTGGACTCTGATAGCTAAAAAAATAAAGGTTTTTTCATTACCATTAATCAATGGTTGTCCTCATGTTTGAGGTAAAGGAAATGGGTGAATCAACCTACTGTTCCAAAAACTCCTTGCTTTGTCGTAGGAATCATACATAAATTTTTTTTGAAACACTTTCGTATGGATGACTATAAACCCTTTGACATTTCTATTATGAAAGACGAGATTTTAGGTCTGGACATGCACCCTAAAAATTTAGTCGAACAAAAGAAAATGTCTAATGTTCCCTATGCAAGTGTGATCGATAACCTGATATACGTTATGATGTGTACTTGACCAAACATATGTTTTTTCATGGGTCTAGTTAGTTGATATTAGGCTAATCTAGGACGCCAACACTATAAGACAATGAACAAAATCATGAGATACTTTAAGGGTACTGCAGATCTTGCACTATGCTATCACGGAGGAAGTTTACGACTTATTGAATTCACCAATAGGATTGGTGACATTGATGAAAGAAAATTCACCTCTGGATACACATTTTTGCTCACGGTGTTGTTACTTGGAGTAGCAAGAAACATGATTGTGTGACACTGTCAACTATGAAGGCAAAATTCATAACTTGTTCAATGGTAGTAGAAGAGGCTCGATGATTTAAATGATTCTTTCAAAACTTGAGGATTTTTTATAATGCAATGAAGAAAATGATCCTTCATTGTGATAACCAAGCAACTATTGCATTGTGAAGGATCATCTCCAAATCACTTTCGAGAAACGTTACCTAGTGGCTGAGTACTCGGATTATCTCCGTACTTTTCAGCCATCTTCGCATTATACTCATCCTAAAAAATTTAAGCATTGCGCATTTAAAAAATAATTTGCACTAACGTCAACAATCAAGTGAACATGTGATGAGACTTACTAGAAGCCTACAAGCGGTGGACGTGATCAAGTCGTTGGTCTTTCGGCTCTTATGCATGGCCTCATAGACCACACGAAAGTCCACAAAACCACCTTGTTTGTCCTCCTACAATAAAGTTTCAAATTTTATAAAATAAGTATAAGTTAAAATTTGGTTAATAAAATTTGTATGTAAATTACCATGCGCTGTCGATGCTCGTCAAACCCCATCAACCCGCTTGTGTGGATGCGGGCCTCAAGCTTCGAAAATTAGTTAACTCTTGCATTTTTTGACTTTCTTTGTCATTGTTCATTTTTCCTTTATGAACATCAAATACTTAGACTTTGAAAAATTATAAATTTAATAAAAATATTTAAATGTAAACATATTTACTACTTCCTACATAAGGACTCCCAAACTGAACGCCTAATATGCCTTGGGCATCTTTGTATGCCCTGCTTCAAAGTGAGGCCGACGGACGAGACGACCTTGCAAAACTTATATAATCGATATCAGAGACGTTTCACAGCCACCTCCTCAATAGCTCTCCGGATCGTCCCCAATCTAAGATCCAGATGAAACTGATTTACATCCTAAATAATACTATAAAACTTAGTAATTTAAAAATAATATAAAATAAATTATGTAACCCAAAATAAATTATAAAATAAAACTTGTACAACTTATTTAACTTACGGCCAAGCAATATTATTCACAGTGACCACCCCGATAGCATGTAGTTCATCTTCATCTGTCGAAGAGGAATCATCACTCGGTACAGCTGGGGTAGGTTGAGAAGGTCCGACATGATCTACAGGCCCTAGTACAAAATAAATAATTAGTGTCATACCAAATTAAACTAGTGATAATTGATATATGTACAGTAAAGTTATTACCTCGAGTGATGTCTATTGCTGCATGATTCATGGCAGTCCGCTCGTCAGAATGTGACAAGCTGGTTGCTTGTGCTATCGGCAGCATAACAGGTGACATTAATAAAAAATTAATTAATGAAATTAATTAAGAAATATTCTAACAATAATAAATATATCACCTGGGTAGGATGTCGCTCACCGTGGTGAAGCGTCCAGTAATCTCGGCGATGGCGTAGCAACTATCATCATAAAAAAATACTTAAAATACTTGCATGTATTTAAATTTATGTAATATACAGAAAATAATCTAGTGTGACATGTCGATCGTCGTCGTGCAATCGAGACGTCCCGACTATGTGCCCCTTTGACGGTGGAACAATTGTCACAAAAATAAAATAATTAGAAAATTGTATCGCCTACCATGTATCGCCTACTATGTGACACGTACCTGGAGTGATACGTGGACATGACCCACCAATGGATCGCCTACCATGTGATGATCCGGCTATGTGCCCCCTCGACGACGGAGCAATTGACATTATTAAAAAAATGAATGTAACTATTATAAGCAACTATAAATAAGCAATTGACAATAAATATAATACCTGGTGGTCGTGATGGCTCACTCACCTATAATGAACGCCTAGAAGAGCGAGATGATCCAAAAGCTCAACCTCTAGTAACCATGACAGGAAAAAGTAACAAACTTGTGTTATTATTAGTAACCATATATAATTAAAAAAAGTAACAAGCTTGTGTCATTAGAAGAACTACTGGATTCATTCATTTGTTTCGTATTCTGATTCATTTTCATCATCTTTGTTGTCTTCGCTATAATCTTGATTCGAGTCATCGTCAATAAAATTGTCAAAGTTCACTTCTAAGAGGTTATTTGAATTGAACTCTTCCATTGGCTCAGCGTCATCGACTAATTGAATATTCTCAACTCCATTGGCTATATCAATCATCTCATTCACTCGATCTTCTTGATAATAATTATCTACTGGCACATCGATGTATACGGATGATGTTTCATTAACATCTACCGTTGTTTTTGCTAAGAATAGTCTACTTCTCACTTTGCATGACGTTCACCATTCATCCTTGGTTTTTTTCGATGGATACTTAGTATAGTGCACTTGTTGCGCTTGTTTCACTAATACGAATGGATCGTATGACTGAAGTCTCGATCGAGGGTTAATATCCACAATTTAAACTTTTGATCGATTCGAACTCCTTTCTCTGGATCGACCAACGACATTTTAGCACCACGTCTTTGTTCGATTTTCCCAAATAAGACAATTCTATAATGTCTTCTATAATGCCATAGTAATCAAAGTCATTGTCCCCGTACATGCTTTCTAAAACACATATGCCGCTATTAACAGTTGAATGTTGTGGGCTATATTCTTCTGTATGGAATCTATATCCATTAACTATGATGCCATAGTAGCTACGAACTTGTTTCCTCGGTCCATGATCCAAATCTCGAATTTTTAAATATATGACTGAGCCATTAATAACCTACAAGAAACATAACTAAAACTTTATTAAAAGTTACAAATGAGTTGTAATAATTACAGACAATCGGAAAGAATTCTCACTTCACATCTTAACCAATCAACAAAATGTTTGTATCATAGTTTCAATAATTCATCGTCTGAAACTAACGGATTGATTTCTCGATGTAATTCTTCAAATTTCCTGAATTCATAGTTGTCAATTAATGAAATCACATAGCAACGATTAATTTTAAATTATATAACATATTAAAATAAATTGTCTTACTCGAGATACATTGTCACCTCACTACAATTTGCAAGGACATAATTCTTAACGGCGGTGAGATCTCTGTCATCAAGACAACTTTGCATCCTGTACCAAGAAGCTGGCATGGGTACTTGAAGATGGATAAAGTATTTATATTAACATCTCTTTCACCACCGTCATCGTTTCTTGAAACTTGGGTATGTGGTGATTGTATGTGTGGCTCAAAGTACTTTGAAGTGAAGTTTGACACATCTTCAATGAAATATGCTTCACATATAGAGCCTTCAATCTTCGCCTTATTCTTCGCCTTCCTTTTAAAATATAACATGCACCTTTCGAAAGGATACATCCACCGATTCTGAACTGGACTTGCAACTTTTGTTTCATATGAAAGATATACAATCAAGTGCTCCATCACATCGAAAAAAGAAGGTGAAAATATATTCTCGGTCTTGCACACGATAATCACAATAGAAGCCTCCAACCAAGAGATGTCTTCTTCCCGAATGATGGATGTACAAAGCTTTTTAAAAAACATAGATAACTCTGTTAAAAATTTCCATATGGCCTTTGGCAAAAGTTCTTTATAGGCAATTGGAAGCAGCCTTTGCATAAAAAAATAACAATTATGACTCTTCATCCCATGTATCTTCCCATTTTCGAGGTTAAAATAATGAGATATATTTGATACATATCCATCGGGGAATTTCAATTGCTTGACCCATTCGAAAATCACTTTTCTTTGATCATTGCTCAAAACATAAGTAGCTTATGTCTTTTTGCATTTACCATTTTTAAGATGAATGATATTTAGCTCTGGTCTTCTGCATATAACTTTTATTTCTTCGTGCACTTGTATGCTATCTTTTGTTCTTCCTTTAACATCCATAATACTGTTGAATATGTTGTCAAATATGTTCTTCTCCACATGCATAACATCCAAGTTATGATGTACCAAGTTTGAAAACCAATAAGACAACTCCCAAGAAAATACTTCTTTTCTCCTAATTATGTTTACTTCCAAACCCAATTTGCTTGTAAGAATCGGCCTTCAATTCGAATGAGACTTCATTAAGCTTGTTTACTTGCACTAGCAATTCTTGTCCCATCAAATGACTTGGTGGCAATGTGTTCTCAGTTGTATTTTTTTAAATGAGTTTCGATCGTGATGCATCAAATTTTCCAATGGCAAAAACATCACAATCAAACCAGCAAACTTTCCTACAATTTTTGAAATAAAATGATTTCTTTCCACATATGGGACAAGAAAGTTTACCTTTTGTGATCCAACCACTCAACATTTCGGAAAATCACTTAGGGTCCACATTAATGTGGCTCTCATGATGAAATTTTTCTTCTTAGATTTGTCATAGGTAACCATGCCATCCTCCCACAACATGTTGAGTTCATCAATCAAAGGTCTTAAGTAAACATCTAAACTTTTACTAGGAGATCGAGGACCTGGATCATATAGGTAAGCAACATGTTCTCTCATCTCATATACATGCTTGGAGGCAAATTATAAGGTGTCACAAAAACTGGCCAACATGAATAAGCGATACTTGATGAGCCAAATGATCGGTGCAAAGTCCTAATCTATCATTGCATGATTCTACTGAAAAAGTCGGATGAAGTGCATCAAATCATTTCCATGCCTTAACATTTGAAGGATGTGCAATGTAATTTTGATCATCATGTGCCCCTTCCTAGTGCCACATCATAAATGATGCAGTTTTCTCATAAAGAAATAGTCGTTGCAATCTTGGAACAATGTGAAAGTATCTGAATACTACATTTGCCACCTTTTCTTTCGAACTTTGAGAATTCTTTTTCGTCTTGTATCTAGGCTCGTCACAAATAGAACAACTCATAAGTGAGTTGTTTTCCTTGTAATACAACATACAATGATTGCAACATGCATCAATCTTCTAATATTCCTACCCTAAATCTCTCATCAATCTTTTGCACTTGTAAAAATTTTCCGATAATTTCTCTGAAGCTGTAAGCATACTTTTAATAATGGCAATCATCCGGTTCAAAACAACTTTCACTCATATTAAATTCTTATTTCAAGTTCATTAGTTGTGCCACTACAAAAAGTGTAGTTTGTTTCATGCATCATTCCCATAAAGGTTTGTCTGCTTCTTTGAGAAGATTATAAAATTTAGAAGCCGAAAGATTTGGGTCTTCTTTGACCAATGTTTCATCAACATTTTCTCCTAACATTGTAGCTCATATCATGTCCTTGTACGGATTGCTCGACTCGCCAACATTGGTATCTACATTAGTTGTCTCTTTAGCCCATCTTTCTTCACCATGAAAGAATCAATTTGTGTACGTCAGTAAGAAACTATTGTAATATAAATCCTTCTGCATATCATATCTTACTTTCCACTGATAACATTTGTACTTCCGGCATGGACATAAGATTTCGCCATATGTAGAAGTAACACCTTCATTTTGATAAGCCACATTAATAATTCATCAACACCATCCTTATATTCTTATGTTATAATGCCATGTTTATCCTTCCAACGACGAATCCAACTATGATATGACTTTGTCATTTCTGTAATGGACAATATTAAGCCATATGTTAATAAATTATTGTACTTGAAACATGTTATTTTGAAGTTATGAAGTCCAAAATCACATGTTTTAAATACTTGATCGTCGTTACCGATCAATGGATTATCATATTCTAATCTCATTTTTTAATGTTCTCATTTTAATTAACGATAATGTTCATTCACATTCTTGTTAACTGTGATGAGAACATGATAAAAAAAAGCCAAAAATTTGATAATAATTGATCAATATTTGATTTGGAGTTGAATTTCATCGAATATAGATTTGATGGATAATTCAGAATAATATAGTTAATTTATTCATTTATTTCTCAAGTCACGATGTTCATCTAATTGGAGGCATAAATTTAAAAAATAATTTAGTTTGTTCATCTATTTTTCAAGTCATGATATTCATATAGTTGAAAGCATAGTTTTGAATTAACATAATTAAGAACATATATTCATCTAAATTAAGGCATAATTAAGAAATAATATAGTTTGTTCATGTATTCATCTAAATTAAGGCAATTAAGAAGATGGCCATCTTCAATTTCAAGTTAAAAAGAAATCAATTAACAGAAAAGGACGTACTGTACGACGGTGGGGCGATGTCCGATTGCGGTAGTGGAGGAGGGTAGCGTCTGGCGGTGGAGCGGCCGAGGAGGGTAGCATCTGGTGGTGGAGTGGCCGACGAGGGCAGCGGGCGAGGGCGGTGTCCAACTGCGGAGCAATTTGGGTGGCGGCGGAGCAAGACGCGCGGTGGCGAAGCAAGTTGTGTGGCGGTGGGTGGAGGGCGGCGGGACAAGACACGCGATAGCGGAGCAAGTCGCGCGGCGGCGGAGCAAGTTGGGCGGCGGTTGGGTGGAGGACGGCGGAGCAAGTCGGGTGGCGGTTGGGCGGAGGAGGCTGGCGGAGGGCGGAGGAGGCCGGAGTAAGGTAGAGGAGGACGGAGAAGGGTGAATGAGGCTGGAGAAGGGCGGAGGCGGCCAGCGGAGGGCGGAGGAGGCCGGTGCAGGGCGGAGGAGGGTGGAGAAGGGCGAAGGAGGTCGGAGAAGGGCGAAGGAGGGCGGTTGGGCGGAGGAGGCTGGTGCAAGGCAAATTGAAGTAGGGCGGTTGGGTGGACGATGATAGGGTTCGACGAGGGCGGGGTCAGGCTTCGAGCGTCGGAACAACAATCGTCGGCCATCAGGCATCGGTCGATCATGGTGAAAATCGGCGGGGGCGAGTAATAGTGAAAAGTGAAAATGCAGAAGAGGGGTTAGAGATTTAACTTAAGTATTTAGAGCCTCCATAAAAAACAATGCTACTTAGACGCTAAGAAGGCGCCACTTATCTTGAGACGCTATTTCGAGGCTGTATTGACACGATTTGGAATATTTTCCGAATTTAATTCTTTTCCTAATTCAAGAGGAGTTAGAGATTTAACTTTAGATTATATTATAAGTTTATATTATATTACAAGTTTATGCATTATAAGTTTATATATTATAAGTTTACACATTATAACTTTATATTATATTAAGATTATATTAAAATAGCATTATATGGCAAAATTGTGTATATGTATATCTAATATATGTGTATGTATATGTATATATATGCGTATGTGTATATGTATTATAAGTATATATGTGTGCGAGATTAATTCACAATAACGTGTATATGTATACGTATTAAAAGAATATATGTGTGAGTATATGTTTATATGTGTGAGATTAAGTGATAATGATATGTATATGTGTACATGTTATATATAAGTATAAGTATATATGTGTATTTATATGTCAATATGTGCCCGATTAAGTGAGGGTGTCGGCTAATGCGGCGCTAGAGAGATGCTAATGAGTTACTAAAATATATTAGTGACACCCTAGAATCGCAATAATGTCTCAATTATCTTAGCGTCTCAAAGTCGCGACGCTAGAGAGACGCTAATAGTGCCTCGTCGACTATCACTGCGGCTATATTGTGGCACTATATTGACGCTATTGAGTCTCCATGGTGGTGCTAAAATGAAATATTTTGTAACAAATTGATCACAATAGGTTTTTAACCCATTTTCTATTCAATTCACCCATATCGAGTCCTCATTTTGACTAACTTTTGGCCAATTATGCTTGGAATGCAATGGATTGTGATAACTAACTGATCTTTCTTATTTTATACTTAATTCCATGTGCATAGAGGTTCTCAATTGCTAAAATCCATAAATATCTCAATTCTATGTCAAGTTATCATTTTTTGGGCAAGTTATCATTTTTCCAATTGAGCTGATTTCTAGTGATTATCTTGCCCTAAATCCTTTGCCATTATTAATTAATCATATTTGAATGATCATATTTCAACTTGTGCAAAGTTATCATTCCATTTCACAAGTTATCATTTTTTAGTGTCAAGTTATCATTTTAGGGCAAAATTGTCATTTCGATATGCAAAGTTATCAATTCTGCATAAAGGCATTAGGCAATCATCAAATTACTGTCCTAGCTCCTTGCTGCTCTGATTTGATCACATTTGGACAACCACAACAAAAGTTATAACAAGTTATCATTTTATGGCAACAAGTTATCATTCCGTGTCACCAAAGTTATCATTACTATGAAACTTATCCACATTTGATTTCTGACCTCATTCACTTGCCATCCTAATCTCTTTGATGCCTTCAATGCTTTGAACCACTCATATTTGGACAATTTTCATGATATATGCAAGGTTATCATTCCGGGCTTCAAAGTTATCAATTTTTATTTATGATTTTCATTCCTGCACAACACCAAATCCCATTTGATAATTGAGCTGATAATTGTCATTGTCCAAATTCTTATTTGTTAAAATCCTATTCAAGGACTTTGATACTTACTATTTTGGCCTTTCTAACAGGGAAAAGAGGGCTGCACAAGGAGGAAAAAGGAGGGGGGACCACTTGCTTTTTGGCTGTCTAAAAAGCTAGCACTGCAGATATTTTCTGGATAGGACACATGGCACAATCAGGGAGTGATGGAACCTTCTCATTTGCATCCAAGGGTGATTAGAGGACAGATATAAGCTGAGAAACCATGGAGAAGAAAAGGGGGCTGCCATTGCAAGGGTTTGAGCAGAGAGGAGTTGAAGAATTGCAATCCTGATTTCTCCTGTCGACAGATTTGATTCAAGGATGTTTTGTATCAGCTTCCCCTTCTATTTTGTATCTAACTTTGTAATTATGAGGAGCTAAATTCTAACTCTCCTAGGATAGGGTAGTAGTCTAGTTTAATTGTGGATGGATTATGGACAATTCTGATTTCCTGCACTGATTTTCTGATTCTGTGGATTCTGAATTCATATGAATCTGTTCTTGTTATTGTAAGATCCTACTTGTATACAACTGAGAGGTTGTCATTTGATCTACTCTATGTTCAAAAATGAATTAAGAACCAATGCCATGTTTCTAGATTCAATCCCAATTAGGAATCTGATTTTCTAATTTCTGAATTCTGATTTTTGATTCCTGAATTGTTAAAATCTGTTTATCATTTAGGGGCCTTGATTTCTTAGCAACTGAGAAGCTAATCGTTAGGTTCCTTCTTGTTCAGAAATGAATCAAGAGACAATGGTATTCCCAAGGTTTCAATCTTTGAAGTGTCGCAACTTGAGTTTGAGCCTAATGATAACTTGATATTCAGTGGGGATCCTCCTCTAATTAAATCTAGCTAACATTTATATGAGAATATAATGATTATTTTTGGACAAATTAAGCTGTGAGAGCAGCCATGTTAACGTTGAATCATATTTGACTAAAAATTGATAACTTGTTCCATTCCATCCCTAATTAAATTAGATGAACCCCAAATCCTAGGAGAACCTTCCTCATTGATAGATAAACCCTTTTAGCCCTTAGTTTAACATTTATAATTCAGTTCAGATAACTTTTCAAAAGTCCAAAAACAGTTATCATTTTGCCATTTTCAAAAATCTGTTTTATGAAATCTTTAATTTCCTCAAATTGTAACTTTAGTGTAGGCTAGTCTACATTGTTTAGGGAGTCTTTGGCTACAAATCACTGTAGATACGACATTTAGGGTTTATTACAATTGACATGTGCACTGCAGTAGAGAGTGAATTAGATAGTTAAATCAAAAATTAAAAAATCTCACTTTTGACCCCAAAATCAGCAAGTTATCACTACACTCCTCAATATCACTATCAAGTTTTTAGCGCGTTGCCGGGGATTTGAGGTCAATTAGATTAACTTAGATAATTTAGATTAGTTTTAGACTAGTTATTAGTCCATTTATTAGGTCAATTTTCAGTTTTTGCAAGTTATCATTCTGAATTTTCAATTTTGTCTAGTTTTCTTTCTTTTCTGAATTTGATACTTCTGAATTCATTTATGTAGGATTTGGACAATCAAGAGGACCATTATCAATCAGGAAATCAACCTGAAAGAAGATTCTTGAGAAAGAGAAGATTGCAAAGGATGGAGACAAGAAGGAGAATTTTTGAAAAGGAAGAAGAGGAGGTTAACATGGCTGCACCAAGGACACTCAAGGATTTCTATTCACCTAGCAATGTTAGAAATCAACAAGGGAATGGAGTCCTAGCACCTGCTGCCAACTTTGAAGTGAATCCAGCACTAGTCACAATGATAAGGAAATATCAATTTGCAAGATTGGGGAATGAGGATCCAGCTTCACATTAGGACAATTTCAAGGAAATATGCAGCACTGTCCATTTCAATAACACCCCTATGGATGCTGTCTACATGAGGTTATTCCCCTTCTCACTCAAGGACAAGGCAAAGACTTGGTACAAGACCCTCAAACTTGAAGAGATTGCCACTTGGGAGTCCATAATCCAATTGTTTCTAGCTGAATCCTTTCCACCTAGCAAAACTGACAACTATAGGGATCAGATTGTGAGGTTTTATCAATTGGATCAAGAAAACATATGTGATGCATGGCAAGGACTCCAAAGCTTGCTGAGGGCATGTCCACACCATGGCTTTGAAAAATGGCAATTGGTTAACTACTTCCACAAGGGATTGAACTATCCATCCAAGGTGGCATTGGATACTGCTACAGGAAGGATTTTTCCATCTAGGAACATTGATGAAGCCTACCAATTGATTGAGAATATTGCCAAGAACCACCATTTCCTTACACATGATAGGACAAGGAGGCCATCCAATGATAATCAAGTCAACAACATTGCTGTCCAGATTTTGCAAAAGACATTGGAGAAGCTGAATTTGTCAACTAATGTGGGAAAGGCATCCAATCCTGAAACAAGGTGTGATGTATGTGGAAACCAAGGCCATGTCACTGAGAGTTGCAACTTGATAATGCAGCAATATGAGCAATCCATTGATCAAGTGAATACAGTAGGGAATTATAGAGTGAAGCCCCCTGCTGAATTCTATACCCCAGAAAATAGGAACTATCCCTACTTCTCCTATAAGGCCAATCACTACCAAGGGCCATCCATGCAGAATTCTAATTGGCAGCCCAAGATTTTGCCAAGGAATGAACCACCTCCATATCAAAATCAGTCCTCAACCATTCCAATGCAAACACCTCCTTATGAGCAGCCACCACAAACTCAAACCACTCAATTCTCAAAGATGAAAGAATTGCTGCAACAAATTCTAAAGAAACAGGAAAAGCAAGAGGAGGTAATGCAGAAGTTAACCAATGGATATGAAGCCTTGAGTGCCAACCAGAAGTTGCTTGAAAGACAAATTGCTCAACAAGCTAGCACTTCAGCTGGACCACCCATGTTCTTTCCAGGACAACCAGAAGTGAACCCAAGGGAACAAGCCAAAGCTATCCAACTCAGGAGTGGAAGGACTGTGGAGGATCCAATGAAGAATGTTGAAGACAATTCAGCTCAAACAAATCCAAACTCCAAGGCTGCTGAAGATCCAAATGAAGAACCTATGGTTGAAATCAAAAATCAAGGCCCTCAAACTGAAGTCAAGGCCAGGGTTTTTGACAAAGTGCCTTTCCCTCAAAGACTAATCAAGGCAAGGCAGGATCAACAGTATGGGAGGTTCCTTGAAATCGTGAAGAAATTATATATCAATGTGCCATTTGTGGAAGCAATTCAGGAAATGCCCTCCTATGCCATGTTTTTAAAGGATATCTTGACCAAGAAAAGGAGGATTACGGAACATGAAACCATTGCCTTGACTGAGGAAGCTTCTGCCATCATCCAAAACAAGTTGCCACCCAAGTTAAAGATCCAGGAAGCTTCTCAATTCCTTGTGACATTGGAAATAGAAAAGTTCAGAGGGCAATGTGTGATTTGGGTGCATCAGTGAGTGTAATCCCTCTTTCACTTTGTAGGAAGTTAGAAGTTGGAGATATGAAGCCTATCAACATGTCCTTGCAAGTTGCTGATAGATTCATCAAGTACCCACATGGAATTATTGAAGACATACCCCTCAAAGTTGGAAAATTTTATATTCCTGTGGACTTTGTGGTGCTTGACATGGATGAGGACCTGAACACCCCAATTCTTCTAGGCAGACCCTTCTTAGCCACTGCAGGAGCTGTCATAGATGTCAAGGATGGCAGATTGACCTTCCAAATTGGGGAGGACAAGATAGAATTTAATTTGGCACAAGTTATTAGTAGGCAAATTTTTAGGAAAGTGAAATTGAAGATGGGCAGCTAGATCAGATTATAGAGCAAGTTTCTGCAATAATTCCCATTGAAGATCCATTGCAAAGGTGCCTAATGTTTGATCACTTGAAGGAACTAGAAGATCCAGAGGCTAAGGCATGCCAATCTCAGTTGAATTCCCTCAAATCAGTGGACAAATCTGAAATTCAGAATGAGGTGCAACAGGTTATCATTGCTGAACTCCAACCCAATTCAACTCATGATAACTCTTTTAAATTGGAGCTCAAGCCTCTCCCTAGCAACTTGAAGTATGAATTCTTGGGAGAGAACTCAACATTTTCAGTAATTATCAATGCCAATTTGCCAAAGGAACAAGTGCATGAGCTGCTGAAGAGATTGAAGCTGTATAGGGAGGTAATTGTCTATTCAATTGAAGATATCAAGGGTATTAATCCTTCAATTTGCATGCACAGGATCCCTATGGAGGACAACTACAAACCCTCAATTGAATGCCAAAGAAGACTCAATCCAGTGATGAAGGAAGTTGTCAAGAAGGAAGTTATGAAGTTGCTGAATGTTGGAATCATATATTCTATTTCAGATAGTGAATGAGTCAGCCCTGTCCAAGTTGTGCCAAAGAAAGGAGGGATTACAGTAGTCAAATCAGATTCAGATGAGTTGATCTCTACTAGGACAGTGACAGGGTGGAGAATCTGTATTGACTTCAGAAAATTGAACAAGGCAACCGAGAAGGACCATTTTCCACTCCCTTTCATTGACCAAATGCTTGAGAGGTTGGCCAAGCATTCCCACTTTTGCTATTTGGATGGCTACTCATGGTTTCTTCAGATTCCAATCCATCCACAAGACCAGCACAAGACTACCTTCACTTGTCCATATGGAACATTTATATATAGGAGGATGCCATTTGGATTGTACAATGCCCCTGCCACATTTTAGAGATGCATGATGTCCATCTTTTCAGATTTCATTGAGGACATTATGGAGTTGTTTATGGATGACTTTTCAGTTTATGGGGATTCCTTTGAGGCATGTTTGGAAAATTTGACAAAGATGCAGGGAATCCAATATAATTCTGAATTGGGAAAAGTGCCACTTCATGGTTCAAGAAAGAGTGGTATTGGGCCACATTGTATCTAGTAGAGGGATTGAAATGGACAAAGCAAAGATTGAGGTCATTGAGAAGCTACCACATCCAAAGAATGTGAAGGCTATAAGGAGTTTCTTGGGTCATGCTGGATTCTATAGAAGATTCATTAAAAACTTTTCAATGATAACCAAACCCTTCACAAGATTGCTAGCAAAGGATGCTGAGTTCAGTTTCAATGAGGATTGCATGAAGGCCTTTAATCAGTTGAAAGAAGCCCTCATTTCAGCTCCTATAGTGCAACCACCAGATTGGACATTACCCTTTGAAATCATGTGTGATGCATCTAACCAGGCAGTAGGGGCAGTGCTGGGACAAACCAAAGACAAGAAGCATTATGTCATTTGCTATGCTAGCAAGACATTAGATGAGGCTCAAATCAATTATGCCACCACTGAGAAGGAGCTACTAGCTGTGGTATTTGCATTTGATAAGTTCAGGTCTTATCTAATTGGAGCCAAGATGATTGTGTACACTGACCACCAAGCAGTGAGGCACCTGATCAACAAGAAAGAATCCAAACCAAGACTTATAAGATAGATCCTATTGCTACAAGAATTTGATGTGGAGATCAGGGACAAAAGAGGGATAGAAAATTTGGTTGTTGACCATTTGTCAAGAATGGAAGGAATTCAGGATTCTCCATCAATTCCTATTAATGATTCATTCCCTGATGACTTCCTAATGGCCATATGAGCTGCTCAAACTCCTTGGTATGCTGACATTGTAAATTACTTGGCTTGTGGAATCATTCCACCTGAATACTCTTATCAACAAAAGAAGAAGTTCTTCCATGATATAAAAGACTTCGACTAGGATGATACCCTCATGTTCAAGAAGTCCCCTGATGACATTTTCAGAAGGTGTGTGCCAGAAGCTGAATTCCAATCCATTTTGTATGAATGCCACTCATCTCCATATGGTGGACATGGAGCTACCCAAAAGACAGCTGCTAGGGTTCTACAATCTGGTTTCTATTGGCCCTCATTCAAAGATGCTCATATATATGTCAAAAGTTGTGATGTGTGCCAAAGAGCAAGGTCAATTTCTAGGAGGAATGAAATGCCACAGAAAGGGATCCTAGAAGTTGAAATTTTTTATGCTTGGGGCATTGATTACATAGGACCCTTCCCTAGCTCCTTTGGATACAAATTCATATTGTTGGTTGTTGATTATGTATCCAAGTGGATAGAAGCCATCCCCACAATAGCTGCTGACTCTAGGGCTATTATCAAGTTGTTCAAGGATACAATTTTCCCAAGATTTGAAATTCCAAGGGTGGTTATCAGTGATGGAGGCACCCACTTCATTGAAAAGTGTTTTGAGAACCTCCTAAGCAAGTATGGGGTAAAGCATAAGATTTCAACAGCCTATCACCCTCAAACAAATGGCCAAGCTGAAATTTCAAATAGGGAAATTAAGACCATTTTGGAAAAAAATAATTTCCTTGACTAGAAAGGATTGGAGTTTGAAGTTGAATGAGGCACTTTGGGCCTACAGGACAGCATATAAATCTCCAATTGATGTCTCCCCATACAAGTTGGTTTATGCAAAAACATGCCACTTGCCAATTGAACTCAAACACAAGGCATATTTGGCTGTCAAGGCACTAAATTTTGATATGCATGCTTGTGGACAGAAAAGACTCCTACAAATTGATGAATTGAATGAGATTAGGATCAATGCCTACCATAATTCAGAATTCTACAAGGAAAGGACCAAGAGGTGGCATGATAGCAGGATTTTGAAGAAGGATTTCAAAGTTGGAGACCTTGTGTTGCTATTTTCATTTAGGGAGTACTCCTACCCTCATTTTTTTATTTTCTCACTGAAATCTCAATGATAACTGATATTATCTTTTCCTTCATGCTACAATTATCATATTGACATCTGAATTATCATTCATATCAGTTATCCAAATCCATCATTGCTGAATTTCAGTGAATTTTAACGCATTTCAATGCATTATTGAATCCTGCATCCCAAAAATCTGATATTGCAGATTTCATTGCTATCCTTTATTTCTCTGCAGTATTGGTTGCACATCATGAAGTATGGACCACCCAAAGCCCCTGTTTGAGATGCAGGACCCAAAAGGATTCAATTGCACAATTCCAAGAATTCAATACCCTCCCAACCCTCTTCCTTGCCTATATTTTCACCACTATGGACAGTGCTGAGAATAAGCTTGGGGGAGGAAACCTGGTGCTTTTCTAAACTTTACACCATATTTTCAATCTATTTTAATGCTCATATCATCATTTACTACAAAGTTATCACTGTTTGAACAAGTTATCATTGATTCCACTCGGTTATCACTAGTTATCATTTTTTGAGTTCAATTCAATCCCTGCCTTCATTTTAACTCTAAAATGGGTGAAATCCTTCATTATGACAGTTAGTACACTCCAATACCAAGTGTACAATTTGGCCATTAGCCTTCTTGCTTTAATTGACTTATCAATTCAGATGCATTTGAATTAAATTTCAGCTGAAAATTTTTCTTTTTGTGGGTAACACTAGCTGACATTCATGGATTGAATTAGTAATATATGATGTCTAGAAAGGAGTCAAGGCTCTTGCTGCCATGTTAAATAGGAAAATTTGACTTTTTGGACCAAGGGATCTAAACCTTACTCAAGTTTGAACTATTGCTCACTTCATGAACAGAATAGAAAAAGAAAAATGGAGAAAAGAAAAAGTGAAAAGTTGCATTTTGCATTGCATGCATGCATAAATAAAGAGAGTGAAATTTCAAAATGGAACATCTCCTTAATAAAGCCAGGATTTTTATCCTGTGACCAGCATGAATAAAAATCAAGTCTTGACCTGTTTACTTGCATTTCATGAATAAAAGTCAGGTGTTAAACCTGTTTAAGCAGTGGAAAATCTGTTCATGAAGAGATTTGTAATTCAACCCCTTTGTAAAGTTGACAATTCCTGAAATTCAAACATGTTATTGCTAGTACTTCTTTCATGGCTTAAATTTGCTTTAGCCTTTGTGATTCCCTAGCTAGAAATTGAGTTTTTGGAAAGAATGAAGTGTTGGCAAAGTGGGAAACTCATTGGACTTAAATCAGCTGATTTTTAATCCATTTGTGGGTTGCTAATTTAAGTTTGCCCTTAATTTCTGAATGTTTTGCTTGAGGACAAGCAAAAGGCTAAGCTTGTGGGAGTTTGATCACTAGTTGATCACAATAGGTTTTAACCCATTTTCTATTTAATTTACCCATATCGAGCCCTCATTTTGACTAACTTTTGGCCAATTATGCTTGGAATGCAATGGATTGTGATAACTAACTGATCTTTCTCATTTTATACTTAATTCCATGTGCATAGAGGTTTTAAATTGCTAAATCCATAAATATCTCAATTCTATGTCAAGTTATCATTTTTTGGGCAAGTTATCATTCCAAAGTGCAAGTTATCATTTTTCCAATTGAGCTGATTTCTGGTGATTATCTTGCCCTAAATCCTTTGCCATTATTAATTAATCATATTTCAACTTGTGCAAAGTTATCATTCCATTTTACAAGTTATCATTTTTTAGTGTCAAGTTATCATTTTAGGGCAAAATTGTCATTTCGATATGCAAAGTTATCAATTCTGCATAAAAGGCATTAGGCAATCATCAAGTTACTGTCCTAACTCCTTGCTGCTATGATTTGATCACATTTGGATAACCACAATAAAAGTTATGACAAGTTATCATTTTATGGCAACAAGTTATCATTCCGGGTCACCAAAGTTATCATTACTATGAAATCTTATCCACATTTTATGGCAACAAGTTATCATTCCGGGTCACCAAAGTTATCTTTCTAGCAGGGAAAAGAAGGCTGCACAAAGAGAAAAAAGGAGGGGGGACCACTTGCTTTTTGGCTGTCCAAAAAGCTGGCACTGTAGATATTTTCTGGACAGGACACATGGCACAATCAGGGAGTGATGGAACCTTCTCATTTGCATCGAAAGGTGATTAGAGGATAGATATAAGCTGAGAAACCAGGGAGAAGAAAGGGGGTTGCCATTGCAAGGGTTTGAGCAGAGAGGAGCTGAAGAATTTCAATCCTGATTTCTCCTATCGACAGATTTGATTCAAGGATGTTTTGCATCAGCTTCCCCTTCTATTTTGTATCTAACTTTGTAATTATGAGGAGCTAAATTCTAACTCTCCTAGGATAGGGTAGTAGTCTAGTTTAATTGTGGATGGATTATGGACAATTCTGATTTCCTGCACTGATTTTCTGATTCTGTGGATTCTGAACTCATATGAATCTGTTGTTGTCATTGTAAGATCCTACTTGTATTTACAACTGAGAGGTTGTCGTTTGATCTACTCTTTGTTCAGAAATGAATCAAGAACCAATGCCAAGTTTCTAGATTCAACACCAATTAGGAATTTGATTTTCTAATTTCTGATTCCTGAATTGTTAAAATATGTTTATCATTTAGGGGCCTTGATTTCTTAGCAGCTGAGAAGCTAATCTTTAGGTTCCTTCTTGTTCAGAAATGAATCAAAAGACAATGGTATTCCCAAGGTTTCAATCTTTGAAGTGACGCAACTTTTCATTGCTAATTTCTTATTTTCAATCTGATTTTCAAATCTGAATTCTTGAATTTGTGGAATCTGCCTTGTTATTGTTAATCCCCTAATTTCAGGTTATCTTATAGTTCAGAGATGCACCAAGAAGCAATAACATTTGCTGAGTTCCCATATGTAATTGTTTACTGATTTTATCCAATTCATTAGTGATAATGTGGATTTCATTTCCATTTGCAGCTGAGAGGCTGATTTAAAATCCTCTTGTAATTTAGAGATGAACCAAGAAGCATTAGCACTAACGTTGGATTGATTTCATTCCTGTTTAGTTAATGAAGTAATTCCCTCATATTTAAAGTGCAATTGATTGTTATCATTTCAGATTTCACTAAATTGCCAAAAATTAGCAAGGAACTTAAGTTCGAGTCTAATGATAACTTGATATTCAGTGGGGATCCTCCTCTAATTCAATCTAGCTAACATTTATATAAGAATATAATTATTAGTTTTGGACAAATTAAGCTGTGAGAGCAACCATGTTAAGGTTGAATCAGATTTGACTAAAATTTGATAACTTGTTCCATTCTATCCCTAATTAAATTAGATGAACCCAAATCCTAGGAGAACCTTCCTCATTGATAGATAAACCCTTTTAGTCCTTAGTTTAGCATTTATAATTCAGTTCAGATAATTTTTCAAAAGTCCAAAAACAGTTATCATTTTGCCATTTTCAAAAATCTGTTTTATGAAATCTTTAATTTCTTGAAATTGTAACTTTAGTTTAGGCTAGTTTAGATTGTTTAGGGAGTCTTTGGCTTCAAATCACTATGGATACGACATTTAGAGTTTACTAAAATTGACCTGTGCACTGTAGAGAGTGAATTAGGGAGTTAAATCAAAAATTGAAAAATCTCACTTTTGACCCCAAAATCAGCAAGTTATCACTACACTCCTCAATATCACTATCACAAATCATGTCACTTAATTCAACCATCATAATTTCATAATTAAGAATATAAAAATAATATATGTATAATTAAGATATGATATATATTGTATGCATAAGTAACATATATAATATAGGTAACAAATATATATTTAGGAACACTCCTATGATACAGGCATATATAGTAATTATGTAGGAATACATATACATGTTGAAGGTATGCATATAATATTTAACTAGTTTATTCATTAAAGTATAGTATAGATAATATATATTAACATATATGAGTTGTGTCAAAATAGATAACATATGGTTATATAAATATAGATAGTGTATAGTTAATCTATTTCTTAATTAACATATATGTTCCTCAAACATATATAGTTATGAGACGCCAAGTAAGTGTTAAAATAGTACCAATTAAGCGTTGTATATGTTACATGTGTAGGCAACTATAAGAATATAAAAATAATATATGTATAATTAAGATATGATATATATTGTATGCATATATAAGTAAGATACATAATTTAGGTACGTAACAAATATATATTTAGGAACACACATATCTTAGGCAAAATATAAGTAATTATGTAGGAATACATATATATGTTGAAGGTACACATATAATATATATTAAAGTATATGGGGTTGTGTCAAAATAGATATAAGATATATATAGTTATATAAATATAAGTAGCGTATAGTTAATCTATTACTTAATCAACATATATAGTTATGAGACGCCAAGTAGTGTTAAAATATAGCTAATTAAGCATTGTATATATTACACATGTAGGAAACTATAGGAATATATTTTTTATATTGGCGTCTACATAGCGTCGCATCATTTGTGATGCCACGTAGCGTTGCATAACTGGGCGCCAAAATGGTGCAATTATATGGCACCCATATCAATTCCTAGCTACCGTCGACAAGGCATCTCAATGCTTGCGATGCTATGTGCGTGTCGAATGTTGTCGATGCTACAACAGCGCTAAGTTCTGTCGCGCATTTTTGCTTCATCGTACCCAATAATGGCGGCTAATTGGCATCTCTATGGTGCCTGCTTTAGTGTCTATTTCATGAAACGCTACGTAAATACTAATGTGACGCTATTGGGAGGCAAGTAGCATCGTCGTTGTGTGAGTCAACTGAGACGCTATACCGACGCTCCTGACGTCGACTTAGCGTCACCGGGGTGGAGATGCTATTTTACATTGCTAATCGTCAATTTTCTTGTAGTGTTTTTTAGACATGTAAATGCTCAACTTGCGTAGATTATAAATGTAGTGATATACTCAAGTTTTTCAATGGATAAAATATTTTCTTTGATAGGTTCATTGTTATAAAATTTGTTTTGCATGTGAAAAGTATGTCGATCAGGCTTGAATTTGTTCCCTCACACGAACAAATGCTTATAAAGAAATGTGTGAATCATAATGTGATTCCAAAATTATATTGAAACACGAGATTCAAATTTGACACTAAACAAGAGCGAGCAATTTGAAAATTCAGATGAGACGCTAGAAGGTAGCGACTTGACTTAAGTATGTGCAATGTATAATTTTTATGGAGCTCGACATACGCTCCCTCAGTGCGAGTCTCTATCACAATACTTGTGTTTAGTACCAAGTATGCTAAGACAATATAGAGATATGATGAATTAATTAGTACAATTATCATCATAGTGTGACTCTAACAGATGATTCATCTATACATACCCTTAGACTCTTGACTATGTCTTAAGGAAAGAAATTAGTGCACATGGTACTCAAAGACGAAAAGTAAAGTAGTTTATTAAGCCATATCTAAGAAAGCAACTAGTTTACTATTAAAAGACATGAATGTGAGGGAAAAAATGGTTATGATGTGCATTAAACTTTCACATATAATTGGTCAACTATTTTTTTATATTGAAAATATAGTGTATATAAAAGTTAGTGTATAGTGGAGTAAGACATATGTTGTCGTGGCTATGCTGCAAGGAGAATCTAAAGCATAAAAAATTACATGTATTTGAGCATTTGTTGGCTCATATGCGAGCTATCATGAATCCCTAAAGGGTAAGACATGCGTTTTAAAAATAGTTGAGCGATTGTGAACCAAAGAAGTATGCTTATACTCATATGTCGCATGGTACAAATGAAAGAGCAAATAAGTGGGAGAATGAAAGGAGTATGCTCTTTTTGGGCCAAACAGTGGGTCACACATGCGGCCCACTCGGACAACAAGCAGGCAAGCGTGCCTACCCCACGCACAAGGATCACGTCGATCACATGCGTTCATGCGTATTGCGTCCACGCGATTGCCTGTGTCCACTCATTCAAGCACACAATCTACGCGTATGGAACACGCGTTGTGCTTGTGTGATGCGCATTTTGTGCACGCATCACGATATCTCTTGCCCCAAGTCGCCTATAAAAGGGGACCAATATCAAGGATTCAAGACATACTTTTTGTGTAGATTCACCCATATATACTTGTGTTGTAGTCGAGTATTCTGTTCTTCCTAAGTTCGGTCTCCGATTCTGAAGTACAAGTACGCTCGTCCAACGTTTATTGAAAAATTGTAACACCCCAAATTTCACCCCTAAATTGCCAAGGGCAATTAGGTCATTCGATTGTGTTAGCCCGTTCGCCATCACATAATCATAATAAAATATAATTTTCTATTAATTCAGTGGAAGCATAAATCCATTAAATAAGATAAAGGAATCCTTCTATTGAATGCGAAAAACTTCATGAAAACATCAAAGTAATGTTATAGAATTGAAAACACATCTAAACATCATCACTAGTAGAAATTTAAAATATTTAAAGCCATAGTCAAAACTTCTCTTTAAAAATATAGTCAAATAAACTCAATAACACGACTCTAAGACTCCTAAACCAATGTACAATCTTTCTTGTCATGAGTGGAGCCGCCATCCATCCAATCATTATGCACCTGCACGGATTCATGATGTAGGGGTTTCCCCGATTAGAGTATGTAAAGGCCATGCATGCGATGCTATAATCCTATATAGGATACTACATGATATGCATCATTATCTTTATATAAAAGAAGTAAACAATATACATGCCATATCTTAACATATGAACAACATGTCATTCATTCATTCATTCATTTCTATCATCATGCGATAAGTAAAAGCATGGAAAGACATGTAATCACTATCATCATACTTTTAGTATGGACAATCATCAATTCAATCCATAGGTGCATGTGAAATACACTTACTATAACTATCGTCTCAATATGGTTGCTTTATAACCCTTTGGACTTCCACTTTCGTGAGACATCATTCTATTTCATCGATCATTAGCCCTTTCATTTAGGTTACATCTTCCGATAGTTGGGATTTATGTCGTTGCCCTCTCAATAGGCTAGCTAAGTCATGGAGACAATGCTCCCCTCTCACCTGAAGGTGACATCAGAATGCACACATTATTATCGATGTATGTAACGATCATTCTGGACTCTCGCCCGAGGGCGATTTCGGAATGACACACCGTTGTTGATGTGTGTAACGATCATTCTGGATAAATATCCGATAAAAGACCATAGGGAGTCGACATGTAACATCATCCACAACGGTGTTCATTATAATATACAATCAATAAATATTTACATCTCTTAATCTTCATGTTTTAACCTAATTACATTGGGATCATGTATATACATGTATCTAGGTTCTTATACAATCAACAATCATCAATACAAAATACTAATACCTTAAAAATAACTTTTAATATGATATTTAAGGTTTCAACAATGGTCATGGCCGTGAAAAGGGTCATCACGACTGTGACAGAAGCCCTGAAATATTTCTGGTTCTATCACGATTGTGACAGTGTGCATCATGGCCATGACAATGGTTGTCACGGGCGTGACAATGGTTGTCATGGGCGTGACAGAGCACGTTTCGTCCACCTTTCTATCACGGGTGTGACAGAGCACATTTTGCCCATCTTTTTGTCATGGGCGTGATAGAGACATTTTGGTCGATTTTTTGCCCTTTCTGTCACAGGCGTGATAGTATGCGTCACGGTCGTAACATAGCTCTGAAACTTCGTTGTTAGTCTGATTTTTACACGATTTTCAATCCAAAACTTTGGGAAGTTCAATATCAATTATAAATAACGATACATACATGTTTTCTGAGCAATATAAGACCAAAAGAACATAAAAACATTCAATTCCTAAATCTAGGATTCATCTTCAAATCATGAACAATAGGAAGAACATAAATCCTAATAACGAATCTAATTCTAATCCTTGCACATAGCATAGATCTAATATTTTTAATGAAATGCTCACAGTTCAATCTAAGAACATGATATTCTCATACTCAATCCATTCATAAAACCATCGAGAAAGAAGAGAATGACATTTTGAATCTCTTTATATACCTTTCAATCATCCTTTGATCTCCTTCTCTTTCTTTTTTTTCTTCTTCCTCCTTATTCCTCAAGTTCTCCCTATTCAAGTTCTCCCTATTCAAGTTCTAGACGTCAAGAGAATTTTCGGTCAAGAAAAAAATGTTAACAAGGAATTTAAATTTCATATATAGGAGGACTTAAGAGTGTTGAGTCTAAATTAATTATTAAGCTCAAATTAGAAAATATGGGGTATACAAAAATCTCGATTTTGGCTTTAAATGATATTCTGCGACATCGGATTTATATGCGGAGGAAAATCAACTTCTACTTGCTAAAGTCAGCCATTGCAACATTGCATCTGCTTTCCATTTCTACTGTAGAATCGCCGTGTTGGAGCAATCAAAGATGCCAGAGAAGAAACAACTTACGTCCAGTGCATGATAGTCCAAGAAGCAACACGAGCCGAATCAACCACATTGGCCGCATCCACACACCACCACCACCACCCACCTCCCTCCAACCAACCAACCAACCAACCAACCAACACAATGGTGCAGCTTTTGCCTTCATTAAAAAGACATTTTTTTATGCTTTTGTGAAATGAAGGAAAACTAAAAAGTTAAATAGTTAAGTAGACAATTTCAATGGATTAATATATCAGAATATTATAAAATTAAATTAGAGGGACCGAATAATTTAGAATAATATGTATACTTAAAAAAAATAATTTTTAATTAATCATGATATAATATAATAAGTTCCATGACTGAAGAATTAAGCGCTCCATAAAATTCCTTGCTCCACGACTGTGAGCAAGGCCCATAAGATGGTTATCTCCACGGGTTCCACCGTGCAGAACCCAACCTTGAAAAGATTAAAAGAGGAAATACATTAAACTACATCGAAAGTGAGATACTAATATGAATGACTGAACTTTATTTATTTCATTATTCATGAATGATCCACACAGCTCAATACATAAAGGATGCCTGAAAACAAAGCACCAAGTCACTTAAAGTTCATAGTAGGCTTCAACATGGCAACGGAACAACAAACTATATAGAAGTCATTTACATGTGTTTTGAATGACACCATAAGACAGATGCAAGAAGGAAGAAGTTGGGCAAGTTCAAGGAAAAAGAGAACAAGACTATAGTATGGTTAAGAAACAAGAAGCATTGATCTCCAAAGAATTAAACATTAAGATAATTAGAACCTCTAAAGAGTGCTTAGTTTTGCACTTTAAACTCAATTTCTCTACCAACCCGTCTTGGTGTTTCCAGAGCCACAGAAATGGTAATTGCAAAAGCTTATATGGAACGTCACATAGAATACTCACACATGACTGCATAACTTCGGTGTCTACTATCATGTCATAAATCAGCAAGAATCTTCCTCAAAGGCAAGCCAAAGCTGAGAGATCATGGTTGTGCATCCTGAAAACTGTTTCACAGCCAAAGTTTAGTGGCTAACACCGTCAACATTAACATCAAATTTGAAGTCATGCTCTAAGCACTGCTTGTTTCGACACCTTCTGTTGGAACAATACTAGTTTTGCTCACTATGCCCTTCCCAAAATAATCAGCAATGACAGAAAATCCGTCTTTTGACTTCTTTAATTGCTGGAAAAACAGGTTTTGGTCTCTTGCATTTTGTTCTAAGTTTTTCTTTGTCTCTAGAATGGATCTGTATTCAGGTGCACACTCTGGGCATTCTTTTTCATTGTCCTCAAGGCATCGGAGATGAAATGAGTGCATACACATAAAATGAACTGCGGGAAGATCAAGAGTAAAATTGCATTTTGTGCATTTACTAAGTTGAAAAATTTTGGCATTCGTCCTGAGATCTTGTATTTCTTTCCTCATTGAAGTGGTGTCGTCCTGCAGTTCAGAGGAAAGTAACTCATATGTCCAAAATAGGAATTATTGACTTCTTTAAACAAGCCTACACATAATTGATATCAGCAAGTTATGAGAACTTCATGCATTAAAAAGAGATAACATGCCAAAACCATGGAGTCTTTGGATCTTTCTCCAGTCATATTAAGGCACTAAGGATAGCATTTAGATTAAACAGGAGTAAATTTCAAACATGGTCAACCAGTGGACTGCTGACATGGCGTTGACGTGGATGTTTATGTGGTACCACATTAGCTTTTTCTCTCCTCCACGTCAACTTTTAAAAAATAAAAATGTCATGTTAGCATTTTTCTCTCTCATCTATCCAAACTTAAATTTGTATATTCATGATCATTCAACTTTGCAAAATTTCAATCACAGTCATCATTAAAAAATTAAAATAATAATAGTAAATAATAAAAATAATAAAAAATTAAAAAAATTGGGCACAATTTGACCCGACACAATTTGGGCACGACTCAATCGGGTCAGACCGTCCAATTTCTTTTATGTAAATTAAATATATAATATTATAATAATTAACATTATTAAATTATGTAAATAAAAAACTAGAAAAAATAAAAATACATATTACATTTTTGCCCTAAAATTTGGACTAATAAAAAATGAAAATATTATAATATATGATACTATGATTATAGATATATAATAAAAATATTTTTATATATAAAATGATTATGATCAATGTTGTCAAAAATGCGTGCTGACACGTAAAAACGTCCGATTTTACGATTCCACCTCTGCATTTCGTGCTCGATCCCACCTGGAAGCGTTTTTAGCCAACACGCGGTAGCATCGCGTGCTGGATCGGTGGAGACTCACGACTCCACCGATCCCACAATCCTGTTTCTTTTACCTTTTATAAACCATAGACACTCATCTCTCATTTTGTCTGCTGTCCGTCGCTGTGCCCTGCTGATCTGCTGCCGCCGCCGTCCTGCTCATCTGACGCTGTGCTGACTGCCGCCGCCGCCGCCCCTCATCTGACCCTGTTGCTGACTGCCGCCGCCCCTCATCTGATGCTGTTGCTGATTGCCGCCGATGACCTAACAGGTTCTCTCTCTCCCTCTCCCTGACTCACCATTTCTCTTTCTCCCTCTTCCTGTCTCTCGCTTTCTCTTTCTTTTTCTCTCCCTCTCCCTGTCTCGCGCTTTCTCTTTCCTTCCTCTCCGTCTCGCTCTTTCTCTTCCCGCACTCTCTCCCTTTTTCTCTCTCCCCTCTCCTTCTCTCGCCCCTTCTGTTTCTCTCCCTTTCTCTTCCCGTTCTCCCTTTCTCTTTCTCTCCCTCTCTGGCACTTTCTCTCTCCCCCTCTCCCTCCTTTCTCTCTTCATGCTTAGGAGCAGGTTCCACTCGTTCTCTTATTTTTTCACGATTCCATTTCCAGTCTTCTCTCTGCTCATGCACAGAGACACAAGGGGACTAGGCTACTTTTTTTATTATGTTAAAACATTTTTTTTATAATTCTAGTAGTTATTATTTAACTCCGCCTATATTTTATAGCCGGTCCCAAGCCCGGATAAAGGAGGAGGGATTGTGTTAGGCCCCGACAGCCAGCATAAAATCCTGTCGAATCTTATGAACATGGATCAACGAATGGCGTTGTATGATCCATATAGCCGACCCCACCTAGTGGGATAAGGCTTTGTTGTTGTTGTTGTCGTCGTCGTCGTCTAGTAGTTATTATTTGTTTAATAAAGTGGATTTATGCATTGCTGCTATTATTCAAAATTTATTGTTGTCTTATTTTTTTATAGATTAATAATGAAAAATATTTATTGATGTTTTAATTGCTGTTATTATTATAAATTTATTGATGTTTGTTTTTTTGAATTAACTATATTGATGGGTTTGCTGTTATTCTGTTATTATTACAATTTATTAAGGTGTTAATTTTACATGAATTACTATTTTTCCTACTTATATGTGTATATAATTAAATAAGTATTATATCATGAATTGATGTTTTTTTTTCTTTGAAACGTATATCATGAATTGATGTTAAAATTAGAAATTTACATATTGCATTTTGTACTTATAAGTTCAAAAAGGTTTCATCTCACCACTAATATCATGGGTATATATATATTTTATACACTAATATATACATGTAATATTTTTAAAAAATCTAGTAGAATCAGCCGTGTCATGTTACGTGTTCACGATTTACGTGTTTCTCCGGCTCTCCATGTCGAGTTTGTTTTACGTGTTTGACAACATTGATTATGATGTAATATTAAAAATTCAAATATATAAAAAATGTCATGGTTACGATTCAACGGGCATGCCCAACACCCCGCTGGATGGCCCAATACGATTTGGCTCGGGCCTAGCGGAGTGTTGAATTGTAACCATGATATTTTTTATTATTATATTATATATTATTATTATTTAAATTTTTTTAATAATGACCGTGACTGAAATTTTGAAAAGTTGAATGATCATAGAAAGACAAATTTAACTTTGGGCAGGTGAAAGAGAAAAATGCTGACGTGGCATTTTTTATTTTTTAAAAGGTGACATGGAGGAGAGAGAAGATGCTGATGTAGTGCTACATAAGCATCCATGTCAGCGCCATGTCAGCAATCCATAGGTTGATTGACTATACCGATCCGATGACCGTGGTTGAAATGTTTCTAAAGTTGGATGACCATCGTGTTACAAAGTGAAGTTAGGTGACTACACTGAAAATATCCCCTAAGTTGGATGACCATGACTGAAATTTACACTATTAAACAATAAAAGATCACTATTTACCCTAACAAAAAAAACTACACATAAGATCAACTGAAATGACGATGTGGGAAGAAAGATAAAATGGTTCAGACCATAGAAAGACAGGTGCTAACCTGGTACTTCTCGATGGATTTGCGGTCTTCTTCTATCAGTCTGGATTCTTGTTCAAGCTTTCTAGCAATGTAATCCTTGACAACTGAGAGTGTCAAGCATGGGTTGCTTGACAATGTCTGAAGGACAATGATAGGAGGCAAGATATCATCTCTCTCAATGTAGGTTAAAACCTCCTTTACTTCTTTGGTACAGTCTTCTCCAAGCTCACCAAAGTAGTTCAGTACATCAACCCATAAAGACGGGTCTCCTCCTTGATTTGAATCCCCAAGCTTCTTGCAAGATGCAATCAGTCCTTCATGATCACGTGCTTGCATGTAGCAAGAAATAACCTCTTTATACAGTTTCATTTTCTCATACAGAAACAGCAAACCATCTTTGAAAGTATTCATTTGGCAAAGAATAACAGCAAGAAAAGCATCATATGAAGGATGTTCCATATCAGATGTCCAAGCATTTTTAAGCAATGCAAGACCCTTAATCTCTCTTTCTAGACGATCTTTTCCTTTCTTATCATCTTTTTTCTCAATTTTTGACTTTGCTCTATCCACTGTTTTAGAACCATTAGCCATCTCTTTAAAGCTTTGTTCTCTAATAACATGTTCTTCGCCATTGTTTTCTTGTGAAATTGATGGAAAAGACAAGGTGTTAGATAAGTATAGCTCCAAAAGTGTGTTGTGTATTTCTACTTGAGCTTGAGAGTCCTTGACCATGGTAATGTATTTCTCTAGAAACTCCATGAGAGATTTTGGGCTATGCACAAATATCTTGACAAAATCCATGGGAGAGGGCAGCATGAGATGGTGCATTCCATTAGTTGACTTCTTTGTTGTTTCATCAACATTGGTGCATATAGCAATGAGAATCTCAATGGTTTCTGCAGGCTTGTGTTCTATAAGAATCTTACCATACTCTTTAATCACAACACACACCTGATTGGGCTCAAGGCTCGAAATGTATTCCAACGCCTCGTCATAACTATCAAGATCTTCAAGTAAGAGCTTGAGATACCATTCATGTCTCTCAGCTTTTCTAGCAACATACAGTGCATGCTCATGATATCCAGCTGCACGGCATACTCTTATTGCAGTTTCCACATCAAATTTAAGTTCACCATGACCGTCTTCATCTCTAATGAACTTATTCAATTTTTCTACATCCTTTAACTTGGTATAGCAGTTCAAAAGAAGTGTTGTATGATCTTTAGAAGCTAATCCTCTCTCATGCAACTTTTCCAAATAATTGGTAAGATTGTGAATGCGTTGTGCATCCAGAAACTTCTGGATCACATATGAAGGCTCTAGATGACCTATGGTGCGGATGTATTGTGTCATAGCCTCATCATAGTCTTGTTTTCCATATAGATGATCAGCATATTTCCGGAGTACTTCAGCAGTGGCAGCAGCATCTGCTTGTTGACTTTGAACAATATTAATTGCAACAGTATACAAATTCTTCTTGAACAACATATCTAATTTACTTTCCATGTCCTTTTCTCCTATGCATAGAACCTTCTTGTCACTCATTACAAGAATAATATAACCCCATTCACATAGCAAGTGTGAAATCTCACCCACTACCATGCTATGTGCTATTAACCGATTTTTCAAATCATAGACATTAAAGGTACCACCATTATTTCTTTGATCTGCAACAACACATAAAAGATATCCACGAAACCATCCCAAAAACTTTTTCTCGCCATCAAAAGCCCAACAAGGACCTCTTCCATCCACTCCATAAAAATAAACAGCTTCAGGGCGACCTATAATCAGATCCTGATTAATAAATTAATGCACACATCAGTTACAAGTAAACATCAAGAGAGAGATATATGTAAACGGGATGTTAGAGAGAATATTAAGATCATGGGAATCCTCATACCAGGCGGTCACTCATGGTAACAGCATTAACACCACACCCTATCTGATCAAGAGTCTGCCTCTTTGGTGGCTGCTCATGCAAACTGAACAGACTTATAGAGGCTGGTGTGACAGCAAAGAGTTGAAGATCTCTACCTTCAACTCGAAAGCCAAGGCCAGTGATTTTGGAAAGAATTTTATCTGCAACAGGCTCCACTTGGAGTGTGAAGCGCGTAATTCTCTCACGAGCAATGTCTCCTTTGATGCAGTAGATGGAGCCAGTATCTAAACCTATGGCGATCAATAATATTGGAGGAGCTTCCTCGAGAACTAAAAAGGATGTTATCTGCAGAGAGAACAGCTTTTTGGCTTGATGAACTTGGAAAAACAAGATAGTGGATACACTCCTCCAGAATTAGATAGGAGTAAAAATGTAAAATGAAGCAATATAGCCAAAAAACATCAGGAGAAATACAAAAAGCTGAGCACCTTCGCTTCAGGAAACTGGTTTGTGAATATCCGCAATATCTGGATGCACAAAGGACTTGTAGTGCTTGAACCCTCAGGCTGCATCTTATCAAGATCAAAGACCTTTAAGCACATAGAAGACTGCTGGGAAGAAGTTGGTTCATCCTCTCCAACAGTCACTAAGTAGTTCCGTTGCTGGTTTCATAAAGCAAAGAACATAAACTCACATAGTGCACCACTAATATTAAAAGAACTTGTGATTACTCACAATGGAAATAAACAGTACATTCCAGCACTAAACTGTAAACTTGTCTTCTGGAATTGATTAATATTATTTCATATGAACATGAAAGAACTAGCTAAGTGAATTACATAATTGAAGAAATTTTTTCCAGGACTTGTCAGATGCATAGAATAATCACATCATAAGACAAATTTGTTAACTTATCTTTTCTAGTCATCTCTGAGGGAAATTGGCACTTCATACTAGAAGGACATATTTGATATATATTCAGGACTTTCCAGAGCAGATTCCAGAAAGAATGAGAACTCAGCAAGCCTAATTCATGAAATATGTTCATGGTCTTAAAACTGATTCAGGGCAGCTCATCAAATTCGTTCAATCAAACAAATATATATTTTTTCGTCTACAAACTCTAATTCGCTAAATTGTAAACAATCAGATAGATAAATAGAAGAAGATCGCTAATCAATTTCTCATCTTTCTTTACATTATATGTTTTTCTAAATTTATTTGGCTGAGAAGTGCATTGGCAAGAATAACGACGAGATCTATATCACAATGAAAATTAATCCTCAATTCAATGCACTCATTGTTCCCAATATCAGAATTTTGACAACAATTTCGCAGCTTAAGAAACCCTAATGGCACTCCTGAATACATCAGACACCACAAGATCGGGAGCGTATTCGAAGAGGTCGAACGCGTACCTTGAGCTGCTGAACGAACAGGACGGATGCGGCGTGGGCATGGAAGAGGTAGGAGAGCTTGAAGCCGCGGTCGAGGAGGGCGACGGCGCCATCGTCACAGCCGAGGGCGATCCGGCCGCGTCCGCTGGAGCAGGACTGTATCTGCCCCTCGATCTCGGCCGGCATGGCGGCCTTGCCGCCGGACTTCTCCTCGAAGAACTCGAACTTCCGCCATTGATACATCTCGCGGCGACGCCGGAGATCGAACTGGAGGGGTTTACAGAAATCCTAGCACAAGATCGAGTTGTGGGAGGGCGAATCCAAGGACAAGATGAAGTGGATTTGGCTGGAAACTTCGTTTCGGTTTTTTGTTTCGTTGCTGTTGTCCACTTCGTCCTGTTGGTTTCGTTCTTGCCACCTCCCCTCTCGCGAACATAAAAAATAATGTGATTTCTCTTCCAAAAAGAAAGAAAGAAAAAGAATTATACACATTATTATTATCATAATAATTTAGTAATAAATTCCCACTTACAGTTCGTTAATTACTTTTACTTAAATTTAGGTAATTTTAACTCATCAATTACAAAATTTATATTTATTACCGATATCACTCTTTTAAAATAATCTATATAAATAAGCTTATTTGATTTCTTTTCATAACCCATTATCAAGAACTTAATCATAAATGCACTAAAGAAGCTGTAGAACATGATGTTACAAATGCTAAAGAATTATAAATATAAATATGATGTTCTTCCTACAAAGTCGTTTGATCCAAAATATCGATGAAAGAAAAAAGAGGCTGTATTCTATCGTAGATATTTTTATTTTTGTACGTATTTAATTGCAAGTTATTTTGATAGATAATGATGAAAATTATTGTTCACGTAGTGTTTGGTTTGAAATGAAAAAAAAAATAGTAATAACCTTTTATAAAATGATTGGCTACCTTTTACATTAATTTTAGAACTAACGAACACGTTTCCTTTTTGCATTCACCATTGTGTACTGTAGCCTTCATCACTCGGATACATTGACCATAATGTCACCCCTTCTCATTTGCTACAACATTATTCTAAGGTTCCTTTCCTCGAATTTTCTTTTCTAGTGACATTGCAAATTATTTATAGCCTTGTACTATCTCATATGTTCTTCTTCTTATGCACATTCTTTAGACTTTATATAACATGTTATGTGCATTTAATGAAATTATAGACATAGCAAAACAAATTATGGCCTTATCTGTAGGAAAGTTGAATGTGTAACAACCGGCAAAATCAAACATGGAAAAGAATAAAAAACCTGGCAAAAATCGAATTGGAAACAGAGAATCAAAACGTGAAAGAATTCAAATAGGAAAGAGATTTGAATTCGAATAAAATAAAGAAAACGAAGAACTTGAAATCGGGGGAGAGATCTCCTCCCCTGATTTCCTTCTTCGATTCGGATCCCCCAAATTTCTCCTCGAATTTCGCCGCCCTGAAGCTATAAGAGGGCACAAGGAGGAGCCCTCGCACCCTCTTCAACCTCCCCAATCGGCCGCCGTCCCATCCTCTGTTTTCTTCCTCCTCTCCGGCGATCGGCGTGCGCACAAGAATGACTGGAATGATCGGCGGACATCCAGTGCACGACAGCCACCCTCAACGCGCTCGTGAGGCCGAACCATATCCTCCTCGTCGGCCAAGAACGATCAGAGCCAGAGAAGATGACACAGGAACCATCGGCGAACGAAAAACCATCGAAAAAAGGTACTCTAGACGAGCGCGCCCTATTATGAGAACGGTCGACCGATTATGTGAGAACGATCGACCAGTCTGGGATGTCATGACACGGGCGTGTCTAAAGAGGGGCACGGCCGTGACAACAGCATGGACGTGCTTGAGAGAGTACAACCGAACCACGTTGGCACGAGCGTGCTAGAGGATGGCACGATCGTGACAGAGAGGTTCCGGACCGATTTCGGTGCATAATCATTGATCCGGCCCGAGTCATGTGTATGGACCCTCAACAGAAGACCCGATCCGAGTTTCCCTTACCTGGCCCGGGTTCTATTACGAAGGACATCACTACCCCTGTGATTAGGCCCCATATTTCATAGTTGGGCCCCGCATTTGACAAGCCCATTTGTGGCCATGTCCAATTTTAATGAGTCTTTCCCACCTTGAAGGACAGGTTGAAACTTGGCATAAAGAATGAAACAATAAGGCATAATATTATTGCCTCACTGAAAAGGGATATGACTCTAACATTTCTCTAATCTATGATTTCTCAACTCCATAAATAATAAACAAGCTATACAAAGTAAAGATGAAATCACGGGATTGCCATGTGCCACCCCCAAAGTAAAGATTAAAGATCATGGTTATAGTAAAGAGGAGAGGGAGGTAGCTAAACTGAAGAGACAGTGAACCTACACATCCTTAACGACCACTGCTCATAGAGTACAGGTCCTCTCCTACCTGTATTCCGAAAAGTGTTATGCATTGGCATCTCTCCTTCCCCAAAGATGGCATCACATCGATTACAAATTTATAGCGCTAGAGGGACAGGTAGCTAAGCTTAGGAGACAATGAACCTATGAGTCTTTAATTATCACTATTTTTGGGGTACATGTCCTTTTCCACCTGTATTTCAAAAAGGGTATGCATTGACATTACACCTTCCCAAAAGTGGGCATCCCTGGCTTCACAGATGTCATAGAGACACCTCTAACTTTTCAACCTAATAAAGTCGAGCTCGCATAGGACAACGAACTTCAAGGACTGCATAGTAATGTAAAAAATGTAGTACAACTCATGATAAAGTTAAAGCATAATAAAATATGGTATGATAAAATACAGAACATGACATAGTAAAGACAAAGTATTGTCACAGTAAAGTACAAAACATGGTATAGTAAAGATAAAGCATTCTCACAATAAAGAGCAGAGCATGAGTATAGCAAAGAATAAAGTATAGCTATGATAAAGAATAATTCATTGCCTTTTGTGCAAATTGATTATGATAAGAAAAGATGGACCACTTGTTTATAGTAAAGCATGTTATCTTATTGCCTATCCGTTGTTGATTTAGCATGATCTAATTATCATTTTATAGCCTATGATTCTATTGTACTAAGCGTTTTCGCTCATGGGTATTCGATGCTCATGCATTTGGAATTTTGCAGGTGAGAATCCTGCCTAGAGAGATGGAGGACATAGAGCTCGAGGATCGATGCACATGACTCATTAAGCTCAAGAGTGTCCTTTCCTTTCATTTGCATTAGTTTGATAATTCATTTCCGCATCAGATGGATAATTTGGTCTTTCCTCTTGGAACTAGATATATGGTCATTTGCTTGGACCTATTGAATACTATTATCATTTCCTTCCCCAGTATGGATTGCATTAGATGTTGGTATCTTTTGACATTCTGACATTTCCTTCTTCCGCAATAAAGTTCTTATTTAGTTTATTATTCTTTTATTCATTGCCACGTATTGTATTTGTTTAATAGTCAAAGTAGTAGAATGGTCAAGAGCATAGTACGCAGTGTAGCGTCCCCGGGGTCAACTTAACTGTCTACGTGGTAGGAGGGCCAATTTTGGGGGCGTTACAAAATGTTTTATTTGCAATTGTTTGCTTAATTTTATAGCATTACTCAAAGTTTATATGGAAATAGAAGTTGTAGTTGAAATGTTCATTTATCTGTACATTTCAATGAAGATAATAACTTAAACCTAAAGGTTGTGTTTGGTAACTAGAACCAAGTGGAATTAGCCATGTTCCGAGGTGGAATCAGATCGCATTAAATGACCCTAGTTCCGCCTAGCTCGTTGAAAGTAATTAATTCCTATTGTAAAGATTAATAGTTATTTTATGGATTAAAAATAGTTTGAAATAAATAATTCAATTCGAGTCAAATAAAGATTAATCTTTCATTTTTATCAATTTGAGTACGATTACAATAAACATAATTCCTTTCCAATAGATAATTTGTTATTTTTAGAATTAAAAATAATTAATTTAATTTGAGTCAAATTAAGATTAATCTTTCCTTTTTAAATTTGAGTATGATTAAATAAAAAATGCAAGTAAATAGTAATTCATATTTAAAAGATAATTTATAATTTTTGGAATTTAAAAATAATTTGAAATCCGCTTCCATGTGGGCAGAGACCTGTAAATAATATTATATTTTGAATCAAAATAAGATTAATATTAACTTTTTAGTAATTTAATTATGATTAAAAGAAAATAAATTTTATCTTATAACTTTGTTATATAAGTAATAAAAATGAAATAGGATTAAATTTATAAGCATATTTATACAAGAAGATGATTTAGTATGATTGAAATAAATAATATTTTCTTTCTAATAGATAATGTAGAAGTAAAAATAATTTCTTTTTAAATACAATTTTTTTCATAATAAAAATAATTTAAAATGAATAATATCTTTAAAAAATAAATCAATAATATGTTATTTCTAAAAGGCAATGTATAAGTATAATAAAAAAATTCATTTTAAAAAATAAATGTATTATCTTTTATCTTACAAAAATTAATGCAATGAATTCAATTGTTCCAAAATAATTTAAACTAAGGAATTCAATTGAGTTGAAAATAATTAATTATTTAAGAAAAAATAATTTAATTAGAAGTTCGGGTCTTGGTAATTTTAAATTTAATTTTAAACTTTTCAAATAGAATATCCTATTTATGACATTTAAATACTAATTAATTAGTTTTTATAATTATTATTAATTATAATATTTCAATTATATAATATATATTTTTACAATATCTGTCATCCGTGCATCGCACGGGATTTAGGACTAGTTTACAAATAATAAACCATCACAAAACATATCATAAACATGTAAAAGAATTCATTCATAATGATATAGGATTCTTCCCCTAAAACACATAAGAACATAATCTTTGACCATGAACCCTAATCATGTAGATCTAATAATAAATTCCATTTAAACATTCTTAAACTATCATGCAACTCTCAATCAAATCCCTAATAGGGATTGCTCTCAACCCAATAAAAAACATCATCATTGAGAGGGGAGAGAGATGTTGATTCCCCTTTACATACCTTTAGGCTTTAGATATAAAACTACTTTTCCTAATAATCTTGTATCATTCTTCATCGTCTAGAAATCCATAGGTCTTCTTGTCATTTTCCTAGAAACCTTGATCTTCTCTTTGTTAATCTTAAAACATAACCATCATGAAGGATAGGGCTCTAGATCTCCTAGCGCTTTTCTTGGTGAGAAGAAAAAAGAGAGATGAGGAGTTGACGACTAGATTTTTGGAGAACCAATAGGGTTGTTGGTCCTTTATATAAGATTTACGTTAGGGTTTTGGTCAGAAAATCCAAATACCTTTGGCACAAAATTTTGGGTTATTACATTTATTTTAGAAATTGAATATGAATTGTTTTAGGTATTTAGTTGTTGTTAGTATTTAATTTATGCTGAATCAATCTTTTCTTATCTAGTCTTTTGAGAGTCCTAATTAGAATAAAATTTGTATTATTGAATCTTATAAAAGGGGACAACTGAGTTGTTTGATGGATTATTATTATTCATACTTTTTGAGAAATCAATTGCATCTTTTTTTATTGATGATTAATCACGCTATCGTGTCGTTATCAATTGGTATCAGAGCCAATCAATCAAAATGCTTGTGATCCATCCTCATCCCAAACTCTAATTTTTCCATCAACCATCGATGTAGAGTAATCGTGCTATAGAACCATGCCAATACAGTAACCCCAATTATGCAATGTGCCCACATGAAATTTGATGAAGGATGAGATCTACAACTCAATGAATGATTTAATGAGGTCATGATGTTGCTTCAAGATCAATTACCTCCTCGTGTACAACTTGTTCCTCAACAACAACTGAGATAGCACCTCAAAATCTATGTTTCCAACCTGTTCATGGAGCGAAACAAGAGGAGAAAAATGATGAAGTAAAGGATGGGCTTTACAACTCAATGAATGATTTAATGAGGTCATGACGTTGTTTTAAGATCAATTACCTCATCGCGTACAAATTGTTCCTCCTCAACAACAACCGAGATAGGCACCTCAAAATCTATGTTTCCAACCTGTTCGTGGAGCGAAACAAGAGGAAAAAAAAATATGATAAACTTTTGCAGAACAGATTACCATATGAAGATGGAAATACCCACCTTCAATGGACAATTTCATATGGAGAATTTTCTTAACTAACTCTCGGAACATAAACAAGAAAAGATGGACCATGAGCCTTAGTTTGGTGCAACCAAGTGCCAATAACGCATCACTGACAACAGAAGCAACTTGTCCAAGCATGGGACATGATGAAGAGTTTATTAGAGCACGATTTCTTCCACATGATTTGCTATTGCTTCCAAGGATCTCGAATCGTGGCTAATTATATAACTAAATTCTATTGCCTAATTGTTCATAATGATTTGATAGAAAGTGACCAGCAACAAATTGCTCGATTTGTCAATGGCTTGTGTTTCAATGTGATCATGTCAAAGGGTAGATCACCTATACATAAAATGATACCATCTCGCCGAAAAAATGGAACACCAAATTGAATGAGGATCACGTGTTGCACCCATGTCCAGTAGACCTTCGTTATAATAGAGTTCTACTAGAGATACTACACAAAATCAGACTGTATTGAAAGATATAACTTCAACAAATAATCAACCTACTAGTAATATAACAGTCAACAAAATAATGTAGCTATGAAAAAGGGAAAAAAATAGATGATGAGTGGATTGTTTTGAGTTGTGTGATTAAGAAGAGCCTCCTTATAACCAACAAAATACCATCACATGTTATAGATTTCATCATCATGAACAATAGTTCAATGGATGTCCTCAACGTTCTATTGTGAATCTAACACAAGGAGAAGCACCGACGGGTGATGAAGAAGATGAAGATGAGAATGATGATGAAGTTGAATGTGCAGACGAGGAAGGTGCACGCATGGCCAATGTAATCTGACGACTCATGCTCACATAAAAAAAAGAAGATGACATGCAAAACACAATATTTTGCAGACATGAGATACTGTCAATAGGAAACTCTGTTATATAATTATTGAAAATGAAAGCTAGAACAATACAGTATCATGGTAAAACATTTGAAGTTGGAGACAAAACCACACCCCTCCCATTTTAAGATTCGGATGAAATTGTAGTTCCCACTACATGCAAAGTAGCTTTTTTATTGGTAAAAAAATACAAAGATGAACTCATCTATGATTAGTGGCTAAGGACACATGCTAGTTGATTCTTGGGAGATCTTGTCAATTTTACTGTAGTATTATTCATAATGGTCGTACTAATTCCTAGTCTTTTTAGAATGACACATTCACTCCTCTTACTAAAGGAATTTAGTTGAAATTAAACCCAACATCTATACGTGTATGTAGTTGAACCTAAAGAATTTTGTGTAGAAGTTTGATTTACACATAGACACCAATTTAAGTGTTAAGTGGATGGACAATAGATGAATTTCTTTTTTGCAACGATTTACTTATGTGATTCGGCATAAATTTGGAGTCACTAATAGAGTTGTAGATACTCACAGTCGACATATGCTACTACTCACCATATTACAAAGTGAAATTATTGGGTTTAATAGTTTGAAAGATCTTTATCTGATGAATGAAGACTTCAACCATTATTGGAAAAATTGTCGATTGAACCATCCAACACATGTGATACATATACAGAATGGGATTATTTCGTGGTAACCATCTTCATATTCCACGCTCATCTTTATGGGAGAAAATCATATGCAACTTGCATGCAATGGCAAGTCACTTTGAGCGAGATAAAAACCATTGGTGCAATTGAAAAAAGATTCTATTGACCTCAATTGAAGAAAAATGTAGCTAACTTCGTTAGGCGATGACAAGTTTACCAGGCGACGAAAGGATCTTCTCGAAACATAGGGTTATATATCCCGTTACCTAAACCTACGACACCATGAGAGAATATCAACATGGACGTCATTCTGGGATTGCCAAGTACGCAACGAGGTGTAGATCCTATATTTGTTGATGTAATCTTTTCTCCTACTCACTTTATCCCTTGTGTAGATCCTATACTTGTTCTTTCGTGAAATGGTGCATCTCCATGGGATTTCAAAGTCAATTACATCTGATCATGATATTAAGTTCCTTTCACACTTTTAGAAAAACATTGTGGTAGAGGTTTGACACTACTCTTAGTTATCACCCTCAGATAATGGTTAGACAGAGGTTATTAATTACATCTTAGTTAATTTGTTTCATGCAATCTCTAGTGACAAGCCTAAGCAGTGGGATCTTGCCCTTGCACAAGCTAAATTTGCTTTCAATAATATACAGAGTTGAACCACAAGCAAGGCTTCTTTTAAAGTTGTTTATGGTCTTTTACCTTGTCAAGCTCTTGATCACACCCTATTTTCATTTCTATATGCATTATTCAAATGCCATTTTTACCACCTTTTTGCATGAGAATTACATTATTGTGGCTAATACATGCTTTCACTATAAGAAAATGGTCGAATAGCGACCCAAAGAATGAGACATTATTGTGACGCTATTAGGTCTCTAGGATATATAGCGCCTCTTTAGCGTTTACGTAGAGCCTACAACAAGAGATGCCTATAATCGATGGCTAATAGCGTCGCAATAGAGCCAAATAAGAGGAAGACGGTACTAGTGTCAATAGTAGATGCTATCACGACGTTAAGATGATGTGTAATGACTCGTTGCGAGCAGTCAATAGGTATCGCTAACGCGACGCTAAAGTGGCACAAAATGGTGAGATGCTATTCCGTTGCTCAAGGGATGCTACGTTTATGCATTAGTTGATGCAAATTCGGCGGTACTGTGAGGCCAATATCATATCCGTTGTGTCCACATGTCGAAGCTACTATGACGTTCGAGTGACGCAAAGAATGATATATTTAATATAGCATCGACTACGCATGAGACGCTATTATGATGCTACAGAGGCACTATTGCTATATATTTTTGCCCCATTACAACCATATTTTCTTTCCTTCCCACACCATACAATTATATAATGCATGTAAATGCATTCATGATCCATCACATGCATAATATCAAAGAAGAATCATCACAGACACAATATCTAAAATAAGAATATGAAAATTAATAAATTGAACTAACAAAAGTATAACTACTATGTGCATATTTAATAACAAGTCCATAAGTAACAAAAGTATAGTTGCAAAAGTTTCTATCATAAGTTTGGGAGTTGTTGTTATCATTCGGGACGTTTGATCCCGACCTTGGTTTCGTGGGGATTGATTATGCGGCGGGATCAATCCCTAAATCGCCTGCAATAATGGAGCCAATTGCTATGACAACTGCTACAATATCTATTGCGACATTTCTTGCGATAGCTGCGTCATATCAGGTGCAGCGGATGAGCTCGGAGCAAATGGGCCACTTGCATATCCTCCGCTCCTCTTAGGTACCTGAGCGGTTGTGCTAAGGCCACGCAGGTATCCTCTTCGTGTCGTGCCGTCCACCTCCTCCCAGTAGGGTCCTCTATGAAATAAAAAAGTATACAATCATATAAACATTATAGATTATATAAAGTATATAACATCTAAAAACACATAAATTAAAAACATGAATCTCTTTCGAGAAATGTTACCTGGTGGCTGAGCACTTGGATCATCTCCATATTTTTCTGTCATCTTCGCATTATACTCATCCTAAAAAATTTAAACATTGCGTATTTAAAAAATAGTTTGCACTAACATCAACAACCAAGTGAACATATGATGAGACTTACCAGAAGCCTATGAGCAGTGGGTGTGACCAAGTCGTTGGTCTTTCGGCTCTTATGTGTGGCCTCGTAGACCACACGAAAGTCCATAGGACTGCCTTGTTTCTCCTCCTGCAATAAAGTTTCAAATTTTATAAAATAAGTATAAGTTAAAAGTTTGATTATTCGAATTTGTATGTAAATTACCATGCATCGTCAATGCTCGTCAAATCGCATCGACCCACTTGTATGGATGTGGGCCTCAAGCTTCAAAAATCGATTAACTCTTGCCTTTTCCGGCTTTCTTTGCCATTGTTCATCCGTCCTGTATGAACATCAAATATTTAGACTTTGAAAAATTATAAATTTAATAAAAATAATTTAGAAGTAAACATACTTACCACTTCCTACGTAAGGACTCCCAAGCTGAGCATCTAATATGCCTTGGGCATCTTTGTCTGCCCTGCTCCAAAGTGAGGCCGGTGGACGTGATGACCTTGCAAAACTTGTATAATCAATTTCAGAGGCATTTTGCAGCAACCTCTTCAAAAGCTTTCCGGATCGTCCCCAAACTAAGATTCGAATGAAATTGATTTGCCTCCTAAACAATACTATAAAACATAGTAATTTAAAGATAATATAAAACAAATTATGTAACTTAAAAAGAAGATCATACCATAAAGGCCCGAAAGATGTCATCCCGCACTTGAATTGGGACATCTTTCCATGATCCTGCCCCTTTCGGCAAGTGAGAAAGAACAAGAGCATTGACATCCCGTATGGTACTAGCGGGTATGAAAGTGGTCCTGCAAATTATAAAGAAGAATTAATTTTCAATGATAAGCAAAACTATAATAAAATTTCTACAACATATTTAACTTACGGGTGAACAATATTATTCACGATGACCATCCCATTATTGTGTAATCTCTCTTTATCTATCGAAGAAGAATCATCACCTGATATAGTTGGGGTAGGCTAAGATGGTCCGACATCATCGACGAGCCCTATTACAAAATAAATCATTAGTGTCATACCAAATTAAATTAGTGATAATTAATATATGTACACTAAATTTCTTACATCGAGTGATGCCTATCGCTGCATGATCAGTGCTAGTCTGCTCGTCAGAATGCGACAAATCGGGTGCTTGTGCTATCGGCAACGTAGCAACCAACATTATTAAAAAATGATTAATGTAATTAATTGATAAATATAATTTTAATAATAATAAATATATCACCTGGGGTAAGATGCCGCTCACCAATGCTAGAATGTTTTGAAGCGTCCAGTAATCTCGGCGGTGGGTGGCATAGCAACTGTCAACATACAAAAATACTTAAAATACTTGCATGTATTTAAATTTATGGAATATACAAAAATAACTTGGTGTGACATGCCGATCATCGTCGTGCGATCAAGACGTCCCGACTATGTACCCCGTCGACGGTGGAGCAACTATGACAACAACAAAGTAATGTCTTCTTCAATCAATGTTTTGGCAACATTTTCTCCTAACATTGCATCTCGTATCATGTCCCTATACAGATTACTTGACTCGCCCACATTGATATGTACATTAGTTGTCTCCATAGCTCATCTTTTTTTGCCGAAAGAACTAATTTATGTATGTTAGTAAGAAACCGTTGTAATATAAATCCTTCCGCACATTATATCTTACTTTCCACTGATAACATTTACACTTCCGGCATGGACATAGGATTTCACCATATGAAGAAGCAACACCTTCATTTTGATATGCCACATTAATAAATTCATCAACACCATCCTTATATTCTTCTATTATAATGCCATGTTTATCCTTCCAACGACGAATCCAACTACGATATGGCTTTATCATTTCTGTAACGGACAACATTAAGCCACATGTCAATAAATTTTTGTACTTGAAACATGTGATTTTGAAGTTATGAAGTCCAAAATCACATGTTTCAAGTACTTGATCGTTATTACTTATCAATGAATTAGCATACTTCTAGTCTCTTTTTTTCAATGTTCTCATTTTAATTAACAATAATATTCATCCACATTCTTGTTAACTAAAATGAGAACATGATAAAAAAGACAAAAATTTGATAATAATTGATCAGTATTTCATTTCAAGTTGAATCTCATCAAATATAGATTTGATGCATAATCGGAATAATATAGTTAATTTGTTCATTTATTTTTCAAGTCACGATGTTCATATAATTGGAGGCATAAATTTCATAAACAATTTAGTTTGTTCATCTATTTTTCAAGTCACAATATTTATATAGTTGAAAGCAGAGTTTCAAGTTAACATAATTAAGAACATATATTCATCTAAATTAAGGCATAATTAAGAAAAAAATAGTTTTTTTCATATATTCATCTAAATCAAGGCATAATTAAGAATATGACCATATTCAATTTCAAGTTAACAAAAATTAATTAACAAAAAGGGACTTACTGTCCGGCGGAGGAACGGCACCGGATGAGAGTGGCGGAGGAAGGCATCGTCTAGCCGAGGAGTGGCAATGGACGAGGTTGGCGCGACGTCCGTTTGAGGGCAACAGAAGGCGGAAGAGGGCGTGTCTGATGGAGGGGCGTCCGAGGGCGGAGGAGGAGGGGCAGCCGATGAGGGAAGCGTTCGACTGTGGCAGTGGAGAAGAACCGAAGAGGGCAGCGTCTAACGGGGGAGTGGCCGAGGAGGGTGGAAGACGAGGGCGATGTCCGACTGTGGAGGAGGGTGGCGTCCGACAGAGGCAGTGCCAGAGTTTGACAGAGGGCGGTGTCTGCCTGTGAGCGGAGGAGCGATAATGGGCAGCGAAGGAGGCGTCCGACAGAGGGGGGGTTGGTGGTGTCGGACGAGTCGACGGCGGGCGGCGGGCGGGTTGGGGTCACAGAGGAGAAGGCGGCAGGTCGGAGGAGTTGATGATGGTCGGGGTCAGAGGAGGAGGCCGGAGGCAGGGTCGGAGTCGGAGTAGGAGTCGGGCAGTAAAAATAGTAAAAGTAAAAAGTAAAGGAAGAAGTTAGGGATTTAAGGTAAGTTTTTAGCACCACATCATAATGGGATGCTACATAGACACTAAAATGGGGTAAAAAAATAAATTAAAAGATAATAAACTTAAATGCGATGCTACATCGACACCCAGGTGACTCTATAAGTGACGAAGGATAGTCGACGCTAATTAGATGCTAAAGTGTCACCAAATACTATTCCTAATTTTTTTATTGACTTCTATTTAAATAGGTTCATATTATTTTATTCATATTATATTATAAGTTTATATTCCAATAGGTTCTGTATATTCTAATTTTTCTATTATATGTAAATAGGTTTATATTCCTAATTTTCTATATATATATATATATATGTATATATATATATATATTCAATATAGCGTCCCATCACATTGTGCCCCATCCTAGTCGTTTTGTTCCCTTCCCACACTATAAAAATTATGGAATGCATATATAATTACTCATGTATATGTATATAAAATTATAAGTCTATATGTATATGTGTATATGACAAAATTGTATATATGTAGGGATTAATGTATATGCTGAGCGGCCAAAAACATGCAGAGCATTTGGGACCATTGATATCAAGATCAAGGGATCATGGAATCTACTACTCTCTCATCTCACGGAGGTCCCCTACTCTCTCTCCATCTCTCTGAGGACGTCTTGGTTCTTTGAAGTGTTGTTCTCTCTCTCTCTACTCTCCTTGTTCTCTCTCTTCCCTCCCTCCCCTCGTAGTTCTCATCCTCGTCCATGCCAAATTCGCATGAGGTTGGCAATTCTCTCTCCATGCAGTCCTGTCTTCATATTACACACACTCTCTCTCTTATCTGTATGTGTTCTCTCTCGCTCTCAAAGTTGATTCTGCTTCTCTCTCTCATCTCCATGTCAAATTAACAAGGATAGTCTCTGCATTGCTTTACACCGGAATCCAGATGTTCAATCCGCTTCTCTCTCATCTCCATGACAATTTCACAATGGCAGCCTCTGCATCTCTCTTTGTGGAATCTGCAACATCCGCTTCTCTCTCATCTCCATGTCAATTTCACAATGGCAGCCGTTGCATTTCTCTCTGTGGAATCTGCAAAGACTATGTCTCTCTCTCCATCTCCCTCCCTCTATCCCCTAACTCTCCAGACGTTGGTACTGTTGTTGCTTTTTGGCAAGGGATGATAGCATCACAGTGGGGTCCAAGGCCAAAACGGCATCAGCGGGGCAAGGGAGAAAGCACGGGACATTGACGTTGCTCCCCCAGCGAAGCAATGCTGCATGGTCTGTTGATATGAAAATCAACGGTCCCAAGTGCTCCGCATGTATGTGAAATTTTAGCCGTTCAGCATGTATATTAATCCTATATATGTATATCTAATATATATGTATGTATATGTCTACATGTGTGAGATTATAAGTCACAACAATGTGTATATCTTATATGTATTATAAGTATATATGTGTATGTATATGTCTATATATGAGCGAGATTAAGTGACAATAACGTGTGTATGTATACGTATTATAAGTGTATATATATATGGGTAATATGCACCCCTAGAGCAGTAAAAGTCTGGATCCCTCCAGAGCACATCTAGGCCGTTGATCTCGCATCGAACAGTGGATCTGAAGTGTGTCCATTGGACGGTCGCGATTTGTGTCTTCGTGTTGCCTGCTCACGATTTGTGTTTGGGGGTGTTGCTCACAATCGGTTCACGATTTGTGTTGGGGATTTCGGGTTGCTACAACACAGCCTGTCTTCATCGAAGCGCTCCCGATGTTTGGTCTGTGAAGGCCGGTGAGTGCTCGCGATCTACAGTCTTTGACGGTCGGCGAGTTCTTCGATAATCGCGGTCTCAAGGTGTTGTTTGATGGCAATATCAAGGTGTTGCTCGCGACTGATCTAGGGATTTAGGGCTGCTGCAGGGTTCACCGAGCATATCTATTGTGGATTGCGATCGGAAGATAACGAGGGCTGCTTATTCGGTGAAGACACGCCGATTGTAGGCAAACTCGGTAAATGCCTTCGATCTTCATCTTCCCCCTTCGTTGTTCTTCGTTCATCCCAACAACTCACAGCTCCTTTGCTGACAGAGAGCCATTGCTACTCTAAGCCTATTCACTGGACAGAACTTTGCTGAATAGACCTTCGCCGGACAGAGCCTATTCGCTGGACAGAACTTCGCTGAACAGACCTTCGCCGGACAGAGCCTATTCGTCGGATAGAGAGCAATCGGTCCTCTCCCTCTTTGGCGGTAAGTGCCCTCAATCTTTGGTTTCGCTGTTCTTTGTTCACCTAAATACTAAAGCCTTAACATTCACTTAGGGTTTGGTTCGAAGCTCTGCCATTCTTTCTCTGCTCTTCCCGATAAATGCCTCTCTATTCTTAGTTCTTGAATGCAACGTAAAATTTTAAAGCTATCTCGTGTCATGATGTTGCTCATCTTGCAAAGTTTTTCATTGACTAATGATCTGAGTAATGGAATTGATGTACTCTATGGAGCTTGAGTTCGATCAGAAAGTTTATAGTGGAGATGCCTGCAAATGATGGCTTTCTGGTGGTGATACAAGCTGCATATGAATATAATGCATGTTTATTTTTTGCTGATGCATTTGATTCTCTAAATTGATACTCTAAATTATACATATTTATTCTTGTGTGGTTCTTAGTTTGGCTCATTATGTTCCTTTGATATTTAAATTCAATGTTTAGACCAACAATCATATGAAATGTTGTGTAGACATTTCTTTTGTAATGATTATTTGTTTGCAGTCCCCTTTGCAAAGAGATGACACCACCCAAGTGTTATTGCCTACAAGAAGTAGTACTAAAAACATCATGGACTGAACGCAATCCTGGTCGAAGGTTTTATGGATGTCATTTTTATGGAGTGAATTTTGTATTAAATAGATGTTGATATTGTTGAAATGTGATTCAAAAGATATTATCCGCATCAGTTTGTATTTTGGAAAAAATAAAATTAATTATGGAGTTAGTGGATAGTTGTGGTGATATGGTAGTAATGGTTATGTGGTAATGTAATTAGTGATAGTAGTGTGATAGTGGTGGAGTGTGTACATGATCTCCCACATTTTTAGGCATGATCTCCATGTTGTTATCTTGCATCTCAAGTTGTAAGCCTATTTATAGGCCATCTTATTTTGAGTTTCAATATAGCAGAATATCATGCAATGATATTACCTTTTCTCCAAAAAATGTTCCTTGATTACTCTATTATGTGCTGAATTATTTTCCTAGTTTATCCTTTAATTTCCAACAAGTTTAGTATCAGAGAAGGTTGCGAAATACTCGGGTAGGAGAAGACATCATTGTATATGTGGAATTGCTAGCATGTACAATTAATCAGTGCTCACAACAAGTAGAAGTGTGGAGCAAATTATGGCTGCAAATGGTGGTACTGTAAGTTTCTCCCAACCTTTGATTCCTATTTTCAAATGTGATAATTATGAGTTTTGGAATATCAAAATGAAGACTTTGTTTATGTCATAAGACATTTGGGATTTGCTTGAGAATGGATATGCAGATTCAAATGAAGAAGAAAAATTAAAGGAAAACAAAAAGAAAGATGCAAAGGCATTATTTCTTATTCAGCAATCTGTGCATGAGACTATTTTTTTGCAGAATTATAGCTGCAGCTACCTCAAAGCAAGCATGGATTAAATTACAAAAAGAGTATCAAGGAACATCAAAGATAATCACAGTTAAATTGCAAACTATTCGTTGAGATTTTGAGATGTTGTTTATGAAATCAAATGAGTCTATTCAAGAATTTTTGTCAAGAGTAACTACTGTGGTTAGCCAAATGAGATCTTATGGAGAAAAGATTGATGATAAAATTATTGTTGGTAAAGTTTTGAGAAGCTTGACCTCAAAATTTGATTATGTAGCTGCTGCAATTGAAAAGTCTAAAGATTTGTCTATACTCTCTTTTGATGAACTAATGGGTTCTTTGCAAGCACATAAAGCAAGAATGAGCAGGTTCACAGAAAAAGCTGAGGAAAAAGCTTTTTAAGCCAAAGTAGAAGTACCTCGATCTAATTGCAATAGGGGTCGTGGTCGTGGCGGATTTCATGGAAGAGGCCGAGGAAGAGGCCATGGTAGAGGAAAATTTGATGGACAAAATGAGCAAAGACAACAACCATCAAATGAGTACAAAAGCAAAGTTCAATGCTATCATTGTAAGAAGCATGGGCATATTGAGGCAAATTGTTGGACCAAGGAAAAGCAATTAGCAAATTTTGTTGAAGAAAAAGAAGAAGAAAGTAAGTTATTTATGACTTATTCTCATTCTACTAATATAAGTGAAATATGATTTTTAGTCAGTGGTTGTTCTAACCATATGACTGGAATGAGATTATTGTTTAAAGTGCTTGATGAGTCAAAGAAAAGACAACTCAGATATGGAGATGATAAACCTATGCAAGTTGAAGGAGAAGGTACAATTGTTATTCGGCAAAATGATGGTAAAGAAAAAATTCTCCATGCTGTTTTTATGTTCCTACTTTGAAAAATAATTTTTTAAGTATTGGACAACTGATGACAAGTGGTTATTCTATTTTTTTTATGATGAAGTTTGCTTGGTCAAAGATAAGAAATCTGGACAGATTATTGCAAAAGTTGCTATCGCAAAAAATCACATGTTTCCTTTGGATTTTTCATAATCTTGTGCATTTTCAGTTCAACCAGTTTCTGAGTCTAAACTCTAGCATTTGAGACATGATCATCTCAACATTAATGGAATGAAATTATTAGCTAGAATGAATATGGTTTATGGTCTTCCAAAAATTAATTCTCTTGATGAGGTTTGTGAAAGATGCATTTTTGGAAAGCAATGGAAAAAGTCATTTCTTGCAGGAAAATCATAGAGAGTAAAGTATGCTTTTGAAATTATTCATGCAGATTTATGTGGACCTATGCAAATAGAGTCCTTCAGTGGTAGTCAATATTTTGCATTATTTATTGACGATTATTCTCGCATGAATTGGGTACATTTTTTGAAGCAGAAATATGAGACATTTGATGTGTTCAAAGAATTCAAGGCAATGGTGGAAAATGAAAGTGGCTATCACATAAAGATTCTGTGCACTAATAGAGGTGGTGAATTTTTATGAAATGAATTTAATCATTTTTGTGAAGAACTAGAAATTCAAAGGCATCTTACAGCTCCATATACACCTCAGCAAAATGGTGTTACTGAAAGGAAGAACCGAACAATTGTGGAAATGACAAGAAGTTTGCTAAAGGAGAAAAATGTTGCAAATACTTTTTGGGCCGAAGCAGTTGCAATTGTAGTATATTTGTTGAATATTTTTCCAACAAAAGCAATGGAGAATCAGACTACCTATGAGGCATGGAAAAGTTGCAAACTGAAAGAAAGTCATTTGAAAGTTTTTGGGTGCATTGCATATGCTTTGAACAATTCTGAAAATTGTCAAAAGCTTGATGACAAGTCCAAGAAATATATTTTTGTTGGCTATTCTGTTCAACCCAAAGCTTATCGATTATATAATCCTTCTACTAAGAAAGTAGTTATTAGTAGAAATGTTATCTTTGGTGAAAGATGCAATTGGACATGGGAGGAGACAAATAGAACTAATGTGGCTGATTTGCAAATTGAGTTTCCTACAAAAGGTGAAAAAAATATTGTTGTAGCACCAACATGAAATGAATGTGTTCCAAGTAGTGGAAACAATTACTCAAAAAATTCACTTGATTCAGCACCAAGTAAATTTCGTTCTTTGCAACAAATATATGATTCTTGTCAATTTACTTTATTTGTCTCAGATTCGACATGCTTGGAAGAAGTAATGAAAGAAGAAATGATGTCTATTGAAAGAAATCATACATGAGAGTTAGTTGATTTGCCTGACAATAAAAATTTGCTTGATTTGAAATGGATGTTTAAAACTAAATACCATACAGATGAAAGCATTCAGAAGCACAAAGCAAGGCTTGTAGCAAAAGACTATACACAAGAGCAAGGTATAGATTTTGAAGAAACTTTTTCTCTTGTTGCTCATCTTGAACCAGTGAGATTACTTCTAGCCTTAGCTGCTCAATTGCAATGGCCTGTTTATCAACTTGATATAAAATCAACTTTTTTGAATGGTGATTTGAATGAAGATGTTTATATTAGTAAACTAGAATGCTTTATTATCAATGAGAAGGAAGACAAAGTCTGCAAATTGAGAAAGGCTTTGTATGGCCTAAAGCAAACTCCTCGTGCATGGTACAGTACGATTAATTCATTTTTTGTTGAGAATGGTTTTCGCAGAAGTGAAATTGAGCCAACACTATACTTGAAAGAAAAAGAGGATGAATTTATTATAGTTTGTCTATATGTTAATGATATTATATATATGAGATCTTCTCAATTACTTGTGGCTGATTTTAAGACATGCATGATGGTAAATTTTGAAATGACAGATTTGGGGCTATTGAACTATTTTCATGGTATAGAAGTGAAGCAAGGTACTGATGGCATATTTATTTCTCAAAAGAAATATGCTAATGATTTGTTGGACAGGTTCAATATGCTCAATTGCAAAGCTGATGCCACTCCTATGAATGTGAATGAAAAGCTCAAACTTGATGATGTTAGAGGTCATTCTGATGAAAGAACATTTAGAAGTTTGATTGCTGGCTTAATTTATTTTACTCACACAAGATCAAATATCTCTTTTTCTTTCAGTCTTGTATCCAGATTTATGCATTCTCCAACAAAACATCATTTTGGAGTAGCCAAACGCATTCTGCGCTATATTGCTGGCATGATGGATTTTGGAATTTAATATTCTAAAGTTTCTAATTTCAGGTTGTTTAGATTTACTAATAGTGACTGGGTAGGATCTTTGGATGATAGAAAGAGTACTTCAGGAAGTGTTTTTAGTCTTTGATCAAGAGCAATTTCATGATGTTCAAAGAAGCAAGCAAATGTTGCCCTCTCAGTTTTTGAAGCAGAGTATATTGCTGCTACATCTGCTGCATGCCAAGCAATATGGTTAAGAAGAATTTTGTTAGATCTCCATCAATGACTGAATGAAGCAACAATTATGTTTTGTGATAACAAATCAGCAATAGCGATGATCAAGAATCTAGTTAAGCATGGACGAACAAAGCACATTGAGATATGTCATCATTTTATTCATGGCTTAGTGAGGATGAAGAGATCAAATTGGAATTTTGTAGTACAGATGAACAAATGGCCGATTTGTTCACCAAAGCTCTTCCTATTCGCAAGCATGTATTTTTCACAAAAATGCTTGGAGTATGCAGTTTTGAATCAAGGGGGAGTGTTGAAATGTGATTCAAAAGATATTATCCACATAATTTTGTATTTTGGAAAAAAGAAAATTAATTATGGAGTTAGTGGATAGTTGTGGTGATGTGGTAGTCATGTTTATGTGGTAATGTAATTAGTGGTAGTAGTGTGTTAGTGGTGGAGTGTGTACATAATCTCCCACATTTTTAGGCATGATCTCCATGTTGTTATCTTGCATATCAAGTTGTAAGCCTATTTATAGGCCATCTTATTTTGAGTTTCAACATAGCAGAATATCAATGATATTATCTTTTCTCCAAAAATTGTTCCTTGATTACTTTGTTATGTGCTGAATTATTTTTCTAGTTTATCCTTTAATTTCCAACAGATATCTCTTAAGCGGTATATGTTGTTTATGTTTGTGATTTCTTCCTTTCTTGCAGCAACGAGGAGCATGTCAATAATTCGAGTGGATGGATGAACCTTTTAGATCAAGACCTACACAAGTGATAAACAAATTACTGAGAAAAATCGATAGGACGGAAGTGGAAAATGAACTAGAAGACATAGTTGGAATTAATAGGAATGTGTTGAAATCATTTTGTAAATTCCTATTTTTAGTGTTCGTTCTTGTAGAAATATGGCTCATGTTTATATGACATGCTATTTGTAGACGTGCTATATGGATTCATGTTATGTATGACGTGTACTTATGTCTAATTGTGATGAACAATGCCATCTTATCTTTCGCGTTCTCAAGTTTTTTTCCTTAGATCTTCAATATGTGAAAGAACAGTAGCAACAATAACACTAATGAATGAGCACATAACTGATGAATGAGCACAAAATTGATGCTTTCAAACTAACGCCTATCGTGAAATCTTGCTGGGAACTTGTAGGAATGGATCCACAAATTCTAGAATGTAGATCGCTGGATTGTTACCATAGATGTAGATCAAAGTGCTTGCTTGGAGATTTATTTATGATCTCAAAACTTCTATGTCTATACACACCGAGATCATGTACATGAATTAATCATGCAAATGAATGATTTCATGGAAAAAATGTTCTCTTGAAAGTGATCTAATTTTTAGTAATAAAAGAGTTATAATCTCACTTCTCAAGATGGAACTTCAAAAAGGATGTTACAAAGGTTCATCATTCAAAAGGTTACAAAGGTTCATCATTGAAAAACTTGAGCACCCAAAATCTTAATCAAAAGCTACAATGAAAAACTTGAGCACCCAACAACTTCATCTTCTCAAAGGTTCATCTTAATCACCCAACATTCAAAAACCTTGCATGATTGAAGCATACATAGCCATTAGTAAAGTCTGGACAATTGAAGCTAACAAAGATGAATAAAAATACGAAAATGGAGACAGCATATCTAAATTATAGTAGCAGTAATGTCATTAAAGTTTGAGCAACATTTATTGAGCATTACTTAACTCCTTGATACTTGAGGTCAACTTGTTGATCCTTCAATAAGAAAAAAAATCAATAATAAAAGAAACTATATGACAACTTAGAAGGTCCAGCTCTAGCATTTCTTAGACTTTCCATAGCTTCCTTGGAAGGGGTCGACAACTTATTGTGAGAGCGTAATCTTCCAGCATTTGACTTTGAAGCAAATTCATGTGTATGCTCTTCAACAAACTTCTTCACCTCCCACTTGCCGTCGCTTGAAACTTTGGCTAATAATAAAGCGCCACAATTTTTCTAATATCTCGTTTTCTTTTCACATCTTTCCCTAACGTCTACTTCAACTTGAGATCTTTCTTCCCTTCTTTTGAGCATACAAGCAATCTCCCAATGGTTAAATTTGTTTTTCTAGATTTCAATCTATATTCTTTTCGCATTGAAAATCCAACATTTCTAGCATATGCATTATAGAAATTATAAACATGATCTTCGGCATCAAACTTCATACCAATGAATGGTTTATTACCTTGGCATTCTTTATCATTGTCCTCTTCTTCAATTTGACTATTGCGAAAAAAGAAACATTAATCTCACAATTAAGATTATAGAAAAAAATAATTGCATGCAAATTATGAATGTGTCTCATAGTTCTTCAATTTGTTGATCTTTAGGAGTCGAAGGATATTCATCCATTTCATTGTTATCAAATGAGAACATGACTAAACCTGAAATTAAAGCATTTTCAACATCACATTTAAGTCTTCCTATAGTTTCACAACATCACAAACAAGCCAAAAAATTAAGAATATGTTATGCTCACACGGATCTATTAAGTAGTTCCTACTATGGGGGCCTTTTTGTGTTCCGACGACAATGAAATAGAAATCGTCGACGAAGCTTTGTCTGACGATGGTCTATTCGGTGAAGGTCTGTCCGGCGAATAGGCTCTGTCAGAGAGGCAAACCGTGAACAAGAGAGGTAGAGGAATCCATGAGTTCATTTGCCTGTAGTCGGCATGTCTTCACCGAATAAGCTGCCCTCGTTACCTTCAAGTCGCCAGCGTACAACACCTTGAGATCGCAACCATCGCGAAAATCATCGCAATCCTTAATAGATCTGCTCGGTGAACCTTGTAGGAGCCCTAAATTTCAACACACTCGCCGACTGCCGTGGACTATAGATCGCGGACGAGCAACACCTTAAGATCGCATCGTCGCTGAAATTGCCGGCCGCGCTCGTCAGCGGTCAAGGACTAGAGGTCGGGAGCGCTTCGAGGAAGAGACATACAACCCTCACGCGAGTGGCGAGTCGTGAGCGAGCAAGACCCCAAACACATGAGCGGGCAACAGGCGGACACAAATCACGACCATCCGATGACCACACTTCAGATCCACTATTCAATGCGAGATCAACGTCCTAGATGTGCTCCGAAGGGATCCAAACTTTTGCCTGCTCTGGAGATGCATATTATCCTATATATATATGTATATATATATATGTTTATATGTGCGAGATTAAGTGATAATAATATGTATATGTCTATGTATTATATATAAGTATAAGTATATATGTGTATTTATATGTCTATATGTGCCCGATTAAGTGAGTGGAATAAAACGTCAGCTACAGAGGCGCTATAGCGATGCTAATGAGTCGCTAAAGCATATTAGTGACACACTAGCGTCAACGTAGCGTCTCAAACGTTTTAGCGTCCCAATATCGCGACACCAAGGAGATGTCAATAGTGCCTCTATAGCGTCGATTATCATTGCAGCTCTATTTTGGCGCTCCATCGACGCTATTGAGTCTTCACGGTGACGCTAAAATGAGATATTTTGTAACAAATCATATCACTTAATTCAACCATCATAATTCCATTATTAAGAATATAAAAATAATATATGTATAATTAAGATATGATATATATTGTATGCATAAGTAACATATATAATATAGGTAGCAAATATATATTTAGGAACACACATATGATAGGCATATATAAGTAGATAACATATGTTGAAGGTACACATATAATATATATTAAAGTATATGGGGTTGCGTCAAAATAGATAACATATATATAGTTATATAAATATAGATAGCATATAGTTTATATATTTCTTAATTAACATATATGTCCCTCAAACATGTATAGTTATGAGACGCCAAGTAGTGTTAAAATAGTGCAAATTAAGCATTATATGTGTTACATGTGTAAGAAACTATAGGAATATATTTTTATATTGGTGTCTACATAGTGTCACATCAATTGTGACACCAAGTAGCATTGCAATACTCGGCAACAAAGTTGCGCAACAATATGGCTTCCATATCGATTCCTCTCTAGCATCGACAAAGCATCTCGAAGTCTGCGACCTAGGTTTGCGTCGAATGCCATCGACGCTACAACAGCGCTAAGTGCTGTCGAGTGCATTTTTGCTCCATCGCGCGCAATAATAACTGCTAATTGACGTCTCTATGGAGCCTCCATTAGCATCTATTTCTTGAAACGCTACGAAAACACTAATGTGACGCTATAGGGAGGCAAGTAGCGTCGCCTTTTTGCGACTCAATTGAGACGCTATAATGATGCTCGTGGCATTTACTTAGCGTCACTGGCGATGGAGATACTATTTTGCGTCGCTAATCGCTAGTTTTCTTGTAGTGTTTTTGGCTAAATTTGAATAATTCTAATGCACTGATGAAAAACTTTTAAAATTTTGGATGTAGATAGAAAATAGGAAGCCGAGGATAGCATAAGTAGGGAGGAGATTAGTTCAACAAGGGTAGGAGGACACTTTTGGAAGGGATTGCTGGATGAAGGACATCGGAATTGAAGTGACCTCCAAAATCACAATGTGAATGGCACAAAATAACTAAAGCATCTTGTATGAAAGAATTACGTATCAGGAGAGATTACCCCTAGATATATGATTCCTCCTGCACAAGTAGATATCCTTACTTTACAAGAAAATATTGAATAAGATTTAAAATTTATAGGTCATCTATCACGACGAGAACTACAATTATATGACATGTCACTGTAGTGCTTGAGGTTCATCCTAAGGGAAATTCTAATTTCGAGCCAAACCAAAATGCAAGTTGCTGAAGATAAGAAAGGGATTCAAGCAAAGGTAATAAACTAAAATTCTTAAGGCAAATGATTAAAATAATTTTTTATAGTTTTTCTAATTTTGTATGCAAGAGATTTTGACTGGAGAGTGAGAGCAAGAGACTCAATTATCAGTGAGGCTTAATACTAAGGACTTACGGCACTTGGGATTAATGTTCTTTGAACCTTAAATTATTAATAGAGTTACAAACAACCCCTCAACATGTGCATAGGCATATATTTGCGATAGATAACACTCGACTCATCTAATGGCAGTCTCATGTATGGACAGCTTGCTCATGCTGATGGGGTCAACTATCCATCTCGAGTAATACTCTCATATGCACAGAGTGAGCAGAAGAATTGATTTCTCTGAATAGGGATTGAGCTTGACCCACGTAGTCTCTGCCTCACAAGTTCTCAATGTGATAATGGAAGTTCCAACCGACCTCTCGGCCTGAGTTGGCCTTTCATTGTTGAAGACAACCCTCTCGGGTGAGAAATCTCTACAACTGAAGAGTGTGCAAGACCAGTGCATTCAAGCGAGGAAAGTCCTAGCCAGGGATGAAGATCATGAACCTTGGTGATACCCTCCTAAGCATGGCTCTGCAGTTGTCTGCCCTCTCGGATCCTGCACAGATGCAAAGGATGAAACTATTTCTCGGCTAGGAAGTCGCCGATCAATAAAACAAGACTTTAAGATTAGTCTGAGAAAATATGATGCTATAGAACGGTGAATTAGGTTCAACTCCAATACATGTGATTCATGATTCTTCTTCAAATGGTTGAAGTTTCGTCCTACCTCCCGGCATGTATACAAAACTTCAACGAATAACTTCCCACTCGGGATAAGAATCAATGAACACACATCATCTGAATAAAGGTTTATCAAACATCATCACAAAAACACAAACATTGCATTACCCCAAGTAGGATTTGAACCTACGACCAATCAATTAACCGACTACTCTACCATTGCCTGCTCCTCCCCTTGTTTTCATACTCTTCCTGGAACAATGAGAGGTTAATCATACTCTGACAACTTTACGAATTCAAGTCTAATATGATACAACGAAAAAATAAAAAAGGGTTCCCGCAAAGCCTTCAGAGAAGGGTAGAAATGATCTATTTGATATCATGGACGACCGGTTATGTAGGGATCAACAATCATTCCCAATTCTTTTAGGAGAAGACTCATCCAAATTGCAAAATAATAACTCTATTCAGCCTCTTTACCTCTCGACATTCAGCTGAACAAAGGGCAAGATCTCCCTCTCGATTTGCATTCGAGACAAGTTCTAATGCTCAATCAACATCCAAAACCAGAGCGATAGATCAACATTCATAAAAACAATAGAGAAATCAATTAGTCTATAGGACAGGGAAACCAAAAATCAAACAGAGAAACAAAGCATCTCGAGATCACACATCCCACAACCTTAATTGGTTGATTAGCTACAAACAAAATTCATGAGTGACACAACACTCCAAATTACACCCATATCCATTTTTCATGAAACAAATGTTATCAGCCCAAGAAACCCTCTCTTTCGCTCTGCATCTTGATAATGAAGAATTCCCTAATCCAGAACCTTCATGCTAAGAAATTGAACCTCCTCCCCCTCTTTTGTTGCCTTTAGCCCTACTTTTATATCCTCATGTTGCCTTTTTCTCTCTTATCTTTTTCCTTTCTTTTCCTCTAGCGCCTGTAGAACCTCAAAAGGAAGCTTCCTTCTTGCCAGGTCTGAGGTCTGGAGTCGTATGTCAATTGGTTCCCTTTTTTTATAAGCTATTTGGTGTTCGGGTCAACTCACCAAAGGCAAGCAGCTCTTTTTCTTCGATATTGCTAAGGAAATTTGGCCAATCATTCCATTCTAGCTGAGCAGAAACTCCTACAAGAGATTAAGGCACCAAAGGAGAAACAAATTAAGACTTTTCACCAATTAATAAAGTTAGATGTGGAGAACTAATAATTTTTGCATATAGAGGTAAAACATGCATCAAAGGTTAAAATCATATTCGTTTATGAATCAAATGCATGTAAAATAAGGGTTAAAACATATATAAGAATTGTTCACATCAAACTCCCCTAGGCTGAAGATTTTGCTTGTCCTCAAGCAATAGTTGGAAACTTAGGAAAGATTCACATTATGAACTACATCATGCTCGTCTATCCTTCAAACTAGCTCCACCTGCGTGTCGTTTACCCTAATAATATCCTTTTAGAGTCCCCTAACCTATGACCATTGAAACCCAATTACTAATGGGAACCAAGGCTTCCTTGCTGGATGATTTCCTACATATCTATTGTCTAAGAAGATGCATGACTCATTAGCTTTCATCAAACTGAAAATAAAATTGCCTAACATATACCAGGGGACTCCATATCTCTAGGTTTACTTGCACCTCTTTCTGACCTTTATTAAATTTAATTAAGTTCAAATGCAATCACTCTTCTTTCATATAGTGGGAATTTGCAAAATAAAAAGTATAATTTCCACTCAACATTCTCTATCCTTTCTTCCGTAGGGTGCTAGTGGTGCCATGATAGGCATACTCTTGTCTCCCAAGTGAGGAGACAATTCATCAAATATATATATAATTTTCTTTGAGGTTCCTACAAATTTTCCCACCTTTTCTTCCTGGAATACAGAAATGGGATTCTTAGGATTTTATTCAAGAGGAAAAAAGAATTTCCAATATATAAAAGAGGAGTAATGCAATAATATTAAAGATCAGATTATTGGATGATATTTGCATGATGACAGACAACAAATTTAAGAAGTGGCTACGCTAAGAGTGCATGCAAGATCTTAGGCAGAGCGTATGAGTAGGCTCGACAAATTCCTTGTACGACTTCCTCTATTTCTCAATAAAAAAGAAATATGACCAAGGGTGGTTCGAATGTATATATAATGTATTTCTTTTTTTACACTTCATACTATTAGATAGTGACCATAAATCTCATTATAAGTATCCAAAGATTCATATTGAACTTCGATGGGAACTTCTCGCAAGCAGTGACACGTTGATCTAGTATCCATTGAAGCCACAAAAGACTATCTAAACTGATTCATTTTTTGCCAATAAGCTCCAAGTGCATCATAGGAAATACAAATAAAGGATTTTTTTATCTTTCGTATAATTATAGTCATTACTGTCAACTATTTTATTTTGATAATTTTTGTGTAAAAAATCATCTAGTAACTAGTGGAAGTGACACGTTGATCTAGTATCCATTGAAGCCACAAAAGACTATCTAGTATCACCCAGATTTTTGGTGTAGCTCCAATTCAATCCTCTCTTTTTCTTTCTCCCCTTCCTCTCTTTAGCTTCCACCCTTTCTCTCCAATTTTCTCATCCTTTTCTTTCTCCCTATTAAGAATTTAAAATTTGAAAAGTGGTTAGGCTCCTTTTACTCGTTCAGCTCCACCCTACATATAATAAGTAAAAAATGTTTCAAATGTAATAAGATTTTATATCAATCTAGTGGATTTAACTTTAAAAATCATAAGTAAAATAAGGGATGATCAAACTCCTCCAAGCTTGAATTTTTGCTTGTCCTCAAGCAGTGTTCAAGATGATAAGTTACAATCTCAACCCTGTTCACCAACTAATCTCTTTGGCATTCAGACCTTACATTCTTTGCTCAAGTGTCCTTTCTCTATCCACATAACCGACTTTAATGAAGGTGTTAAAAGCAAGACATTTTTAAATTCCTCCTAATTCAGCTCATAGAAACAAAGAAAAAAGATTGATCTGATAATAAGAATGTCGATGCTAAGTGCATCAGTGTAGTACGACCTTTCTTTTGATTTTTATCCCTTTTCATTAATCTGGTGCTCATGTGATTATTCATAGTACACTGGGTGATCTGTGTAATGGGTTTTTGATCGGCACATCTCAGGATAGTTGCTCTTAGATTGCCAAGCATGAACCCCTATGGATCTAATCACCCAGATTCACCCAAATTCCGAATTCACCATTTTTGTACCTTTTGGGGCTACACCAACCCTTTTTTCTTTGCTTTTAACTTTCACTTATTCACTTTTGCTAAGCTTGACACTGCACTGAAGTAGTTAGCATTAACATAATTATTAACAGGCCGAGTAAAAGTAAAGTTTGAGCATGAATAGGATTAGTCGTCGAGCTTTTAAAGCTTCATCAAAGCCACTTTCTTCAAGCCATAACCCTACACTTAGAGTATTGAATTGGAGCCATGAGATGCTTCACATTTTGTTGGTTTGGCAGGGTGTTCCTGAACATGGCTTCAGAGAGTCACAAAAGGGGCCGAGGCTATGAGACAATGAAAACATCTCTTACTTTACAGGTAGAAATGAAAATGTTTCAATGCTGCTTCATAAAATAGAAAATTTGTTCATTGCAATTGAAAAAGAAGTAGCAATTGTGAGGAGGAATGCAAAAAGAAAGGAGTAGAAATGTACCATGTCGCCTCTCCCCCAAGCTTGAAATCGACACTGCCCTCAGTGTCGATCATGTCAGGAAGAAGGACCAAGGGGGTTGAAGCTCAGATAGCCGATCAGTGACTTGTTGAATGTCACTAAGCGTCGTGAGGACAGAATTTTGCACTAATTCAATTCTTGAATTTTGTCTTGATGGGTGAGGCCTTGTTGTTCTAGGTTATGAAGCTGGTCCATCAATGCTTGGATGTCTTCATGTTGGTGGACAGTAGCTTCTGCTAGCTTGGTCACCTGTTCTAAGATAATGCTCAGTTTGGCAGCTGAGGTGTGAGGCTGGGTTTGTAAAGCATCAGATGCAGATGAAGAGAAGAAACGGCGACAGGTCTTCTATTTGTTCTTGGTCCAGAAGGAGCTCGTGAGGATAGGGTGTATTCTATTGCAAGGAGAGGGAGTGTTGAAATTGGACGTGTGACTTGGATGAAGTCATCCATCCACCAGTTCAGGCCTTGTAAGATGTTAGGCAGCTTGAAAAGAGCCGAGGGATCAGATTATCGCCAAAAGTGCTAGCCATTGACCATAAGGAGGACTCCTTCTTGAGTTAGAAAGTCCAAATTGAGCAGGATTGCTGGGGTTGGGTTGGTGTCACCTAAGAGCACATAATGTTTAGCAATTGGTGAGATAAGATTTCCACAAAGAATTAGGTTATACTCGCGAGTAGATTCCTTGGATATAGTTTGCATGAGAAAGGCTGCAAGGTTGATCTCTAAGTTGGACAGAAGACACCAGATAATGAAAAGCTCATCGGCAGAGACAAGATCCATCTCATAATCATTCGGACGAATTAGGATGGTATTGGGGGTATCGACAAATAGGGTTTTTGAGATGATGGCCAACAAGTTGAAGGAGGTTGTTGGTACATTGTCCTATGAGTTGATACCAGACCTAAAAAATGGGAAAATCAGGTGGAGGAGTTTTGTGGCCTGTGTTGGGGAGGTTTAGGAAATGGGCAAAGGTGTCGAGGGTCATAGAGAAATCCTGATTATAAAGACGAAAATCGATGTGATCAAGGACACCATCGTCGTCATGGTGAGTGCAGAACACTTTTCCGACGAACTCTGTTGCTACCTCTTCATAGAGGTCCCAGCGTTTCATGAAGAAGGACAGTAGGCATGATCGGTGAAGAAGAGTTCAAATATCATCAAACAAACCGAGAGGCTCGAGGGCTGGAAAATCTAAGAACCGGGTGGAGGAGAAATTTCTACATCGGCTATTCAGCAAGTGTTGTTCTTCTTTGCTATTTTTCGGTTGTCGCATATTTGAAGATATTTCTAGGAGGCCGCCCGAACGTAGATGACGTCTGATCGATTCTAAAGATCTGTTGGTGTCAGAGTCAGATAATGTCCGCGTACGCTTCATTTTGTCGGCCGGTTCTGAGATGTTTCCGAATTAGGGCAATCAGCGGGTGCACCGAGAAGGGTTTGAGGGAATTAGGGATTGAGAGACCGTCATATGGATAGTGTGTAGTGGATGTAGGAAAAAATAGTGGGTTATATGGAGAGTCGAGGCGTCGCAAGCGTGTGCGTGTGGGATTGAACAAGTGGGCAGTTCGGTAGATATATTACTAGATTCTGTTGGGATTCTCAACTAAATCCATGAGATATACTTTTCATGTAGTATTTTGATAGTTTTGACCTTATATGGATGGTGACGTGGCTGATGATCGTTTATTCGGTTGAGTTGCCTCCCTATAGCGCCTTTATTTTAAGTCGTTGGCTCGGCATTGTGGATTTGATTTTTTTTAGCCTTCCGATTGCAAATGTAAAACTTCCTTGAACATTTATATACTAGGATTATAATGTTTCAACCTTTGTCCATTGAATTTAAAAATTTTTTACTTGCTATTTTAGATATCCACCTCTTCATGACGATAGACTCTTTCAATTGTGAATGGTCCCGACCATCTAGTATGCAGCTTTCCTAAAAAAAGTCATAATCTGGAGTTGAACAACAGAACTTGGTCACGTTCTTTAAAGTGTTTTTTCAATATGTGATTATCATGCCATTTCTTTGCTCATTCTTTGTATAGGCGAGAGTTGTCATAAGTCTCTAGCCTTAGTTCTTCTAACTCGTTGAGCTACAGCAATCGTCTACCAGTAGCCGCTTGGAAGTCGTAATTGAGTGCTTTGATTGCCCAAAAAGCTTTATGTTCTAATTCCACAGGTAAATGATAGTGTTTGTCTTAAATCAACTTCAATGGTGTCATCCCTATCGGTGTCTTGTATGCAGTACGCTATGCCCATAATGCTTCATTGAGTTTCCTGCTCCAATCTTTTCTTGTTATTGAGTCTGTCTTCTCTAGGATCATTTTAATCTCTCTATTCGAAACTTCTGCTTGCCATTGGTTTGAGGTTGATACACAGTAGAGACTCAGTGTTGGACTCCATATTTAAGCAATAAGTTTTCAAAACTTCATTCAATAAAATGTGAGCCTCCATCATTGATGGCTAGCCTGAGCATCCCGAATCTTGGGAAGATAGTTTCTTTGAAGAGCTTAATGACGGACTATGATTCTCCTGTGATTGTAGGAACTGCTTCAATCTATTTTGAAACATAATCTACTGTCAGGAGTATGAACTTATATCCGCATGAGGAAGGGAAAGGTCCCATGTTGTCGACTCCCCACACATCAAATATTTCTACTTCGAGTGTCGGCTGTTGAGGTGCTTCGTTTCTTCTACCTATGTTTCCAATCCTCTGATAAGCATCACAGGACTTCACGAAATTGGTTGCGTCTTTGAATAGAGTAGGCCAGTAAAAACCTGTTTGGAGAACTTTAGAGGTTGTCTTTTGATGTCCTCCATGGCCGCCATAGGGAGATGAATGACACTTTTGTAGTATGGAAAATTCTTCTTCTTCTGGTATGAACCTTCGATATATTCCATCAGCACATTTTTTGAAAATAAATGACTCATTTCAGAAATAGTGTTTGATGTCGGAGAAGAATTTCTTCTTTTGTTGATAAAAAAGATCAGGCCGTAAGACTCCTGAAGCCAAATAGTTAGCATAATCTGCAAATCAGGGAAGTTATGATTCCTGAATTGAAAACAATTGGTCATTAGGGAAGGAATCATTAATAGCTCTATAATTGACAAGATTGTTTTCCTACTTTGATAGTTAGAGTCGAGAGAGGTGATCAGTTACTTGATTTTTTGCTCCCTTTTTGTCTTTGATTTCCAAGTCAAATTCTTGTAGCAAAAGGATCCATCTGATCAGTCTAGGTTTAGCATCTTTTTTAGAAATCAAGTATGGGATGGCTTGATGGTCAGTGTACACGATGACCTTAGAGCCGATTAGGTAGGATCTGAATTTATCCATTGCAAACACTACTGCTAGAAATTCTTTTTCCATTGTGGCGTAGTTGATCTGTGTTTCATCTAAGGTTCTGCTAGCATAGTAAATCACTAGCGTCGTACAAGATTTCAAAGGGCAGAGACCGATCTGGCGGTTGGATGATTGGGGCTGTCGTGAGAGCTCTTTTCAACGTGTTAAAGCTTTTAGGCAGTCTTCATCGAATATAAATTATGCTTCTTTGGATAAGAGTTTTCTTAATGGCCTCGCAATGAGAGAAAATTCTTTGATAAATCTTTGATAAAATCCGACATGTTCAAGGAAACTTCTGACTCCTTTGATGTTAATTGGTGGGGGCAACTTTTCAATAACTTTTGTCTTAGCTCTATCAACTTCAATGCCCTTTCCTGAAATAATGTGACCTAAGACGACGCCTTCTTGTACCATAAAGTGGCATTTCTCCCAATTCAACACTAGGTTAGATTCAGCGCATCTCTATAATACTTTGCAGAGGTTGTGCAGACAAACTTCAAAAGTGGTGCCATACACCGAGAAGTCATCCATGAAGACTTCTATGATTTCTTCGATATAGTCAGAAAAAATTGACATCATGCACCTTTGGAAACTTGCTGGAGCATTGCATAGCCCAAATGACATTCTCCTGTATGCGAAGGTTCCATATGGACATGTAAAGGTGGTCTTTTCTTAATCATCTGGGTGAATAGGAATTTGATGAAATCTAGAAAATCTGTCTAGATAGCAGAAATAGGAGTGGTTCTCCGATCTTTCTAGCATCTGATCAATGAAAGGTAGGGGAAAGTGGTCCTTTCGGCTGGCTTTGTTTAGCTTTCTGAAATCAATACACATCCTCCATCTTGTGACAGTTCGTGTGGAGATGAGCTTGTTCGAGTCGGTCTTCATTATGGTTATTCCACCTTTTTTGGCACGACCTGCACGAGGCTCACCCATTGGTTGTTTGATATGGGATAGATGATTCCGACGTCTAGAAGTTTAATCACTTCTTTCTTTACTACTTCATTCATTGCTGGATTAAGTCTTCTTTGTCCTTCAACGGATGGTTTGAAATCCTTTCCATGTGAATACGGTGCATGCAAATAGAAGGATTGATTCCTTTGAGATCATCCAGAGTATAACCAATGACATGCTTGTAGGCTTTTAGCTTGTCTAGTAACTGTTGAAGTTGACTTGATTTTAAATCTACGCTGATAATCACTGGGTAGTTGAAGTCTTCTCCTAAGAATTCATATCTGAGGTTTTGAGGGAGTTTCTTTAATTAGAGAAGGGATCGGTGGTTGAGGTTGTTCTTGTTGTTGAGCCATTATTTCTGCTCCTGAGTCAGAATTTGGTTCGATTTTTATTGATTGAGTGCTTCTTGTTCCTTCAGTAAGAGGTGTTCTATTCTTATATTCTTGCACTCTTCTTTTGAAAGTTCGATCAATCTCAAGATCTAATTCAAGTAGTTGCTTGCGAGTAGTCTTGGGCATATACTAGTCCCCTAAAATCAAAGGATTAAAAGGAATTCAATAACGAATATTAAGAATTTAGATAACAAAAGATATAAATAGAGAGCAATGATCCAAATCCTCGGCAACGACGCCAAAAACTTGACATGAACTTTAGTAGATGTAATCTTCTCACACCAAAGATAGTTCTAATCGTATTTAAATTTTACTTTGGAGTTCACACAACTGCAAGTGCACAGGTCTAGTAGAACCCCGTTGATTTAGATCAATTGTTAATCTATTTAGATCTCGAAAGTTGTCACAATAATTTTAAAAGACAAGTACGACAGGGAAATAATTAACAGGAAAAGAGAAAGAAAAAAAAAGAAACAGAAGAAACTAGAATATAGGAAAGTAGATTCCCTTGTGATTAATTAGTTAAGGCTATTTTATTTTAGTTTTCGTTTATAAGTTAAATGATCTCTCGATCTTTACTGTATGAATCAATTACTCTTTCTCTAAACTCGTCGATCTCTCTTTGAGCTAAGAGGAAAATAGCCATTAATAATTAGATTAGGAATGACTGATTAGTTGATCTCTCATCCTAATCAGAAAAGCCGATCTCTCGATCTTAAATCATCAATTCTACTATCCTAAACCGAGCAATTAGAATGAATCTAACACAACTAATCGTTGTTATGGACTCTCGCCTCACAACAAATATAATCATGGACTTCTCAGTCACTAGAAATGAAAAAATATCATACTATTGAAAACACTACAATGAAGAATAACATGTCCCTTCTCTCGAATGGAACGGGGTAATGACAAAAAAATAGATCTCTCGATCTGATTGAAATCAAATGCAGATAGTAAGATTGCAACGTATCAAGAATATAGGAACTAGAGGTTAGAAATACGACATCCGAGAACTAAAATCATAGCATCAACAAAATATCATCATAAGGAAATCAAAATTCCCTTTAGTCAGACATAGGCTCCGACAAAATCAATGAGTCTTTTCTCGGCATTCTTTTTCTTTCTCCTCTTCATCTCTTCAGCTTCCGCCCCCCTTTCTCTCCAATATGCTCCTCCTTTTCTTTCTCCCCATTAAGAATTCAAAATTTGAAAAGTGGTTAGCCTCCTTTTACTCGTTTAGCTCCACCCTACAGATAATAAGTAAAAAATGTTTCAAATGTAATAAGATTTTATATCAATCTAGCGGATTTAACTATAAAAATCATGAGTAAAATAAGGGATGATCAACTGGCGGTAATGACTCTTTAGCTTTCGGGGATGGGGACAACGATAGGGGTAGCCTTGATCGGCTCTTCTCTACTATCTTCTTCCTCTATGCCGGCGGCTTCTCAGGTATTCTCCCTTCGATGCTCGTTCTTGCATTTGTAGCTGCTCCTATTCTTGGTATTGTCGAGGGTGGCCTTGACTCCACCGCTAGACTATGCAGTTGCGGGCGGCTGTCACCACCGGTACCTCTTCATGCTCCTTTTTAGAGTCCGGAGGAGCGCTGCTCGACTGCCCTCTATGCATTTTTCACAAGTGTGGGTGGCAGCGAGTTCAGGGGTACCTCCATTTGTAGAGGAGGTACTTCTAGTGGTTCTTCTACGGTGCACAAATAGAATATTAGAACTTCAGTTTTCTTCTCCATTGTTGCTATTGTGATTGTGAAATAGTGGCAGAACGTGGCTGGGGTTCGACATTGTCGTCTAGCACTATCGGGTTGTCTGGTTCATGGGCGCTGCTTGGACATCGATGAGGTCTCCAATGGATGCCTCTTGATGGATTCCTAGTTTGCATCATCACAAAGAGCTTGTTGGAGAGGCTTTCGGTGGTGGAAGAAGAAATGGTAGACAAAAATGGCGGGGGTTTCAAATGGAATGATGGACAAGTATAGTGGAAAGCGGAATTAATGGGGTTTGTGAGAAGGGTCGGCGCTACGGGTAATGTGGAGAGAGAGAGAGAGAGAGATTCAGTAATGGGGGGAAGGACACATGACCACTTTGATCACTACACGACGAAAAGTGGAAAAATTTAGAAAAAAAATGACCCCCTTTCGAAATTTAAAAATAATCTGGACCTGCTATCTCACACATCACCTTTTTGCCTCCACAGAATAAGTTTCTTATGCCTTTAATCATTACACGATGAAAAGTGAAAAAAAAGAAAAAATGATCCCCTTTCGAAATTTAAAAATCATATGGACCCTCTATCTCACGCATCACATTTTTGTCTCCAAAGAATACATTTTTTATGCCTTTAATAAATGATCCTGTAGTAATGTAAGTACAAAAAGTGCCTATGTTCCTCGGGTGCACTGGTGTGCCTCTATTTCAGTTGTGTTCCCCAATACGGTTGCATATCCATAGGTGCTCTATATTATTCTTGCAAAAATTGAAAATGACTAGAGATGTCGGGAACTTGGGTGGCCTCCCAATAAGTGCCTCTGATTATTGTCGACAGCCTGACATTGATAGGGTCTTCATTAAGTTTCGACTTGTGGAAATAGCTCAAAAGTTTCATCAATCTCTCTGGGAGCTGAATTCAAATAGAGTTTAATTCTTTGCCCATTGACCTTAAACTATTCCCCTTTAGAATTCTTCAACCCTACTGCACCAAAAGGGTATACTTTTGAGACCATGAATGGACTTGACCATTGGCATTTCAATTTTCCTAAAAATATCTTGAAGCATGAATTAAAGAGAAGCACCGGATCTCCTTCACGAAATTGTCTATGGTGGATGATATGATCGTGCCATTTCTTTGTATTATCCTTAAAGATTGTAGCATTTTGATAGGCTTCATTCCTCTTCCCAACTCGACTAGTTGGAGCTTCCTCCTGTCTCCAGATTCCTTTAGGTCTAAGTTTAGATACCTTAATGCCTAGTAGGCTCGGTGTTGGAGCTCAATTGGTAGATTACATGATTTTCCAAAAACTAATTTGTAAGGTGTAGCTCTCAGTGATAATTTGAACGCCATCTTGTAAGCCCATAAAACATCCTCTAGTTTCAAACTCTAGTCTCTTCTGGATTGAGCTACCATTCTTTCCAGTATGATTTTGATTTGCATGTTACTAGTTTCCACCTATCCACATGTCTGTGGGTGATAAGGTGTTGCAACTCTATGTGTGATTCCATATCTTGATAGGAGTTTGTTAAATTATGTTTCTAGTAAATGCTTTCCTCCATCAGTTATAATAATTATATGCATTCCAAACCTAGGAAAGATAATCTTGGAAAATAGCTTGATGACATGATTAGTTGATATTACTTCAGCCCATTTGGACAAGTAATCTTCTGCCACCAGAATATACCTAAATTTCCTTGAACGGGAATGAGCTTATGTAGTCAATTATCCAAATATTGAAAATCTCCACATCTTGGATTCCTGTTTGAGGCATTTCTTGGGTCCTAAATATGTTTCTTGTTCTTTTGCATTGATTACATGAACTGATGAATCTATGAACATCTTTGAAAAGAGTTGGCTAGATAAATCCAGATTATAGGATCTTGGTAGTTATTCTCTGAACTATCCCATGTCCGGCAGGCTTCTATGATTTCTTGAACTAGCTCATTAGGGACGCATAATCTCAACTAGCTGTTTGAGCACTCTTTAAACAAATAGGGATCATGCCAATAGTATTTTTTGGCCTCAGGGAGAAATCTGATTTTTTTTGCTGATAGAGTAGATCACTCGGTAGAATCCCCACATCAAGTAATTAGCGATATCCACGAACTAGGGGCATTCTCTACTCGATATTGAAAGGAGAGAATCATCAGTCAGAGAGGCTTTAATGGGAGGCTTTATATAAGTGACTTCTTTCTTGTGTTCGATTCTAAAAAGGCGGTCAGTTACTTGGTTTACCAAACCACTTCTATTTTTAATCAACAAGTTGAATTCTTGTAGTGATAACATCAACGAATTAGCATTGGCTTGGAGTCCTTCGTAAATAGGTGTTTCAAAAGCTAAATGATCTGTGTGGACAATGACCTTGGGACCTATGAGATATGATCTGAATTTGTCCATTGAGTAGGCACAATAGCCAGTAATTCTTTTTCAGTGGTGGTATAATTTCGCTGAGCTAGATGTAGGATCTTGCTTGCATAATAGATGATATGAATTGTCTTGTCCTTCTTTTGGCCAAGAGCTATTCCAACAACATAATCGTGGCATCACACATTACCTCAAAAGGTAATGACCAGTTAGGGGTTTCATAATTAGTAGCTTCTTGATCAGGTCGAAAGCATTTATGCATTCCTTGGACATATGTGGACTCAATGATGAAAAGTACCTTACAATTAGTACTTATGTACATATCTATTATTATAAGGAAAGCTTAGTTTCAATTATTTTTGCAACTTATATATTTTTTATATTTCTCGATTTGTCTTCATCAAAAAGGAAAAATTGTTGGAGTAAAGTTTTAAAGCCCTATATAATTATATTTTGATGATACAAACTTTGAAAGATTAGAATAATTATATGTCGAAAAGGTTTAAATAAAAATTAGTTATTTCAAGCATTAAACTTTTGATTAATAATTGTCTATGCCCCATGAGATTTAAGAGGTGAATATCAAAGTTGTAGATAATTCTGTCAACTTTTCATAGAATAAAAAATCTTCTCATTTGGATACTTATATGAAAAATTATGAATAAAAGAGTAAAGGTCTAAAATGTATTATTTAAAATGGACAAATATTTGTACTAAATTTTGAATCAATATTTGACTATGTTCTCATTAGATTTTGGATGAATGATAGATATTAAAGTTGCTGAAGAATTCTGTTAGTTTTTCATAGAATAAAAATTCATCTTATTCGTAAAACATTATGCCCAAAATAGTGCAAGGCGATCAACCTGGTGGCTAGAATACTGGTTGACCGGTCAGGCAGACTGGTCAGTGCAGAAAATGTCCGGTTTCAGTAAGCAAAATGATGAGACTGTATTGCTCGAGATACCGATCGACTAAAAAGTGAATAATTCATCAACGGTCATATTTTTCATAAAAGAAACTATACTGGTCGATCGGTGTGGCATAACGATCGATCGGTGGGGCAAAATGGTCGACCGGTCAGCGCGCAAAATACACTAAAATGGTCATATTTTGGCCCCAAAATTAGGAATCAAGTCTCAACGACTAAATGGAGTTAAGAAGCCTATAAAAGAAGACTAAGGGTCCAGAATTCATCAAGCATTCAAGGGAAACTTCAATCATCATAGGAAAATCATTTTCTTGAAGTCATTGTTATATTTTCTCCTCTTTCTCTCTTCTTTTCTTGTGAGGTTGACATTGTAAAAGAGAGAAATACTTTCTTAATATTTCAGTGTGAGCTCCTGTGTAGTAGAGGTTCTATCTTACCTCTCGGACTAGAAAAAAGATAAGCTTCATAGGAGAAGATGTGTGCCTTACCTTTTGAAGCGGAGAAAATGTAGTTTAATATAAAGGGTTTATTCCTTGCCCCATTTGGAACAAATGAAGAGTTTAGTAGAATCTTTACGGTCTCAAGATCGAGAAATCGGAGCGGGGATGTAGGTCAAAGTGTGATCGAACCTCATCAACAACCACCTTGTATTTTGTGTTTAATTTCTCTCTCCCTCTCCTTCTCATATTATTATGTATGTGATATGATTTGATTTGCATTGGTTTAAAGTTTAGCGAATCAATTTTAAGCTTCCACAATGATCTTCATGAAATTGATATTTTCGGATTTAACAGTAATTCACCCTCCCCCTCTTGGTTCCTTGGGATTTATAATACATACTCTTTACCCTTGAATGACTTCTCATGACGATTGCACATGAACTTAGACACTTAATATTTCTAAGTCATACATAACGTAGGTCCTAACTTGATCTGATATCAGCTGTAACACCCTCGTAAATCCACCTTAAAAGCTAGTGGCAATTAGAATATTTCGACTTTGTTGGCTCGTTCGTCATAACATACTCAAAATAAAATGATAGATATAAATGCAGTGGAAAAATTATTAACCATGAAGTTAAAATAAAACTTATCTTTTCAGCGAAATTCTTAAATTAAAACCTTTGAAACTAATATCATAGGTATAAAGTAGCAATTCATTATTAGAAAAAACATCTCCAAACAAATCCTAGGGACTAATGACTATTTATTCTTATGCCATGTACAATTTTTTCATCATGAGGTGAGTTGTCATTCATCCAAGCCTATGAGTTACCTGCACGGATCCAGAATGCTGGGTTTCCCGGTTAGAGTATGTAAAGATCATGCATTGAAATACATCCTAAGTAGGATACTACGTGTCATGTATGAAATAACATGCCTGAATGTCATGTCATAATCATATGACAAACATATCATAATATAGTTATTCCTTCGGTAAAATACAGTTATTCCTCCAGGAAATGCTAACTCCAAGGTGCATGACACTAATTTTTAAATGGAAATTCTAACACACATGGAGTAAGGCACAATATTCTTCAATTGAGGGACAACAAGTAACAATATTCTTCAATAGGGTTCATTATTTTCACTTTTTTGTATAACTAGGTGTCATACACATCCATCGAGCATCAATACATAGTATAAATATTTTAAAAATAAGTTTAAATATACCATATTTCATCTTTCGGTAGGTCACGACCGTGATGAGTGGTCATGCTCGTGACCGTGGATGAAACACTCTGGTTTGTGATGGTCATGACCGTGACAATAGTGTCATAGTTGTGACCGTGGATGAAACACTCTGGCACGCCCGTATAATTACCGTGCCATCAGGAAAAACATCGTGAGTCCAAATTTGGACCCATTCACAGTTGTGACTAGTGTGGTCACGGTCATGCTAAGTCTGTCACGGCCGTGACAAAAGTTGACATGGGCGTGAATGGGTTCGTCACGATCGTGACCCGGTCCACAGTTCGTTCGCCTAGCCCAATTTTTTATAGATTTCGATAAAAAACTTTTGGGGCAAATCATATTCAACATTTACTACAATTCAAGCATGATTTATAAACAATAAGGCATCATAAAATATATATCAGAAACATGAAAATTCATTCATTCATAAAGATCTAGGATTCTCCCTCTAAAACATATAAGAAGATTTTAAACATGAACCCTAACATGTAGATCTAAGCATGAATCATATCTAAAATATTTCAGATCTCATAAATCATACAAAAATCCTCAATCAAATCCTTAATAGAGCAGGGTGCCCTATTACTCTTAATCCAATTAAGAACACCATCATTAGAGGAGGAGAGACGAGTTTGATCCCCTTTACATACTTTAATCTTCCTAGTTGATCTTTTTCTTATTCCTCCACTTTGTTTCTTAAGATCTCCTTCCTTAAGTTCTAATCATCAAGAATTTAGATGGAGAAAAAAGGTAAACAAAAGAGTTGTATGTCTTCGTATAGGGAAGGTTAGGGATTTTGGTCGAAATGACTCAATTACCCCATATAAAAATATGGGGTGTTACACTGATGGGGATTTGATTGCTTTAATAATAAAACATTCAAAATGTAATATTCTTAGAAAATGTGTATGTTGTTCAACAATAAACACACAAATTTAACAACATTTTATATTAGAAAATGTTCATACATTCGTTTTTTTTGGAAAATCAAATACATGCGATTTTATGTATGTGAAAATTTTAGGAGCCACATGTGCGAGAGTTTGGAACCAAAGTAATGTATTGGTTTTATGTGGCCAAGTTAAGGACACAATTGAGCTTTTAAAATCATAAAGAACTAGATGGCAAAATGTTCTGGTTTCTATCAATAGGGTTTAAAAGGTTGGTATCCAGCATTTTATTCTTAATATACCTCCTTTATCTTTATTTATTTTAACCATTTTTTTTCTAAAGATAATATTACTAATAAGAGGCGAAAATAACTAGAATTTCAGTGCCTTTTTAGATGAAAAAGCCATCCCATATTTTTTTTGAACTAGTTCTTTAAAGTAAGTAAAAAGACCGTATCAATTATTCTGAATGATTCTTTAAGAATTTTATTTTTTATTAGTTCGATATTAATGATATTATCAGGTAATATTATTTAATATTTAAATATCATCATTTATATCATATATATATAGTAATATAATGAATATGTTATATTAAAAATCTTATGACATCTTGAAAAATAAAAATCTCATTCTTTTTTTGCCAGATGAAAGAGTTTTTGTTACCATTTTCCCCAAAAATTAGAACTTCGCATTTTCCTCCCTGCCCGAAAAAAAAATAACTTCCTATTTTCTTGTATAAAAGGAATATTCTGTTTCGTTTGGATAAGAAATATAGCGCAGCAGCAACGCTCCAACAAAAATGGCAGTAGCTTCTGCTGCTGCGGCTGCAGCTGCAGCGCTCTCGCTCCACTCCACTCCCCACTTCTCTTGTTCCCCATCGCGTCCCGCGCCATGGTCCAATGCTTCCCGGCGCCGGCCCGGCGCCGGCTTCGCCGTCTTCTCCACCCACTCCAACCCCCGCATTCTCAAGTCCAACCGCCGCTCCCGCACCGGCCGCCAGGTTTCTCCTTACGACGACAGCGACGAGGAAGACGAGCACGAGGGCGAGAGCGACGACGAGGATTATGATGTGAGCCTCTCTACTACATTTTCTTTATCTTATTCGCGCTATGGTCTGGGGTTGCAATTGCGTGGGAGATGCTCGGCACTTGTATGTTCTTTTTCCCTATAGAACGCTACGGACACTATAATAGCAACTCCAGTTGATTCTACTCCTAATAGTTCAGGTTAAGATTTTATGCATATCTTAGATTTTCTTACCTCTTGCATAATTTTTTTTAGTCATTATATCAGTATCATCAAACTCATGTTCGTACGTTTTGTTATGGTTATTTATCAGGATGAATTTTCAGATATGGAAGATGGTTCCTCTGGTCGAAATTTTCCAAAGCTGGCCCAAGCAAATAAAATGACAGGTACTGCCAACAGCGTTAAAGGAAAGAAATTTAAGAATAGTTTCTTTACAACTATTTGTTTCGTTGGTTTCTCAGGAAGATCACAAGCAGTAAGAAGAGGCCGAGAAAGCACATTGTCGAAATCTGGTCAGAGCTTGAGTTTGTTGCATATAGATGACAAAATTGCCTTCAGGGAAGTCAGCTCCAAAGATTATCAATATAACCTGAGCGCATTGTCTGACATGGACTATGAAGGCATAGAAAGAAAATCAAAGGTTCTAATAAGTGACTCTACTTGTTACTACTGTCAACTTGTCCTTATCATGAATAGCAGAAAATTTTGTATCTTATTTCTGTCATTTGCAGCTAAAAAATGAAAATTTCAGTACAAGCAAGTTTCAAAAGCTAACAGAAGAATTTGATTTTGATGAGAAGTGGTTTCCTCTGATAGAGTACCTGAGCACATTTGGGTTAAAAGACTCCCATTTCATTTCCATTTATGAAAGGCATATGCTTTCCTTTCAGATAAATTTGGCTTCTGCTCAGGAGAGATTGGAGTTCTTATTAAGTGTTGGGGTCAAACAGAGAGATATCAGAAGAATACTTGTGCGGCAGCCTCAAATTTTGGAGTACACTGTTGAAAACAATCTCAAGGCACATGTTGCCTTTTTGGTTGGTATAGGAGTTCCAAGCTCTCGAATAGGGCAGATAATCACGGCTGCTCCATCTTTGTTCTCATATAGTGTGGAGCACTCTCTAAAACCAACAATAAGTTATTTGATTGAGGAAATTGGCATTAAGGAACAAGATATCAGCAAAGTCGTGCAGCTGAGCCCCCAGATTCTGGTTCAGCGACTTGATAATTCATGGACTTCACGCTTCTCATTTCTATCAAAAGAATTAGGAGCATCCAAAGAAAGTATAGTCAAGATGGTGACTAAGCATCCCCAGCTTCTCCACTACAGTATCGAAGATGGGATTTTGCCCAGGATAAATTTCCTCAGGAGCATTGGAATGAGAAATTCAGATATTCTAAAAGTCCTAACAAGCCTTACTCAGGTTAATTAGTTAGCAGTCTGCATTTCACTTTACTTTGTGGAAATTCAGACACTGAAGTTTACTTATTTGGAGTGTTCTGTTAATTTAATCTAGGTACTGTCACTATCATTGGAGGAGAACCTGAAGCCCAAGTATCTCTACTTGGTTAATGAGCTTCGAAATGAAGTGCAGTCATTGACAAAATATCCCATGTACTTGAGCCTTTCCCTTGAGCAGAGGATACGCCCACGTCATAGGTTCTTGGTTTCTTTGAAGAAAGCTCCTAAGGGTCCATTTCCTCTGAGCTCATTTGTTCCTACTGATGAGCACTTTTGTCGGCAATGGGCTGGAACGAGTTTGGACAAATATTTAGCATTTAGGCAGAACTTGCAGTTGGCTGACCTTTCAAAGAAGTATGATAGAAGAAGATAAAAAGTCTGGACTTTTCTCTCCACTGCAAGGGTGTATATACCATTGGTGTTGCAAAATCATAGACAACTGCGTGATTGACTTCAGAATATCAAAATATGAAACCATGATAGGGAATTCACAATGACTTTCTCTTTAAAAAAAATCATGATAACTTTAGCCTCATGTAAGTTTCTCATATTCTCTTTTCCTTCTTATATGCAAAATTTTGCATAGGAGTTGAAAAACAATCCTTTTGCAGAATATGGTTCTAATGAAGGCAACTGTGATAATAACTAAAAAGCTTCAGATGCATTGGAGTAGGTACACTGAATAATATCACGGGACAAATGGTAATGATTTATCAAACTTGTAACTACTTCGAGTAGTCAATGGTCATATCCTTATTATACCTTCACATACGTTAGTTTGATGTTATTTGCTTCTTATTATTTAGGTCATTAAATTGTTGCTTGAGTTTATGTATTTTATAATTTTCATGTTTGCCTGCCTGTCCATTTTCAGGTTCACTTATTATCCACAAACTTTCAGCTTCTTCTAATTACTTTCTGGTACTGGTTGGTTAACACAGTTATGGGAGAGTTTCAGTTCAACGACAGACATACTGTATGTATTCCTTGTTACAGTGCCTGGTCAAATGCGCCAGCAAAAAGTTTTGTTCATGCTAACCACTGGTTGTCTTTCACTTCAACTGTTCGACAGATACTTTGGAATATATGTATGTATAACTGTCTATGATGTTTGTAACTTATGAAACCCATATTTACCATTATTTGCAGTATTTGTTATCCTGCATTCATCAACTCATCATATACCGTTTCTCATGTTGAAAGTTTCCAGAAAGTGTGGCGTCATTTGACATTGGGTTTCAATTCGAGCAACTCAGCCACACGATGATGCGCGATTGAACAGTCTGAAATGTTAATGACCAGTACGATGACTCGTGACCTTTAAGATTGTTCGATCTCAAGTGTTTGACACCCTAATATAATATTTCAAGACCCTTCTAATCTACGATCCATGTCATAATATATTTACGATCAAGCAAAACTTTTTATAATATCATACGTTTCTTGTTCCATTCTATAATCATTTTTATCTTAATAATCTTTGATGTATCACTCATGATATTGATGTAATCTCAAACTAATTAAAAAATCCATTCGTTTAGGAAACAAATCCTGAGTGACATCCATCACCTAGTGTGTTACAAAGTTGGTAGTATCTTAAACCATGGCAGACTGGCTTTTATAACTAATTTAAAAACCATGGCAAACTGGATCTTTCCAACGGGGGCTCGAAATTCTGAATACGAATAACATCAACGCTCATGAAAAAAAAAAAAGAAAAAAAAAAACTTGAACATGGCTCCCCTTAATCTTTCCTTCTTTCTGTTGAAAGCACTAAAATTTTCGGAAGTAATTAGTTATTTCAAGTAATCAACAACAACAACAACAAAACATTATTCCACTAGGTGGGGTCGGTTACATAGATCATACGATCCTCGTTGATCCATGTTCATAAGATTCGACAGGATTTTATGCTGGTTGTCGGGGCCTAACACAACCCTCCTCCTTTATCCGAATTTGGGACCGGTTATAAAATATAGGCGGAGTTTTTCTCTTCAACTGTTCGACAGATACTTTGGCAAGTAATCAAGTGACTCATTATTTATGTAATTCCAAACCATGGGTATCCCTGACACAAAAGAATTTGCAGTGTTGTGCCCACAAGATCCAAAGACAGATCCATTGAGAGGGATTAACAGCATTCTCTTTCATAACTCTATTATCATATGGACACTGAGGCTTCAAAAGCCACCACAAGCTTTGGGAGATTTTTCTCTTCCCGTGTGACCAAACAAAAATGTCAGTAGATTTTTTTCAGTCGAGACCCAGCAGTGATTGGTTAGCAGATGTAGTTTGCATGAGAAATATTTCTGGACCAGATAAGGATAGTCACATTGAAGTCTGCTACTAGGTGCAAAACAGTTGTTTATGGATTCAGGGCTTAATTACCTCCGCGCATTTCATTTTGGAATTTGGAGCCGTTAAACATTTGCAAATTTCTATCACATTTATGAAGAGGACTTCAGAGGTGTCAATTAATTACGCTTTTTTTTTCTTTTCTTTACCTCAAGTATTCTGAACAAGAGGATTTTTCAGGTGCATAACTTGCAAGTTTAGGAATGGAAGAGATAAAGATGCATTTGGGCTGCATGATAGAAGGCATAAGCGTCTCATGCCTTTCTAATCAGTTTGAGAAAAAAAAATGGTGACATATATCCTCTTAAAAACTGATATTTTCTAATAAACTCCAAACATACCACTCCACGCTTGATGACCTAAGGCAGCATCTGCTCAATATACAGCTCAGCTTCTTAATTATGGTAATGTCCATTTATTTAGATTTCTTTTAACTAGTTCGAATAGAGAGGAAAGTGAAAGCGAAAGGTATAAGGGAGTCCAAGATTTCGTACTTGGTCCAACTAAAGCAATCCTATATAAATTCTATTATAAATTTTAGTTTAATTTTCACAAAATCATTGAGCGTTTCTTCTATATTCTTTTTTGGTGCATGTTCACATGAATGGAAGAAGAATGATAAGAAAGACGAAGAAAGTGTAATATATATTCTAATGGCCACATACAGGTATATAGAAGTGGTTTTGCAAAGAAGTGTTATATGCTCATGAAAGTGTAAGCAATATTTTCTGACTTATGATGCTGAAAAAGTAATGAGTGGATAAGCTTAAGCCTTTGAAACTGCAACTACATGATTTGTAGCATCGTAGTATCAGGAGATCATCAACTGCTTAAAATAATTTTGCAGTCGTTCCGATTGCCGAAAGGAAATACAACAAAAGAAAAAAAAAGGCTAAAAGTCATTTGAGACAAATTTTGAGCTGACATGCGAAAAACAGAATTATGCATAAGTATTGATAAATGGATTACAAATGAAGTACCAAAGCATCACATCCACAATATTGGGCCTTTGATCCTATTATGGCATCACTATAATATCAGCAACTAAAATAACATTAACTTAAAACAGTGTTTGATTTTCTTTCTCACCTAGGACAGTTAGCCATCTCATTCTTATTTCAATCCAGATTGACATAGCCGCTGAAATATAAAAATGGCTAATTATTGAGGTATGATTGTACCAGTTCATGTTTCAGATTTAACAACCTTGAGTTTTTTCTTCTTCAACATCTAATAATCTACTTTCTGGTTCTTGCTGTCATTTCATCTATCGTATGTTAGTGAATTCTCTTCTAATCAGAGCCCTGAAATCTGTGTTGCATATCTACAAATCAAAGTATAGGGCTTCTCATATGTACGTGTTTCTGGCATTCCCAGTAGCATGTGGAAATGCAAATTTGGACCTCAGTGGATGCTCTTTAATAATGACGTTTTCTGAGAAAGGGTTCAACTTTATTCTCCAGGGTTCTCCTTTAAAACTTTATATGGTTGATAACTGGGATCGCCCTAGCGTGGGAGATGCGAAAGGGCTATCTGGTAGTTCAATGTGGCCACTGCATAAAATAAGAGGGCACCAAATCAATTTGAATGATTAGAAGAGCTAATACAAATTTTTTTAATAAATCAAACATTTATAATTGCAGAACCAAAATATCAAATAGGTGAAAATAGGGAAAATAAGAATACTAAAATTTTCAATTATATCCACTGAAGAATTCTGTTCATTAAAACTATATATATATATATATATATATATTAGGCAAAATGACATGAAAACAATTTAGTCATAAAATTTCTTGCCTGTCTTGTTGGTCACTATAGATGTTGCTTGCATTCCTTGCTTCATCATCACTCACGGAATTGTTATTGAAGGCATCGAGGGCATAGCTAAAATGATCCATGTAGAAATCACCAGTAACTATCATTGACCACAACAAGCAATCTCAGTACATACCTCTTCTAGTAACTACAAACAAAAATGATGTTTAGGGCTTGTACTTACCGATTTGGAAGAAAGATTGTTGAGTCACACTCTTTGGAGCCATATTCAATTCAGAGAGGCGCATTCTCTCAAGTTCTAGCATCTTTTCCTGCTCCTCTATCATTTGCTGTTTCAGTAGCCGTGAAGTATCAGATTCTCGAACGACTGAAATAGAAACGATATTGAGATAAGAGATTGTGGAAAATATTGCAGACAGCAACTCAAATTTCAGAATACATCAAAACTTGCCAAGTCAAATTCTTACCTGCATGAGGATCAAGATCAGCATCTAGATAGTGAGTTTGGTAATATGTCTGGGGTTTCATTTTCTCTGCATAACTTCTGCAAGGGATTCAGATTATATATCGAATGAGAAGGATGTGCTCTTTTTCTAAATATGCTAAAGCTGGATGTTCATGCCTAAAATACACGTCAGTGAGCCAAAGAGAGATAAAAGCATCATGATGAAAATGGAAAATCATGGCAAATAATCATAATTAATAATTGTCTAACTTAGCATGAAAAATATGTGCGATTTGTGTAATGAAATAAATTGTGCGTCGTTCTTTAATGTGGTGCTGGGACAGAAGGACAAAGGTTGACAGACAGATAGGTGGTGGTAATACTAAAGAAAGATGCTAACTTCTCCACCATCCTTGTTTTCTCCCTGTATGGCTTGACAAGAACACGGGCACCACAGATGAAGTGAGGATTCCTCTTCATGAGAATGTTGCTGACAGTTTCTGGATTCGTGAAGCTGACGAATCCAAACATGCGCTTTTCCTGGCAAGGGATCCTCACGTCGCGCACCTGGCCGTACCGCCTGACAGCCAAAAGGTGCAGAGAGAACTTATTAAGTGCGAAAAGAAAAGTCAGAAATAATATTATGTCTGATTGATTACTTGAAGTAGTTGGAAACATCGTCCTCCGTAAAGGTGCTTTCCGCCGGAAATGTCAGGTAAATTTGATGAGAACCGGAGGCTGTTGTGCCCGAGTCATTCCTGTCGCTCCTGTCCATGTATCTTGAAGCATCTTCTGCAAGAATCACCGAATGCTGTCCATGTGGCCTGCAACAACGAATTAATTATATATATATATATATATATATATATATGATGACGGACAGAAAAAAAAAATTATATGCAACTTTATTTTTTAATTAATTTATTTATTTATTCAAGTACCTATCAATGACGCGAATATTAGTTTTCAATCGGCTAAGCAACTTAGACAAGCTTAATCCAGTCTTGCCGTGCCTCTGGCTCTCAGTGAGATAGCCCTCGGCCTGAAGGTTCTTGCCATACTTTTCAAAGTACAACATGGGCAACGAAGCGATGGAAACCGGCGAGCCTCTCCTCGATCTCAACAGCTCCGTGATCTCCATTTCCAGTTTTGCAAGCGAGATCGAGGTGATCCCGTGATCCTCTTGCCCCAGCTCGTTGACGTCGGAGGCGAAGACGTGCGAATTGCCGTCAGGAAACGGCTTGCCGTGGTAGTACCGACAGTTGGCGCCGTGCTTGCAGAATCCCTTGTTGAAGTAATGGCAGGCCTTTACCGGGGGGAGTTCCGACAAACTGTGCGATCTCCTGCTCGGCCTGGAGGCCAAGCTTCCGTTCAAAGAGGCATCCGAGTAGTAGTAGCCCCCCATGTAATTTGCCGCATCCACCTGCTCATCGACGAAACCCAAGAACGGAGGATTGTGATGTCGATGGGAGTAGTCATGCACAGGAGTGTCAGCTGGGTAGGTGCCGCGCTGCAGGAAATCCAACGAGGGCCCTGCAGGGTGTTGACCAGAGGAAGAAGAAGTCCAACAATAAGTCGGCGCCTGGACGACCGGAGAGAAGGAGCGCGACCCGGATGGCGGGTAAGAGCCGAATTGCATCATGGAGTTGTGCCTCGGCGTCAGCACTCCGAGCATGGCCTTCGCATCTCCGATCCTCGATATCAGTGCAGTCTCCGGGCCGAATGCCATTTGGAGCATCTCCTGCTCTCCGGGCTCTTTCAGCAGGATGCACCCCATGATCTTTGCCACACTCTCCGGTTCGAACGTCTGAACTCTAGTGAAGATGATCTTTGTGAGATCGGAGAAATCCATACGATCTGTCAAAATTGTTTTTTTTTTAAGAAGAAGAAAGGAATCCGGATTAGAAGATGTGAAGTCGAATAGAGCAAATCAAACGAATCAAAATCCATATTTTTTTCATTGCCATAAGAAATGGCATCTCAGAATACTGAAATTAATTAAAATATTTGCTCAAACATTTTGTTAAACTTGGTTTCAGAACTCAAAACTTCTTGTAGTGAGTGATCCGTGCAGATTGCCATCTGACAACTTTCTTCCGGCCGACTTAGAAAAAAAAAATTGATAATACGGTGAACCTTAAGACGCGAGTCATTTCAATTCCAAAATCCATCTCTAATCTGACCCTTCTGCCGGATGAAAAAAGAAATCAGACCGAACCCGAAACTTTAAGTAGAGTTAAATAACATCCATGGAATGCTAAAGCTACACTGCATCAAAACATTCAAGCAAATTTTCTTTTGAAAAAAAAAAACAAATCAAGTTCTTCTTTGCATGCATGCATGTTACGGATGACTACGTACCTCCTTCCTCCATGTCACACCACCATGACATGGATGAATCAATCGAGCTTTATATGATCTCTCTCTCTCTCTCTCTGCCTGTCTCTGTCTCCACTTCTCTGGATGTATATTTCTCTTCCGTTCTGTTCTTGACAGCGATGAGTTTTGGTGTGGTTTACAAGATCACAGTAGATTTTATGGAAGTACAGGTTGGATCTCTCTCCTTTTTACTGCAAGGAAATCACGGGGCTAAATTTAAGGCATCGCTCTATTGGAGTAACCGTAGCCGCATGACCCGCTCTGGTAGCACCTCATCGCTCCCCGCTTCGTCGCCATATCGGATGCTATATAGTCTGTTATAACTGTAATCTGAGTCCATAGGTGAGAGAGAGAGAAAGAGAGAGAGAGAGAGCTTAAGCCAATAGAATTTTTTTTTTTGGAATTAATTATTCTGGTCTAACCTTTTTTTTTTTGTTTTCAGTTATCCAATGCTGTTGCGATCAGCGTGGAAAGATTTTAAACTCTGTTAGTTTAAATTGGAAGGAAATTAATTTTGAAAATTTTCAGAAAAAAAATCTCTTCTCATTAAATACATCTGTACCCAATGATTTCTTTTTATGTTTCCATAATTTCTCAGTCCTCTCTCTCTCTCTCTGCTTTTCCTTTGGCGCTCATTTAATAAATTTTGCTTTATCAATAAGGTTTTATAGTGTGTATAACGAAAGGAAACGCAATTGTAATTTCGTTTTGCGAAATATGATTTCGTTTAAAAATGGTTGAAAATAAATTTACACCTTTATTTTGAAGGTTCGTCTGCTTACAAGCACTATAATTATTAGCCATATATGTACATTTATATTGAAGTATAAGTCACTTAGTATATTGTTTAAGGTTTGAGTTTGTTTCGTGATATTTTTTATACAATGTTAGTCTCAGATCAATATTTAATAAATAATAATGATCAGAACTACACCAGTTGCATTTTTATAATAATATATATTTTTCGGATATAACAATGGAGCTCAGCCAAAGTGAACACTAACCGAATTCAAGAAACATTTAGGGCTAGTTTAATTTAGGTGATAGCAAAAAAAATAAAAAAATAAAAAAAAACTAGTAAGCTATATTGTTGAAGCTGATTTAAAAAATAATAAATTATATGTTTGGATAAATGTGCTGATAATAATAACTGCTTGACAACAAAAGAGTTGCCTTTTATAACTAAAAGCTTGAAATGCCCCTGAAATATCTAAACTGAAGATATATTTTATTAAATATAAAAAATTTCCATTTGATGAAAATATTTAGAAAATTTTGAGAATTATATTAATAAATTAGGTAATTCGACGAAATAACTTCTGAATAAAAAAAATATAAAATACGGTCCCCAGCCGATAATTCGTCTTTTCTTTCATTCATTTCTATTCACTCTTATTCTTTTTAAGAAAAAAGAATGACCTCCATTTTGTTTTCATCACCTCGTTGAAGGTATACCCTTCAAAGACTATCATTTAAGTTCAATAATTAGTGCAATTTGTCATTCATTTAAGTTAAATAATGAATGATGTTATTTAATATTATAATAAATTATCGCAATTATTGTCACTTTTTATCCAAGCAATTCTTACTTTTAATCCGATTTGAAGTGGTTAGTATCATTAAAACTTGTCAACCCTAATTCTTGAATTCAAATTACAAGTTCAAAATTTGTCCGATTATCATGGCCATTGAAACTTCTTTTAGGTGGAGATGTGTAAGGATAGAGGGTTCGCTAATTTAAAACTAAATACATAGAAAAATGTTATTGTTATAAGTTGACCATTTTCCTATGCAATATTAGGGAGTGTGTTATATTTTAGAAGCACTAAAACAAATAGTTCTTCTGTGACGAAAATTTTTGTCACAAAAGAGTGAAAAGATGTAGATTTGTGATTTGAACAAAATTGTGATAGATGTAACTACATTTACATCACAAAATTAACATTAAAATCAACAAAAGATTGATTCCTCACATTTTTTACATACTCCATCATATTTGTGATGATTATTTTTTTTCCATTTAAAGTTATGTTTTCTTGTAATGAAGAGAACAAAAAGAAAATTCTTAATTTACTTATTAACAGTTATATATTTTCTTATCAAAAGGCCAAAAAATCATATTTTCCTCTAACAATGAGATATCAAAACGATACATTGTTTTTCCTTTGAATGTCTTATAGAAAACCATCAACAATGTTTATAATGATATAGTAATTTATAAACTCTTAGAACTTAAAATTGATTGTTCAATTACTTTTTGTAATACAATATTATTTTTGGACAAAACTCAAAAATTATAACTAAGAACAATATTTGAAAAATAAAAAGAAGATGATACATGAGATCTATATTTATAGCCTCTGTAATAAATAATATTAAATGGACTTTCACATTGGATTTAGATAATGAAATCTTCTTATAGTTTCATTTAATAAAAATAGAAGGATTTAACATACCTCCTTCCTAGTTAAGTAGGTAGGAGGCTCCTCCTTACATTACAAGTTGTTGGATCAAAATTCAATGGCCTAGGAAATTGTGCATGGTTCGTAGATGATTCTGTATAGTTCACCTTCTTTGATCGGTTCACCGAAGAGAATAGGCAATTCACCTCATTTTAATAATACGCTGAATTGATGTCGCCCCAAAATCCTTTTTCATCACGGATGCAGAAAATTGTACTTATCATCTCCACTACACACTCAAAACTTCACACACGAGCTGCCAAGGGTAAAGGAGTAATTTTAGGAATCTACAATATGGAACAAAAGTAATTTCACATAGTTTTTTGTGATTTCATTATCCAAACTAATCCAAAAAGAGCTTGGACGAAGAATCATCATGTTGGCCAAGCTTTATCCGATGTCCAAGCATTGGATTAGTCAGATACTACTAGTCCTCATGAATCTCGATCGAAAAAACATTCAACTTTTGTTCTAAGATCTAATTTCATGTATTCATTATAGGAAGGGGATTAATTTTAGAAATTTTGAGATATTTTATTGAAAAGGTTGAAATTAATGAAGCAAATCATTTAGTTATACAATTATAAAAATGAATTTTGTCTCCTCGTTCAATACATACTTAATGATTTCCTAGTTCTTTGTTTCAATATTCCATATAATGACTTAAAATCCATCCTAAAAGTTAAGGAAAATTAGAAAAATTTAGTGTCGTTAGTCTATTTGTCATATATTATTTTAATAATTTAACAACGGAAGTCTTGAACATTTTAGAGAAAATCATAATAAATAAAAACTTCATAATAATCATATAACATGCCTTTTCAATTAATACGTCATATGACCCAAAATGTCTAAAGACTTCATTACTGTTACTTTTGGATGAAACACATGATTTGGCCGAAAAATGACCCAGCAAGCATCACCGAGGAATGGCTTTTCTATTTATATGGCTTTGTACAGAGAAAACGAAAATAACTGTCCACTAGAGCTACAACGTTATCTAAACCGATATTAACATTATGTTACATAACATGAGTCTAATTCTTAATACTCCCTAGCAAACTAGGCTCGATGTGCGCTAAACATCCCTAGTTTGTCCAACCAGTATTCCTGCTGCTTGGCACTTAAGGCTTTAGTAAAATTGTCTGCTATCTGCTCATGACAAGCAACATAATGTGGTTTAGTGAGTTTGGTAAGAATCCGCTCTCGAACAAAATGGCAGTCCATGTCGATATGTTTTGTCCGTTCGTGAAAAGTGGGATTTTGGCAATGTGCACCGCTGCTTTGTTATCACATCCAATACTCACTGGTGTTTAGACCTAAACTCCCAGCTCAGCAAAGATATGTTCAAGCCATGCAACAAAACTTGCCATGCTATGGTACTCTGACTCTGCCAAAGATCTAGAAATTGTTTCTTGTTTCTTTGATTTCTAGGAGACCAATGCATTTCCAAGTTTTACACAGAACCCTACAACTGAACACCTGGTGAGAATACAGGCTGTCCAATCAGCATCACAAAAACCTTGAAGTGTGTTAGAAGTATCAGATGGAAAGAAAAGACCACTAGTAGCTTCCATATGTGATTGTTTTGGCAACTGCATATACTGACTTAGGTGTTGTATTGAGAAATAGATATCTAGACGAGTGATTGTCAAGTATATTAATTTGCCACTTAATCGTTGATATGTCATTGGATTACTTAAAACCATATCAAAACTATGTGAACCAAAAAGTTTATCATACTCGACAGATGTGAGTTTCAAATTTTGTTCAAGAGGTGATTCAACATGCTTAGCTGTTGAGAGGCCTATGTCTGCAATAAGATTCAAAGCATACTTTCTCTGATTGAGTATGATACCTCTATCAGATCTTAAAACCTCAAGGCCAAGAAAAAACTTCAGCTCCCCTAGATCCTTGATTTTAAAATTAGCACTCAATACTTCTTTGGCCTCTTGAATCATCGCACCATCATTCCCAATAAGTATAATGCCATCAACATATACAAGAAACACAACTATACGATTGTCTGGGCACATTGTGAATAAAGAATAATCCAAATGACTTTGAGTGAATCCTGCTTGTACCAACACCTGAGTGACCTTCAAGTTCCACTGTCTTGACGCTTGCTTCAAGCCATATAAGGATCTTTGTAGTCGACACACTTTGGATCGAGACAACTCCCTCGGACTACAAAATCTTTGAGGAATCTTCATATAGACCTCTTCATATAGATCACCATTTAGAAATGCGTTGTTCACATAGAGGTGAAACAATGGCCAAGAACGTTGAGCATCAACAGCTAGAAGATAACGAATAATAGGCATCTTGGCCACCGATGAGAAGGTCTCCTTATAATTGATGCCCTCCAATTGAGTAAATCCCTGAGCAACAAGGCGGGCCTTGTAGAGTTCAATCTTGGCAGATGAATTTAACCTAACTTTATAAATCCACTTGCATCCAATAGCTTGTTTTCTTGGTGGTAGATGTACTATCTCCCAAGTATGGTTGGAGACCAAGGCACCCATCTCTAGCTTCATAGCATTGATCCAATTCGAATCCTGAGCAACCTCATTAAAAGAAGAGGGTTCATGAACAGCATTAAGATAACTCATTAAGGCCTGATAGTCACCAGGCAAATGATCATAAGAAAGATAATCAGAAATAGGATATCGTAGGGCGGAAGTGCTAGAGTGTAACGTTGTAGCATTGGTGACATAATCATTGAGCCAATTCGGAGGGTGTAGAGTTCTTTGATGTCTGACAAGAGGTGCTAAAGAAACATTCTGATCAGAAACATGAGGGTGCAGTGAGTTTAAAGTACCAGGATCTGAAGGACTAGATAATGAATCTGAATTAATCATTGATGACAGAGATAAAGATGAATCTGAGGATGGGGGAGGCTGTAAATCCATAAAGTCATCAAGAGATACATTTGGTGCAGAAACAACTAGTTTGTCTATGCTATCAGATGAAGCATTGAATGGAAAAATATTCTCATGAAATTGAATATCTCTGCTAACAGTAATTTTCTTAGAGGCCAGATCCATTATTTTATAACCTTTTTTAGTATTAGAATATCCAAGAAAAATAGAATCTGAAGCATGTGAAGAAAAGTTGTCTCGAATCAGCAAAGTGCTAGAATAATAGAGGCAACCAAAGACTCGATGATTATCCAATTTGGGAGCAGTACCAAAGAATACTTGATAAGGACTTTTGTTGCTCAAAACTGATAAAGGCAATATGTTGATAATGTGAACTACAATTGAAAACATGAAAACTCTTGACCCTAAGTTCCTAATTTTGCTTGAGGACAAGCAAAGCTTTAAGTTTGGGGCGAGTTGATGTGGAGGAATTATGCTTTTATCTATGTTCAATGTGCATCTATTCTATGTTTTACTATGTTCAATGTGCAACTTTAAGTGTGAACATTTCAACTGTCTCTGTGGATCGACCCTTAAGCACTACAATAATATACCGTATACTTTCGATTCTCATAGTACTAGTGTAGAGGATTTATAAATTTAAAACTTCATTCGAATTCTTCTGTGTTTAACAATATACACACTTTATGCGACTCAGCAGTCAACACATAGTCTCCCCAAAAAGGGATGGGAACATTGCTCTGAAATCTTAATGCCCGAGCCACTTCGAGGATATGTAGGTGTTTATGCTCTACCACGCCATTCTGCTGTGGAGTATACACATATGAAGTTTGATGAACAATTCATTTAGACAAAAAAAATCTCGACAGGTGGAATTGACAAATTCAAACACATTATCAGTTCTGATAACTTTAATGGATTTACTAGATTGATTCTCAACCAAGAGAACAAACTGCTTTAAGTACATGCTAGCATCACTCTTAAACTTTAGAAGGTATAACCAAGTCATTCAAGAAAAGTCATCAACTACAGTAAGGAAAAATTGAAATCCCTCATATATAGAATGTTGATAAGGTCCCCATACATCTACATGAATCAACTCAAAACATGATTTAGTGGTAGTGACATAGTTTTGGAATGGATGTCTTGTTTGTCTAGACATATGACAAACTTTACAATGACATGGAGTATCTAAACTGATACTAGGAAAAGACTTAATAGTCTTGAGTTTGAAAAATGGAAAATGACCCAATCTGTAGTGCCAGAGGTGAGCTTCACTGTTCAATTCAGCTACAACTACTATTTTTTATTTGATATAATTCGAGGTAGAACTGTCTTGTTCTGTATCTTGACATCCACAACTTCATTTAGTAATAAAGTATAGTCCATTTATTCATCTACCAATCCCCTTTATCATTCCACTAAAGAGGTCCTGAAATATGCAAAAGTCAGGATAAAACTTCACTATGCACAAAAGTTCTTTAGTAATCTTGGAGATAGAGAGCAGATTATAGTGAAAATCTGGAACAAGTAATACATCTTGAAATTTTTCTTGTGAATTAACAAAACAAATTACAATATGAGTAATCTGAGCTGCATCCCCATTTGGCAATTTAACCTGTCTAGCTGGATGGAATTCTTGAATATTATGAAGACAATTAATGTCTGAAACAATATGATTTGATGCTCCAGAATCTAGACAATTAATGTCTGAAACAATATGATTTGATGCTCCAGAATCTATAATCCACTCTATCTCTGAAGAGGTGAGTTTGAAGAAATTATTACCTGCCATGTTAGCAAAGGCATCTACTGTGTTATCCTTATTGAGAATTTTGAACATCTGTTGATATTGTTCAATTATAATATGAGATTGAGAATCAATGTTCGAGGATGAGCTCAATTGTGTAGGTCCAACATTCTTATCTTAGTAATTTTGAAATTTGGAGGAAAGCCAACAATTTGATAACAGTGAGCTTTAATATGTCCTAGTTTGTGACAACGATCACAAATAATATTCTTGTTCTTCCTTGATCTCTAGCTTTTATTTTGATAAGCTGCATTAATCTCTGTTACTGTAGGAGTTTGATTAACAGAATACATGCTAGTTTTTCTATGTTGCTCTTCTTCCAGGAGCATTGCATACACTTGATTCTCTGAGGGAAATGGTCTGTGAACGAATAACAGCATAGGATTCATTTAAACCCATAAGAAATTGAAACACTTTTAGTTGTGTGAAATACATTACACTATAGGGGTTCTAAATCCCTAATGAAGGAATCATACTATATAATTCTTCCCAATTCAACTTCAATTTGGTGTGATATTCTGTAACTCCTAATGATCCTTGTGATAAACATGCTAATCTCTCTATGTAAATGATACATTCTTGATGCACTAATGGAGTTAAATCTTTCTTTCAAATACTTCCAAACATTTGAGGCCTCAGATATATATATGCAATGCTACCCAACAAGCCATCAGATACAGTTGAGGATATCCAAGAAACAACAAGAGCATTGCACCTTTTCCGCTGAAAATGAAAAGATTGATCAAAGTGTTCAAGTTGACAAGTTCCATCTATAAAACCTAACTTGTGTTTGGCTAAAAGTGCATTTGAAAAAGCCCTACTCGACATAGCATAATTTTCTGATCTAGTCAATCGGATTGGAACCAAAACAACTCTAGGAATATCAGATGGATGCAAATAAAGTGGATGTGTATGATCCAAAGCAAGAACAATCGACGAAGCTCCAGAGTTAGAAGAACTAGTCATTATGAAGTAGATTGCAAACTAGAAAGAAGGATTGATTGAAACAATTTAGAGAACCTGCAGATGTGAACTCTAGATCCAAATCTCGTATGAACTCTCCTCTGGATCTGATGATGAGAATATCTATAGGATTGAAGGGGGAAAGCAAGGTATCACACACAACGATCACACCAAAAGCTTAGAAACCTAACTTGCTCTGGTACCATGTTACTTTTGGATGAAACAAATGATTTGGCCGAAAAATGACTGAGGCATGGCTTTGTACAGAGAAAATAGAAATAACTGTCCGCTAGTGATACAACATTATCTAAACTGATATTAACATTATGTTACATATCATGAGTCTAATTGTTAATAATTACATCCATAACATAACATGTGAGCATGCATGACATGAACTATATTATGATCTTTACATAACATCACATCATATTTGTCATTCTTAATATAGCTTACAGTGGAATATAATTAACTTAACATATTTTCCTAACTTCGAAGCATCATCTACATCAGACAATAAAACACACATTCACAAATATACATGGCAGATAACCTAACATTGCATTTTTTCTTCATTATCATGTAATCTTAAGAGTTTCTTTATAACTATCCTTACTTGTTACTTAACCTCTTTCATTCTTTACTTTATATTTTCTTAATGTTATTTTATAATCATTTGGACTTTCTTTCATTCTTCTTTATTTTTTATCATGTGATACTTTGAAATGGGATTCTTCATCTTTCATCTTCATCATATAATATCATCATCATCTTGCCTTTCATTCAACTTATACATATTAAAAATACACACAACATAATAGTGAGGGACATTATTCTTAGTCATCTTTAGAATACACACATTTTTTGATAAGGGACCTTGTCCCTTGAGAAGCACATGCATAAATGCAGGGCCTTACTTCATGGGACTTGGTGCCCTTGAAATACACATATAAGTGCAGGACTTTACTTATCATTTTTACTTTATCATCATCTTAACTTTCTTTCTTTGTTACAAGATACTTTGAAATTAAACTTTACTTTCATTCATACTTTATTATGATATTTTTATTTTAACTAAGTTGGAGAATTATGTCAGCATCATCACATTAGCTACTTAGGTCAAATCCTTGGGAACACACATGAGACTTTATTCATAGGAATACACACTTTTTTTATGAGGGACTTTGTTGATTGAGAAGCACATATACAAATGCAGGACTTTATTTCTTGGGCTTAGTAACTGATATGAATCGGGAAATGCATATAATTGCAACCGATGATAGAAGAATGTTCCGACAAAATTGGATGATCAAGATAATGGTGTGGATCATAGACATAAGGAAATTAAAGATAATCAAGAATGCTTACAATTTACAATTGATCTAATTACAAGATCGAGTTAGATCATATCCAAGTTCTCAAAGTGTTACGAATTGGGTCGAATGAAAAGTCAAGATAATTTGAACCAAATAAATCTTGGTTTATTTGGAATTTTCAAATTAATTATATATGAAAACTTTTGCTAAGATTTGTAGGAGGATTTGCCTTGGTTATTTTAGGAAACTAGTTCTCTTGCTTATAGGCTAATTTATTGTAGGCTAAGTTAGTACTTTTTTTCTTTCACCCCAAATTCTGCTATGTAGGGCCTATAAGTACTAGTATTTGTAATTATTTTTTATGTCTTTGAATCTATTGAATTATGTCTTAATTTCTTTTGCTGTGAGAAAAATCTTACAACCCGTTCTTCGGGAACTTCCGTCGTTAATTACAAGGTTGGTAATCTTAAATCCATCTATTTATAATATCAATTGCTTGGTTCATTGGTAATCTTGAGGTTGATATTCCGTTGCCTAAAATTTGTTTGATCTATTTCTCTTGTTTATCATATATTGTTCTGATCACACAAGGCATTGTTCTTGAGTATCGTATCAGTTTGTATGAGAGTCACATTTTTTATTCAGTTTTTTTAATAATCTTCCATTATTCAAGTTTTTTCCTATTTTCATTTTTTGAAAACAAAATCACAAAAAATTCTAAAAAAAGTCTTGCCTTTGATATCTATTCTTATTTGACAATATTTTCTTGATTTCTATTCCAAATTCAACTTCTTTTGATCTTGCAATATTGATAAATTAGATTGATTTAATTGCTTGTTGAATTGCATTAGTTCTATTGGGGGGTTCAAAGAGGAAAAAAGGTCGAGTGGTGAGTACAATTGAGGAAAAATCCCAAATAGAGGTGAGGTAAAATACGAGTGTCACCAAGTGAGGTATTGAGGCTGCTTTTATCATTAACTTTTGCTGCAAATTTTTTTTACAATGTCAATAGAAAAGGACAAAAAGCTTAATCCTATATAAAAAAAATAATTGATCAGAGAAGAATGATGAAGGTCATGACACAATATTTTCAACATCTTGGCAATATGATTATTGAACTTGAGGTAGATGTGCAGAACGATCAAACTGTACAACTACAAAAAGTTATACAACCAAACCAAAGAAGAGATTATCAAAGACACCATGCTCCTGATGATGATGGACTTGATGAAGAAATGGAAGAGGAAGATGATGAAGCCTCTATTATAAATTGAAAAAGGCATAGACGTGTTCAGAATGGAGGAAGAAGAAATCAACGAGAAAGGGATAGAGATGCTATTGATCTAAACACAGGTTCAATTAAATTATCTCTCCCTACCTTTTGAGCTAAAAGTGATCTTGATGCCTATATTGAATGAGAATAGCAAGTAGAAAGTATATTTGATTGTCATAATTATTCTCAAGAGAAAAATGTTAAACTCATTGTTGTATCTTTTGTTGGTTATGCTATTATTTGGTGGAATAAATAAACAAAATTGAGAACCAATGGGATGACATGAAAATTAAATTGAGGAGAAGATTTGTCCCTCCATCATATTATCGTGACTTATGCATGAAATTGTAAATTATGAGGCAGAGATCAAAGACTGTTCAAGAGTACTATAAAGAGATGGAAATGACACTCATATGTGCCAACATAAATGAGGATCATGAAGACACAATTTCAAAATTCATATATGGAATGAATGGAGAGATTTTCAGAGTTGTGGAACTGCAAGAGTATTTGAAATTGGATGAAGTTCTACATAAGGCTATACAAGTTGAGAAGCAATTGAAAAAAGATATTTATCTAATTAGAAAATATAAAAGTTCAAATTTTATTTGGAAATCAAAATTGATATGAACTGAGAAGCTTCCATAAATGCAATTGATAAAAATATGGATGATCGAGTAAAGTCTGATGATGATCAAGATAGTGCTATAGATCTTCGAGATAAAGAAACTGAATATAATCAAGAATCTTTGCACACACTTACAAGATCAAGAGCAAAACAAACTTCAGAAGACAATAGAAAATATTTACAAAGTGGGCATGCAATATTACAAATCAGATCCAACTTCTCAATATGTTACAAATTGGACCGTAAGAAGAGTCAGCAAAACTTGGGCCAAATAAATTATGGTTTAATCATATTTATTTAGAAAATTTGGAATTAATTAGATATGCAATATGTTGATGAGGATTGTAACAAAAATTGAGTTTGTTATTTTACTAAATTAGTTTGGTTACTTGTGGGCTAAGATAGGGTATTTTCTTTCAGCCAAAATTCTTTGTCTAGAGCTTATAAATACTAGTACTCATTGTTATTTGAGACATATTTGAATCTATTAAAATTTGACTTAATTTATTTTGCTATGAGGGAACTCCTGCAACCTGTTCTTCGGGAACTTCCACCGTTAATTACAAGGTTTGTAATCTTGTGATTAAATCCATCTATTTATAATATCGATTGCTTGGTTCATTGGTAATCTTGAGGTTGATATTTTGTTGCCTGAAAATATATTTGATCTCGTCTATTTGATTATCATATATTATTCTGGTCACTCAAGACATTGTTCTTGAGCATCGTATCAGTTAGTATTAGAGCCGCATTTTCGATTCGGTTTTCTAGTTATCTTTCTTTATCTAATTTGTTCCTTATCTCATTTTCTGAGAAAAAAGAAAAAAAAACTGGCTTATTTGTTCTACAAAACCTAGCCGTCATCCTTGTATTCTTCAAAATCTATTACTATTTTAAAAAAAACCACAAAACATTTTGATTATTTGTTCTTCAAATCCTAGCTGTCTTCCTTATTTGCTCTTATCTCTATTTTTTTTTCTTCTTCATCATCTGATTTGATAGTTCTTATCAAGATCTCCTGCAGTATCAAAGGCAAAAATCTCAGAAAAAAATTCAAGAAAAATGTGCAAAAAAATAGTGAAAAAAGGAAAGTGTAAAAAAGGAGAAGAGAAAAACAAGAAAGAAAATTTTTGGAAAAAAATTTGAAAAAAAAACTAAAAGAAAGAATTCAAAAGGAAGAGAAACGAAAGAAAAGAAAAGGAAAGATTATTTCTGGAGAGAAAGGTACACAAAATTTTTTTGAGATGTTGAATGATTTAACCCAATGAATCAGTGATCTTTGATGTCATTCTAATTTTGAATATTTGATATCTATCCTTATTTGACAACATTTTCTTAATTTCTATTCCAAATTCAACTTCAAGTATTCTTTTGATCTTGCAATCATATTAAGAACTTAGATTGATTTAATTGCTCATGTCCTTGTGTTGACTTGCATTAGTTCTCTTAGAACTTGTTGGAGGGTTCAAGAGAGAGAGAGAGAAGGCTAAATGGTGAGTACAATTGTGGAAAAAGTCTAATAGAGTTGAGGTAAAATACGAGTGTCACCACATGAGGTTGTGAGATTGTTTTTGCCACAAACTTTTGTTGTAGAAATTTCTTACAATGTCAATAGCAAAGGACAAAGAGCTTAATCTTATAAACAAAGAAATTGTTCAGATAAGAATGATGGAAGTCATGGCATGACATTTTCAACATCTTGAATATAAGATTACTGAACTTCATGATAAGGTAGATGTGCAAATTACACAATTACAACAAGCTATACAACTAAATCAAAGAAGAGATTGCCAAAAATAGCATGCTCCAGATGATGATAAACATGATGAAGCGATGGAAGAGGAAGATGTTGAAGCATCTGTTATAACTTGGAGAAGGCATATGCATGTTCGATTGGAGGAAGAACACATGAACGAGGAAGATGTTGAAGCCTCTGTTATAATTTGGAGAAGGTATAGGCGTGTTCAAATTGGAGGAAGAACACATGAACGAGAACATTTTTTCTATGTGCGTTGTTGTGTTTTGGACAGAACTTGTGGACTGATTATTGATAGTGAAAGCTGTGTCAATTTTGCTAGCCATTACATGGTGGAGAAGTTGGGGCTACCAACCTTAAAGCACCCAAAACCATACAAACTTCAGTGGATAAACAATGGAGGAGAAGTCAAAGTGACTAAATAGGTGCTTGTGTCATTTAAAATTGGAAGATCTACTGATAAAGTATTATGTGATGTTGTATGCAGGAATGTCATATCCTTTTGGGGCAACCATGGCAATATGATCGATATGCGACACATGATGGTGTTATCAACCATTATAAATGACGCAAAGATGGAAGAAAATACACTTTAGCATCATTGCCACCTCAAAAAACATACGAAGAGCAAGTGAAACTTAAATAGTGTGTAGAAGCCTACATCATTGAGAGGAAAAACTTGGTTGCACAACATCACTAGAAGAAAGATGAAGCTGATTGTACAACAACTCCAAACAATTATAAGAGTTGTGAGAAACACAAAGATGAAAAATATGAGTGTCACAACTTGAGAGATGAAAATGATAGCCACACAACTTTTGAGTTCTTAGAAAGACCATTGATAGTGATATTGGGGTGTTTAATGATAACTTGTTGATTTTTGAGTCAAAAGTCAATTTTTTCAAGTTTTGTTTCAACTCCCTAACTCACTCTCTACTGCAAGTATACAGGTCAATTGTAGTTACCCAAATGTCGTATCCATAGTGTTTTGAAGTCCAAGACTCTCTAAACAATCTAGATTAGCCTTATCTAAAGTTAGAAATCCAAGAATTTGAAAGAAAGTTAAAACCGATTTCTAAAAAAGGCTAAAATGATAACTGATTTGGGATTTTTGAAAAGTTATCTAAACTGAATTGTAAATGCTAATCTAGAGGCTAAAAGGGTTTATCTATCAATGAGGAAGGTCCTCCTAGGAATTGGGGTTCATCTAATTTAATTATGGATGAAAATGGACAAGTTATCACTTTATAGTCAAATCTAATTCAACCTTCAATATGGCTGTTTTCACAGCTCAATTAGACCAGAACTAAACAATATATTGTCATATTTGTTAGCCAAGTTGAATTAGAAGAGTATCCCCACTGAAAACCAAGTTATCATTAGGTTCAATTCAAGGCACTTGCTGATTTTTTGGCAATTTCAATAAAATCTGAAATGATAACTTCCATGCATGGTCACAAAATGATAAGATCACTTCAATTAGCTTGGCAGGAATGAAACTTATCCAATAATAGTGATAGTGTTCCTTGGTTTATCTCTAAACTACAAGAGGACCTTGATTCAACTTCTCAGCTACAATTAAAAATGAGGTCCACACTTCACACTAATTAATTGGAATTGAAATGCATAGAATCATAAGTTGGGAAATCAGAAATTGTCATTGCTCCTTGGCTCATCTCTGAATCTCAAGGAAGGCCTTAAAACCATCTCTCAATGGTGGATTAAAATGGGGCTTAACAATAGACAATCATATTCCCTGAATTCAGGAAATCAGAAATCAACAACTCATTCAAATCAGAAAAATTCATGGTGATTATAGAATTGAATCATGAAATGTCAAAGCTTCCTAATTCATTTCTGAACAAGAGTGGGACATATGATAACTTCTCAGTTGTTTAATTAATCAAATCCCCAATGAAAAATCAGATTCAAACAGCTTAGGGAAATCTGAAATCAAAAAGTTCAGAAATCAGATTTGCAGAAATCAGATTTTCAATCAAAATAGAATCCAAAAACTTGGCATGGGTTCTTTGCTCATTTCTGAACAAAGATTAGACCAAATGACAACTTCTTAGTTGTAAATATAAGTAGGGTCTTCCAATTACAAGAACTAATCCATAACAGTTCAGATTTCAAAAATGTAAAATGAGAAATTCAGAATTCACAAATCTTTAAACTTATCCCTAATCCATCCACAATATGTATTAGACTACTACCCTATCCTAGGAGGCATGGAGTTTAGCTCCTCATAGTTACAAACTTAGATACAAAATCAAATGAAGAGTAGAAGCTATCCATCCTAGAATCATGGCTGTTCTGCTGAAATCAGCAAGCCTTACTCCACACTTCAACTCCAATCCAGCCCCAAATCTCCTCCCCTTTGCAATGGCTGACCTTCCCCTTTGATCCAGGATTTCTTCAGTTTATATATGGCCTTTAATCACCCTTAGATCGGCATCTAGATGTCCCTTAGCCTCTGATGTGAGCCACCTGTCCAGTCTTGACATTCCAGCTGCAGAAATCAGCAGCTATTTGGAGTGATCCCCCCATCTTTTTCCAACCTTTTGCAACTTGTTTTTCCCTGCTAGAAGAGATTGAACACCAAGCATCAAAGTACTCAAATAGAAAATGAACAAATAAGGATAAAGGAGACCACTATGATCAGCTCAAACACCAAGTATGATTAAGTGTTATGCAGAATTGCAAATCAAAGTTAAAATGATAACTTATCAATGCCCGGAATGATAACTTTGCATAAATCTTGGAAAATGATCAAATATGGATAGTTCAGAGCATTGAAGGCATCAAATGGATTAGGGTGGCAAGTGAGTGAAGTCAGAAATCAAATATGAATAAGATTTCATAAGAATGATAACTTGGGTGCCAAAACGATAACTTGATTGCCTTAAAAACGATAATTTGTCATAACTTTTGTTGTGGTAATCCAAATGTGATCAAATTTGAACAGAAATGAGTTAGGACAATAATATAATGATTGCCTAAGGCCTTTGTGCAGAATTAATAGTTTTACATATTGAAATGATAGTTTTGCCCTTTAATGATAACTTGGCATTGGAAAAATGATAACTTGTTCAAATGGACTTAAAACTTTGCACAAGTTGAGATATGACCATCCAAATATGATTCATTCATGATAGTAATGAATTTAGGGCAAGAAAAATCATTAAAAATCAGTTCACTCAAAATAATGATAACTTGGCCTATTGGAGTGATAACATGTCCTAAAAATGATAACTTGGCATAGAATTGAAATATTTATGGATTTTGACATTTCAAAACCTCTATGCACATGGAATTAAGTATAGAATGAGGAAGATCAATTAGTTTTCACAATCTATGCATTTCAAGCATAATTTGCCAAAAGTTGGGCAATTAAGGGGCTCGATATGGGTGAAATGCATCCAAAATGGGATAAAAACCTATATTGATCAGCTAGTGATTAAACTCTCCTAAGTTTAGCCTTTTACTTGTCCTCAAGAAAAACATTTAGAAATTAAGGACAAACTTGAATTAAAAGTCCACAAATGAAGTAAAAGTTAGCTGAATTGAGTCCAATGAGTTTCCCACTTTGCCAACACTTCATTCTTTCCAAAATCTCAATTTCTAGCTAGGGAATCATAGAGGCTAAAGCAAATTTAAGCAATGGAAGAAGTACTAGCAATAACATGTTTGAATCTTAGGAATTGTCAACTTTATTACAAGGTTGAACTATAAATCTCTTCATGAACATATTTTCATTGCTTAAACAGGTTTAACACCTGACCTTTATTCATGAAATGAAAATAAACAGGTTTAGCACCTGATTTTTATTCATGCTTTCTTTAGGAGAGATTCCTTTGGAAGTTTTGCTCTCCTAAATTTTTTTTATTTTTGCATTGAAGAGAGATTCCTTTGGAAGTTTTTGCTCTCTTCTTTTTTTTTCTATGCATGCATGCAACTTTTTACTTTTCCTTTTTCTCATTTTTCTATCATGTTCATGAAGTGAGCAATAGTTCAAACTCAAGTATAGTTTAGATTCCTTTGGCCAAAAAGTCAAGTTTTCCTATTTAACATGGCAGCAAGAGCCTTGACTCCCCTTTAGACATCTGATATTACTAATTCAATCCATAAGTATCAGCTAGTGTGACCCACAAAAAGGAAAATTTTCAGCTGAAAATTGATTCAAGTGCATCTGAATTGAATAGCCAATTAAAGCAACAAGACTAATGGCCAAGTTGGCCACTTGGTATTGGAGTGAACCAACTATCATAATGAAGTATTTTACCCATTTCAGAGTTAAAATAAGTGAGAGAATTGAATTGAACTCGATTAGTGATAACTAATGATAACTTGTGATAACCGAGTGATAACCAATAATAACTTGCAAAACCTACTGATAACCTGGTGATAAATGATATATGGACATTAAAATCTATTGAAAACATTGTGTAAAGGTTAGTAAAGCACCAGATTTCCTCCCCCAAGCTTAGCCTCAACACTGTCCACAGTGGTGAAAGTTAAGGCAAGGGAGAGGGTTGGGAGGGTATGAAATTAATGGAATTTGTGCATTTGATCCCTTCCAATGGTTCTGACATCTCAATCTAAGTCTTCAGGTGTTCCATTCTTCATGAATTGCATTTAATCCTGCAGAGAAACAAGGATTATCAGTGGGGTATTCAATATTAGATTTTTAGAGTTCACAATTCAACATTGCATTGAGATTCACTGAAATCCACTGAAATGCAGCTAAGATGGATTGGGATAACTGATATGAATGATAATTCAGATATTAATATGATGATTTCAGCATGAGAGAAAAAGATTATATCAGTTATCATTGGGATTTCAGTGAGAAAAATAAAAAATGAGGGTAGGGTACTCCCTTCTTTCAAATTTTGGATGAATCTGATTCCTTCCTTCTTTATTATTGCAAAATAGAAAAGTTAAGTGTAAAATGGCTTGGGTTACCTCCCAAGAAGTGCCCTACTTTAATGTCTTAGGCTGGACATTTTTTCACTTCTTCATGTCAAGGAATTTTGAATAGTATGATATGATCAAGTAGAGATCTCAATTTGTGGACAGCTTCACTAATCAAGTATGGATCTCTTAATTTGCCAATGATTGACATTTATTTCTCAGCTTGATTTTCTCCTCCATTGTAACAAAAATCTCCTAACTTCTCATCTCTAAAATCTTCATGTATGATATATGAACCCCCTGGACTAGGAAGAGGTTTCAGCTCAACAGGGCTGACCCATTCACTATCTGAAATGGAATATATAATCCCAGCATTCAACAACTTCAACACTTCCTTCTTGACTACTTCCTTCATCGTAGGATTGAGTCTTCTTTGGCATTCAATGGAGGGCTTGTAGCTGTCCTCCATGGGGATCCTATGCATGCAAATTGAGGGATTAATACCCTTGATTTCTTCAATGGAATAGCCTATTACCTCCTTGTACAGCCTTAGTTTTTTCAGCAACTCTTCAACTTGATCCTTTGGCAAATTTGCATTAATGATAATAGCGAATGTTGAATTCTCTCCCAAGAATTCATACTTCAGGTTGTTGAGGAGAGGCTTGAGCTCCAATTTGGAAGAATTTGCTTGAGCTGAGTTGCCTTGTTCCGCGGTGATAACTTCCTACACTTGGTGCTGAATTCCTGAGTTTTCCACGGATTTGGACAGATTCAATATAGATTGGTATGCTGCAGCCTCTGGATCTTCTAGCTCCTTCAAGTGATCAAACATTAGGCACCTTTGCAATGGGTCTTCAATGGGAATTATTGCAGAAACTTGCTGAACAACTTGATCTAGCTGCCCCTCTTCAAAGTCTTTTTCTTGAAAATTTGGCCTACTAATAACTTGTGCCAAATTAAATTCTATCTTGTCCTCTCCAATTTGGAATGTCAATCTGCCCTCTTTGACATCAATGACAGCCCCAGCGGTGGCTAAGAAGGGTCTCCCAAGAAGAATGGGGGTATTCAAGTCCTCATCCATGTCAAGTACCACAAAATCTACTGGTATGTAATATTTGCCAACTTTGAGGGGTATGTCCTCAATGATTCCATGTGGGTACTTGATGGATCTGTCTGCCAACTGTAGGGACATGTTTGTAAGCTTCAAATCTCCAACTTCAAGCTTCCTACAAAGTGAAAGAGATATGAAACTCACTGATGCACCCAAATCACATATTGCCCTTTGAATCTTCCTATTTCCAATTTCACAAGGTATGGAGAAGCTTGGGTGACAATTTATTTTGGATGATTGTAGAAGCTTCCTCAATCAAGGTAATAGTTTTATGCTCCATAATCCTCCTTTTCTTGGTTAAGATTTCCTTCAAAAACTTTGCATAGGAGGGTATCTCCTGAATTGCCTCCACAAATGGCACATTGATATTTAACTTCTTCAGGATTTCAATGAATCTTCCATACTGCTGATCCTGCCTTGCGTTGATTAATCTTTGAGGGAAAGGTATCCTATCAAAGACCCTGATCCTGACTTCATTTTAGGGCCTTTGTTTTGATTTTCTCCCACAAGTTCAGCTGGTTCTTCAGCAGCTTTGGACTTTGGATTCACTTCGGCTGGATTGTCCTCTATTTTCTTCATTGGTTCTTCAACAATCTTCCCACTTCTGAGCTGGAGAGCATGGACTTGTTCCTTGGGGTTCAATTTTGGTTGTCCAGGAAAGAATATAAGGGTCTTGCTGAAGTGCTAGCCTGCTGAGCAAGTTGACTTTCAAGCATCTTGTGATTGGCACTTAAGGCTTCCAATTTAGAATTGATTTTTAATATTTCCTCTCCTTGGCTGTCCTGCTTCTTCTAGATTTGTTGTAGCATCTCCTTCATTTAAGTTTGGAATTGGGAAGCCTGACTTTGAGGAGGTTGCTCATAAAGGATCCTTTGTATTGGAACATTTGAGGGTTGAGTTGCATATGGAGGTGGCTGGTTCCTTGGCAAAATCTTGGGTTGCCAATTTGAATTCTGCATTGGCGGCCCTTGGAAATGGTTGGCCTTGTAAGAAAGATAGGGATGATTCCTATTTTCTGGAGTGTAGAATTCAGCAGGAGGTTTAACTCCATAATTTCCTACTGCATTAACTTGGTATATACTTTGCTCATGTTGCTGCATTATAAGGTTGCAAGTTTCAGTGATATGGCCTTGATTTCCACACACATCACACCTTGAAGCATTTGAAGATTTTCCCACATTAGTTGACAAATTCAGCTTCTCCAATGCCCTTTGCAAGCCTTGTTCAATCTGGACAGCAATGTTATTGACTTGATTCTCATTGGATGGCCTCCTTGTCCTGTCATGTGTAAGGAAATGATGGTTCTTGTCCATGTTCTCAATCAATTGATAAGCTTCATCAATGTTTCTTGATGCAAATATCCCTCCTACAGCCGTATCTAATGCAACCTTGCTGGGGTAATTCAATCCTTTGTGAAAATAGTTGACAAGTTGCCATTTCTCAAAGCCATGATGTGGACATGTCCTCAACAAGCCTTGGAGTCTTTGCCATGCATCACATATATTCTCTTGATCCAATTGGTAGAACTTCACAATCTGATCTCTATAGTTATCAGTTTTGCTAGGTGGGAAGAATTCAGCTAGAAACAATTGAATAATAGATTCTCAACTAGCCATCTCTTCTGGTTTGAGGGTCTTGTACCATATCTTAGCCTTGTCTTTGAGTGAGAAGGGGAATAGCCTCATGTAGACAACATTCATGGGTGTATTGTTGAAGTGGATAGTGCTACAAATCTCCTTGAAGTTGTCCAAGTGTGAAGCTGGATCTTCATTTCCTAAACCAGAAAATTGGTATTGCCTTATCATTGTCACCAAGGCTGGATTCACTTTAAAGTTTGCAGCTGGTGCTAGAACTCCATTCCCTTGTTGATTTCTGACATTATTAGGAGAATAGCAATCCTTCAAAGTCCTTGGTGCAGCCATATTGCCTTGCTCATCTTCCTCTTCTTCAAATATCCTTCTTCTTGCCTCCAACCTTTGCAATCTTCTTCTTCTTAAAAATCTTCTTTCAGGCTCAGGATCTGATTGATAATTTTCCTCTTGATTGTCCAAATCCTGCATAAATGAATTCAGAAGTATCAAATTGAGAAAAGAAAGAAAACTAGACAAAAATTGAAAATTGGGAATGATAATTTGCAAAAACTAAAAATTGGCCTAACAAATGGACTAAAAACTAATCTAAACTATCTAAGTTAGTCTAATTGACCTCAAATCCCCGGCAACAGCACCAAAAACTTGATAGTGATATTGGGGAGTTTAATGATAACTTGTTGATTTTTGAGTCAAAAGTCAATTTTTTCAAGTTTTGTTTCAACTCCCTAACTCACTCTCTACTGCAAGTATACAGGTCAATTGTAGTTACCCAAATGTCGTATCCATAGTGTTTTGAAGTCCAAGACTCTCTAAACAATCTAGATTAGCCTTATCTAAAGTTAGAAATCCAAGAATTTGAAAGAAAGTTAAAACCGATTTCTAAAAAAGACTAAAATGATAACTGATTTGGGATTTTTGAAAATTTATCTAAACTGAATTGTAAATGCTAATCAAGAGGCTAAAAGGGTTTATCTATCAATGAGGAAGGTCCTCCTAGGAATTGGGGTTCATCTAATTTAATTATGGATGGAAATGGACAAGTTATCACTTTATAGTCAAATCTAATTCAACCTTCAATATGGCTATTTTCACAGCTCAATTAGACTAGAACTAAATAATATATTATCATATAATTGTTAGCCAAGTTGAATTAGAAGAGTATCCCCACTGAAAACCAAGTTATCATTAGGTTCAATTCAAGGCACTTGCTGATTTTTTGGCAATTTCAATAAAATCTGAAATGATAACTTCCATGCATGGTCACAAAATGATAAGATCACTTCAATTAGCTTGGCAGGAATGAAACTTATCCAATAATAGTGATAGTGTTCCTTGGTTTATCTCTAAACTACAAGAGGACCTTGATTCAACTTCTCAGCTACAATTAAAAATGAGGTCCACACTTCATACTAATTAATTGGAATTGAAATGCATAGAATCATAAGTTGGGAAATCAGAAATTGTCATTGCTCCTTGGCTCATCTCTGAATCTCAAGGAAGGCCTTAAAACCATCTCTCAGTGGTGGATTAAAATGGGGCTTAACAATAGACAATCATATTCCCTGAATTCAGGAAATCAGAAATCAACAACTCATTCAAATCAGAAAAATTCATGGTGATTATAGAATTGAATCATGAAATGTCAAAGCTTCCTAATTCATTTATGAACAAGAGTGGGACATATGATAACTTCTCAGTTGTTTAATTAATCAAATCCCCAATGACAAATCAGATTCAAACAGCTTAGGGAAATCTGAAATCAGAAAGTTCAGAAATCAGATTTGCAGAAATCAGATTTTCAATCAAAATAGAATCTAGAAACTTGGCATGGGTTCTTTGCTCATTTCTGAACAAAGATTAGACCAAATGACAACTTCTTTGTTGTAAATACAAGTAGGGTCTTCCAATTACAAGAACTAATCCATAACAGTTTAGATTTCAGAAATGTAAAACCAGAAATTCAGAATTCACAAATCAGTGCAGGAAACTTAAACTTATCCCTAATCCATCCACAATATGTATTAGACTACTACCCTATCCTAGAAGGCATGGAGTTTAGCTCCTCATAGTTACAAACTTAGATACAAAATGGAATGAAGAGTAGAAGCTATCCATCTTGGAATCAGGACTGTTCTGTAGAAATCAGCAAGCCTTCCTCCACAATTCAACTCCAATCCAGCCCCAAATCTCCTCCCCTTTGCAATGGCTGACCTTCCCCTTTGATCCAGGATTTCTTCAGTTTATATATGGCCTTTATTCACCCTTAGATCGGCATTTAGATGTCCCTTAGCCTCTGATGTGAGCCACCTGTCCAGTCCTGACATTCCAGCTGCAGAAATCATCAGCTATTTGGAGTGGTCCCCCCATCTTTTTCCAACCTTTTGCAACTTATTTTTTACTGCTAGAAGAGATTGAACACCAAGCATCAAAGTCCTAAAATAGAAAATGAAAAAATAAGTATAAAGGAGACCACTATGATCAGCTCAAACACCAAGTATGATTAAGTGTTATGTATAATTGCAAATCAAGGTTAAAATGATAACTTATCAATGCCTGGAATGATAACTTTGCATAAATCTTGGAAAATGATCAAATATGGATGTTTCAGAGCATTTAAGGCATCAAATGGATTAGGGTGGCAAGTGAATGAAGTCATAGATCAAATATGAATAAGATTTCATAGAAATGATAACTTGGGTGCCAAAACGATAACTTGATTGCCTTAAAAATGATAACTTGTCATAATTTTTGTTGTGGTTATCCAAATATGATAAAATTTGAACAGAAATGAGTTAGGACAATAATATAATGATTTCCTAAGGCCTTTTTGCAGAATTAATAGTTTTGCATGTCAAAATGATAGTTTTGCCCTTTAACGATAACTTGGCATTGGAAAAAATGATAACTTGTTCAAATGGACTTAAAATTTTGCACAAGTTGAGATATGACCATCCAAATATGATTCATTCATGATAGTAATGGATTTAGGGCAAGAAAATCATTGAAAATTAGTTCACTCAAAATAATGATAACTTGACCTATTGGAGTTATAACTTGTCCTAAAAATGATAACTTGGCATAGAATTGAAATATTTATGGATTTTGGCATTTCAGAACCTCTATGCACATGGAATTAAATATAGAATGAGAAAGATCAATTAGTTATCACAATCCATGCATTTCAAACATAATTGGCCAAAAGTTGGGCAATTAAGGGGCTCGATATGGGTGAAATGCATCTAAAATGGGATAAAAACGTATATTGATCAGCTAGTGATCAACCATCTTCTGAAAGCATTGAGATACAACATTTAGATGCTGAGTATTATGAGAGTTGTGAGAATCAGAAAAGATTAGATCTTGAGTGTTTAGAAAGACCACATCCACAAAAATATGAGCAAAAAGACTTGAGTGTTGAGGCAAAAGAAAGATAATTCAGTAATTTTTCTCCTAACACTAATCATCTTTTGTGTTTTCATTCTTATTTGTCCATGGAAATATGTAGGAGCGGAGTATATGAAGAAACAAATTCTATCATGCAAGGAATTGAAAGAGATTGTATTGGATTTATGATGACTAATTTGAAAAGTCTATCTCTTAGCTTTGAAACTTTATATTTGTTTGATGTGACTAACTTGCAGGTTTTAATTGAGAGAAGTATTGAATGGCATACAAACATTAGATCTGAATTTTCTATTCCACTTTATTCTTCATTGAGTGCTGAAACACTTTATTTGAGCCATATGTTGAAATGTTGGAATGAATATTTTATAGTCCTGAACACTTTTGATTGATTGATTATGATTTCAAGATTTTTTTATGATCCTAGAATCTTATTCATTTCTTTAAATCCACCTTTGTGCTTTCCTAAGATTATTTCTACAGATGTTGGTTGCAATCTTTCATACAATTTTCACATAATGATTGGAAAATTCGTTGCATTTGTATTAGTTGGACTTATGTGCATTTTTCATCGAAGATTTGAGAGTAATTTGTTTGAAGATATTTTGATTTATAACAATCACTCGTGTGATCATTTTGGTGATATTTTGAGTAGTTGCAGGGATTTGCATGATTCCTCGAATGAGCCAAGTTATTTGGTTGATTATGAATCTTACAATATTTCACATTCAGATGTTAAGGATTCATTTTATTTCATGAAAACTGATATTTTTATCTTGGAATCACTTGACAATGTCCATATTGGATTTCTCATTCTTTGGAATATGTTGCACATCTTATTTGACAGGATCATTTTGTGTAAAGGAAGGTCCCCCAAGTTTTGCAATTAATTTCATAAAATAACATTGTCTCATGGGCATAAGATATTTCATTTAGGTGAGTATGATATATACATCACTTTTTATATTACTTATGTTGGAATTGGTACTATTTTAATGCAGGAAGGAAGACCAAATGCTTATTTTAGCGAGAAACTTTGTGACATAGCTCTTAACTATCCCACATATGACAAGGAGTTGTATGCATTGGTCAGCATTTTAGAGACTTGGCAACACTATTTGTGGTCCAAGGAGTTTGTCATTCATTCAGATCATGAATCCTTAAAACACTTGAAGTGACAAGGTCAAATATAAACATTGAAATGCTAAATCAAAGACATGGTCACTAGGTTGAATTCATTGAAATGTTTCCTTTTGTTGTTAAATATAGACATGGAAAGGAAAACATAGTTGCTAATGTGTTGTCACGAAGGTATACACTTATTTCATTACTTGATGCAAAATTTTTGGGTTTTGAATATTTGAAAGATTTGTATGAGAAAGATCATGATTTCTCTATTGTATTTAAAGCTTGTGAAAAATTTGGTTTTGAGAATTTTTACAGATTTTAAGGGTATTTGTTTCACAAGAATAAGCTATGTATTCCTCAATGTTCTTTGAATGAATTGCTTGTTAAAGAATCACATGCAGGAGGATTGATGGGGCACTTTGGAGAAAATTTAAAAGAACATTTCTTTTGGCCTCACGTGAAGAGAGATGTGCAACGAAATTGCGATAATTGCATAGCATGTAGAAAGGCTAAATATAAAGTTAGGCCTCTTGGATTATATATGCCTTTGTTAGTTCCTAGTCATCCTTCGACTGATGTTTCCATGGATTTTGTTCTAGGTTTTCTCTAATCTAGAAGTTGAAAAGACCCTATACTTGTTGTTGTTAACAAGTTTTCAAAAATGGCACACTTTATTCCTTATCATAAAACTAACAATGCTACTCATGTTACAAATTTATTTTTTTAAAGAGGTTGTTGATCACTAGCTGATCATATTGAATTTTCACTCCATTTACACTTAATTTCATATGTACCGAGCCCCTAAAATTGCCTACATTTGATTAATTATGCCTGGAATGCATGCATTTATCATTTCTGTATAACACCAATGTGCATTTGGTAATTGAGCTGATTTTTAGTTGTTGTCCTAATCCCTACTTGTTTAATTTTTATTTGAGAACTTTGATGCTTGCTGTTCTTGCTGTTCTGAATTACTCATATTTGGAAAATTATGATTTAATGTGCACAAAGTTATCATTTCTGTGCAATGTTATCATTCCGGTGCACAAAGTTATTATTTATGTGCAATACTAACCACACTTGATAATTGAACTCATTTATATGCTGTCCTAACCTCTATTTGTTTAATTTCTATTTGAGAAGCTTGATACTTGTTGTTCTTGATCTTCCAGTAAGTTATCCAAGTGTGCAACCTATGGGAAAAAGGAGGGGGGACCACTGCTAGCTGTCCAAAAAGCTGATGGAATCTGTTGGAAAAAGGACTAGGACAGGTGGCTTGAATTAGGAGAATGGAAGCTTTTGATTTGCATCCAAGGGTGAAGAAAGGTCATATAAAAGGGAGGATTCTAGGAAGAACCAGGGGAGCCTCCATTAGCAAGGGGGCTGGACTAGAGAGAGCTGAGGAGGAAGGAGAAGACATTGCTGATTTTTGTTTCCTATCAACAAATTTCTATTATCTATTTTCAGAATGGATTGCATTGCTTTCCTCTTCTGTTTTGTATCAATCTTTGTATCTATGATGAGCTAAATTCCAACTCTCCTAGGATAGGGTAGTAGTCTAATTACATGTAATCGATGGAGTTTGAACAATGTTGATTTCCTTCTATCATATTGATAGTATTCTGATTCTGATTTCTGATTTCTATGGAATCTATTTTTGTCATTGTGAAATCCAAACTTTAAAGGCAACCAAGAGGTTCATTTATGGTTTCCTTCTTGTTCATAAATTAATCAAGTTGCAATGATGAATTCTTAGATTCCACTCTGTGATTATGTGTTTAATGCATCCAATTAACTTGTGTTAATGTGGACCTCATTTGCATTTGCAGCTGAGAGGTTGATTTTAGGTCCCCTTGATGTTTAGAGATAAACCAAGAGCATTAGCATTTTTGTTGGATTTAATTACATTTCTGTTTGGTTAGTTGAGTCAATTGTTCCATTATTATGAATGTGGATTAATTGTGGTATCAAATTTAGACTTACTGATTGCCAAATCTAAGAGGACTTTGGCAATATCAGTAACGTGCTAATTCTTGTGCCTAATGATAACTCAATATCAGTAAGGATCTCTTTCTAATTCAACCTAGCTAAACTTCATATAAGAATATGATAATTAGTCCTAATTTAATTATGCTGTGAGAACATCCCTTTTTTTGGTTGAATCATATTTGACTTTGCATTTTTGAATTGTTCCAATCCATTCATAACTGAATTAGATGAACCCCATTCCTAGGAGAATCTCACATTAATAGTTAATCCCCTTTAAGATTTCAATTCAGTAATTAGATTTCATTTTAATCACTTTAACACTAAAAATAGTTATTTCTTAGCCATAGTTCAAATCTGTTTTTACTTTTCTCCATTTCCTTGTTTTAGATAACTTAGCCTAGGATTACTCTAATCTAGATAGTGAGTCTTTGGCCTTTAAATCACTGTGGATACAACACTTGAGTCTATTACTCTGATCTGTGCACTTGCAGTAGAGTGAATTGGGGAGTTTGAACACATTTTGGAAAAATTCCACTCTATCTCAATTCTGACCCATAATTCAGTAAGTTATCACTACTCCACACAATTCACATCAAGTTTTTGGCGCCATTGCCGGGGATTTGAGACTAATTGGATTTACTTTTGGTAGTTTAGATTAGTTTTAGGCTAGTTATCATTCCCATTTTTAGTTTAGTTTTTTGTTTCAGCAAGTTATCATTCTAAATTTTTCATTTCTGCCTGATTTTATTTCTTATTTGAGTTTGATACTTCTGATTTTAATTTATGTAGGATTCAGATAGTCAAGAAGATCTATATTTATTTGATCCTGAACCTGAGAGAAGATTCAATAGAAGAAGAAGATTGCAAAGAGAACAAAGACGGAGAAGAATTTTTTAAGAAGAGGTCAACAATCAAAACCATGGCTGCTCCAAGGACATTAAAGGACTATTATTCACCTAGTAATGACAGAGGACAACCAGTGTATGGAGCCAATGCACCTGCTGTCACATTTGAATTGAATCCAGCACTAGTTACATTGATTAGGTAGCACCAATTTGCTGAATTAGGGACTGAAGATCTAGCTCTACATATTGATAACTTCAAGGAAATGTGCAGCACAATCCACTTCCACAACACCCCTATGAATGTTGTGTACATAAGATTGTTTCTTTTTTCACTCAAGGACAGGGCTAAGATTTGGTACAAGTCCCTTACACCTGAAGAAATTGCAACTTTGGAGTCCATTGTGCAACTGTTCTTATCTGAATTTTTTCCTCCTAGTAAGACTGATAACCACAGGGATCAGATTGCCAGATTCTACCAATTGGATCAAGAAAACATATGTGATGCTTGGCAAAGACTCCAAAGTCTATTGAGGGCATGTCCTCACCATGGATTTAAAAAGTGGCAATTGGTGAATTATTTCCACGAAGAACTGAATTATCCTAGCAAAGTGGCATTGGACACTGTTGCAGGAGGAATTTTTGCGTCAAAAAACATTGATGAAGCATACCAGCTGATTGAGAAGATTGCCAAGAACCATCATTTCCTTACCCATGATAGAACAAGAAGGCCACCCGCTGAAAATCAAGTGAACAACTTGTCTGTCCAGATTGAAGAAGTCCTGCAAAAGGCTTTATCCAAGCTAAATTTATCACCCAATGTGAGCAAAGCATCTAGTTCTGAAAATAGATGTGATGTATGTGAAAATCAAGGGCATATGACTGAGAGCTGCAATTTAATTATGCAACAATATGAGCAATCAATTGACCAAGTGAATGCAGTAAACTATGGAGTGAAGCCTTCTGCTGAGTACTACACTCTAGAGAATAGAAATCACCCCTATTTGTCATACAAGGCCAATCACTATCAGGCACCTCCGATGCAGAATTCAAATTGGCAGCCCAAGATTCTACCCAAGTATCAAGCACCTCCATATAATCAACCTCCAAATGTCCAATTGCAAAGACCTCCATATGAACAACAAGTTCAAGCCCCTCAGATGTCTAAAATGAAGAAGCTACTGCAAACCATTTTGAAGAAGCAAGAAAAACAAGAAGAGGCAATGCTGAAGTTAACTTCTGGATTTGGAACTTTAAGTGCTCATCAAAAAGTGCTTGAGAGCCAAATTGCACAACAAGCTAGCACCTCAACTAGGCCACCAGTGTTCTTCCCAAGACAACTAGAACTCAATCCCAAGGAACAAGTCTAGGCTGTCAGTGGAAGAATCATTGAAGAACCAATGAGAAATGTTGAGGACAATTCAGCTAGAGCAAATTCAAACTCAAAGCCTGCAGAAGAGCCAGTTGAAGAAATTGTGGTGGAAAACAAGAACAAGAACCCTCAGAATGAAGACAAAACTAGAATTTTTGATTCTGTGCCATTCCCACAGAGGCTTGTAAAAGCTAGACAAGATAAACAGTATGGGAGATTTCTTAAAATCTTGAAGAAACTCTACATTAATGTGCCATTTGTGGAGGCAATTCAGGAAATGCTATCATATGCAAAGTTCCTCAAAGAGATTCTGACCAAGAAAAAAAGAATTATGGAGCATGAGATAATAGCCCTGACTAAAGAGCCTCAGCCATAATTCAGAACAAGCTCCCTCCCAAATTGAAAGATCCAGGAAGCTTTTCAATTCCTTGTGAAATTGGGAATAGGAAAATTCAGAGGGCAATGCGTGACTTAGGAGCTTCTGTCAATGTAATTCATTTATCATTGTACAGGAAGCTAGAAGTTGGAGATCTGAATCCCACCATGTCATTATAGTTAGCTGATAGATCTATCAAATATCCACATGGAATTCTTGAAGACATACCCCTAAAAGTTGGAAAATTCTACATTCCTGTAGATTTTGTTGTCCTTGATATGGATGAGGACTTGGACACCCCAATTCTATTAGGCAGACCCTTCCTAGCCACTACAGGAGTTGTAATAAATGTCAAGGAAGGTAGATTGACATTTCAGATTGGAGAAGATAAAATAGAGTTCAATCTAGCTCAAGTTATCAGTAGCCCCAACTTTCAGCAGTGAAGATGGACAGATTAATTAGATAGTGGAGCAAGTTTCTGCAATAATTCCAATTGAAGACCCTTTGCAAAGATGTCTTATGTTTGATACTTGAAGGAACTAGAAGACCCTGAAGCTAAGGCAAGTCAATTTGTGATGAATTCATTCAAATTAGTGGACAAATCAGAAATCCAGAATGTAGTGCAAGAGGTTTTCACTACTGAATTCTAGACCAACTCAACCAAGGAAAATTCTTCTAAATTGGAGCTAAAACATCTTTCTAGTAATCTGAAGTATGAGTTTCTGGGAGAGAATTCCACATACCCAGTGATAATCAATGCCAATTTATCCCAAGAGCAAGTTCAAGAGCTGCTGAAGAGACTCAAGCTCTACAAGGAAGTAATTGGCTACTCAATTGAAGATATCAAGGGAATCAATCCTTCAATTTGCATGCACAGGATTTCCATGGAGGATAATTACAAGCCTACAATTGAATGCCAAATGAGGCTGAATCCTGTCATGAAGGAGGTTGTGAAGAAAGAAGTGCTCAAACTCTTGAATGCTGGAATCATTTATTCAATTTCAGATAGTGAGTGGTTTAGTATAGTCCAAGTTGTGCCAAAGAAGGGTGGAATCACAGTGGTGAAATCAGATTCAGATGAGTTAATTTTCACCAGAACAGTCACTGGTTGGAGGATGTGCATAGATTTCAGGAAACTGAATAAGGTAACCAGAAAGGATCACTTCCCACTCTCTTCTATTGATCAAATGCTTGAGAGGCTAGCCAAACACTCCCACTTCTGCTACTTGGATGGCTATTCAGGTTTTTTACAGATTCCAATCCATCCACAAGATCAGGACAAGACCACTTTCACTTGTCCATATGGGACATTTGCCTAGAGAAGGATGATATTTTGTTTGTGCAATGCCCCAGCCACATTTCAGAGGTGTATGATGTCCATCTTTTCAGAATTCTTTGAAGACATTATGGAAGCATTCATGGATGATTTTTGAGTTTATGGGGATTCCTTTGAAGGCTGTTTGGAAAACTTGACAAAAGTTTTGCAAAGGTGCAGGGAAGCCAATCTGATTCTGAATTAGGAAAAATGTCATTTCATGGTTCAAGAGGGAGTTGTACTATGCCACATTGTCTCTAGCAGAGGGATTGAAATGGATAAGGCCAAGATTGAAGCCATTGAGAAATTACCATTTCCAAAGAATGTGAAGGCGGTGAAGAGTTTCTTAGGCCATGCTAGTTTTTACATAAGGTTCATCAAGAATTTTTCAATGATAGCCATACCCCTCACAAAGCTATTAGCAAAGGATGCTGAATTCAATTTTGATGAAGATTGTTTGAGAGCTTTTAACCAGCTGAAGCAAGCCCTCACATTAGCCCCAATAGTACAACCACCAGATTGGTCACTGCCTTTTGAAATAATGTGTGATGCTTCTGATCAGGCAGTAGGGGCAGTTCTAGGCCAAACTAAGGACAAGAGGCACCATGTTATCTGTTATGCTAGCAAAACTTTGGATGAGGCTCAAGTCAATTATGCTACTAATGAAAAAGAGTTATTGGCTGTGGTATTTGCCTTTGACAAGTTCAGATCATATCTTGTTGGAGCTAAAGTCATTGTGTACACTGATCACCAAGCTGTGAGGCATCTGATCAGCAAGAAGGAATCCAAACCAAGATTGATAAGGTGGATTTTGTTACTCCAAGAATTTGCTGTGGAGATCAGGGACAAGAGGGGCACTAAAAATTTAGTGGTTGACCATTTGTCCAGATTGGAAGGAAGTCAGGAAACTCCCACAATTCCTATCAATGATTCCTTCCCTGATGACTTCCTAATGGCTATATCAACCACCGCCCCATGGTATTCTGACATTGTCAATTACTTAGTTTGTGGAATCATTCCATCTGATTATTTACCAGCAGAAGAAGAAGTTTTTCCATGATATAAAAGACTATTATTGGGATGACCCATTCTTGTTCAAGAAATCTCTTGATGGAATCTTCAGAAGGTGTGTGCCAAAAGCTGAATTCAAAGACATTTTGCATGAATGCCATTCATCATCCTATGGAGGACATGGGGCCACTCGGAAAATAGCTGCTAAGGTCCTCCAATCAGGTTTCTATTGGCCTACTCTATTCAAGGATGCTCACATGTATGTGAAGAGCTGTGATGTGTGCCAAAGAGCAGGGTCAATTTTCAGAAGGAATGAAATGCCTCAACATGGAATTCTGGAAGTTGAAATTTTTTATGTTTGGGGAATTGACTACAATATTGTTGGTTGTTGATTATGTGTCCAGGTGGATAAAGGCAATCCCCACAGTAGCTGCTGACTCCAAGGCAGTTATCAAAATGTTCAAAGAAATCATTTTTCCAAGATTTGGAGTGCCAAGAGTGGTTATCAGTGATGGAGGCAGCCACTTCATTGAGAGTAGTTTTGAGAACCTCCTAAGTAAATATGGGGACAAGCACAAAGTTTCAACAGCCTATCACCCACAGACAAATGGCCAAGTTGAGATTTCAAATAAGGAAATTAAGACCATTTTGGAGAAAACTGTTTCATTAACCAGGAAAGATTGGAGTATCAAGCTGAATGATGTAGTTTGGGCTTATAGGACAGCCTATAAATCTCCAATTGGTGTTTCCCCATATAAGTTGGTTTATGGAAAAACTTGTCATTTGCCAATTGAACTCAAGCATAAGGCATATTGGGCTGTCAAGGTGCTGAATTTTGATATGCACTCTTGTGGACAGAAAAGGCTATTACAGCTGGATGAACTAGATGAGATTAGGCTCAATGCTACCACAATTCTGAATTTTACAAGGAAAGGACAAAGAGGTGGCATGACAGCAAGATATTAAAGAAAGAGTTCAAAGTTGGAGACTTGGTATTGCTGTACAACTCAAGGCTTAAACTCTTTCCTGAAAAATTGAAGTCCAGATGGTGTGGACCATTCAAAGTCCACAAATTTCATCCCTTTGGAGCTGTGGACCTTGAGAATGATAACTCAGATGTCTTCAAGGTTAATGGGCAGAGACTCAAATTATATAACCCCATACCAGAGAATTCAGCTAAGGAAGTGCCGAAACTGTCTGATCCACTAGAATCACCTAGCTGATGTCAATTGCATCAATGTCTAGCCTAAGACACTAAAGTAGGGCGCTTCTTGGGAGGCAACTCAAGCCATTTCATATCTAATTTCCTTTATTTTGCAGGAATAAATCAGAGAGGACTCAACTCTACCCTTGACTTTCAACCTAGGAAGTACTCTTAAACTCAAATCTGATTTTTCTCATTGAAATGCTACTGATAACTGATATCATTTTTTAATTCTTGTTCTAATCATCATAACGATATTTAAATCATCACTCATATCCGTTATCCACATTTGCCATTGCTAAATTTCAGTGCATTTCTCAATCCTCATATTAATTGCTAAATTGTTCACTTTACTGATTTCCAAAATTGATCATTACAGTCTTCTGATATTACATTTGATATTTTACAGATCATTCTCCAATTTTCTACAGAATTGATTGCATACTGATGCCTACTAGGAAGAATTGATCACAAAAGTTTCTGATTGACATGAAGGACCAAAATGAAGCAATGCACAAATGCACAATTACACAATTTCGAGACTAAACACCCTCCCAACCCTCTCCCTTGCCTAAATTTCTCATCACTGAGGACAGTGCTGAAAACTAGCTTGGGGGAGGATACCTGGTGCATTTCTGAACTCTATGCCATGTTTTTAACCCATTTCAAAGCTCACATTATTACTATCACTAGGTTATCACTGTTATCATCTGGTTATCATTATTATCACCCGGTTATCAGTATTTTCATTCAGTTATCACTAGTTATCACTGAGATATCAAAGTTATCACTACACTGTTCAGCTCAAATCTTGTTATCATTTTAACTCCAAAATGAGTGAAATTCTCTAATATGACAGCTAGTACACTCCAATACCAAGTAGTCAATTTGGCTATCAATGTTTTTGCTTCAATCAGCTCACCTTTCAGATGCATTTGATTTCAATTCAACTGAAATTTCTTCTTTTTGTGGGTAACACTAGCTAACACTAATGGGTTGGTCAGAAATTAGAAGATGTCTAGAATGGAATCAAGGTTTTTGCTGCCATGTTAAGTAGGAAAATTTGACTATTTGTACTAAGGGATCTAAACCTTAATTGAGTTTGAACTACTGCTCACTTCATGAACAAAATAACAAAAAATGGAGAAAAAGAAAAAGATCAAAAGTTGCATTTTGCATTGCATGCATGCATGAATAAAGAGTAGTCAAATTCCGAAAGGAATCTCTCCTGAATAAAACCAGAATTTTTATCCTGTTGACCAGCATGAATAAAAATCAGATTCAAACATGTTTATTTGCATCATCATGAATAAAAGTCAGGTTTCAAACCTCATTAAGCAATACAAAAATCTGTTCATCAAGAGATTGGTAGTTCAACCTTTTTAGTAAAGTTAAAAATCCTTGAAATGCAAATCAGTTATTGTTAGTACTTCTTTCGTGGCTTAAATTTGCTTTGGCTAAACCTGATTAAGCAATACAAAAATTTGTTCATCAAGAAATTGGTAGTTCAACCTTTTAGGTAAAGTTGAAAATCCCTGAAATTCAAATCAGTCATTGTTAGTACTTCTTTCATGGCTTAAATTTGCTTTGGCCTTTGTGATTCCTCAGCTAGAGTTTGGGTTTTGAGAAGAATGGAGTGTTAGCAAAGTGGGAAACTCATTGGATTTCAATTAGCTGAATTTGAATTCACTTGTGAACTATTTTATTCAAGCCTTGTTCTTAATATCTGACTATTTTGCTTAAGGATAAGCAAAAGACTAAGTTTGGGGGAGTTTGATCACTAGCTGATCATATTGAGTTTTCACTCCATTTACACTTAATTTCATATGTACCGAGCCCCTAAAATTGCCTACATTTGGTTAATTATGCCTGGAATGCATGCATTTATCATTTCTTTATAACACCAATGCGTATTTGGTAATTGAGCTGATTTTTTGTTGCTGTCCTAATCCCTACTTGTTTAATTTTTATTTGAGAACTTTGATGCTTGCTGTTCTGAATTACCCATATTTGGATAATTATGATTTAATGTGCACAAAGTTATCATTTCTGCATAAAGTTATCATTTCTGTGCAATGTTATCATTCTGTTGCACAAAGTTATCATTTCTGTGCAATACTATCCACACTTGATAATTGAACTCATTTATATGCTGTCCTAACCTCTATTTGTTTAATTTCTATTTGAGAAGCTTGATACATGCTGTTCTTGATCTTCCAGCAAGTTATCCAAGTGTGCAACCTGCTAGAAAAAGGAGGGGGGACCACTGCTAGCTGTCCAAAAAGCAGATGGAATCTATTGGAAAAAGGACCAGGACAGGTGGCTTGAATCAGGAGAATGGAAGTTTCTGATTTGCATCCAAGGGTGAAGAAAGGTCATATAAAAGGGAGGATTCTAGGAAGAACTAGGGGAGCCTCCATTAGCAAGGGGGTTGGACCAGAGAGAGCTGAGGAGGAAGGAGAAGACATTGCTGATTGTTGTTTCCTGTCGACAGATTTCTGTTATCTATTTCAGAATGGACTGCATTGCTTTCCTCTTCTATTTTGTATCGATCTTTGTATCTATGATGAGCTAAATTCCAACTCTCCTAGGATAGGGTAGTAGTCTAATTACATGTTATGGATGGAGTTTGAACAATGCTAATTTCCTTCTCTAATATTTATACTATTCTGATGTTCTGATTTTTTATTTCTATGGAATCTATTTTATCATTGTAAAATCCTAACTTTAGGCAACCGAGAGGTTGATTTATGGTTTCCTTCTTGTTCAGAAATGAATCAAGATGCAATGATGAATTCTTAGATTCCACTCTGTGATTATGTGTTTAATGCATCGAATTAACTTATGTTGATGTGGACCTCATTTGCATTTGTAGCTGAGAGGTTGATTTTAGGTCCCCTTGATGTTTAGACATAAACCAAGAGCATTAGAATTTGTGTTGGATTTAATTACATTTCTGTTTGGTTAGTTGAGTCAATTATTCCATTATTATGAATGTGGATTAATTGTGGTATCAAATTTAGACTTACTGATTGCCAAATCTGAGAGGACTTTGGCAATATCAGTAAGGTGCTAATTCTTGTGACTAATGATAACTCAATATCAGTAAGGATCTCTTTCTAATTCAACCTAGCTAAACTTCATATAAGAATATGATAATTAGTCCTAATTTAATTATGCTGTGAGAACACCCTCTTTTTGGTTGAATCAGATTTGACTTTGCATTGTTGAATTGTTCCAATCCATTCATAACTGAACTAGATGAATCCCATTCCTTAGAGTATCTCACATTAATAGTTAATCCCCTTTAACATTTCAGTTCAGTAATTAGATTTCATTTTAATCACTTTAACACTAAAAATGGTTATTTCTTAGCCATAATTCAAATTTGTTTTTACTTTTCTCCATTTCCTTATTTTAGATAACTTAGTCTTGGATTACTCTAATCTATATAGTGAGTCTTTGGCCTTTAAATCACTGTGGATACGACACTTGAGTCTATTACTCTGATCTGTGCACTTGCAGTAGAGTGAATTGGGGAGTTTGAACACATTTTGGAAAAATTCCACTCTATCTCAATTCTGACTCATAATTCAGCAAGTTATCACTAATCCACACAATTCACATCAGTTGTGCACCTACATGTCATTCCAAAAACTATTGTAAATGATAGGGATGTCAAATTTTTGTGCCACTTCTGGCGTGTTCTATGGGGTAAGTTGTGTACAAAATTGCTATATTCTACTACTTGTCACCCGCAAACTGATGGACAAACCTAGGTAGTAAATCGAACTCTTGGTACTTTACTACGTGCTGTGATAAAGAAAAAATTGAAATCTTGGGAAGAATGCTTGTCTGTATTTGAATTTGCTTATAATAGAACATTGCATAGATATACCAAGTTTACTCCTTTTGAAATTGTTTATGGCTTTAATCCATTAACGCCTTTAGATTTGATTTCATTGCCAGTGAAAGAAGTTGTCAATCTAAATGACAAAAGAAAAGCTGAATTGTTAAAAAGATTCATGAGGAAACTAGGGATCATATTCTTCAAAGGAATGAACAAGTTGCTAGTCACTCGAATATTAAGAGGAAGAAGATCACTTTCCAGCCAGGAGATTTTGTTTGGATACATTTCAGAAAAGAGAGCTTTCCACAAGAATGAAAGTCAAAGTTGCATGCACATGGAGATGGTCCTTTCAAGATCATTGAGAAAATTAATGACAACGCCTATAGAGTTGACTTATATGATAACTATCAAATGAGTTCTACTTTCAACGTTACTGACTTGTCTTCTTTTTATTTTAATGCAGATTCGAGGACGATCAAGATAGTGTTGTGGATCTTCAAGATAAAGAAACTGAATAATCAAGAATCCTTGCATCCACTTAAAAGATCAAGAGCAAAACAACTTCAGAAGACAATAGAAAATCATTTACAAAGTGGACATGCAACTACAAATCAGATCCAACTTCTCAATGTGTTACAATTTGGGCAGTATGAAGAATCAGCATAACTTGGGCCAAATAGATTATTGTTTAACTAAATTTATTTGGAATTTTTGGAATTAATTGGGCATGGAATAAGCTGATGAGAATTGTCACAGAAATTGAGTTTGTTATTTTACTAAATTAGTTTGGTTACTTGTGGGCTAAGTCAAAGTATTTTCTTTCAGCTCAAATTCTATTTTTATGGCCTATAAATATTGGTACTCATTGTTATTTGAGACATTTTTTAATATATTAAAATTTTTCTTAATTGTTTTTGCCGTGAGGGAACTCCTGCAACCCATTCTTCGAGAACTTCCATCGTTACTTACAAGGTTTGTAATCTTGTGATTAAATTCATCTATTTATAATATCGATTGCTTGGTTCATTGGTAATCTTGATGTTGATATTCTGCTGCTTGAATATTCGTTTGATCTCATATTGTTCTGGTCACTCAAGTTATTATTTTTTAGCATCGTATAAAAAATGGTGTGCGAATTCCAAGTCAGTTGATAAGCCAACTAAAAAATTGGAGAAAAATAAAGCTAAAAATTTCAACTCAAGGGATAAAGGGTATTTGCCTCTAATAGCTCACAAAGGACTCAAGATATTAAATGTTTTTATTATCTTGGTTCAAGTCATATATCATAATGTCCAAATAAATGTGCTATGATCATGATGGACAATGTGATATTGCATCTGAAGAAGAGTTGTCGCAAGAGTGCAGCATCCTTAGGAGAAGAAAGTGGGAAAGAAATTGAAAAAGTTGTGAAAAGTTTGGCTGTACAACATTAGTTAAAGAAAAATAAAGTTGATTGTCATACTGCAATTCAAAATAATTCTGAGGAAGAGAAATATGAAAAAAATGAGTGCCACAACGTGAGTATTGAAAATGAGAGCCACAAAATCTTTTCGTATTCAGAAATACCACTTTTGAAAAACAGTGAGAGAAAACAATTATTTGTTGAGTGTTGTAAGAATGAAATATTTTTTCTTCTGACACTAATAATCTTTTATCTTTTGATTCTTATGATGACTAGTTTGAAAAGTCCATCTCTTACCTTTGAAACTTTATACTTGTTTAATGTGACTAACTTGCAAGTTTCAATTGAGAGAAGTATTGAATGGGATGCAAACATTAGATCCCAATTTTCTATTTCAGTTTGTTATTCATTGAGTGTTGAAACACTTTACTTGAGCCCTATGTTAAAATTTTGCAATGAATATTTTCTACTCCTGAACACATTTGATTGGTTGATTATGATTTTTAGATTTTCTGATGAGCCTAGAATTCTTCGTGCTTTTCTAATATCATTTCTGTTGATGATAGTTGCAATCTTTCATATAATTTTCACATCATAATTAGAAAATTTGTAGCATTTGCGCTTTGGACTTCTGTGCATTTTTCATCGAAAATTTGACATTAATTTCTTTGGAGATATTTTGATTAATAATAGTCATTTGCATGGTAATTTTGGTGGTGTTTTGGGTTGTTGCAAGGACTTGCATGATTCCCTTGATAAGCCAAGTTGTTTGTTGCGTTTCAGATTCTATGATATGTCACTTGTAGATTTTAAAGATCCATTTATTTTGAGAAAAATGATCTCCTTATTTTGGAACCACTTGGCAAACTCCATATCGGATTTCTACTTCTTTGGGTATATTTCACACCTTATTTGATAGGATCCTTATGCGTAGAGGAAGGTCACCGAACTTTCGCAATTTCTTTCTTCAAATACCATTGTCTCATGGGCATAAAATATTTCATCCTAGTGAGTATGAGAGTTAGATTACTATACATATTACTTATGTTGTTCTTGCTCTGCACTTGTAGGATCATAACTAGATGGTATAAATGAGAAATTATACTTGTAGTTCTGATTGAGATACATCGTGCTGGCCATCTGGCACATGAAAGGGAAGTATCAATATCTCCATTATGCCTGTCTTAAATTATTTAATAAATTCAGATAGATTGTGAATGCAGATTCGAAGACGTATCATTTTTAAGAGGAGGGGCATGATATGAATCGGGAAATGTCTATAATTGCAGTCGGTGATAGAAGAATGTTCTAGCAAAGTTGGATGATCAAGATAATGGTGTGGATCCCGAGTCCTCGATCGCCAAACAAAAATTTAGATATTTACTTAAGACTTTTGATTGATAAACTTTGTGCGAGGATGTCATGCTTACTTATGAAAAATCTAAGAAGCAAAATTTTGTTACGAGAGCTGCATTAATGTGGACCATAAGAGATTTTCTAGCATATGAATTGTTAAGTGGTTGGAGCACAAAAGGTAAAATTGCTTGTCTCATATGTAAAAAGGATACAAAATCATTTTACTTGAAAAACTATAGAAAAGTATGCTGGTTTGATTGTCATAGGATGTTTTTGCCAAAGAAGAATTTGATGAGTCACGATTGAAACTTATTTAAAAAGAATGCAACTGAGTACACATTGCCTCCTCGTTTCACGGGACAAGAAGTGCTAGAGTAGGTTAACAAAATTAATCAAGTCTCATTCAGTTTGAAGACCGGTTCTTACAAGGAAATTGAGTTTGGAAGTGAACATAATTGGGAGAAAAGAAGTATTTTCTAGGAGTTGCCTTATTGGTCTTCAAACTTAGTATGACATAATTTGGACGTCATGCATGTAGAGAAGAACGTATTTGACAACATTTTTAACACTATTATGGATGTTAAAGGAAGAACAAAAGATAGCATATAAGCGCGCGAAGACATGAGAGGTATATGTAGAAAACTAGAACTAGATATTATTTATCTTCATAATGGAAAATGCAAGAAACCAAAAGCTACTTACGTGTTGGACAATGACCAGCACAAAATCATTTTCGAATGGGTCAAAGAATTGAAATTTCCAAACAAATATGCATCAAACATATCTTGTTATCTCAACATGTAAAATGAGAAGATACATGGTATGAAGATCCATTATTGTCATATTTTAATATTGCTTTCAATTGCCTTTAAAGAACTTTTGCCAAAGGACATTTGAAAAATAGTATATCTATGTTCTTTAAAGAGCTCTGTACATTCACCATTCGTGAAGAAGACATGTCTCGGTTAGAGTCTTCTATTGTGATTACCGTGTGCAAGATTGAGAAGATATTTTCACCTTCTTTCTTTGATGTGATGGAGCACTTGATTGTACATCTTCAATATGAAATAAAACTTGTTGGCCCAGTTCAATACCAATGAATGTATCCTTTCGAAAGATGCATGTTATATTTGAAAAGGAAGGCAAAGAATAAGGCGAATATCAAAGGCTCTATATGTGAAGCATATTTCATTGAGGAAGTATCCAACTTCACTTCAATGTACTTTAAGCCACACATACCATCATCACATATGCAAGTTCCAAGAAACGATGATGGTGGTGATGGGAAAGTCAACAAAAATATTTTATCAATCTTTAAGTATCCATGCAATCTTCTTGGTAAAGGATGCAAAGTTACGTTGTGTGGCAGAGATCTCACTTCAGTTGAGAATTATATCCTTCCAATGTGTAGCGAGATGACACCGCATCTTGAGTAAGAATACTTATTTAATATGTTATAAAGTATGAATTTATTATTGCTATGTCATTTCACTAATTGACAATCTTAGAATTACAAAGAGAAATCAATCCATTAGTTTCTAATGATGATTTGATGAAACTAAGAGATGAGCATTTTTCTTCTTGGTTGAGAAGTGAAGTATGAACATTTTTCCTCTTGATTTTAAATGATGAATTATTGTTTTTATAATTCTCAATTATTCTTTTCTTTCAAAATAGGTTATCTATGGCTAGTCGATTTGAGAATTCGAGAAGTCAATTGTGGACTGCAGAAACAAGTTTTTAGTTACTATGGCATGATAGTTAATGGATAAAGATTTCATACATAAAAATATAGTCGATATTGTTCTACTATTAATTGTGGTATATGTGTTCCCGGGAGCATGTACGGGGACAACGAGTTAGATTACTACGACATTATAGAAGACATAATAGAATTTTCATAATTTGGAAAATTTAACAAAATTGTAATACTAAAATGTCATTAGTTCAATTCAAAAAAGGGAGTTAGAGTCGATCAAAAGTTTGAATTTATGGATATTAAGCCTTGATCAAGACTACAATCATATGATCTATTTGTAAGTGCAACAAGTCTACTTCACTAAGTATCCATCGAACAAAACCAAGGATGAATGGTGGGAGTCATGCAAAGTGAGAAGTAGACTATTCATAGCAGAAACAATGGTAGATGATCATGAAACATCATCTATTTACAATGATGTGCCCGTAGATGATTACTATCAAGAAGATCACATGAACGAGATGATTGATATAGTTAATGAAGTTGAGAATATTCAATTAGCCGATGATGTTGAACTAATGGAAGAGTTCACTTCAAATGACTTTTTAGAAGAGAGTGTTGACAATTTTATTGACGATGACTTGAATCAAGATTATAGCGACGACAATAAAGACGATGAATTAGGGCTCGTCGATCACGTTAGACCCTGTCAACCTACTCTAGCTGTAGCAGATGATGATTCTTCTTCGACCGAAAAAGAGGAATTCCACGATAATGAGGTGGTAACCGAGAACATTGCTCGATCGTAAGTTAAGTAAGTTCTATAAATTTCTTTATAATTTTGCCTATAAACACAAAATTAATTTTTTTCTTAAATTGCAGGACCACTTTGACATCCGCTTCTACTGTGTGGGATGTCAGTTCTCTTGTCCTTTCCCACTTGCCGGAAGGGACATGATCATAGAAAAATGTCCCAATTCAAGTGCGGGATGACATCTTTCTGACATTTATTGTATGATTTATTGTAAATTAGATATTATGTTTTATATTATTTTTAAATTACTAACATCTATAACATTTTTAAGAAGCAAATCAGTTTCATCCAGAACTAAATTTAGGGACGATCCGAAGAGCTTTTGAGGATTTGGCTACGAAACGCCTCATAAATCGACTATATAAGTTTCGCAAAGTCGTTATGTCTGCGGGCCTTAATTTGGAGCAGGGCATACAAAGATGCCTGAGACATATTAGGCGACCAGTTTGGAGTCGTTATGTAAGAAGTGGTAAGTTTACATTTGAATTATTTTTATTAAATTTATAATTTTACAAAGTATAAGTATTTGAAGTTGATACAAGATGGATGAAAAATGACAAGAAAGTCTGCAAAGGCAAAAGTTGACTTTCAAAGCCCAAGGCTCACATCCACACATGCGGCTCCATTCGATTTGATGAGCACCGAAGACACATGGTAATGTCGATACAAAATGGAATAATCGAACTTTTATCTTATACTTATTTTATAAAATTTGAAACTTTATTGTAGGAGGAAAAATAAGGTGGTACTGTAGAGTTTTGCACGATTTATGAGACCACACATAAACCAATGACTTTCGCGTGGTATATGAGGCCACACATAAGAGTGGGAAAAACAAGGTGGTACTGTAGACTTTCGCTCATAGAGTTATGGTAAGTATCATCATATGTTCACTTGGTTGTTCACATTAGCGTAAATGATTTTTTCAAATATGTAATGTCTAAATTTTTTAGGATGTGTATAATCGGAAGATTACCAAGAAGTACGGAGATGATCCTAGTACTTAGCCACCAGGTAACGTATCTCGAAAATTATTCATGTTTTTAATGTTATAACACTTTGTATGTTTATATGTTTTTTGAAGTTATATAATTTATAATATTATATATATAATTAGTCTATTTTGAAGAGGGCATTGCTGCTTGGGAGGAGGTGGCCGATATGACACGAGGATACATGGGTGGGCTAGGCACAGTCTCTCGCAATGCTATTTCAATGCTAAGGTGGCGCTACAATTGTGCTTAATGTGACGCTACTTAGACACTAAGGTGATGTTAATATGATGTCATGTTTCATCTATATTGTGACACTAGAGTGACGCCAAGGAATGCGACGCTAAAGGGGCGCCAACATGACGCTAGTTGCGATATATTTGAAATAGCATCTAATCACCTTGCATCACTAGGGGAGGATTTATCTAAATCCTGATAATTTTGGCCCATTCCAGCTATTTTGTTCCTGATGTGGAGGATTAAGGTATACATTTACACTACTATTTCGCATATATTCGGCACTTATGACATGATTATTCCTTTTGCAAATGCATGCATAGTACCAATTTAATATGTTTAAAACCTTCTCCACATCAAACTTATTCACGTATCATTTTTATTCATCTGCTGCCAAGAATGCTCACTAAAGATAAGTACCCATGCAGGAAGATGACAAGCTCGGCAGATGGGGTTGAGCGGCCGGATACCATACACCAATCTCTACATTCATGGGAGGTGATCTGCTTCACGGTTGTGATAAAGGCCTATGGACAAATAGCAAACACCGCTCTACACATGGGGACCAGTCAGCTCCCCCACACACTGAAGCAAGAAAGCTTCCTGGATCGAGGACCACAAAGGCAGGAAGGAGGCAAAAGCTGCAACAACGGCAAGAGCTGCATCAAGGACAAAAGCTGAAAAAGGACAAAGAAGAGCAAAATATATAGAGAGGGGGAGATATTCGGGAAGGGGAGAGGATTCCACCATTAGAGAGGAGAACGATGATTTGAGAGGATCAGGAGAAACTGTCACGACCCTAATTTAAATCGTGATTTAAGCCGAAGTTCGTGACTCATTACGGACGATCAGATAAAATTGTAAAAAATTGCAGAAACATAATGAATGATTTTTTTTATAATATAAGAATAAAAATATCACTAACAAATCATACCACTTATGATGATCATCTTAGAGCATAACAATTTCCTTAAGTTTTACATTTTACAAAATGCCTTTGCCTTCTTACAAAATACAAATAATACATATGAATTATACATAACCAAACCCCTCGACATCCTAATAAAAGGAGACGAGATACATACTTTTTCTCAATGTCTTACCACCAAGGGTGTTGGAACCCATCTAAGATTATCTCTTCACATGATCCTCAAATAGCTATACTAATTAGAAAAATATCAGAAATAATATTATGAGCAAACATAGCTCAGTAATTTGATAACTCATAAGCTATGTGTTACCATCTAATAAATTCGGAGAGACAAACAAAGATATGAAATAACCATAATATCACAATCAGTGATTTCATATATTTGAAAATAGTATATACAATTCCTTAATTAAAATTATCACACTCCTATTACAATCAATAACACTCAAATCACATCAAGTATATGTATGCAAATACAACACTTTCGTATGGATGCACGAATCACCAATTGGCCAGTGGTCGGTAGGTGGACTCTAGAGGTGGCTCCCATCGTGATGGCGATGTAGCACTTAGCTCCATTCTATCTCATCTTTTTTGGGGAGCAAATCATATAGTGATAGGTGGACTCTAGAGGTGGCCCCTACGCATTCTAGAGTGGCTCCTATCGCGACCCCTCACGATGTAGCACTTAGCTTCAGCCTATCTCATCCCATTATTGGGGAACAGAATGATGGATTGAACTCTAGAGGTGGCTCCCATCGTAATTAGAGATGTAGCACTTAGCTCCAACCATCATACAATGCAATGATGATGCATGATTCATCATATAATAATTGTATCTCAATATTAGAAGATGAATTATATCAAATATCATTTCAAGCCGAACAAGATTGCACTTCTCGTAACCCATTCATATCATATCACATATGCTTTTCAAATGTGCAATCATACAATCATTCACATACACTTTTCATAATTGCATTTCTTGAAATTAATTCATAACATATCCAAAACATATTCAATAATAACACAGTCAATGCCACACCGATTTCAAAAGAGGTGAATACATGGAGTAGGAGAAACTAGCTTATCTATAAGGGATAGCAAAAAATTTTCCTTTCCTTTTTCACTGCTTTACTTTTCTACTCCTATAACAATAATAGTAGGAAACACATTACTACTATGATATGATCACAAGCCTATCACACATGAAACATAATTAATTGCAAAGGCATATAAACCTTAAGTATTTACTCTTATAACTTAAGTAACTATTTAACATAAGGACTAATATTATGATAGATTGCACACATAGTAAAGAAAATCCATATATTCTTATATACATAATCAAATGGCATCATTCCAATTTTTTTTTTAGTTCTAGATTACAGAGACTATAAAAGTTTCATATCTTATTCCAATATGGTTTATTTCATGAAAATCAACATTCAACATAACTTTTATCTTGTTTCTATGTTCTAACATACTGAGTGACCTAACTTTTATTATTTATATAAAATAAAACATTCCCTGTTCTAGTACTTTTAATTTTCTCAAACAGTAGACATCATAGGGTGCAACTCATAAAATTACTTGAATTTATACTTATTTGTAGTGAGCACAATAAATTTAACCAATACTAGCATAATCTGCCCTAGGTTTCATCTTTACAGACTAAGTAAGGCTAGGTAAAAAAAATTATAATTTTCGTTACACATATCATTTCAGAGTGATTCCAATTGTCCATGAAACCTAACATCATTATCCATAACACCCTAAATAATTAAACAATTCCACGACATATTGGAGTTAATAAATAATTTACAAATTTGGGTAACAATTTCGGCGGACAGACTGATAGTAGTTAAAGATAAGTGCATAACTTTATCTACAAAAATTATATTAACTCGATTCCAAAGCTCAAAGAAAGTAGACTCATAGAGGATCAATCAAAAGAAATTTCATAATTGTTGGACCCAAAGTTATGGAATTATGTAACTAAACATTCGTGAACCAATGGAACATGAATAACATGAGTTTTGCCCCATGATCAAGTAAAATCAGAAAATGAAAAGATGAGAAAGGTTTAGAGAAACCCTAATTAGGAATTATGTAGTTAAATTCAAAAGAGAATGAAGTAGGAACTCACCAAAATCTAAAGCCTAGCTTCAACTTCTCTTCTTCCAATTCCTTCAACAATTATTGATTTGTGCCCTTTCCTTACTCTAGTCACTAGCCCCGCCTTCGGCATCCCCCAAAGGAATTGACGGGGGCCCGCACAAGCGGTGGAGCATGTGGTTTAATAAGTGTTCGGGCAAAGGTGGTGAATAGGAGGATAAGTATTAGAAGGAAGGGAGAAAATGACTTCAGCTGATGGATTAGATTTTTCCCAAAATACCCTTGGTCTAAGCCTTATTCACATGTAAATAAGAATTTAACTACATTTTTCATTTATTTATTTAGTTTACATGTAAATAAGAAACTAACACCCATTTGGATTCAAATAAAATATTTATAAAAATAAATAATCAAGGAATCAAAATCTCAATTTTTGTCCAAAGAATAAAAATCGCAAGTTCACAAATTTTTCGATTTTGCATCTATGTTTTATCTAAGTAAAACACCTCCTAAATATTGTTAAAAATCACATTTATAATTCTTTGATATATAGAAATAATTATCGGGACTTTAATTTTCCAAATTTTCACTTTTTTGAAAATCACATTTTCATGCCTAGGACGAATTTTCGCCAAATTTCAGCGATCAAACACTATGAGTTATAACTCATGCCTTAACACATATATCAATTTTCTTATCAATAATATGATATAATAGTAACCCATATGATTACATGTGAATTAAATTTGGGATATTACAGAAATAATGTCTGTTCTAATTTCTTTTATGTGGGATGTTCGTTCATCTCAAATGAATTGTAACTAACCAGCCTGTTGAGGCCGGGAGGTGCATTATGTTTCTGGACTGATGTTCTTTCGTTCGTATTTTATTTCATAGTTTTCATAGTCTGCACTAAATGATGAGCTTCACTTTCACTTCCATGAAGTATGTTTTTTATTCTGTTTTTATCGTATGCTTCTTAATCTCTTGTACATATATTTTGGATTGAGCTTTTGAATCGTCCTGATCTTGCACCCCCGATCGTAGAGATATGCTAGGCTCTGCGCAATCAACGCAGAAAAATCGAGCTTTGATGAGACGATTCTATGCTTGGTTTCTTCATTTTCCTTGCAGCTAAAAGTTCAGGGGAGTTCTTGAATCACTATCTCTTTGCACCCCCGATCATAGGGATATGCCAGGCTTTGTGCAATTGTACGTAAAGAAATCGAGCACTGATGATAGTGATTCATAGTTCAAATTTATGTCACGTTAACAATGGTTGTTTTCTGTCATCTTGTGTAGACATTGTGCATCTTCAAACCTAGGATCCGAGAGAGTTGCACCCATTTTGAGATTCCGACAATAAACAATTGTATTGAGCCGGGGACTCAAACTATCATAGACATGCTCGAAGTGTGTTCGTGTGATTTTCCTTATCATTGCTACTTTTGATTCTTCTCTGATTTTGAGAGTTTCTCCCGGAGAGGAAAATTCTCCAACGCTCTTTTGTCATCGACGACCCAAGAGGGCAGCTGACGAATAAGTTATATATGAAGAAACTCTCAGTAATCTTGGATCGAATTTCTAAATCAATCTTTTCGCCTCTTCCTCAAATCGTCTCAACGTTCTTCATGACATCTCTACCTTCTGTGTAACACCCGGGAGGGTTATCTTTATTTCTCTAAGGGGATGCAAGCCCGATCGTAGCTATATCACCCTCATATTATCTCTTTGGAACATTGAGTACTCAGTTGTCACAAAGCTTTGTCTCAATCCATAAAGGAAAGCTCAGTTTACAAACTACAGCATCATGGTACACAAGAGTGATGATCACGCCAGTTCTTCAAACCTCTTCCCGTGCACAACATGCGACTTTCAGCAAACACAAGAGTGTTGCGGGTAATTCGAGTGTCTTCCTCATTAGGTTGACCATACACGCACATGAAGGGGTATTCAGTCATTTTTATTCATATCGAATTGAACTACAGAGCCTAAGTCCTATAACAAAAGAACCTCCCATAAGTCCTCAACATGCATTTTTAATTGATTGTCTTGCACTTTTCAAATTTAATCTTCGTCTCTTCGTTATTCTCACATTCCTAAAATAACAAAAGCATTTAGTTTCCTTTACTTTATAGCATTATCCTTTTTACTCCCGCTTTCAGCATTTCTTTTTGTCACCAAAATTAGTTTCGAAGAATCTTTTGAAGATTTTGCAGATACTGTTCCTTATGGATCGAACCTCAAGCACTACAATGATGCATCGTACGCTTGTGGATCGCACTTCGATAGTGTAGTGATCATCCCTTATATTGCTCATAATTATTATAGTTAAATTCACGAGATTGATATAAAATCTGATTATATTTGAAACACTTTTTACTATTATTAGTAGAGGAGTTGAACTAGTAAAAGGGGACTAACTACTTTTCAAATTTTGGATTTTAAACAGGAAGAAATAAAAGGGAGGCCTTGTTGTTCCAGGTTGTGAAGTTGGTCCTTTAATGCCTGGATATCTTCATGTTGGCGGGCTGTGGCTTCTGCAAGTTTGGATACTTGTTCTAGAACGAGGCTTAATATGGCAGAGGAGGTAAGAGGCAGAGGTAAGAGGCAAAGGAGGCTCAATTTGTAAAGTATCTGGTGCAGATGAAGAGGAAGAAGCAGCAACATATCTTCTAGTTGTTCTTGGGCCAGATGGGACTCGTGCAGATAGAGTGTATTCTATTATTAGGGGAGGAAGTGTTGGAATTGGTCTTGTGACTTGGATGATGTAGAAAGATCATAAATTTCAAAACTTCATTCGACATTTCTTTTTGTGTTCAAGAGCAACAAGTGTAAAAGGTAGACATATATCTCGAAGTATTAAGCCCTCTTTCACGTGGCACTCTCGATATACACACTTTATACGAGTCAGGACCCTTCTCACACCATACAAATTATACCGTGCATATATAATGTTTTTTTGACATTGATGACAATAATATTAAAGAAAAATAGTAATAACCATCGCAATAGTTAATAAGATAGAAAAATGATATCACACATACTAACAAAATATATCAAAGACACATAATACAAAAGTTTCTATCCTAAATTGTTATCGTCATCGTTGTCATTCCTAACATTCGATGTCGATGTACTCGGTCCTTGGTCTCGTGGGGACTGAGTCTGTGATTGGAGCATGGTTTGGATCGCCTACAAAATAGGAGCCAAATGTTAAGAAAGTTGTTGAGCTAGCTGCTCTGATATTAGTCCCCTAATGTTGTCCAACGTTAGCTCAGGTGCGGTGGATGAACTCGGAGCAGATGTGTCGTGTTGCTATCCACAACAGAAGGAAAACTAGAAACATCACCCATAACTTCCTGAAAGAAAGTTACAACTTTTATAATGAAATTGAAATGTTTCTTTCTGTAAAAGGAAAGATATTCAATGAATCAATCAAGTGATTTTATTTAATTCAATTAGTATTCAATCAAAACATATTCCACGTGGATGTTATTTATAGCTATCAACAACAAACATAGTATCTCACAGAAAAAACAAAAAAATAAATGTAGTGGTCTACCATCTTTTGCGACTTGAATACATTCTATTTTTTGTTATTTTGACTTGAGAAATCTTAAGATTTAACTCTAGCATGCCATCATAAAACACTTTTAATATGTTACTCTTCACTCTATCGCTTTGAAGTGTGGGATTAGAGTTGCTATTCATGGAAAGAAAAAACAAATCCAATAACAAAACTCATAGCTTCTTGAAATAATGTGACATTATTGTGAAATAAGGAAATCAAGATGATTTTCTGGAAAGTAAAGAAATTCAATCAACTAAGGATACGCTTCATTGTATATCAGTAATCATCATATGCATGGTTTTAGTATGTTGTAATAAGCAATTAAGGATTCAAAAGTGAGTTTTCAAATGTGGTGTGACTACAATAATATTCAATTAAACCATTTTCCAAGTGGATGTTATTTACAGTAAGACAGATTTCTTTACAAGGACTTATTCTTAAAGTTTAGGATGCATTATTCTTTTTAATGCATCAAATATTCACATCAATCATTCTTCCATCTTTTAACATAATTACAATTGAGCATGCATTTCATGTATGTAGGTGTCATATAAAATCAACAATCATCCATACATAACTTTCATACTTAGAAAAATAGGTTTATAAGATCATGCAATGCATTTGCATTGGTCACGCTCGTACTAGTGCTTGGTCATGACCGTGAAGGATCCTTTTATGGGCATGATCGAGTGTTCCCCGCTCTGATCCTCGTTCACAATCGTTCTTAGGTTAGGCACGGTTCATACTTAGAAAAATAGGTTTATAAGATCATGCAGAATTGCTCCCCCTCGTGTAATGAAACAGGATACCCTCCCTTATAGCGAGGAGGACTTTTTGCCGTGGTGTGCACAACCATAGGCCATTCATGAAGTACATGGCACCTCATTGCAATGAAAATGCTAAAGAATGACATTGCATAGGAAGATTAATTATTCAGAAGTTGAAAGCAACTTCCTACATTGCATAGTTATCCTATTGATGCATCGTAATAAAACACAAAGATCAGAGCATTGATTTCTTCACTCATTATGATCAGTGTGTTACATTGAACTCATTGATTTTTCATTGACATATGGTTTATTATTGTTATCTCCTCTCATCGATGAACTCTAAGCTAAATTGCCATTCTCATATTATGATCAAACTTATCTGCTGTTGATTTAATTAATCCATTGGTTTATTATTCCCTACTGGGCTGCAAAACTCATGAGATATCGTTTCTCCTGCATCGATCCTGTGGGTAAACAAGTTATGGAATGATGATGATGTGCACATGAGGTGGTCCTTGGCTATTTTTGTTGTATCACATTGTCTTTTGTTTTATTTATGATCTTAGGCATTGTATATGTATCATCTGCACTTGATACTCCTTATTTTGACGTACTATTGGACTCCACTACCCCTTGAACATTCTTCTTTTATTATTTAAGTCTTCCACACTTATTATATTTAGTCAAGAAACTAGTCAAAGTCAAGTTATTGGTCAACTTCATTGCATAGTTAGTATCATCTTTAGGTTGGATTCTCGCAACGTCGCGGGGTTCGATTTGGGGCGTTACAGTTATATATTTACCTTATCATTTTATTGCATCAAATTGTTTGGGCCTCCGTAACCATGTAATGAAATGCAGGCCCATAAATTTCCTTTAGGTTCCTTATTGTTCACAAATTAGAACTACAACTTTTTTTTGGTAGTGTAGAAGTACAACTCTATTGTATACAATTTTGAATTACAGCCTATTGTTATTAGATAATTAATGTATACATTCTGTAAACTTGTTGTTAACTAGAATAGTTGGATTTTGCTAAAATTATATATATATAATTAAATTAATTTAATTTGACCGTTCACTTTTTAACTTAAATTCAAAGTTTTTTTTAAAATTTGAAACATTAAATATCCGATTTTTTTCAACTTCGAAGGATAAATTAGAAGTTTTCAAATTTTGAAATTTAAATTTCAGAATTTAACAATTTTGATAACAATTTTGAAATTTAAATTTCATAATTTTACAATTTTTAAATTTGAATTTGATTTCTCTTAATTTTGAAATTTAAATTTCTGAATTTCATATTTTGAAAATTAAATTCTCAAATTTTGGAATTTAAATATACGTTTTTGTTAATTTCCAAAATTTTAAGTTTGAGAAGTTTTCAATTTTTCAAATTTCAAATTTTGAATTTTCAAATTTCAATTTTAATAGTCATTTTTTATTTCTGATTTTTAAATTTCTGAATATTCAAATTTATTTTAAATTATATTTTTTATTATCAGATTTTTAGTAATTTTTATTTTATTTTAAATTCGGCTTTCAATTTTTTTTGAAATTTAACTATCCGAATATTTTAACATTTTTAATATATATTTTTTAAGTTTGAAATTCAAATTCAAATAAACTTAAAGTTTTAAATTATAAACTCAAATTTATTTCTTGACATTTTGGATAAAAGGATGTCAAAATTTATTACTTCCGAACTAGCCAAGTTTGTACGCTTTAATGGCGTCAACTATCATATGTGAAACCGAAGAATTTGGTATGAGATAGTTCATGATAATTTGCAAAAATATGTTGATAATGCTACCCCAACTCTTCTATAAGTGGTCACAAATGAACAAAACTTAGCTCATACAAGGGCTATAGAACAATGGAAGTTGAATAATGAGAAAGCAAGAACCTTCATAGTGATGTATATGCAGGACAATCTCATCAAAGTATTCGAAACATACTAAAGTGCACATGAACTATGGAATGCATTGAAGGACAAGTATGTGTCCAAAAGAGATGAAATTAATGCTCCTATTGCATCAATACACTACATGTAAAATAAAAGTAGATGATAATGTATCAGATCACATCAATCAAATGATAGTGATGGCAAATGACTTATAGACTACAGGATACCCCTTACCTGAATAGTTTGCCACCTGCATTCGATATGGTTGTGGCAACTGTCCGTGTGAATGAGTATCAAGCAAGTGACACAACTGCCTTCTATCTTAGCCATCGAGCAAGATATAGCCAAGGAAAGAAGAAAATAGATATCTTCGATGCTAAGAAAATAGATATCTTCGATGCTAAGGAAAATGAAGAAGGGCAATAAGATGAGTCTCATGCTATTCATCCCAAAATCTTGGCTCAAATAGAAGGCAATTTAAGTCCAAAGCCAAGAAGACTCATCGTGGAGCTTGTTATGATTGTGCAAAATTTAGCCATTTTAGATCCAATTTTCCTATGGCATTTGGACATAGCCAAAAAAGGGCCCACAATGTGGACAAGGCAGCGGAGAACAGAGCAAAGGAGTAAGTTCAAGCAAGGCCGCATTCCTCGTTGAGTGCAATGTTGCAACAACAGAAATAAAAGGGTGGTTGATTGATTTTGGAGAAATGCGCCACTTTTGCTAAGACAAAAGAATGTTTAATAGAATTCAAGGAACTGCAAAAAGGGGAACGGAGAATCTATGTGGAAAATAACACCTATTTGGACGTTGAAGGTGTTGTTGGAAAGTACAAGCTTGACGTTGGAGATAGGTTCATGGTATTCCAAGAAGTTTTGTACGCGCTAGGAATTCGATGAAAATTAATCTCCATCCTAAATCTATCACAAAATAATTTATAAGTTAGATTCTATAATGGTCGTGTGACAATTGACAAAGACAAAAAAATTTATGCCATGGGAAAAATTGTACGTGGACATGACTTATTCTACTTGTCTATAATAAATAACAACGAATTAATGAATGATTCTTCTGAGAATACTTTGTGTTATGTGTCTGACTTTGATCTCTGGTATGAGAGATTAAGACATCTAGGAAACTCAAAAATTGATCAAATAATCAACTTGAACTTAGTGCCTAACATATCTAGTTCAAAAACAATGACATGTGACGATCCAAAATCCACCCTAAAAGTTTTGATCATTTAGGGCATTTTCACATCGTTAGCCCATTTGTCATACATCATGTAACAATGAAAAAACTTGACGATTTTAAAAAAGCATAATAGATAAAATTTTCTATTAATCATACAATAAGTAGTACTTCAGAAAACATCAAATGCCTAAACCTTGAGTACATCATTAACCTCAATGTTCGAATAGAACTAGGACTTATTTATGTTGGATCTAAGTTTTAATGACATATAAAATTATATTTTGATGATACAAACCTCGAATGATTAAAGTTAAAATGCTGAAAAAGTTTAAAGAAAAATGGATAACTTTATGCACTACTCTTTGATTAAATAATTGGCACTGATCTTATCAGTTTTGGATGAATGTTGATTGTAGAGAATTCTGTTAGCTTTCCATAGACTCTAATATCATCTAATTTGGATAACTGTGCAAAAATTTATGCTCAAAATAGTGCAGGGCGGTCAACCTACCGGTCAAAGCTATGAAGGACGATCAAGACAGTCCGGTCGACCGATCAGGGATACCGGTCGACCGATCAATGCATAAACTACTCAAATCAAAACTGCGAGACTGTACCGGTCGATGCACTGGCCGACCGATCAATTGAACGGGAGGAAATCAAAATTGCGAGATTGTATCAAAATTAGCTTCCTAGGAGAAGAGGTTGCCTTGTCTCTCGAAGCGGAGAAAAGGTGATTGTGTAAAGAGCTTTCTTCCTTGCCCGATTTGGAACAAAGGAAGTGCTTATTGCAATCTCCGACGGTCTCGAGGTCGAGAAGTCGAAGCGGGGACGTAGGCCAAGGTGTGGCCGAACCTCGTCAACAACCACCCGTGTTCATTGTGTTTGATTTTTCTCACTCTCTCTCCCTCTTACATTGTGTTTATAATTTGAAGTACAAAGGTTCTAAGAATCGGTTTTATGCTTCCGCGATGATTTTCGTAAAATCGGTATTTTCGGATAAACACCAATTCACCCCCCTCCCCTCTTGGTGCCCTTTGGGATCCTACAATTGGTATCAGAGCGGGTTGCTCTTGTTTTGATCTTTTGAATCATCTCATTTTTAGATCTAATCATTTTGAGATTCAATCATTTTTTTTAAGATTTAACAATCTTAATAGCTATGGCATCAAGTGGATTTGTTTTTGCCAAAGGACAATCAATTAATCGTCCTCCCCTTTTAAATGCATCAAATTTTGCATATTGGAAAATCCGGATTCAAGCCTACATATATTCTGTTCTATTCATATAAACATGTGGGATATTGTTGAAAAAAGTTATTATTTACATGAAAATTTACCTTCCGAACATAACGAAAGATAGAAAATTTTTTTGAAATTGGATTGGAAAGTAAAGAATATTTTTTATTGTGCTTTGGATTCAACGGATTTTAATTGGATTTCTAGTTGTGAAAGTGCAACCAAAATTTGGAAGAAACTTATTACCACTTATGAATGAACTGATAAAGTCAAAGAATCTAGATCAAATATTTTGAATCATCAATATGATTCCTTCAAGATGTATGAAAATGAATCTATTAATGATATAGTTGCTCGATTTAATAATATTGTGAATGACTTAACCTCTTTGGACGAGCCAAGAATTAATTCTCAAAAAGTAAAAAAGATTCTCAGGTCTCTCTCCTCCCAAAGGCATACAAAAAGGACGGTGATCGAAGAAAAGGATCTGAACAAATTGAATTTCGATGATCTTATTGGTTCACTTCTAATCTATGAGAAGAAGAATCAAATGCTCCCAAAAATAAGACATTGGCTTTGAAAGCAAGCAAAAGTGAATGACTCGAGTGAAGAAGAAGTAGACGAAAAGAGACTTGCCCTTACACAAGAAAACTCGATAAGTATCTCAAATTGGTGAAAAAGAAAGAAAAGAATGTGAAGCCTACTCGAAGATCATACAAAAATCACAAAGAAGAGACATCTCATAGAAGAAAGAAGAAAAGGCATGAAAAGTCAAGTGAAGACGAATCAAACGAATCATCAAATTCATCCAGTGAGGATGCATATCTATGCTTAATGGCATATAATGATGAGGTATCCTCCAACTCTTCTTATTGCTCTAGTGCTAATATTGATAATGATAATGAGGATGATAATATTAATTTTGACGTGCATAAGGAATTCTCCTTCTTAATTGAAAAATATCTTATTCTTTAAAAGAAGGATAAAAAATTGATGAATAACTTTCATATTATAAAAGATGACTTTGATATTTTGAAAAAGGAAAGGGATGCATGTCTAATTCATAATGAAACCTTGACGAATGATCTTCATATTATGAAAAATGAGGTTGAAAAATTAAAAATGAAAAATGAAACTCTCAAAAATGAAATTGAAACTTTGAAAATTACACATGCATGTGAAATTGTAAAACTAGCATGCTCTTTAGAAAAAGAAAAGAAGAAAAATGCCTCTTTGAAAAATATAGCTATTTCTCATGTAATAAAAAATAATCATAGAAAACACTTTGAACATGAAAACTCTTATTGGAAATCTAATCATACATATGATAGAAAATCACATATTACATGTATTACATGTGGATTTAATGGCCATTCTGCATATCAATTCAAAGTAAGAAAATCTTCACAAAATGGCATAATAATTTGGGTTCCGAAAGGAACAACATCTAACAAAATAGGACCCAAAGAAATTTGGGTACCAAAGGTTACATAATCATTTTTGCACGTGTGCCTCACATATAAAGGACAAGTGGAATTAAAAATGTGAAGGCACGAAGGTTATGGTAAAAGTATCATTGATTGCATTCTTATATTTCTTAATTGATTAGGCATATTCTTTTATTTCATTCAAAAAAATTCAAAATAACTATTTCTTTGAAAGAAAAGAGAGGAACAAAAGAAAATTGGTCATAATGATAGAGGGAGCATGTTAAAACTTTAAAACTTTATTTTGACATATCATGGATATGTTGTATCAAAGTTTTATGCTATATTTTGATTCATAAATATATTTTTGAAGTTCATCAAATTGTCTTCATTTTACTATTATAAAATAGTCATAAATTTAGGGGGAGTTATATTTTCAAATCTTTATGTTGCAATACTCTACATGTCTATTATATGGCAAAAAGGTGGAAGAATATATTTTTTGAAAAATTGATTAAGGGGGAGTTACATATGGTTTCTTATATGCTTCATATATATAAATTATTCTTTTTGATGAAACAAAAGGGGGAGAAGAATAGGAGAAATATGATTTGAATATATGAAGAGTGCCTTACAATTAATACTCATATGAATATCTATCATTGTAAGGAAAGCTATGTGTTAGGGGGAGTAAAATTGTTTTTACAAGAATCTTACAACTTTTTCGCCACTTACATATTTTTCATATTTCTCGATTTGTCTTCATAAAAAAGGGGGAGATTGTTGGATCTAAGTTTTAATGACATATAAAATTATATTTTGATGATATAAATGTCGAATGATTAAAGTTAAAATGCTGAAAAAGTTTAAAGAAAAATGGATAACTTTATGCACTACTCTTTGATTAAATAATTGAACTGATCTTATCAGTTTTGGATGAATGTTGATTGTAGAGAATTCTATTAGCTTTCCATAGACTCCAAGATCATCTAATTTGTATAACTGTGCAAAATTTTATGCTCAAAATAGTGCAGGGCGGTCAACCTACCGATCGAAGCTACGAAGGCCGGTCGAGATAGTCTGGTCGATCGATCGGGGATACCGGTCGACCAGTCAATGCATAAATTGCTCAAATCAAAATTGCGAGACTGTACTGGTCGACAAATCGGTCGATGCACCGGCCAACCGATCAACTGAACGGGAGGAAATCAAAACTGCGAGACTGTATCAGTCAAGTCCAGTCGACCGACCAAGTGCTGAAGCTGCAGAAATGAGCGCAACGGTCATAATGATAGAGGGAGCATGTTAAAACTTTAAAACTTTATTTTGACATATCATGGATATGTTGTATCAAAGTTTTATGCCATATTTTGATTCATAAATATATTTTTGAAGTTCATCAAATTGTCTTCATTTTACGATTATAAAATAGTCATAAATTTAGGGAGAGTTATATTTTCAAATCTTTATGTTGCAATACTCTACATGTCTATTATATGGCAAAAAGGGGGAAGAATATATCTTTTGAAAAATTGATTAAGGGGGAGTTACATATGGTTTCTTATATGCGTCATATATATAAATTATTCTTTTTGATGAAACAAAAAGGGGGAGAAGTATAGGAGAAATATGATTTGAATATCAGAAGAATACCTTACAATTAATACTCATATGAATATATACCATTGTAAGGAAAGCTATGTGTTAGGGGGAGTAAAATTGTTTTTACAAGAATCTTACAACTTTTTTGCAACTTACATATTTTTCATATTTCTCGGTTTGTCTTCATCAAAAAGGGGGAGATTGTTGGATCAAAGTTTTAATGACATATAAAACTATATTTTGATGATACAAAACTCGAATGATTAAAGTTAAAATGGTGAAAAAGTTTAAAGAAAATGGATAACTTTATGTACTACTCTTTGATTAAATAATTGACACTTATCTTATCAGTTGTGGATGAATGTTAAATGTCAGAATTGTAGAGAATTCTGTTAGCTTTCCATAGACTTCAAGATCATCTAATTTGGATAATTGTACAAAAATTTATGCTCAAAATAGTGCAGGACGGTCAACCTACCGGTCGAAGCTATGAAGGCTGGTCGAGACAATCCGGTCGACCGATCGGGGATTGCGAGACTGTACTGGTCGACAAATCGGTCGATGCACTGGCCCACCGATCAATTGAACGGAGGAAATCAAAACTGTGAGACTGTATCGGTCGAGACATCGGTCGATAGTCCGGTCGACTGACCAAGTGCTGAAGCTGCAGAAATGAGCGCAACAGTCATATAGACCGGTCGACCGGTTCATTAATGCAGTCGACCGATCAGCTGCGGCAAATGAGAAAAATGAGCCAACGGTCATATAGACTGGTCGACCGGCCCATAAATGCGGTCAATTGGTCCATTATTGAAATGAACAATAACGGCTATATTTCAAGGAGAAAAATGTGAAATTAATTCTTGACGAATTTTTCACATACCAGAGCCTATAAAAGGAGTGCCAAGGTCAGAAGCAATAGCATCTATCCAAGCATTGAAGCAATACTTTAAGAAAACAAAAGAAGATCTTTTTCCTTGAAATTATCATTTTAGTTGTGCTCTTCTTTCTCTCTTCCACTCTTGTGAGCCTAGAATTGTAAGGAGAGAGAAACATTTTTTTTCAGAAAAATAGAGAGAGCTCCTGTGTATAAGAGATTCAAATCTTACCTCTTGAGCGAGAGAAAAGATTAGCTTCCTAGGAAGAGAGGTTGCCTTGCCTCTCGAAGCGGAGAAATGATGGTTGTGCAAAGGGATTTCTTCCTTGCCCCATTTGGAACAAAGGAAGTGCTTATTGCATTCTCCAGCGATCTCGAGGTCGAGAAATCGGAGCGGGGACGTAGGCCAAGGTGTGGCTGAACCTCGTCAACAACCATCCGTGTTCATTGTGTTTGATTTATCTCACTCTCTCTCCCTCTTACATTGGGTTTATAATCTGAATTGCGAAGGTTCTAAGAATCGGTCTTATGCTTCCGTAATGATTTTCGTAAAATCGGTATTTTTGGATAAACACCAATTCACCCCCCCCCCCCCCCCCCCCGTCTTGGTGCCCTTTGGTATCCTACAATTTAAACCTAAGCATATGCAACACTTCACCATGAACTTGAGCTGCCATCCATCACTTAATCTTGGTTATCTGCACGAATCCAGGTGCAGGGTTTCCCAGTTAAATTATGTAAATGTCATGCATGTCATTCTATCCTATCACATGATATTACACGCGATGGAACATCATCATAATAACAATAACATATGAATATGCATGCCATGAAGCATATCATGAACCTTACATGACATTACATCATACTTACATTCATTCTTCATAAAGCATTCATGAAATATAAACATCATGTCGTACCTCTTTACTTCAGATCCATCATATGCAAGTGTCATATAATAGAAACATACATTCATATCATTCATAAACATTCATGACATGACTTATCATTTTATTTCACTTTCATTATCATGTACATCTTAGGAGTTTCTTCATAACTCCTTGATCCTTACTTCTTGACTTCTTTCATATTTTACATCTCCTCAGGGTTGTTTTATAACCCTTTGGATCTTCTTTCATTCTTCTTTTCTTTCTTTATTATGTGATCCTTCATGTGTCATCTTCATCCTTCATCTTTATCACATAATAACATCTTAACTTTCACTCAATATCATAAGTCATACTTAGGAACACACATATCATAATAACGAGACTTTATTCCTAGTTATCTTTAGGAATACACACACTTTATGATGAGGGACATTGTTCCTTAGGAAGTACATACACAGATGCATGACATTACTTCTTAGGCTTAGGTTCCATTGAAGTACATACATAAGTGTAGAACTTTATTTCATCAACATCTTTAACTTTCTTTGTTATAAAATACTTTGAAGTTAAACTTCACTTTCATTCTTAGTTTATCTTTTAACATCTTTCATCTTTACATTGGGAAATTTCAAATACCTTTTAGGTGATGGCATTATTTTTTGAGAAGTCTCAATCACCATAAGGTGAAAGGCATTTACTTCTCATCTTTACATCCAATACTTACTTTCATTATATTCGTCATATATCATACTTCATCTTTTCTTAATAATCAGTACATGTGGACATCATTACATTAATTGATAGGGAACTACAAAATTCCAAACACCTTTAGGTGATGACATTATTTCCCAAAGAAGTCTCAATCACCATAAAGTGAAAGGCATTTACTTCTTACCCCTTCTTTCATCTTTACATCATTACATTAGTTCATAGGCACTAGAAAATCTCAAACACCTTTTGGGTGATGGCATTATTTTCCAAAGAAGTCTCAATCACCATGAAATGAAAGGCATTTACTTCAATTGCATCTTCTTTCATCTTTACATCATTACATTAGTTCATAGGGCACTGGAAAATCTCAAAGACCTTTTGGGTGATGACATTATTTATCAAAGAAGTCTCAATCACCGTGAGGTGAAAGGACTTCTTGCCCTCATCTGTCATCATTGCTTAATTAAAGGCTCAAGACAATATCATTACAACTAGGCCAATGGCTCCTAGAAAATCCCAAACACTTTTTTAGATTATGACATTATTTTCAGAGAAGTCTCAATCACCCTAAGGTGAATGGCATTTACTTCTTTAACGTAATGTGTGCCAAGGCATTTCCTTCAATTTCATACTTCATTAGTCATCAATACATCAAATAGTCACATCAATCTTTCATCTTTTAGCCTAATTATGTTGAGCATGCATTACGTGTCATATACAATCAATACACATCCATACATAACCTATATACATTAGAAAATAGGTTCAATACATTTTACAAAGAATTTTCCTGCGTCACATCCGTGCCCAATAATGTCATGACCGTGCCCAACACTATCATGGCCATTCCGATCTCAGTCACGGTCATGCCTACTCTTATCATTGAGCCTCCACAGAGACGCTAAAATGAGATAATTTCTAGCGACCCATGTCTCTTAATTCAACCATCATAATTTCATAATTAAGAATATAAAAATAATATACATATAATTAAGATATGATATATATTGTATGGATAAATAACATATATAATATAGGTAACAAATTATATATTTAGGAACACTCCTATGATGTAGACATATATAAGTAATTATGTAGGAATACATATATATGTTGAAGGTACATATACAATATTTAATTTATTTATTGATTAACGTATAGTATAGATAATATATATGGTTGCCTCAAAATAGATAACATATAGCGATATAAATATAGATAGCCTATATATAGTTCTCTATTTCTTAAAAAAATATACATACTACATTGCGTCTACATAGCGTCGTCGTGGATGTGACGCCAGTTAGTATCTCCTAGAGTTTCCATAGCGTCTCAGGTTATGCGACGCTACATTCGTGTCAAAGGCTGTCGACGCGAGAACAGCGCTAGGTTCTCCCGCGCACTTTCGCTTCATGGCACGCAATAATAACAGCTATCTGGCTTTCTATGATGCCTACTTTAGCGCCTATTTCGTGAAACGCTAATGAGACGCTATTGGGAGGCAAGTAGCATCTCTTACTTGGGACTCAACTAAGATGCCATAACGACGCCAGTGGCGTCGATTTAGCGTCACCATGTCTCGAGATGCTATTTGGCGTCGCTAATCGTTAGTTTTCTTGTAGTGCATGTGCCATGCAGCATTTTTTTAGCCAATAATGTGTGGTAACTTGAATCGCATATTCGTGTGCATGAACACTTATGACGAAAGTACTAGTTTGGATGATTATTATTTATGTTTATGAGACATGTTTTAAAAAGTTTTTCTTCCTTTGTATGTTTATGTTTATAAATATTTTCCAAAGTAGTGGCACACATTAATCTAAAAGTTATATGCATACATTTTGGGGAAGCGTAATTATAGTTATCACGACCCCAATTTAAATCATGGTTTAAACCAAAGTTCGTGACTCATTACAGACGATCAAATAAAGTTGGAAAAGATTGTGAAAACTTGATGAATTTTTTTTATAACATACATAAGAATAAAGATATCATAAAACAAACTACACAATCTATGATGATCTTCGAAGCAGACTAATACTTCTTAAGTTTGACATTCCAAAATATCCATCCTTGTTTACAAGGTACAAGATTTCGTATACAAAATAGTCATAACCAATTCTCCCAATATTCTAACAAAAGAATATAAGAGACAATTCTTCTTAATATTTTACCACCAAGAGTATTTGAACCCTTCTAAGATTATCACCTTGCACGATCCCCAAACAACTATATTAATATGAAAATGTTAGAAACAACAGAGTGAGCTAAAATAGCTCGGTAAGTTGATAACTCATAAACTATGTATTGCCATCTAATTAAATAATAATAATATCAAAATCATTAATCAAAACCATCACACTCAATTTACAATCATTGTCATTTAAACATATCAAACATGTCTATGCAATGCAACACTCCCATATGTATGCACGGATCACTAATTGGCAAGTCTGTAAAGTCTATAGGTGGACTCTAGAGGTGGCTCCCATCGCGATCAACAATGTAGCACGTAGCTCCATTCTACCTCATCCCTTTAGGGAACAAATCATATAGCGATAAGTGGACTCTAGAGGTGGCCCATATGAATTCTAGAGGTGGCTCCCATCATGATTTCTCATAATGTCGCACTTAACTCCGCATGGCACTTAGCTCTAGCCTACCTCATCCCATTTCTATGAAACATAATGATGGATACTCTAGAGATGGCTCCCATGCACTTAGCTCCAACCACAATTGCAAGCAAATGCAAATGTCATCATATAACAATTGTATCTCTAATATCAGAAGATGAATAATATCCAATACTCATTCAACTGGAATAGGATTGCATTTCATAAAGTCAATCCATAACATACCACATATGCTTTTCAATTCCGCCATCAATTGATCAATCATTTCAACATATTTTTCATATAAACTTGTCAAAATACGCATTCAATACATATAACAATCAATGTCATACCGAATTCAAAATAGGTGAATACATTGCGTAGAAGAAGCCCACTTACCTTGTGTGAGTAGAAATGAAAAGAATTTTCTTCTTTCTTTTCTTACCTTACTCCTCTAATCCTATAACCATAATAATAACAATCATATTATTACTATGTTCTAAATTCTAACATATCATGCATGAAACATAAATAATTACAAAGGTCACATGACACATGCTTTTACTCTTATAACCCAAGTAAATAAGAGTTGGCCTTATATCATGAGCATACCTAGTAAAAGAAAATTTATAACTTCTTACATTCATACCCAAATTTCATCATTCCAATTTTTCATACTTTCATATTACATAATAATATGTAGAAGTTTCAGATATTATTTCATTATGATTTGTTTCCAAGAAAATCAACATTTGGCCTTATTTTATTATTTATAGAAAATGGTAAACGACTCATGTTCTGGTACTTTTAATTTTTTTCTTAAAAGTAGACTTTTTAGGACGCAACTCATAAGATTTATTGAATTTATATCTCTCTATACTGAGCATAATAAGTTTAACAAATACTAACATAATCTACCTTTCATTCTCACAAATTGAGTGAGGTTCGGTTAATCATTTATAACGTTCACTAGACATATTATTTTTGAGTGATTCCAATTGTAAATAAAACCTAACATCTGTGTTGTTATGATCCTAAGTTATCTAATAATTATATAACATCTTGAATTTAATACATAATTTACAAAGTCAGACAGTTTCGAAAGATAGGATCATAGCACCTTAAATATGAACGCATAACTTTATCTATGGATATCCAATTAATATGATCGCAAAGCTCAATAAAACTAGAATCTGAATTGTAAAACATATATTAATTATAGAGTTTTAATCCTCATAATTTATCCACAGAAATTTAGGTGATCACAAACATGTACAACTTATTCTCCTCATGAATCCTTCTACACGAATTATTTTGAAATGATTCAAATTGTATTAGAACATTAGCTCAGGAAAGTTTTGAAATTATAAAATTCATAATGTATTTCAAAGTATAAAATTTACAGCATTATTTCTAATTAGGTCTACTTCTTCTGCTAGGATAGCAAGGTATCTTCAAACTAATGAGCACATAATTATTTAAACAGAAGAGATTTTAAAATAATTCTTTCATCTCCGTAAACTAGGATTCTAAAGAATCATTTGCTAATTTTCATAAATTTTAAGTCACAATACAATCTTTTCCAAAGTAGGTAATCCTTTTCCTATCATAATCTAAAACCCGAAAACGTGATGCAATTTTCCCCCTTGATTCAATTAATACGATGCCAGTAATCTTAACCTTAAGCATTCAGAAATTAAAGCACAAGGAATTAATAAAATAGGTCAATTGTATCCATTTTTTACATACTCTTTTTTTCTTGCTTTTACTCTTCCCTTCTTCCCTGGTTCGGCCACCTCCCCATCCTCTCTATTCCTCTGCCCGGCCACCATCATAAACTTGTTAAACATTTGCGCACCTCTGTTATTTCCTTCCATGAATTTCCAAAGTAGCCAGGGTGATGTGTGTGTGTTCCTCTCTCGTACATATGTTTTTTTTTTACAACTCTTACTTTATTTTATTTTATGTAAGATGGACAAAATAATATTAGGTGGCAGCATATTATTAAAGTTGTATATACCAAATTGACGTGTAGCTACTTCCACCTAAGGCTTGAGGTGGTTTGGAGTGAACTGTGAAATATAAACAAGTAAAACTCAACTTTGAATAACCTGGTAGACACGTAAGGGACCTGATGTGGTTACTCAAATATTAATTAACCATGTTAATTAGTTTAAGCTCAATTATTAATTCACTCAATTCATGATTAATTAACTATATCAAGTAAATTATCATGGTACCGACTAATTTAGTTAACTAATATTAATTGAGCTAATCACAAAGTATATGCTACTCTAATAGTGTAATTGAGTTAAATAAATTCTTAATTACATAAATTAATACAATAGCTAATCTTGATTATTACAATAGCTACTGAATTAATTTTATCTTTCCATCGACCAATGAATTTGTCATCATAAAAAAGGGAAAGATTGTTGAATCCTAAATATTATTCACATATTTCGATGATAACAAATTAAATTGGTCGAAAAGGAACTAATAAACTTTCAAATAATATATATATATAGGTGCAAGATTAATAGGTGAACACATCTCAAAGAAGTCACGGCATAAAATTCAAAAAAAAAATTGAAGTATGACGGATTGATTAACTGGTCCAATATATGCGACCGGCTAGAGAATTAGTCAAAAGATAATTGAAAAAGGGCTTCATAAACTGCGATTGGACATGCAACCAAAAAAGTGCGAGAAAGCTAGAAAACTTGAAAATCCAAAATCAATCGTTCGGACATGAGACTGAGAAATGTTGAAGCCAAAAAAGTTGAAAACTCAAGATCGGTGGACCAACCAAAACAAAAATCCCCAATCTTCACATAGACCAATCGTAAAAGAATCGCCCAATCAACAGCGGTAAAGATTGGCTCAATAGCCAAAGCTGCAGTAATGGCTAATTTTTAAATTCTATCTTTTGAAAGATCTTCCCAACAGTTATATTTCGTCAAGAAGTCTATAAAAGACATACAAAAGGCAGAAGAAAGATGTTTCATGCGAGCACAAACATCCAAGAGCCCTTACAAAGTCAAAGAATATTTTTTTTATTATTCTCTTACAAAACCCTAGTCTTCTTTCTCACTTTTATTTAAAAAGTGTGAGCACCTATAATAGAGATCAAAAGAGATTTCATTTTTTTATCTTGAAAGCTCCTTTGTAACAAGAGTTGTGCCTTATCTCTTAAGCAAAGAAGAAGTCGATTCGGTATAACAAGAGTTTACCTCTCCCTAAAAGAAAGAAGAAAGATAGTGAAACTCGATGGTCTCAAGGTCGAGGAGTCGGTGGAGAGACGTAGGCTAAGGGGTTGGGACAAACCTTATCAATAAATTTATTGTTTGCACCTTTTATCATTTTTGTTATTTTTGTACTCTTTCTGCATACATACCTTCAGATGGTTTCTTGAAATCGATTTTAAAAAAGAATTTGAAATTGTGATTTTTACACCACTTCAACTCCTGCCTCTTGGTTCCATCCTACATCTTTCTCAACTCTATTCCCACTATACTTTGTAACTAGTCAGTTCTCCAATTATTAACTTACTTCACCGATTATCCTTTCTTACTTGCAATAGCTAGTTTACCAGTTGTCCTATATACCCGCTTCTATTTTGCTCCCCTTCATGTATTTTCTGTTCCCCAATGTGGAAAATAATATTTACTTTTTATTTATCCTAGCGTGACACAACATTTATTGAAAAAAATTAACTAAAAAGGAAATAAAATAAGGGGCTTAACCCCGTAAGGATTGCTGCCCCTTCCCAGATGGGGCAGCACCGCCTTTTAATTTCATCAAGGATTACCTGCAAACTTTGCCAGGACATTAAATGCTATGCCCTCATGTAAAGTAAAGTTCAAGAAGGGCAACTCAGGGTAGTTTTCAAGTTTCTGAATATGATGTTTCAACAATTAGTCTTGAAGAAGCTTAGTTCACATAGCTCTGTCATTGTATCCATCATCATCGACACAGATTCGCAGCTCTGTCACCTCCACCATCACAACCTCTGCAAACTACTTTGATTTGCTTTGTTTTGGGTCCTAATCGATAATAGAAGTTTTGAGTTCTCATTCATGGTGAGAAGAGAAGGAGAACTTGTGTTGAAAACCCAGAATCTCACTGACGCCCCATCCCATCTCGTCATTGCTACCTCTTAGATCATAACAAAGTCGTGCATGAGGATGCCAATCATCTGGACACCCAAGGTGGGCTCGAAGTAGAGCTGGTGCGCCAGACGACGTCCCCAAAATATATTGACTCGCATAAAGTGTGTATAAAAAATATCAACACGAAAGGGGAGGCTCGGGCCTCTAAGACACAAGTCTATCCTATACTCTAGCGTGTTACTCTTGAACACAAAATATGTCGAATGAAGTTTTAAAATTTATAATCTCTCTACACTATAGAAATGTGATCCACAAGCGTACGATACACCATTGTAATATTTGAGGTTCGGTCCACAAGGAAACGGTGTTTGTGAAATCTTTGAGAAATTCTTCGGAACAAACTTGGTAAGCAAAGTAGATGCTGAAAACGAGGGAAGAAGGATAGCGATGTAACGTAAAAAGGAACTAATTATTTTTGTTATTTTCGGAATGTAAAGGAGAAACAATGCGGAGATGATAGTTAATATTAGGAAAGTGCGAGATAATCAATTAAAACCACATGCTGATGACTTATGGGAGGTGCTTCTGTTATAGGACTCGAGGTTCTTTAGTTTAAAATGATATGTGTATTTGGTATGGTGAAGACACTCGACTTCGCTGCCACACTCTTGTGTTGATGGAAAGCTTGTGTTGCACACGTGAAAGGGATTCATAAGATGGATGCAATCGTCGCTCTCACGTACGATGTCCCAAGATACAAATTGAGCTTTACTTCTTTTTGGATTTGAGTTAAGGTCTCGTGTCCACTAAGTATCAGGCATTCGAGAGAAATACACTTCAGGCAAGGAGGCTACGATCGGCTCACGCTTGCCTTAGTGGAATACGGATGACCCTCCCAAGCTGAATGCAAGATACTAGTGTATCTCTGAGATAGTTTAGACTATTTAAAGGGGAGGAAACAATCGACTTAGAAAATGTGATTTAGGATTACTGGAAGTCCTTAAAAAATAACTCATTTATTACCTGCCCTGCTCGAGTCATTGATTACGAATGAGGATGGAAGAATAACCCCTCTTGAGTAGAACTTTCCATAATCCAAAGGAATCGAAAATGGCAATAGCGAAAAAGAAATACACGAACACTCTATTAATCCGTTTAAGATGATCTGAATCTCCAACTCAATGTGGTCGTTTATTGCTTGAATCTTGGAATACGTGCAACCCCTTTATGTTGCAGATCAAAGAGTGAATGACATCTAAACCAAACTACGAAGAACTGCCGTTGTCAATTCTATGAAAACCCAAACTACGAACCATTGCATGCCAAAGCTTGATTTCTCTACATTTGGTCGCATAGATCCTCTAGTGTCCCAACGGTCGGGGGTGCAAGGCTCACGAGTTCAAATCCAAATACAGATCCAAAAAGCAAGGAGTTAAACAATGAAACAGGGATAAGGCGGATATCATAAAAAACACAAGCAAGCTCAACATTAAATGCAGAACATGAAAAGCAACAAGATGAAAGCACAACTAAAGAATATGAATTCAAAACACAGCCGGTTAGTTACAGTTCATGTGGAGAACACACACTTCTCCACGAATTGCCAAAGGCATTGTTCACCTTCCACTCTTAGTTCTCTCTTTTAGTATCTCAATGCACTCCCCCCCCCCCCCCCAAAAATCATCTCCCCCTATTTTGACCTCTTCCTCCCTTTTTGTATTTGTCATCCACCTTGCTGTCGGCTCCTCTCCTCTCTCCCTCTATCTGTATGCTGCTTCCACTATAGCTTTTCTGCCGCCCGTAGCTTTTCTTGCCATCTACAATTTATGTGGTCCCCTCTCCGGAAGCCTCCTTGAATGAGGGAGCTGGCTGGTATTTGCTTTTGGTTGTTTGGCCATTTTTGTAGCCCGAAAGCAATTCACCATTCATTTGTGCAGATTATTGTGTGTGGTCCGGCCGCTCTACCTCATCTCTCGGAGCTCATTAGCTCCCTGCATAAAGGGACATTTATCCAAATGAGTTTTCAGGCTAGCAGGAATAAAATCAAGGTGATATGCGAATAAACATTGATGTGGAGAATGTTTGAAATGTATTGAATTGGCGCTATGCACGTGTTTATGTAAAGAAATATTTATGTAATTGGTGTTGTATGCATGCGAAATAACAATGAAAATATAGAGCATAATTCTCCACATCATTTATTCTTCTCTTTTGCAGCATTAGTTCTCCCTCTGCTATGGAGCTTTTGTATTCGATTTTGCTACTCATGAGTTCATGCTTGCAATCTTATGATTGTTTGTTGAGGGCGGCAAGATGTTGATGGAGGCAACGTTCCGGTTAAAGAAGGAGGAGGAGATGTTAAGGGCAGCAACGGTTGACCCAAGTGTTAACAAAGTAAAGTTTGAGGGTGATAGCAGCATTCGGTCGAAGAAGGGGGAGGAGATGTTGAGGGTAGCATCAGTGGCACAGGTAGCACTAACATCGATGTTAGTGAGATGCTGAAGGCGGCGTCAACGAGAAGCCAAAGGGAACGAGCGCGACAGCGAAAGGCTGTCCCTTTTTATTTCCATTTTTATTTTTTCATATTATTATTTTAATTTATTATTTATCTTTACTTTTATTATTTGTTACTTTTTTTCATACCGGACAATTGATGCATGTGGAGGAGAGATAAATAGATATGTAGCATCCACGTCTATAAATAGACTATTGTAGATAAAAAGGATAGTTGGTGAAATAAATTAATAGTTGGTGGATAATTTAGATACAAAACAAGTTGGAGAATAGAGTTAGGAAAAATCATAAAGTTGGAGGGTATTTACTAGTTGGAGAACAATCAAAGTGAAGTTGGAGAATAAAATAGGAAAATGAATAAAATTGGAAGACATTTATTAATTGAAAGACAATTTAGTTACAAATTAAAATTAAAATCAAATTAATAAAAATGATAAGTCGAAGGTCTTTTTTCACGTTTTATGGATCCATTTTCACTTCACTCTCTCTTTTCTTGGTCGGATCATTGAAGTCACCTCCCGCCAATATCTCCTTGTAAAAGGGTGGCGACTAATGCTTCTACTGCTATTTATTTAAATTAAATAATTAACCTAATTTGTTATTCATTTAAGTTAAATAATTAATATAATTAAAATTAATATTAAGAGTACTTGGGCCATTTACATAAAATAATAACTTAAAAATATACTTATATTATTGAGTATCATAATCACTTATTATATCGTTATCATTTTCATAATATCCTGATTTTCCATCAAGGTAATTTGGACTTTTTGTCCAAACCCTCGTGATTTCCCCTTTTATAAGGCATCTTTTCTCTTTTTCTCTCTTTAATTCACGCCATGGCGGCTGGGGCTTGAGGAAGGAGAAAGAGGAGATCAGGGAGAAGGAGGAAGAAGAAGAAGAAGAAGAAGAAGAAGAAGAAGAAGAAGAAGAAGAAGAAGAAGAAGAGGAAGATCCAAGATCAATGTATGTAAAGGGGATCTAAACCCCTCTCTCCTCTCTCAATGGTTTTCATGATTGGATTGAGAGTTTGAGAGCACATTATCCTCATGATGAATTTTGATTGAGGGTTTTCGTTCTAGATCTATACATGAATAGGATTCCATTATTAGATCTATGCCATGTGCAAGGATTAGAATCAGATTTGTTGTTAGAGTTCATGTTCTTCCTATTGTTCATGATTTAGGGATGAACCCCAGATCTGGAAATTTGAATGTTTTTACATGTTTTTCATGCCCTTTTGATCCTAGAATGCCTAGTAAACATATATGTATTGATTCATAATGTTGTATATCGATTTCCCAAAGATTTTGATGAAAAATCATGAAAAAGTCGAGAGGTGGCGCAGTTTTTCAAAGCTCAGTCATGGTCGTGACACACATGTCACGCCCGTGATAGAAAGTTTGGAAACGGCTAAGGCAGGGCCTCTGGCACACCTGTGACAACATATGTCACAGTTGTGATAGAGCAGGAACGACTGTGACACTTGTAGGCACGATCGTGACAGAGGGAACGGATTTTTTTGGGCTTCCGCCACGGCCGTTACGACTTACATCATGGCCATGATCGTGACACAAACCTATTATAGCATATTAAATGTTATTTTCAAGGTATTAATAGTATGTCTTGATGCTTGATGATTGTATATGAACCTATATACATGTATATGCACGTTCCCGCGTAACTAAGTTAAAATATGAAAATCGAACGACGTAAATGATTGTTGTTTGAAAAGCATAATGAATTCAGTTGTGGATGATGTTACATGTCGCCCCTCTATGTCCCTTTATCGAAAATTTATTCGGAATGATCGTTACACACATCGGCAATGGTGTGTGCATTCCGATGTCGCCCTCGGACGAGACTCAGAATGATCGTTATATACATCGACAACGGTTTGTGCATTCTGATGTCACCTTCGGGTGAAAGGGGAGTATTGTCTCCTAGGCCTAGCTAGCCTATTGAGAGGGCAATGACATAAGTCCCAACTATCGAAAGATATAACGTTAATAGGAAAGGGTCAATAATTGATCGAATGGAATGAAGTCCCACGAAAGTGGAAGTCCAAAAGGTTATAAAGCAACACTGAGAAAGGATTATGGAATAATGTCTTATGAAAGTGAAAGTCCGAAAAGGTTAGAAAGCAACCCTGAGGAGAGTTATGTAGGAAATGGTTATGGTAAGTGTATCTCACTTATATGCCTATGGATTGAATGAATGATTGTTATGAATGTCCATACTATAGTGTGACGATGATTACATGTCTTCCATACAATTACTTATGTGCATGATGATAGAATGATGTTAATGTTTGATAGGTAGATCATGTAGTAAGACATGGCATGCATATTGTTACTTCTTTTATATAAAGATGATGCATATCATGTAGTATCCTGTATAGGATCATCACATTGCATAGCATGGCTTTACATACTCTAATAGAGAAACCTCTGCACCTTGGATCCGTGCATGTACATAATGATTGGATGGATGGCTATTCAGCTCATGACAATAAAGATTGCACACTGGTCTAGGAGTCTTAGAGTCCTTATGTTGAGAATCTATCAATTATGTTTTTGAAGAGATATGTTGGACTATGGTCTTTAAGATTTTTATCGATTATCGGTGACGTTTTAAATTCTATAACATTACTTTTGATGTTTCATGAAGTTTTCCACATTTTATGGAATGATTCTTTTATCCTATTTAATGATTTATGCTTCCGCTTATTTAATTGAAAATCATATCTTTTTATGATTATGTGTGCGAATGGGCTAACACAGTCGAATGATCAAATTGTCCTTGACAATTTGGGGGTTTACAATTTTCATCCAATTTATGTTTTCTTTTAATCACACCTGATAACTAATATGAGAATATCATTAAGACTTGTCAATTATTTTTTATCGTCTCTAGTTCTTTAAGGCTGTGATTGGCAACAGAATGAGGCTGGAACTATGCCTTTGTTCCACCTAGTTCCGCCGAACACGACATTGAAATTTGGTTCATGTGTGGAAACCAAAACCTGGAACCAGGTCATCACGTGACCTGTTCCAGGAGCGCTGTAGTGGAACCGACCGGTTTTGTTTTTTTTATTTTTGCATGACGCAGCATTTTTTCTATTTCATTTTTCTTTTTTTATTTTTCTTATCTCTCACGCATTTCTATCATAAAATAAATTATTTAATATCAAATATTTACAATAAATAAATAATATTATATTATTTATTATTCCATTAAATATTTTAATTTCACTGAATAAAATTAATTTAAAAAATGATTTTTTTATATTTAAATAATTTACATAATATTATTTTAATATAATATCAAATATAATTTACATTTAAAAAATAATTTAAATAATATAATATTTTAATTTTTTTTATTTAATATCAAATTTTTTTAACAAATTTTTTTCATAACAAATTTTAGTTTATAATTTATTTTTTATAATAAATACTTTATATTTACAATAACCTTTTATAATTCAAAGCCTAACCAAAATTAATCCATCACATTAACTTTTTTCTATCACATCAACTCTCTAGTTCCTCTTCACTCCATCCAAACACACATAAAACTAGGGATGGAGCCACCTGATCTTGGGGGGCAACTTTTTTAAGTTTTACTTTATAATATACTAGTATGATGACCGCGCGATGAGCGAAGGACAAAGAATGAAACAAAAATTTTGATTACAAAATAAGAAATTTTATTTTGAGATAACTTTTATTGACTATCTAATCATTTTCACATCTTAGAAACATATATGTAAATATGTTATAACAAATTAAATTTATTTTGAATTATTTTTTAAAATATATTACATTCTCTTTCATTTTTAATTATTTTTTACTCTATCTTTGCCCCCCTTAACTTTGTTATCATCTATTACTTCAATTTTTTTATTTTATTGATGTTAATTTACATATGACAATATAGAAACACTATGACTTCTCCATTCAAACTATATATCTTTCTAATTTTGATATAATATAGATATAAATAGTAATTGATATCTATATTTTTTAACAACATCATATCTTAGAATTAAGTAAACACTAAAAGAATATATGATATATTTATATAAATTAATATTTAGTTTATTCATGCAGTCATTAAAGATATACATAATATAATATTTAAAAGTAATTTTGAAAATATTGTTTTATGTATACCAGGTAGCATTTATCCCTTCCCTCTCTCAAATATAATGCGAATTATTATTAATACATAAATTTATCTTTTTTCATTCATCATTTGGGTTGCTCTCAATGGAACAATAGGAATGTATTTTATTCTTTATAATACAATATAGATATGAAATATGATTGTTATATTTGGCTTCTACATAACTTAGCATTAGAATTTATTTACAATGTTTTTTATTTGATTATGTGTCACATGCTTCTGCCTTTAAGTCTAAAAACTTATTTATATTGATTGATTTAATCCGAAAGATAACCATAAAGTTTGTGAATAGTTATTATTTTATAGTCAATATTATCTATTTCTATTATAAACTTCAAATGTGGGATTTAAATTAGATAGTTGGATATGCTTCCATTTTCATTTTATCTCATTTCATTTATATTTGAAAACCTTTGAATGTGGGACTAAAAGTATATTTGATAAAGAGATACAAAAAATATTAATTTATTGTACATGATCAATTTTCGTTCATAATAGTTTTAAAAATATTTATAATTATTTAATATAATTTTATTTCATATGTGGCATCATAAGAGTTTTTCATTTGGCAACCTCTACCTCAATATATATATATATTAAAAATTGATATGTGTGAATATAAATATATAACTATATTTTTTGTAAATATTTTATTTTTTATTATAATGGAAATACAATTTTGAAATTATAAATTATATTATATATAGAACATAGATATTTACTCAATATTAATCAATATCATCGTGATATATATTAATTATGAATATAAATTATTTTATTTATTATTTAACATAACTAACATACTTTATACACTCTCTTTTAAAAATAATTTTAATGATGCATAGCCTAATGCTATATAGATATGCAAGGTGACTCAACTCTTATCATTTTCAAAACATATAATTATTTATTTTTGAATATTTTTTATAAACTTTTAGCATATTATTTATCTACTCATATTTAAGTATATCTAAAATTGATAATATTTTTTTGGTCTCTCCCTTTTATAATTTTCTCTATTTTTTTAAAATATGATCAATGTAAAATTTTAACTAAATAATTAATAAATTTTTTATATCATATAATAATAATAATAGATTGATTCATGAGGGAGTGCTATGTAGCATTTACCTTGCACTTTAATGATACTAGTATGATGATCCGCGCGATGCGCGGAGGACACAAATTTTAATTATAACATAAGAAATTTTATTTTGATATAAATTTTATAAATTATATAATCATTTTCTCATTTTAGAAACTTATATATGTAAATATGTTATATTAAATTAAATTTATTTGGAATTATTTTTTAAATCTATTACATTCTCTTTCATTTTTAATTATGTTTTACTCTATCTTTTCCCCCTTAACTTTGTTACTTTGTTAACATCTATATTTAAATTTTTTATTTTATTGATGTTAATTTACATATGACAATATAGAAACACTGTGACTTATCCTTTCAAATTATATATCTTTTTAATTTCAATATAATATAGGTATAAATAACAATTGATATCTATATTTTTTAAAATAATATCATGTCTTAGAATTAAGTAAATACTATTTATTTAGTATTTTTAACAATGTCTATTATTTGTTATTTTATTTATTTCATTTTCTATGTAAAAATGTCATATTTGACATGCTATATGTATATAAAGAAATATAACATAAATAAATTAAATTATTATATATCTTACTAAAATAACTGTTAAAATTATTTAAATATTTTAAGCATTATATGTGACTTAATGAAATAGTGCCATAGGTCAATTTCTACCTTTCCATTTAATTATATATGCTACATTTATATGGAGAGATTGATGATGAAATGATAAAGATGATAATTATATGTAAATTCTTTTATTACTTATATTTTTTTATAATTTGTAGCAAATTATATTTTGTTGTCTATTTTTTAAAAAATGTCCATCACAATGCAGTCACTTCTTAATTAAGTATATTTTTATAATAATTTATTTTAAAATATATACTTAATTATAACTTTCTACCAATGATCTATATAAACAATTATATGTTTTTCATTCTTAAAAATTAATTAATGTTTTTTTTTATTGTACACGATCTAACTTTAAGAATTCAATTATTTAGATCATATTACATGGCTTCATGATAGGGTTACATCCAACTTTTAACTCTTTTTAAGGTGTGTGTATATATGCATGTTATGTGTGTATTAATTAAATATAAATAATGATTGAAGTTAAATATTTTATTTGATACAACTAAAAGTTTATATCTGGTGTTGACAACATTTATTTTAATAATAAATATAAGTAATATTTTTTTAATATTATTATTTGAGTAGAGGTGTCAAATTTTTAAGATGATCATAAGTTAATTCCATGCAAATCCTCACCTTGGTTATACTTTTTTTATATATTTTACTTCTTAGTGTTTGATAATATTTACACGAGGAACTAAAAAATATATGATATATTATATAAATAATATTTAGTTTATTCATGTTGTCATTATAGATACACATAATATATTATTTAAAAAAAATATTTTGTGTGACCTAGGTAACATATATCCCTTCCACCTGTCAAATATAATGTGCATTATTACTAATACATAATTTTTTTATTCATCATTTGGCTTGCTCTCAATGGAACAATAGGAATATATTTTTATTCTTTATAATACAATATAGATATGAAATATGATTGTTATATTTATCTTCTATATAACTTAACATTAAAATTTTTTTTTATTTGATTATGTGTCACATGCTTCTGCCTTCAAGTCTTAAAAAATTATTGATAGATTGAATTAATCCGGAAAGATAGCTATAAAGTTTGTGAATTCTTCCTATTTTATAGTCCATCTTATCTATTTCATATTATAAACTTCAAATGTGGAATTAAATTACATAGTTGAATATGATTTCATTTTCATTTATATTTGAAAACCTTTGAATGTGGGACTAAAAGCATATTTGATAGATAGATACAAAAAAATATTAATTTTATTGTACATGATCATAATAATAAAAAAATAATTATGCTTTTTTATTAATACTAAATGTAATTATTATTATAAGATCAAAGATGCAAGTTTTTGACTTAAATATTTTCATATGCATACAACATTTTGTTAGCATATAGAGACATACACTTAGAGATCTACACATGGTATTCTATATCATAAAGGACGTCAAGTATATTACTATTTTGGAAGCATCATCTATTCATAGTTACAAATATTGAATTTAAAACTATGAATAAAGATATATATATATATTTCATAATAATCTTTTGAATGTCATGATGATATTATAATAAAATATTTTTTATCACGCACATGTGTATATTCGTATGCCCGCATGTACTCTTTGCTTTTAAAGAGGGAGTCGAATATGTAAATAAAAATTGAGAGCTCCTCTATTTGTACATGGTGTACAATACACAATTTGTATATACAATTTATAAAAAAAAAATATTTCTTATTCTTGAGAGAAAACATGCACACATAATAGAATGTATAACTTGCTTTTGCAATATGCACCATAGCATCATATACATCGCGATATTTATAGCTAATGTAGATAATATATAAGAAATAATAATTAAATTAGAAACCACTCAATAATAAACTTTTATAGATATTATACTATATCTTATTTACAATATAAAATTTTATCATAAGTAATATAATTAAATAATAATTTAAATAATAACTAACTTTTATTGTAGGTGATTAAGTATCTTATATTGGTTTGTAACTAACTATCCAATAATAATAAAATGTTTGATATTCTAAAATGATTGATATGCATAAATCTTCTATCTTGATAAAATAACAATAACAAAATGATTAAATTTGGTTGATTTTTCTGTTATTAGATTATTACGTATCATACATTTGTTTATAATGAACTATGACATATGGATATACATATAATAATAAATTTAAAACTATTAATAATATTAAAATAATGATTAAGTCTAGCTAATTATTTTATTATTAGCATATTATGTATCCTATATTAGTTTATAACAAATTATTCAATAAATAAAATGATCACAAATCTTAGTTGTTTGATATTCTAAAATAATTGATGTACGTAAATCTTCTCTCTCCTTTATAGAACACCAACCTCATAATAATAAAAAATAACTATTTACGACTAAAAATTATTAATAGAAATAATATAGGATTATAAATATTATTAACACAAAAATATATGAATTATTTCACATATTAATTATACTAATAAAATGATTAAGTTTAGTTGATTAATTTATTATTAACTAATTATGTATCCTATATTGGTTTATAACAAACTATCCGGTAGTAACAACATGATTACAAATCTTAGTTGTTTGATATTCTAAAATAATTGATATATGTAAATCTTCTATCGTCTTCATAGCATAACAACCTGATAATAATAAAAAATTATATATACAATTCATAATTAATAGTATAAATAATATATGAGAATAAATATTATTAATACAAAAATATATGATTTATTTCATATATCATTGGCTATAGAAAAAATCTTTCATATATATACGCACACACATATACAGATAAGAAGAGGTATAAGATGTAGATACATATTTGCTTATCTTTATTTGTATATATAAGATGTAGATATATATCTGCATACATAGCTACTTATCTGTATCCTATATATTGAAAACTTTGATGATACTTATATTAATCATCATTAGATATCATCATTAGAGTATGAAATGCATATCTGTAACTCAAACTTTATAAAATTTTTCTTTCCTTATATAAAAATTATAATATTTAATTTTTAGTAGACAAAGAGAAATTATATAAGAGTATTTTTTATTGTGCACAAACTTGTATTTGTGGGTCCTCACACTCTTTGCCTTCAAAGAAGGCGTCAAGTATACAAATGTAAATTAAAAGCTCCATATAACATTTAATATTTTTATTATAAGAGAGAAAATTATATATAAATATTTTTTTATCATGCACAGACCTATATTTGTAGGTCCATATGAACTTTTTCCTTTAAGAGAAGGCATCACGTATGTAAATAAAACTGAAAGTCCATCTATTTATATTTACAAATATATAATTTAAAAATATAAATAAATAAAATTATATATATATTTAATAACTAACTTAGTTTTCATGATTATATAATTAAAATATTATTCTTTTATGCATTCAATTTATGAGAGCTCGACACGTGAAACTTTCAATATCTATATAGATATAGATAGATATTTTCTAATAACTAACGTTCTAGTATCCATGATTATATAATTATAATATTATCATTTTATATATTCAATTTATGAGAGCTCGACACGTGTCACTTTCTACCTCTGCTTTATATATATATGTACAAAAATAATTTAATATTGATATAAAGTTAATTATAGTTAATTTTCTTGGTATCATATTGCATAATAAGATACAATTATTGAGTTTAGTCCATTATGATTGACTTTTGTAATTTGTAAAAATATACATCAAATTTTGGAACACTTTTACAATAATAATCAACGTGAATAACATATTATAGTTTATTTTAACATTATATTTAAAAATAATCGTATGTAGATCAAATTCATTTCATTTAAATGAACATCCCTATTCTTTCGGTGGGTAAATTTCAAAAGTGAAAATAAATAAGTAATACATTTCCTTAATATATATAATTGTGTAGATATATATAAAGATTATATTTAAGAATATATTAAAAATTATTTTATTTGAATATAATATGTGACTTCATTATCTTAATACGACTAAAATTATATATTTAATGTTGATGATATTCACTTTAATATTAAAAATCTGTTTAAAACTTGTTTTAATATTGTCATTAAATCAGTCATAAATCATTCTTAGCAATATTCTTACATTACATATGAATTCTTCTTTATAAACTTTTATTTGACATTTAACAAGTTTTGAATGTGGGACTAAAAATGACTATGATAGATAGATATCAATTATTATTTGTTTATGGTTATTATATTATTATTAAAAAAATTATAATTCTTTAAAATGTTTTTGTTTCATAGGTGGATTCATGAAGTTGCCACTTGGGAACTTTTATCTCTACTTATCTATATTATTTATTATTATAATATAATTAAAAAGTGTATATTTAACATTGATAGAAGTTATTTTTAACAATCAACATAGATAATAGATTAAGTTTTCTTTACATATTATTATTTGATCATGGGTGAACGTTCTTTAAACAAATAGACATTGATTCACATATTATTATTATTAGTCAAGTGCCTCTTACTTAAGTTCTAATTGTTTATATTAATTGACTTAATAAAAATAGATAACTACCATATTTGTAAATCATCACTTTTTTATAATTTATTCCATATCTTTTTATATTATAAACTTTAAATGCGGGACTAAATTAAAAATCTCCAATTATCCTTATTCAAGTTATAATTATCTTGAACCAATTAAGTTTCATTGTTTATCTAATAATATACTTCATTATTCAACATATCAAAACTAATTTCAAAAGAAAAAAAAAATCATGAGGGCATGACATGTATCATCATATATCCTTTCTTTTAATAATATAATATTATTAACTATAGACAAAATATTAATAATCATCAATGAAATATTTTGATAATGAATCACCCTAATCAATTGAAATCATTTCTTTTAAATATCTAATTATATATACATATATATATATGTATATAATAACATTTAATATTTTTATTAGACAGAGAGAAGTTATATATATATATGTGTGTGTGTGAGTGTTTTCTTTTATCATGCACAAACTTATATTCATAAGTTTGCACATACTCTTCCTTTCGAAGTACCTCTATTTCTAGTTACAAATATATTATTTTAAAATTTTGGATAAATAAAAATATATGATTTTAATAATTAACTTTTGAGTATCAATGATTATATATTTAAATTATCATTTATACTTAAATTCATGAGAGCTTGCTTCTACATATATATATATATATATGTATATATATATGATATTTATTGTTACTCATTATAAAGAATATAATTTAACATTTCTCATTTTAAGAAACTACTAGGTGAATTTGTGAGAGTTGTCATTTGACAAATTCTTTATATAAATATATATAATATTGTTAATTACACTTAAAATATTATTATGATATATACTAATCACTAGTATAAATTAGTTTATTATGATATATACCTGCATATTCTACATCTTCTTTTATATAGATATATAAAAATGGATGTAAATGAATTATATATGTGTTAACTTTAACAAAAAAAATTGTTAGCATTAAATGATGTTATACTTATTAGAATTATTAAACGTACTATATTATTATGTTTATGATTATTAGTTCATTATAATTATTATCATAATATTATAATTAAAATGTTGATGATTCCTTTATTAATTATCAATATACATGTATGTATGTGTGTACATATATATAATATAATATATATATAATCATATGCAAGCTTTTTCACTCGGACATTTTATAAATGATAGATTTTGAATAATTTCTCATTAGTATATAAGAATATCTTAATCAATTAATAAACTATTAATAATAATAAAATAATTAACTTTGGTTGTTATGTCTAATTATTAGTACGTAAGTCTTCTATTTCTTTGATAGAATAACAATTTGATAACACAAAAATAACTATATACTACTAAAACTTATTAGTAGAAATAATTTATTACTATAAATATTATTAACACAAAAGATATCTATATATATAAAAACAAACATATAGATATACATATAATAAAAAAATTACAAACTGTTAATAATAATAATAATAATAACAAAATCATTACGTTTGATTGACTATTTTGTTATTAGGTGATTATGTAGTCTATATAGATTGTAAATCTTCCAACTCCTTACACAATAATAACTTGATAACAACAAAAAATAATTACATACAAATAAAAATTATTAGTAGAAATTATATATGATTATAAATAACCCAAAAATATATCTTTTATTCCATACATTATTGGTTATAGAACAAATGTTTAATTTATGATAGTTGAATAATTTGGTTCGCACATACTCTTTATATTTAAAGAGGTTACAAATGGAAATTGAAAGTCCCTCATATAACTTAATATTTTTTATTAGATAGAAATAAATTATATATAAACATTTTCTTATAATATTTATTGTTACGTAAATAATTTTCTTATCATACACAGACTTTGTACATCCGCGTGTATTCTTTGCCTTCAAAGAAGGCATTGAGTGAAAGTCCCTATATTTATAGTTACAAATATAGAATTTAAAAGTATAAATAAATAAAATTATATATTTTCTAATAACTAATTCTTGAGTATCCATGATTATATAATTGTAATATTATCATTTTATATATTCAATTTATGAGAGCTCGATAGTGGCACTTTCAAGCTTATATATATAGTTATATATAAATATTTTTTCCTATAACATTTACTTTTTAGTAGTCAAAAATAAATTATATGTAAATAATTTTTTTATCACACAGAGACCTATGTTTATAGGTCCTCACATATTCTTTGCCTTCAAAGAAGACATTAAGTATGCAAATGAACATTGAAAGCCCATCTATTATAGCTACAAATATAGAATTTAAAAGTATAAATAAATAAAATCATATTTTTTTCTAATAACTAACTTTTGAGTATCCATGATTATATAATTATAATAATATCAATTTATATATTCAATTTATGAGAACTCGACACGTGACACTTTCAACCTTTATATAGATATAGATATGATATAGATTATAATATGTAATATTAGTTATGATGGCCCCCCTGAGTCCTTAACGTTTATGTTGTGAACGTTTCTATTACTTTATTTTATGGGCCAATTTCATAATTAAAAGCCCATCAGATAAATTTGAGTGGAATTAAACTTTAAACCCTATATAAAAAATAAATCAAACAATACAGCGTCACATCTCCCCTCTTCAACAATTCCGTGGTGACCTGGCGTCATATTTCCCCTCTTCAACAGTTTCCTGGTGACTGCATCTTTGCTATAGGTAATATTTTATAATTTGTTTTTATATATTCTTTTCTTTCTACTATATGACATGTATATTTATTTCCTCTAATATTTTCCTTCCTCTATGGCTATTCCCTGTTCGAACTTAGTTTGTTATTTTTTTACTTCTCTATTATGTTATTATTCTTTGCAAAAATGATATGCTTCAATATTAATCATTTGTGTTTATACTCGTTTCCACTTTTCAGATGGACAACAATTTTTTTAAATTTTTTACTTTATTTTAAATGATAATAAATGATATGGTGTAATTGGATAATTATCTTACTATATGCATTATTGATTTTGAATTAGTTCAATAAATCATATGACTTTATTTTTTTAATTATTTTCTTAATTGAATATATATAATTAGATGTGAAGCATATTGAGTTGTGTATTAAGTAATGATAATTAATATGATTTTTTTTTGCAAAATTTCAAGAGCACAAAATTAAGGATTATCCTTGCGCAAGATTTTGTTTTGGATTTGAAGGTGTGCAATATAAAACTTGATAGTATTTCTCTTTGACTGAATATCAATTTTTTAAGTTATTTAAATATTTTACTTATAGTTATATATTTTTTAAAATAGATGAAAAAATCAACGACAATTGATGTATTCTTTAAAAGAAAGAATATTGAAAGCTCAAGTCTAGTTGATCAATCAAATGCATCAAATGCATTTATAGATACTGATCAATTAAATCATGATAGTGATCCTATTAAATCTTGTAGAATCGACATTAATAACATTTTTTATATCAATTCATTTGAGCGTGATCCTGGTTTGCGAAAACAAATATGGGAGTATCCTATTATTATACAGGACGAAATTCGAAGAGCTTATATTGCAGCAAGTTCATATCAGTGTATTCTTTCAGAATATCCAAAATATGAAGAAAAGCATCAAAGAAGTTTCCAATCACATTGGTTTAAACAATTTTCATCATGGTTGGAATATTCACTATCTAAGGATGCAGCATTTTGTCTTCCATGTTTTTTATTTCATAAGCAAAATGGTCTTTCTGAATCAAATGCATTCACAGTTGATTATTTTTGAAATTGGAAAAAGGTGAAAGATGATAAAAATTATGCATTTTTAGCTCATATTGGAAAGGATCATACTTCGCCTCATCAAAATGCTGAAAAAGCTTGGACGGATTTAATTGACCAATCTTCACACATTTAAAATAGATTGGAGCAGTATACATCTCAGCAAATTAAGGAGAATAGAATTTGCTTAAAAACTTCAATTGATGCAGTTAAATGGCTTGCATTTCAAGGATGTGCTTTTCGAGGAAATGATGAAACCAAAACATCACAAAGACCTGGGAATTTTCTTGAATTATTGAATTTATTGGGTTCTTACAATGATGAAGAAAATGTCTAGATACAGCTCCGCAAAATGCTTCTTACACTTCACCACAAATAGAAAAGAAAATTTTGCAAGTTATCTCAACAAAAATTAAAAAAAGAAATATGATCCGTGAAGAAATTGGTGATGCAAAATTTTGTATTATAGTTGATGAAGCTCGAGATGAGTTTAAAAAATAGCAAATATTCTTTTAAGATTTGTTGATCAGAAAGGGTGTGTAAAAGAATGCTTTTTCGATCTTGTTCATGTTAAAGATACTGCTGCACTGACATTAAAACACGAAATTTTTATGGTACTATCAAATCACAATCTTGATATTCAAAATATTAGAGGTCAAGGTTATGATGGTGCAAATAATATGAGAGGAGAATGGAATGGACTACAAGCGTTAGTTTTAAGTGCATGTCCTTATGCTTATTATGTTCATTGTATGACACACCGACTACAATTAGCGTTAGTCGCGGCTTCGAAAGATGTGATCCCTATCCATCATTTCTTTAATAAGTTAAGTTTATTGTCAACATTGCTTCTGCTTCAAGTAAACACATGGATCAATTGAAAGACGCACATGCTGCAAATATTGCTCATTTACTTGCTAATAATGAGCTTCAAACTAGGAAGGACGGAAACAATTTGGTACTTTACAAAAACCCGAAGATACAAGATGGAGTTCACATTTAAAATCAGTTTTGAGCTTAATTAAGTATTTCAGTGCAACATGCCAAGTTTTGTTGAATATTATTGATGATGTTGCCACTTCAGCTCAACGTGCGCAGATGCAGCATATTGAGTTTGTTTTCATTTTATATCTTATGGAAAAAATTCTTACCATCTCTGATTCATTATGTTAGACTCTACAAAAATCAATCTAAAGATATTTTAAATGCAATGGATCTTGTTTCATCTACAAAATTGAGCATTTAAAAGTTAAGAGATGATGGATATGATACCTTAATTATTAAGATGAAAGACTTTTGTGAAAGAGAACATACCTATTCCATAGTTAAATACTCCATATGTTGCTAGAAGAAGGGCAAGACATCAATCAGATGACATAACATTGGAACATCATTACAGAATTGATATTTTTAATCCTGTGATCGACTCTTGATTGCAAGAATAAAACAGTAAATTCAATGATCACACTATAGAATTATTAACTCTTAGTTCAATTCTTGATCCAAGAGAGATGTGCTTGTCGTTGAGAATTGATGATATTTATCAACTGGTACAGAAAATTTATCCGAAATTTTTTTTTGAATTTGAGATGTCACAACTGAGGATGCAAATTGAGCATTTTGATCATGTTGGACAACTTTCTAGCTTTGAAGAATTATCAACTATAACTTATCTTAGTCAATGGTTGGTGAAAACAAGAAAATCACAAATTTGTCCTCTTGTATATCGAATAGTGACTCTTATTTTAATGCTTCCAGTTTCTATAGCTACAGCAGAACGGTCCTTTTCAGCAATGAAGATAATAAAAAATAAGCTTCGCAGTAAGATTGAAGATGAATTTCTTTTTTATTGTTTGATTATTTATATCGAGAAAGAAATTGTAAAAAAATTTAGTATTGATTCACTTGTAGATGATTTTTGTAATTTAAAAGAGCGTAGACCTATTTTTTGACATGACAAATGTATAATAAAATTAGCATTATTAATAAAGTTATCTTTTTTATGAGTTAAGATATTGCCCCCCTATATTTTCTCCTCGCTCCGTCCCTGCATAAAACTAATGTATCAATTCAAGTATTTACCAGGAACTTAGGGGGCCGTTTGGAAACTGTTCTAAGTCAATAATTGAATTGACAGATTAGTTCGAGGTGTATTTGGATGGGGTGGAATTTGATAATGTGAAATAAGATAGTTGACGTAATAGGAAAAAGTATATGTGATGGGTTAATTTTATTGGGTGTTTGAATTAAAATATGTATTATAGATATAGATTAAAATTTTGTTAACAAATAAAAAAATTATATTAAAAAAATTATGCCAAAATTTTTGTTTAAAGATATATTATTTAAAATCATTTTTAAATATATATTTTTTAAAATGAAATGATAAATAATAAATATTATTATATTAATCCTTTATCATTAATGTTTTATATATAATAAATTATTTTATAGAGAAAAAATAAAGAAAATGAAAATGATAAAAAAGAAAAGAAAAAGTTGAAAAGGAAAAAAGAAACATCAAATAAATAAATATAAAGAAAAAATAATAACAAACTTAGAACCGAGTCACATGACCTTAATTTTAAGAAGAAAAAAAGGGTTTGGTTTCACCTCCAGAACCATACCCCCTTAGGTGTTTGAAAAACTAGCGGGAATCTAAGAGCATGCTTTCAATTAGTTCCACTAGCCAAATACTTCAGAAGAAACTATGTAACCTAATAAAAGAATTCAATCCCACACTTTTTCTTTTGTGACGTGGGGAGGGGATTAGTTGCATTCTTGTTTTCAATTTTGAAATTAAATGCTTAGTAATGAGCATGTTTTATATTTTGGAAGAGGACAAAACAATATCATATCTATATTTCTTTAGTACACATTCGTCCATCTATAAGTCGACAATAATAACACCTTTCAAAAGATCCAAGAGAGGTTATATGCATTTTCTTTTATTTATTTCCAAAATTAATAATGAAGTTTTCTAATGCATTTGTATATTAACTATATAATTTAACATCCTAATATATGAAATAATCATATCGTAGTATACGAGTTTTATGTATCTAGGATTGTTAGTTTTTTTAGTTTTGCTCTTTTGCTCATTTATTATATTACTTGTTTAAACCCTATGTTGAAAAAAAATAGAGTTTATAGATAAGCTTTTATCCTTAAAAATGCTCACAAAGAGCATATTACGACATCTATTTTTCCTTTGATTGTGATATTAAAAAAAACTGAGAAGGTAAAAATGCTTCTTCCCATAATGAATATATTTTTTTGGTACGAAAATGATATTTCCGCGATCAAAGTAAAGTCGGACCTATTAGCACTCAGTTGAACCACCTCAATGAAGTTTGATTATAATGAATATATTATAAACTAGTTTAACTCAATCGCGCTTCACGCAATTTAAATATATTTTAATAAATAAGTTTAAATATATAAATAAAATATATTTTTTTATTTTTTATTATAATTTATAATATGTATGTACTATTTTTTGTATCATACATTATATCTATAAATATCTTACAATTTGAATTAAAACAAATATTAATTAAGTTTTTATTTTAAAATATTTAAGATGATTATAAAAAAATATTATGTCTTTCATAATATTAGAATAAGTATTATTTTACATTTGTATATGTGTGCTAAAAAGTATATTACAATTATGGTATCGATAATAAATATTTTATCGAAAATATTATCATATACTTATAAGAAGAAAATTATATTGAATTTTTTTCAAATCCTACTCTAAATAATGATTAAAGGTGATATGAGATCATGATGCCTGATCAAAGGCCCCCTGACTCAGTAAGAAAGATAAGGAAAGAGAGTTTGTGATTTCAAACTAAAAAATAATTATGACTTTTCATACCTACTTTAATGAAGTTAAGTAGATATAAGATATATGATTTTTTAAATAAATAATTATTATTTTCCATAATTAACTAAAAGTAATTAATATACTTAATAATCATATTTTTCATTAAAAAAATTTAAGCATGAAGCCATTGAGAAATTTTTAAACTACTTGTTAAAAGCCTCTTGTCATGCCCTTTACCAAGGTAAGTATGTCGGAGACGGTGAGAAAAATAAAAAGATATAAAAATAATGAAGAAAAATTATAAATGAAATACAAAAAAAGAGGAGAAAAGCAATTGGGTTTAAGGTACTTAACATAAAAAAACAACAAACGTAGAATAAGAAATAATCATAAATACAAATAATAAATAAAGGAGATGAAATGAAATGTAATAATCCAATCCATAGACAACTTCCAAAGTAGTTGACACAGTACTCAACTAATGACGATGAGTTCGGCCACATGGACGACGCTGGAACTCATAATGATCATAGGCGATGCAAACTGTGAGTTCAAGTGCGACAGAAACTCAAATTCTCATCCGACATTGTCTCGAGCGCAAGCTGTGTGCGGGAGAGCTCAGCCAGCACCAAACATTGCAGAGAGGTTGAGATACGACTTCGACTCCGCCGACCCCAGGATCTGGGAGGAGCCGCTCGAGTTCTGGCCTAAACGGTTCCTACAGCTGGGGATGGATGGGCGAAGCACCATCGATTTCAGGGGGAAGTACTTCTAGCAGCGGGCGGAAGGTGTGGCCCAGGATCTCTGTAACGCCCCCAAAATCGCACCTTCCGCCACGTAGACGGTCAGCTTGACCCCGGGGGCGCTACACTGTCTACTGGTCTACTGACATTGACCATTCAACAAAATGACTGACGTGGCACTAATAAAATAATAATAATCATCATAGAAACCTTAAATGCGAAAGAATAATCGAAATGCCACGATGAAGGACTTTAATGCGGAAATTCATAATGTTTCATATAATATCAAATATGCGGAAATTCATGATGTCTTGTAATAGAGCAAATGTGCGGAAGAAAACGTGATGTCTCTGAACAATAAAGATAAGTAACAGATATGTGATAAGGAAGCTCGGAGCAGAAATATCAATCATGTGCAGCATTCTCCAAGCTCTGCGTCTTCCAACACCTTGTCAATTGGCATTCTCACCTGCAAAATCCCAATGCATGGGAATAGAATACCCATGAGCAAAATATGCCCAGTACCATAGAAATAGACGTGAAATAAAGATCAGTGATTATCAGGAAATCAATATGTATATGTATGAGTCTCTAATCATTTCAATGCTCTGTTCTCTGCTGCGACAATACTTTATCCTTTACGTTACTCTGCTTTTACTTTACAATATTTTGCTTTACCTTACTCTGTTGTACATTACTTTACATTACTTTGCCTTTTCAATATTCTGCTTTACTTTACTTTGCATTGCTCTGCTATGAGTTGTGCTACGTCTTTTACATTATTAGGATATCCTTAGGGTTTGTTGTCCTATGCGAGCTCGACTTTGTTAGGTTGGAATGCCAGGGGTGCCTCTCTGATTCACTGATGCCAGTAAGCCCGTAAACGGGAAAGAAGGGTGGGTGTTAATGCCTCACTCAATTTGAAAGGTAGGGGGAAGAATTTCTACAATTCAGGAACAGTGGTCAGTTATAAGACCTTATAGGTTCACTATCTCCTCAACTAGCTACCTGTCCCTCTGGCATAATACTTTAATGTTTAAAGGAAGAGGTGTGACCATAGCATCACCCTTCAATTCGAAATATCGGTGGGAGAACACCTGAAATCTCAGGAATAGTGAGAATCTAAGCTAGTAGCTTCGCTGTCCCCTCAGCTAACTACCTATTCCCCCATTGCTTTAACTCTAAACTTTGCTTTAACTTTAGGGGCGGCACGTAGCAATCCCACATCTTTTTGTCTTTACTTTAATTATCTTTCATTACTATGAAAACTATGATTTAGGGTCCACTAGAAGTTGATCTCTGTACAATTGGACTCAGCCAGTATAGGTGAAATGGTTAGAGTCGTAATTAAGATTTGGAGTAGATCAATCTGATTTAAGTTCGATTAATGAGTCTCTATTGGATCGGTCGACCACTCGCATGTACCAGTCGACCGGTTCTCTAGAATCGGTCGGCCGATTCTCTGGTGATATGCCTGCGAATCGGTCGACCGTCCAGGGTGTCGACCGACCGATCGTTCGGCCATGGAGATGCACACTGCACATCTAATCGGTCGACCGTTCACTGGAACCAGTCGACCGATTTTATGGCAGTGTTTGTTCATTAACATATGGGTCGGTAGACTGCCCTGGTGAGGCCGATCGACCGATAGAGAAATACGTATGTATAATTACACAGACCAGTCGACCGTTTAATCAAATCGGTCGACCGATCTCTACGGCAAAATAGAGCCGTCGGATTTCTCCATGGATTCCGGCGGCCTTCCGGTCGTCGATTGATGCTGACATCAATACGAAAAAGGTAGGAAATCACTTCATGATTATAATGAACTAACTCTACGCATTAATAGATCCTTAATTCATCGTCTATGGGATTAAAACACTAAGGGTACCTTTTCTTCATCGGAAATCTTATCCGTCGGTCACTGGTTCTCCGTCCAGTCGCCGTCGATCACCTCTGGATCGATATGGAAAGGTTCGTCGGATCCTCGCGCACATCGAGAGAGGCCGAGGTGCGTCGGAGATGGGTCGGTCGGTCCGTGAAGTCGTTCGATGTCGCCTTTGCCTCTCGCGCACGTCGTCGCCGGTCGTCGGACGTGAGGGAGAGAGACGGTGAGAGGGCGGCAGAGGGTTCCAAGAGGTCGCAAGGTGTGGCCCTCCCCCCCCCCCTCTTATACGCCCCGGCCGACTCTTGGTCGGCCGGAGGCGAACGGTCGGCCAGGGGAGGCGACGCGTCCCCTGCCGACTGTTCGTTTCGTCCTTTTTTTTATATGCACGAAACGTCACATTATTACCCACTAAAAAGAAAATTCATCCTCGAATTTGGATAAGGGTTAGGGCTTACCGAAAAGTTTCAGAAATTTCTCTCGCATTTCCGATTCTACTTCTCAAGTGGCTTCTTTTTCTTGGTGATGCTTCCATGCCACTTTGACCAGTGCTATTCTTTTCCTCCCTTGTTGATGTTCTTGATACTCTAATATCTTCGTGGGTTGTTCTTCATACGTCTGATCCTCCTTGAGGTTTGGTTCCTTAATTTGGATCACGTTGGCGTAGTCGTGCTTGTACATCCGAAGTAGGAAGACATGGAAGACGTTGTGTACTCTTGAGTAGGATGTAGGCAGGGCCAACATGCATGCTGAATCTCCAACCATATCTAGTATTTCGAATGGGCCTACGTATCTTGGACTCAATTTTCCCCGTTTGCTAAACCGCATAACTCCTTTGGTGGGGAGACTTTGAGCAGAACTTGGTCACCGGCCTTGAACTTATGCTCTCGGCGCTTCTTGTCTGCGTAGGCCTTCTGACGATCTTGAGCAGATTTCATTCTTTTCTTTATCAGTTCGACTCTGTTCTGTTGAGGTGCAGAGTATGGGTGGTACCGATTATCCCGTCGTTGGTGTTGCCGGTTGTTCCCACGGGACTGTTGTTGCTGGTGGGAGCTCTGCCCTACATTCTGCTGGGCCCTCCTCTCCTTCATGAGGTCTTGATGGTCTCTCTCGGTCAGGGTTGCCAGGCTGATCGCTTCATCCAGGGTGTTACAATTCCCTGGCTTGGTCTGGGACCTCAGTGAGGGCCTTAGTCCGTCCACGAAACGTTTCACCAGCTCCACATCGTCCATGGTTAATTTAGAGTATTTCTTTAACCGGATGAACTTGGTCACATATTGATCCACGGTCATAGCCCCTTGCTTTAGATGCAGAAATTCCTTCTATTTCAAATCTCTCTGGAAGGACGGGAGGTAACGCGTCTCAAATGCCCTGCGGAAGTCTCCCCATTCCACGGTTCTGACTCCCGAAAAGCTGGTGGCCTTCTTTGCCTTCCACCATTCCTTAGCATCTCTTTAGAGAGTATCTCCTGCGAACAGAACCTTCTTGTGCTCAGGGACGTCGAGAATGTCGAACTTCTCTTCTAAAGTCTCGATCCACTGCTCGACAATGTCATTCCACCTTCTCCGTTAAACGTCGGAGGCTTCGACCTCCAAAACTCCTGCAGTGTACAAGGGATGGGGGCCCGGCGTCCTTGCTGTGGTGGTGAATCGGGCCTAGGTGGCGTAGGCGGAGGAGGATTCAATGGAGGTGGAGGAATAAAATGGGCCTCCTCTTCGTTATACACTTCATATTTTTTTATATGCACAAAACATCACATTATTACCCACTAAAAAGAAAATTCGTCCTCGAATTTGGATAAGGGTTAGGGCTTACCAAAAAGTTTCGGAAATTTCTCTCGCATTTCCGATTCTACTTCCTAAGTGGCTTCTTTTCCTTAGTGATGCTTCCATGCCACTTTGACCAGTGCTATTCTCTTCCTCCCTTGTTGATGTTCTTGATAATCTAATATCTCTGTGTGTTGTTCTTCATACGTCAGATCCTCCTTGAGGTTTGGTTCCTCAATTTGGATCACGTTGGCGTAGTCGTGCTTGTAAATCCGAAGTAGGGAGACATGGAAGACGTTGTGTACTCTTGAGTAGGATGGAGGCAGGGCTAACATGCATGCTGAATCTCCAACCATATCTAGTATTTCGAATGGGCCTACGTACCTTGGGCTCAATTTTCCCCGTTTGCTAAACCGCATAACTCCTTTGGTGGGGGAGACTTTGAGTAGAACTTGGTCACCTGCCTTGAACTTATGCTCTCGGCGCTTCTTGTCTGCATAGGCCTTCTGACGATCTTTAGCATATTTCATTCTTTTCTTTATCAATTCGACTCTGTCCGTATACTCCTGTGTCTGCTTTTGTAATTCTGCGCTCAAGATCTTTCTTTCTCCCACTTCACCCCAACATGCCGGAGAACGACATGGGCGACCATACAACGCTTCAAAGGGAGACATCTCTATGCTGGCATGGAAGTTGTTGTTGTAGGAAAAATCTATAAGAGGAAGATGCTTGTCCTAAGTACCGTGTCAATCCAGAGCGCATGCTCTCAGCATATCCTCCAGTGTCTGGATCGTCCTCTCTGATTGGCCGTCTGTCTAAGGATGGAAGGTGGTACTATACCGAAGTCTTGTTCCAAAAGCATTCTGGAGACTCTTCCAGAATCTTGATGTGAACCTGGGATCGCTATCAGATACAATGGCTGATGGGATCCTGTGAAGTCTAACAATCTCCTGCACATATAGATCCATGAGGCTTTCAAGAGATTGTTTTACCTTAATGGATAGGAAGTGAGCCGATTTAGTGAGTCGGTCCACTATAACACAAATGGTGTTGTGCCCCTTCAGAGTCCGAGGTAGGCCTGTGATGAAGTCCATTGATATTTCTTCCCACTTCCACCGTGGGATGCTCAGACTCTTCAAGGTTTCCTATGGTTTCTGATGTTCGATCTTGACCTGTTGACACACTATGCATTTGGAGACATACTCCGCTATCTCCTTCTTCATGTCTGGCCACTAGAAACTTCTCTAAACATCTTTGTATTCCTTGGGTCCTGCCACAGGTGTTGCATAAAACCCATTCACCTTGTGCGGGTGGTGCTTGAGGGGCTCTAGGAGGTTGTTGCATCTGTTGCTGGGATAGGCGTCTTTGCCCTTGCTGAGGGGGTCGCTGTTGCTGCTATTGTGGTGGCTGCTGTTGCGGTGGAGGAGCTTGTTGTGGAGGGCGGTAGGGTTGTTGTTGTTGTGGAGGGCGGTAGTTCTATTGAGGTGCAGAGTACGGGTGGTACCGATTATCCCGTCGTTGGTGTTGCCGATTGTTCCCATGGGACTGCTGTTGCTGGTGGGAGCTCTGCCCTACATTCTGCTAGGCCCTCCTCTCCTTCATGAGGTCTTGATGGTCTCTCTCGGTCAGGGTTGCCTGATCGCTTCATCCAGGGTTTTACAATTCTCTGGCTTGGTCTGGGACCTCAGTGATGGTCTTAGTCCGTCCACGAAACGTTTCACTAGCTCCACATCGTCCATGGTTAATTTAGAGTATTTTTTTTAACCGAATGAACTTGGTCACATATTGATCCACGGTCATAGCCCCTTGCTCTAGATGCAAAAATTCCTTATGTTTCAAATCTCTCTGGAAGGACGGGAGGTAACGCGTCTCAAATGCCCTGCGGAAGTCTCCCCATTCCATGGTTCTAACTCCCGAAAAGTTGGTGGCCTTCTTTTTCTTCCAGCATTCCTTAGCATCTCTTTGGAGAGTATCTCATGTGCACAGAACCTTCTTGTGCTCAGGGACGTCGAGAATGTCGAACTTCTCTTCTAAAGTCTCGATCCACTGCTCGGCAACGTCAATTCCACCTTCTCCGTTAAATGTCGGAGGCTTCGACCTCCAAAACTCTCGTAGTGTACAAGGGATGGGGGCCCGGTGTCTTTGCTGTGGTGGTGAATCGGACCTAGGTGGGGTAGGCAGAGGAGGATTCAATGGAGGTGGAGGAATAAAATGGGCCTCCTCTTCGTTATACACTTCATATTCATTGGACGCTGATCCTCTTCTTTGGTCGGTCATCTATATAAGATCATGGAACGGTTTGAGAAGGGTTATAACCAAGGATCTTTAATAAAGATAGAAATCTTAGATAAAAATTGGAGACCATGCTGCTCATCATTTGCCAAAGTAAAGTATTCATTTATCATTAAGCTTTTCAAAAAGTAAACATAAGTCTGAGGCACACTAAGGCCTTCCACAAAGAAAAGAAAACAAACACAGCATGGTACTAGTCGCTACGTCGAGAGGGTCCCTCTGGTCCATTCCCGGGACTCTTCGGAGGATTAGGGCACTCCTCTTCAAAATGTCCCTCTTGATCACAGAGGCTACAATATGGCTCTAAATCAAACTGGCTGATCGGGCTGGTCTCCCGACTCTGAACTTCTCCTTCAGGTACAAGGGCTTCTTCCTCGTCGTCTGAAGATATATAAATTGGATTATTTATGTCATCCCATCATCTGCAAGTTCCCCCCTTGGATTACTTCTTCCCATGTCTCAATGGGTGGGGAGGGTAAATCAGGATCGTTACTTTCCACGCTTTCTGAATTGGAGTGCTCCGGTCTCTCTAGAGTGGGCTGTGGCGGGGTTGGAGGATTTAGTGGCCACATACGTATCCCAACTATATGGCCTCTACCCCTTCATACAATCATGGTTACCATGCGGCGTGGAGGCATCTATAACATAAATTAATTCAATATTATAAGTAGGATTCACAAAGGAATGTACTTATTACTTACTCGAGGAGTGGAGCCGCTGATGCTTGAGAAGCTTGCACATGACTTTACTTTGAGCTGTGTAACAATATGAATAATGGATGCTATGCATGAACCTATGCTCTACTATGATCAATGAAGGAGCCAAGAACTTAGGCTCTGATACCAAACTGTAACGCCTCCAAATCGCACCTCCCGCCACGTAGGCGGTCAGCTTGACTCTAGGGGCGCTACACTGTCTACTGCTCTACTGACCTTGACCATTCAACAAAACGACTGACGTGGCACTAATAAAATAATAATAATCATCATAGAAAACCATAAAGGCGGAAGAATAATCGAAATGCCACGATGAAGGACTTTAATGCGGAAATTCATAATGTTTCATATAATATCAAATATGCGGAAGTTCATGATGTCTTGTAATAGAGCAAATGTGCGGAAGAAAACGTGATGTCTCTGAACAATAAAGATAAGTAACAGATATGTGATAAGGAAGCTCGGAGCAAAAATATCAATCGTGTGCAACAATACAATTGGACTCAGTAAGTATAGGTGAACTAGTTAGAGTCGTAATTAAGATTTGGAGTAGATCAATCTGATTTAAGTTCGATTAATGAGTCTTTGTTGGATCGATCGACCGCTCCTGATGGACCAGTCGACCGCTCGCATGTACCGGTCGGCCGGTTCTCTGGTGATATGCCTGCGAATCGGTCGACCATCCAGGGCGTCGGTCGACCGATCGTCCGGCCATGGAGATGCGCACTGCGCATCTGATCGGTCGACTGTTCACTAGAACCGGTCGACCGATTGTATGGCAGTGCCTGTTCATTAACATATGGGTCGGTCGACCGCCGTGGTGAGGCCGGTCGACCGATAGAGAAATACGTATGCATAATTACATAGACCGGTCGACCGTTTAATCAAATCGGTCGACCGATCTCTGCGGCAAAACAGAGCCACCGGATTTCTCCATAGATTCCGACGGCCTTCCGGCCGTCGATTGACGCCGACATCAATACGAAAAAGGTAGGAAATCACTTCATGATTATAATGAACTAACTCTAGCATCAATAGATCCTTAATTCATCGTCTATGAGATTAAAACGCTAAGGGTACCTTTTCTTCATCGGAAATCTTATCCGCCGGTCACTGGTTCTCCGTCCAGTCGCCGTCGATCACCTCTGGATCGATAGGGAAAGGTTTGTCGGATCCTCGCGCACGTCGAGGGAGGCCGAGGTGCGCCGGAGATGGGTCGGTCGGTCCGTGAAGTCGTTCGATGTCGCCTTTGCCTCTCGCGCACGTCGTCGCCGGTCGTCGGACGGGAGGGAGAGAGACGGTGAGAGGGCGGCAGAGGGTTCCAAGAGGTCGCAAGGTGCCCCCCCCCTCTTATATGCCCCGGCCGACTCTTGGTCGGCCGGAGGCGAACGGTCGGCCAGGGGAGGCGACTGCCGACTGTTCATTTCGTCTTATTTTTTTTATATGCACGAAACGCACAATCTCGCTGATGCTGCAGGACATTCAGGCGACTATCGATTTCAAGGGGCAACACTTTCAGCAACGGGTGGAAGGTGTGGCCCGGGATCTCGCTGATGCTGCAAGTCATTCAGGCGACTTTGGCATCGTTGCTCTAGTGTTTCGAGTCTTTGGATTGGAGCAACGTCGCAGTTGGCGGCAAGGAGGGGAAGCTGGACATGAGCAAGGGTGCAGGTATTGGTTGATCCAGAGGGCGAAGAGTTTGATTGCATCCCGACAGCAGTAGGAGCTCCTTTTAAATTCGTAAATGCTCTTTTCATCTTCCAAAAAAGAAACTGGTGTCGATAAATATTCAAATATTGGACTGGTGGTGATAATGAATGCAAGGAGGGAGAAGAGAATGTGGAGAGAGAAACGTTAATTAGAGAGAATTATTAAAAGGAGAGAGAATGACGAAAGGGATGCATGTAAACTAAAAAAAGAAGCATAAAAGAAAAATCACATTAGTGAAAAGATAGAACTTTGAAATAGTGAAGGGAAGCCCAACTTTATATATATAAGAAGTTGACAAAAAATAATTAGTGCATTATTGGAACCGTTTGATATTCCAAAAAAAATGTGTAATTAGTGAATCGTTGGAATGAGGCCGTTTCAAATTGAATGCTGCCAGTTATAATAAGAAACTTTAAGTGCCATAATGTGAAAAAAATATGAGAAAAAAATATAAATTACAAAAAATGAGAAAAAAGATAAGTAAGATTGTTGAGTGGAGATTCATTTGAAACTGACAGTAGATGATGAGTTTTATATAGATATAAGATATCAAAACTATTAGTGTTCTTAAATACTTCTTTATATCATTAGACAAACATCGGATAATTAATGTGACGCAATGAAATAGAATAATAAGTGGAAATGTTTTCTTATGAATAATTCAGTTTTGATCTTTATTTTTCACAAATAACGAAATTAAGGTACAAAAAAATTTCTATACTGATAATAATTATTAAAAAAAATAGATTCGACATTTTAGAAAAAGAGAAAGATGAAAATAATAACAGAAATTGTGGCGTAGAAGATCTTGCACATCAATTGCGCATGAGAAACAGAACTTGGGGCATCATGTCAAATTGCATCGGCACTTCGGTCCACATTAAGTAGTCAGAATTCAGAAAAACAGGCGTCTGGCTGAAAGGAAAGAAAACAAGAAAGTTCATGGCCTGCACACAGATGCGCATCAATGAAGGATAAGAACTGAAAAATTAACAACTCCAGATCCCTTCCAAGAAAGCATGCATAATTGAGCTGGAAGGCTCACTCTGAGCAAGACAGCATTCTACAGGCAACTTCAATGGACAGGACAATGAAGGGACTGGATGGATTGGTTCACAGCGGAGGCAAGAAAAGCAGAAAGGGCAACCACCAAATCTCAAAAATTCAAGTGCTCAAGGACAAGGAGACTAATCCTCTAATCTCTTTTGGACGGCTGAAATCTTCGGGTTTAGCCAAACATGATAGCTTAAGACTGTGACAGCACCAGCCTCTGATGCTTTCTCTTCCATGTCCATGAAGAGTGCATTCCCCCGAATGCAACCATGGATGCCCGACCCCCACAAGAATGAAAGCTAAGCATCCAACGATGCCTTGGGCCCAGGACAAAAGTGCTGGTGCTAATAGATACCGCCTGTCTTAACAAACATATTTCTCTCTCTCTCTCTATATAATATCTCTCTCTCTCTCTCTCTCTCTCTCTATATATATATATATATATATATATATATATATATACATATATAAAGGAGTGGTCCATTGTGGTCTGAAGGTTCTCGTGCCACTTCTGAAGCTTGCCGTCTTTGTCGTATGAGAGGGGGATTGAATCTATGTGCAAAATCTAAGGCCCTCAGCTGGATGTTGTCCTTATGCCCCCTTCTCTTCCCTGCCATCAATTCAACCTGGATGTTGTATGCAGAGTGCTGTGCTGTCTCGGCATAATGACTCTTTTGGTGCTGACTGCTTTCCAGGGCAAACTTTATCCATGGCACATGGCATGTCTAGTGTTAGAAAGATGGAATTTACACGATCATGTAATTTAATGCCAAAAAAGATGGAACTCTTGCATCTAATTTCCTTTAAGCTTGATATATTTCAATGATTTAACGAGACCGACGTACTGCAAGATAGGTTTTGGACAGTAGAGCTAAGAAATGGGATTCTTTGGCCTTTGATGAAATGGACAATGAAAGGAAGTCAAAAGATACAGGTGGATAACAACAAATGGAGGAGCACTACAGGATTCTGTTAAGTAAAAACCCTTGTTTTGTTTTTCCCAAAGAATTCAGGCATAGTTCAAGAATTCTGTGAAACGGAACATTCGAACATGGTTTATACCCAAACAGATCCAAAAACTTACCAAGATGAACAGTCTTTCAATGCCTTGTCAATCACCTAAACATTTATCATAACCGAAAGTTGAAACTGGAGGTTCATAGAAGAACAATCTCCCTGGCATGATTAGAAGTTAAAAAAGAATAATTTTAACGACTGAACAAGGATTTCTATCTTTAATTTGATTGTTTACCGAAATCAGGTAAAAACTTTCTTTTTCATAAACTATGGTCAGCATTCCATTATCCCTGGCACAAATATCTTGTTATAAAAAGACAATTGACCACTAGGGGCCTCAGTAATTACTCCCTAAACTTTGTTATGGTATATTTCCCACTTTCTAACCAATCACAGATTTCTTTTTTCTTCCATGATCACCCGCAGTAAGTATGACTGTTCTGATAACCTCTATATCAACTGTGCGAACTTTTTGAGTAAGTTGAACCTCCCTCTGTTGGCAGGAGGTCATGGAGAATCGGAAAAATGAAATGAAACTTGTGTATCTTCTTGTAATAGCTCTAATTGCAGTAGTGTAACACTATCATTAGATATTTGTATTACTCCCTTTGGTTCCGGAGATGTTATTTCCTATCTGAGGAGTTGCAAAAGGACTGTCTGGAAGCTCAACATGGTCACTGCAAACAAAAATAAGTGTTGTATAAGCTTAAGAGAACACCAACCAAAGACAAAAGTAAAATTTCAAGATATAAAATCTGGAGCCATGTTTGTCAAATATCTGGACTACTAAAGCAAAAGAGTGGATTACAAAGTAAACAATCTAAAAGCTAATAATACATGGGAAAATAGGCACTTATTAGATTGTCTCAAATTGCTTACCTATGTTGGTGGCTATGATTGTTACTTGCCTGCATCCCCACAATATCACTTTTAGAGTCATTATTTGAAACTGCCAAAAGCTTGTTAAAATCATCTGTAATTGAGAGTTACAAATTTAATCACAAACAAGCAAGGAAAGGATCAGTAAGTACCTAAGTTACATACCTTCTGGAAATTTCAGGTTATCAGTTACAATGTTGAGATAGGGCGGTAATGTTTTTTGCTTTGGGATTAACTGTAAGTCAAATAAGCGCCTCCTCTCAAGTTCAATTGCAAGATCAAGATCATCTATCAGCTGCCTTTTCATGAATGTTGAATTATCATTCATGTTGAGCACTGCATACCGACAGAAAAACTCCATGTAAGTAAGAGACATGTTTATAATAGAATGAAACAGAGAACATAGCAAAATAAGGAAAATAACTAACTTGTATTGGGATTCTGATCCATTTCAAGATACTGAGAAGGGTAAAAGACTGGAGACTCATCATTCTCTGCATATTTTCTGCAGAAAAGATTCCTTGAGAAAATTAGAAAGTACAATTTGGTAACTATTGAAATCAATTTTTTGGACCTCACAAAAGGAATTTGACCATGTAAATTTTTTAACAAAAAATGTAGACTTAATAGTAATCTCTTATTACACAAATATTAATGGATCCATGAAAGTTTTGTATAAATTGTAGCCAAGAGTGCAAGGGAAAACGAATAAAGACAAACATATAAAACAAGCAAGTCTTAAATAAAATAAATTACTTCATCACAGACCACAACAAAAAAGAAAATAATCAAGAAAAAAGAGAATGTCTTTACTTCTCTGTGAGCTTTGACTTCTCCTTATAAGGCTTTACTAGAACACGTGCGCCACAAATGTAATGAGGATGTCCCATAGACAATATAAGTTTCACTGTCTCTGGATAAAGAAAGCTCACAAATCCAAACATACGTTTCTCTTGTCTTGGAATCCTCACATCATGAACAGGACCATACTGACTGTTAATTGCATGCATATGTAATATCAATGATCAGAAGTCTAGCCATAAATTTTCTTTGAAAGAAGATGCTAAATTGCTAATGACGAAAGAGTGAAAAAAACTAGTGCTCACTTGAAGTAGTTGTAAACATCATCCTCCATAAACGTGCTTTCCGCAGGGAAAGTAAGATATATCTGATGAGAGCTAGCACGCATATACCCCTGATCAGTTCTTTCATTTCTGTAATCCATAAATTTTGGAGCATCTTCTACAAGCACAACGGAATGCTGCCCATGTGGTCTTCATTCAAGGCACAATAGTTTCAATTTAGTTTGACTAAAAAAGAAGTAGCATCTTCAAGAGATTAGATGAATCAAGTATTGGGTTTTCTGACAAATACCTATCTATAAGCAGAAGACTGTTATATTTGGCAAGTAATCTTGTCAAGCTGAAACCAGATTTCCCATGTCTTTGACTTTCCGTGAGATATCCGTCAGCCTGAAGAACCTTTCCGTACCTCTCTAGATACATCATAGGCAAGGAAGCTATAGAAACAGGCAAACCTTTCTTTGACTTCAACAGCTCTATTATCTCTATTTCCAACTTCTCAAGTGAACCAGGTGAAAAAGGAATGTCATCACTACAAAGATCATTCGCATAAGAATTACACACGTTCAAGAAGCCATCATTGATCTCCTGTCCATGGAAGAACCGACAGTTGACACCATGCTTACAGAAGCCCTTATAGTAATAGTGGCAAGCTTTAGTTGGCGAGTCCATCCACCCAGGATGAGATCTTGAGCTAGTCCTAGAACCAAATTCTCCAGCGATCGGGGCTTCCTGGACGTAGCAATTGTTGGTAAAGCCAGGACCCATGACATTTAAAGAACTCAACTGTTCTTCCAAAGTGGAGTAATCAGCTTGTTTATGAAGCCCTCCAATCAAATCAACATATGAAGAAGGTGAGAAGTCTAGATTATGGCGTAGAGGTATCTGATCAGATGCAGGAGGAGGATCCCAAAATGGAGCAGGAACACGAAAGCTCAATGGTGAAGATAAAGGTCGCGAGATAGTTGGAGAAAAAGGCATATTTTGGACTCGGTGATCGCGTACTTGTGGAATGGGAGTAGAAAAGTTTGCCTTTGGAGATGATGCAAGATAAGACTTGGCTTCATCAACCAGAGAAAGGATTTGTTTGTCGCTCCAAAACGCACATTCCATAATTTCTTGGTTGGTATGCTTCAAAAGAAGATATCCAATAATCTTTGTAGCATTCTCGGGTTCCAGCTTCTGAATTCTATTAAGTAAAATCCTAGTGGAATCTGTGACTTCCATCTTCCAACTCTTGTTGCTGCATCAATCATATAAGAAGAAAATATAAGCCAACTGATTTCATTAACAATTGAGAACCGGATGAAAAACAGCTACTCAAACTTGCCACAGAAAGGAACAAAGACGCTAAATGTCAGAAAAAGGTGAAAGCTTCAAAAAACATGAAACACTGAAGAATTAGCATCCGGATGGACAACTAGAGAAGACAAGCAAGTTACACTAACATCACCATTGAAAGGAATGATAGTTAAACAATAACAAGGCGAGTAAGTTACAACTATTCTTTTGGGCCTTTTTTGCAGCCACACACAACTTGGAGATCCTAAATAGAACCAGTCTGAACCTCAAGAATGCAGCAAGCAGCTTTTTGGCCTTGAAAGAAATAGCTGAAAGCCAGCCTGTTGGCAGTCAAAAAGTTTTTAAAAAAAGGGGAACTCACTGACAGCAAAGCGAAAAATCAGAACCTTAGAATTACTGTTACAAGTAGCTTAAATTTAAACAAAAGAAAAGGAAACTTCAACTTATTTTGATACACAAGGCAGAAGGCTTCTCAGATAGTGCCAAAAATCTCGCATTTGACATGACATTACCATCCGAGCTGAACAATCTTTACGACGGATTCATCAAGAAACAAGCATTCTTGTTACACCAGTGACCAGAGCAAGGAATGAACAATAACAGAGGGCTGCCCAAGTAAAAGCAAATCAAGAAACTAAAAAAATTAAATGAAATGATCCCCTTTTCGTAACCCAACTATCAAGAAAACATGAAAATTTCTTAACGCAGAGAAAAACCATCAAGAACACAGGGAAAGAACCGATTTGCTTCGTTGCAGCCAACACATAAAAGACCCGTTTTTTAATCCATAAAATTTCACCTTTGACAATGGAAAAATCTCAAAGATGAGCCCTTTACCGAAGTCGGCAACACGAAAAGCAGCAGTTTATTCAATCGACTGATGAAATGTTGCTTGCTAAATGCTAAGAGAAGAAAAAAAGAACAGCAAATAAACAAGAACACAAGCATGAAGCGGCGCTTACTCTACCATAAGATGCCAAGGCCACGCACTCTAGAACTTATCACCAGCAGTACTGTTCGGCATATTAAAGCGAGAGACAGACAGAGGACTGAGAGGAGGAGGGGGGGATGGGATGGGATGGGATGGGATGAGATGAGAGAGAGATTTGAAATAAGGCTGGATGGATGGCTTCCACCCTGTGTCTTAAACAAAGGATAAGAAAACTAATGCCACAGCCCCGGCGCCGCATTACATAGCAAAATATATATATTATTAATATCTAGATGACAAAAGCAATTAATTGCAATCTTGCAAAAAAATATGAACCATATCGATTTCTGCCCTCCCATAAAAGGACACTTTTTTTCTTTTGCACTTGTGCTGTGATGTGGTGCACGATGCAGGAGGCGTTACAGGCTGTAAAATTTCTCTAAATCATATCACTGTTTTTTTATTATCAAATAAAAGACTTATGAGATTCCTCGGAGCGATGCAAAAGAAGGAAGCAGCTTTGATTGCATTTAGCACCTACAAATCATGCAGTAGATATGATGACAAATTTACAAGCTGCTGAGTATTTGCTATTAAATAAACATTTTTTTTTCTGTTCTTTCTTTTTTTCACTCGACAGTTCTTGGAAAACAGTGCTACTTATTTATAGTGGAAACAAAAAACTTGGTTAACTGACAGCAGAGGGTGGCACAGTGCATGTTCCACACTTGTAACTTGTCCCTCCCTCTCAAATATATATGACAAAAGAGTATTACAACCATCATTTCAAAAACATTATTATCTTTTTTTATATCAATAATAAATATCTTTATTCTTATCTAAGAAACTAGAATAATAATAATAATATATTTTTTAAAATGGCAATAATCCCATCCATAAAAAAAATTATGACAAAAGGAAATAAATAAATCTATAGTAGTACGTGACGTTTTCTTATAAAAGCTTATGTATATTTATTATAATTATATTATTAGGCATCATTATTATTACTCTACAAAATATCATTACCACTCCATGAATATTCTTATTTTTTATAAAATAAAATAGGTATTATTATATATGTGGTATATGCTACAACGATCAAATGGTCCGAAGCATTTTGTATTGTACGTTACGCATATTCATGGAAGTGAGGGGTATTTTGGTCATTAGATTCACAGTGGCCACCACAATGTTGGGATGTGAACGGTTCGGTTCCCTGGGTCGTGAGAAAATGCGCCAATTATTTCATTGACGGAAATTTGAGAAAAAGGAAACTTAAAAATTGAGGAGCGGAGTGGGGGCTGTAAAACAGGAAGCTCTCTGCTCTGACCAACATATTAGTGCCACGTGGTTAGTAAATAAGAAGTCACGCGCATCGCATGACCCACCAAGCAAGGTTGTAAGACCCGGACCGGACGTCGACCCGGATAGGTCTCCGGGTTAGATTAGACCGGTCGAACCGGTTAATAACCGAACATTAATAAAATAATATAAAAAGATAAACTATAATACTTATATATTCTTATCAATAATTAATATATTTTTATATCAAAGTACATATGGTTAAATCATTTTAATTAAAGTTAAGAAATCAAATGTGACATATTTAACTATTGATATGAGTTTTATGTGATTTTAATGTATTCAATTATAATTTACAAATTCATATTTCTCAAATTCAACTATTAATATTTACTTAAACTAGAAAGATTATTGTAGTTTCTATTTTTTAATTTAATTAGGTAATTAATTTTTTCATATTTAATATTTGACATTTAAAAATATTATAAATTTTCTTATTAAAAAAATAATTTGATAAATGAGTGATGATAACTATTGTATAATATAAAATAACTTAGTATGCAAATGAATAAACATAGCATAATAGAATGTACACATTAAGTTGTTTAAGAGGTCATGGGTTCAAAACTTAGTGGGCTCACATTTTTCCAATTTTTTCAAATATTTGAACCGGCCGGTTGCCCTAAAACCGGCGGTTCAACGGTTTTATCCGGTTTTAGTCCAGTTTTGACCGGTCTTGACCGGTTCAAAACGGTTCAAATGTCAGTTCGGTTTTAGGATCGAACCAAACCCGTCTCAAGTGACGGTCGACGGTTGGACCGGTCGGACCGGCCGGTCCGGTCCGGTCCAAACAACCATGCCACCAAGGGCTCAATACAGCTTTTCTTTTCCCTTTTTTTCTTTCTTTTTTTTTCTTTGGTCTGAGTACTTTATGAAAATCGATTTTTGTAAATTTCCTTATTTGACTATCCATAAAAAAAAATTCCACGGATAAGAAAAGAAAAAGAAAGGTTTTCGTAATTCACACACACGCATCTCTTTATGACATAATACATGGCATTTTCCTTTTCAAAAAAAAATTATAGGTTTAGCAAAATAAAATGGATCACAAGATTGTTTTTTTTAATTTCAAAATGGAAAACAAATGCATAAAAAGTTAATATGCTTTATAAAACATTTTAATGCTAAAAGAATTATGACCAAGGTTTGACGAGACTCATTCATCCATGTAGAATACAAACTTATGATGCAAAAGCAACTTTCTCATTGAAGTAGAAATAATTATAATTACTTCTCATGTAAAAATAGGTGTTCATATCATAAACTTTTTTATGAAAATAAATATATAATAAATAATTTCATATCGACCTTATTTTCAAAAGTTTATGCACGATAATTAACATAATATTAATCTTATTGTATATAAATGTGTCGATCTGAAATGTATCCTAAAAATTAAGAAAAAGGAGAATTTCGTGTTCATTTGTCATACATTATTTTAATCATTTAACAATGGTAAATTCGATATTTTAAGAAAATCACAATTAATAAAAATTTTATAATAATCTTATAACATCATTTTTCGAGGTCCAAAATGTCCAAAGACTTCGTTACATTCTTTGCATTAATATTCATTAGACTTAAAAGGCTTATTTTGGTTCTAAGCATGTGCAATATTTCAGTTTGAGCTTGAGTCATCATCATTTATGTTTCATTACTTAGAACATTTCAGAGTGCAGGATTTTTCATTTAGAATATGTATTGATTGTGCATGTCATGATAACCTATATACTACATGTGATTTGTCTATCTTCATCATAATAACATAACATATGAAATGCATGCTAGGAACTATATCATAATCCTTACATGATATCATCATAAAATAACACATACATTCATGAACATACATGACAAATGACTTATCATTGTATTTCTTCTTCATTGCCATGTACGACTTAAGAGTTTTTTATAACTCTGATTTTTAATTATTACTTAACATCTTTCAATCTTTACTTTACATTGCTTCATAGTTGTTTTATAACCATTCATTCTTCTTTCTTTTCTTTACTATGCGAGACTTTGAAGTGATATTCTTCGTCTTTTCATCTTCATGGCATAACACCATCATCTTCTTTCATTCAATGTCTTAAGACACATCTTAAGGAACATACACATGGATTTTATTTCTAATCATCTTTAAGAATGCACACTTTTTTATGATTGACTTTGTTACTTGGGAATCACATATACAAATACAGGACCTTACTTTGCAGGACTTAGTATTCTTAAAGTACATACATAAGTAAAGACTTTACTTCTCATCTTTACTTTCTCATCACCTTAACTTTCTTTCTCTGTCATAATACTTTGAAGTTAAACTTCATTTTCATTCACACTTTATCTTATGACATCTTTGATCTTAACTTAGTTGGAGAATCATGCCACCATCATCACATTAGCTAGTTAGGTCATATCTTTGAAAATATGCACATTATAATAGTGAGGGAATTTGTTCTCGGTCATCTTTAAAAATACACGCTTTTTTATGATGAACTTTGTTATCTGAGAAACACATACAAATGTGACTTTACTTCGTGGGACTTTTTCCTTGAAGTACATATATTTGCCTTCCAATGTTATTTGATGAGTGAGGATATATCCTTTAACTTTAGGATGCCACTACATCAATCATTCTATATCTTTTAGCCTAATTACTTACTCGTGTGGTGAGAAAAAATAGCACGAGAGTAGTACAAAAATCATGTCCCGCGTGGGGATATGGTAATAGAAGGACATAATATCCTTATGTACATGTATGCTCCCATGCGAGGCCGTGTTCTCATTTCACAAATGGACCTTGAATAAGCTATAAATTTATAAAATTCTTAACACAAACAACAAGACTGCAAGCGCACAATGGTCTGTATAATATTTAAGGTTCATCCCAAGGAACCGCGAATAGGATCTGATTCAAGGTTATTTCGAGAAAACCAAATTCAAGGAAAGGAATGCGGAGATAAATAGAAACACTATAGAATGATGATGCTATGTTAATAGTAAATGAAAAGTACAGCAGGGAAAGAAAATAAAATAAGAACAAATGTTAGTGTAGTAACCGCTAGGGCTTAGGGGAATTGTATCAAGATATCCATATTTTTCTCAGACATAAGAAATATGTAAAGTGGCACCAAATGCCCCCATCATCTCGTGGTGAATGCCATGCACTAACCAATTCTCTATCATGCATGTCGGTTGATGATTTTTATGTGCATGGAGCCATCACTCATCATAACCCCCATGCTCTCGTGAGGGCAAGGTGTCTTAGAGTGCCGATTATTACCTAGGTGGGGGTATGTACCACCATGACCTCACCCTCGGACTAAAAGGGGATCCTAAGATGTAAGTCAGGGCATAGCCAACCTCTTGCTTGTACTGAATCCTGACAATATATAATCCCTCTTGAATGGATCCCTTCAAGTCCGATTCAAGAGAGAGGGGAAAGAAGACTCTGGATAGATCTCTCTGCCAAGCCCAGTGCTAGTCGCCAGTGGTTTCTTACACACAACTCAGTTGTTGCCCCACCTCTCGGCATGAATGAGATAGCTAAGAAATAGATCACCCTCTCAAGCAGAAACCATCAACACCATAAATTAAAATAGTTCGATCAAAGTGAGAATGCCGACAAAATGAAACATCGAGAAAACAAACCACCGAATGCCTCGACCTTTCCTCTCGGACTTGCTCGATACTAACCATCGATAACTCCTTGATGTAACCCAATTACCACCCTACCCTTCGGTGGAGTGCAACCAGTTGGAAATAAAAGACCCTCTTGGACGAGAGTCATCAATATCAAAAACTTGAACAAAGACATTTCAATGACAAAATAAAGAAAATTCTCTGAGCCCACCTCTCGGCCTTGCTCGACACTAACCAATTCCTTTACTGTAATCCAATGGCCACCTGGCCTCTCGATGCTAGTTTAATTGATTGGGAAATAAAATATCATCTCGGACGAAGGGTGTTGTTGTCATAATTAGTGTTTGATGATCAACCTCATACGAGAAAGGACTTCAACAAAACCAGACCTTGGAGTACTAACCGTGAAACTAACCACGCATCTCTTAGAGGTAATCCAACGGCCATCCCATCTCTCAGTGCAAGTGCAATCGAATAAAAAAACAGGGGAGGCGTGAATGCATTCCCCATTAGTGGACCTTGGTAGTTGATGATCTCTCGACATATCCTAACACCGGTCCAACCTCTCAGCTCGCATGCCTTAGCTAGGGGCTGTGATAACCCTCTCGGGCGAGAATTACACTTCCAGAGGTTGTCCGAATTGAACCCATGAGGATTAAACAAAATAGGGATCAGACTAACGGATAGTTAACCAACTTTGTGCCTTGTAGAATGAACCCAGTTCAAACCTCTCACCTCTCGAACTTGAGGCTTAAATTGGGGAAGATAAATCACACTTTCGAGTCAAAAGCACAATTGGTGGACAATCAAAGAAACATATCCAAAAATAAAAAAAATCTATTGAGAAAATCACGACAGCACACAAATCGAAACCAAACATCAATGAAACAATGAACGAAAGATAAAAGATTACAACTACTATCTGACATAATATTAAAATGATAAATTCAGAAGGGGTCATCCATCACAAATCCCCTAGTCCTAGTTGGCCGATTAGTTACACCACATTAAGGGCGCCAATGCCCAATGTTCATCACACAATAGAAAGAGGAAAAGAAAGAAGAAAAGAGGAAGGAGCTCGGTCCCTTCCCCCTTTCACTGTGTGTTAATCCAAACCCCTCTCTCTTCTTGCTTGCCTTTATAAAGGTAATTATCTTCGCATTATAGTGGAGTCTGGGTGTCATCCTATCCCTACTTTCCACCTGCTCCTTTGTCTGCATTTACCTACAAGTATAAGAGTGTCTTGGAGAATATAGTCAATTGATGTGGAAAGGGGAGCCTCTTTCGTTGTCTATTGTGAGTTGTCTGCTATTCGTTGTTCTGGGCCACTACTCTCGCCCAAAAATTTATCTAAGTGTTCTGGTCTTGTTCCATCTGTCCTGGATGCCTCCATCTACGGTTTCTTGTTCCAATATGTACCTTTGAAAATAAGTTTAAAATATCATATGGACCATGCTGCATTGGTCACGACCGTGGCACATTGGTCATGCTAATGCTTGGTCAAGGTCGTGAACCGCTAGTTCTTGTAATATTTCTGACCAGCGTGTGATATTATCCGCTTTGGGTCTTGACCGGCATGATTTTCTCAAAATGCGTCACACCTAAATAAGGACATATTACTATATATACCCAGCATCTCTCCCGTGACTTATGCATGTGGGGTTAATTCAAGACATGTCTCATGCATCCTTCCCCCCATAGGGGACTCAACGTTCTTGTTGAGTAATCACACCACACGATGTACAGAAGTCCACACGGAGTGGCTCTGATACTATATATAACATTCTTAACCAGCGTGTGATATTGTCCGCTCTAGGACTTGACCCGCATGATTTTTTCAAAACGTATCACACCTAGATAAGGACATATCACCATATATACCCAATATCTCTCCCGTGACTTATGCATATGGGACTAATCCAAAGCATACCTCATGCATCAAATGAGTTATCACATTCATGTCCAAACTTCGTCATGGTCATGACAGACACATCATGGCATGACGATAGCCGATCAATCAATTTTCTATCCATTCATCCATAGTCATGATCGAACTCGTCACGACCATGCCCAGGCTTCGTCATGGTCATGATAGACTTGTCATGTGCGTGAGCTAGCTATTTTTATTTGGTCTCTGACCTTGGTTCGGTCACGATCCTTCTTGGACCTGGCATGACCAATGTCTCCAAGCAACCCCATTTCAACCTTGAAATTCTAATTTTTTTAAGAAAAACTTTATGAAATCATACATTTTCAAGGCAGATAAACATGTGGATTTTAACATATAATCAATGAAACTCTCAATCACAATTCAAAGGAGGAAATTGGGTGTTCTCACTCAATCCATACAAAAAAAATTATTGAGAAGGGAAGGAGGAGTTGAATCTTCTTTACATATTTAAGATCGTCCTTTTTCCTTTGTGTATGTCCTCTTCTTCCTTGTCCTCCTCTTCCTAGTTATCCTCTTTCTTCTTCCTCCAAATCTAAGGTTTGTAGTAGTCGTGTGAAAGGAAAGAATAAAAAGAAAACATAAGAGAGTTTTCTTTTTTACAGAGTATAGCCTTTTTTTTTGGATTGTTAAAAAATGCATATAAAAAATGTTTTGTTGAAGCAAAGATATAATAGTTTAGCTATTACGAAATAATAACTATTTAACATAGTACAATACTATTGTTTTAGAAAATTGAATTTAATATTATGAATAATAATTCTGGAGAAAGAAAAAAAATATATAAATCATCTTTGATATTAACATAAGTTTGTTATATCAATATTAATATTCAACATTAATCTGATTTTAATAAAGTATATTTATAAAGCAAAGACTTAATTATTAGATTTATTAGTCAATAACAAACTAAAATCAACCGTACAACATAACTAATCTTATTAAATTATTGAATAAAAATATTTGAAAAACAATAATTCAAATACTTTTAATAATGAAATTAAATTAGTTAATGATTCAACATTTGACGTTGTTCTCATTCTAACAAAGTAAAACAAATCTATTAGAAATTAGGATTAGATATAAAATAAATGATTACCCATTAACTAAAATAGTTTGCAAATAAAATATTAATGGGAAGTAGTATGATGTCTCATGACGTTATAATATCAGAATAAACTAGTATTTTTAAAACCGGACTGGACCGGCCAGTTCGATCGGTTCAACCGTGAATCAATCGTCGGTCTAGTTCGGTTAGTACATAAAACACTGTTTTGCAAAAAACCGGATTGAACTGGTTCAATTCGGTTTTTTCAAAAACAATAAAAGAGAGTGAATAAATGAAAAAAAAGAAAAGAAGGAAAGTGTATGATAATAGAGAATCTGGAATAATAGAAAGGGGGAGTAAAATAAGTGATTTGATTGCAAAGAATAAATGGCTGTAAATAATAAGGAAAGTAATTTGAATTTGAAATGAAATTGGAAAGATAGTAATAAAGATAAATTTGAAAAAAAGAAAAAATATCATGAACATAAATAAGAAGATGGCAAAATCTTAATTATTATAAATATTATACAATAAAATATGAAAAATGGAAACATAATAATATAGTAAATTTTATAGAATGAATTTATACAAGAAATCAAACAATATGGAAAGAAAATATAAATTTGAAAAAAAATGAGGGCAAGATAATAGTAATGGAAATCCAAAAAAGGAAATTATTCATGAAATTATTAAATAATTAAATATAAATTAATTACAATATATATTCTTAAAATGTAAAAAATAAATTATTAATATTTGATTAATTTAAAATGATGATTACTATACTTTTATTTCATTATTTTTTACCTTTTATACTTTTATTTGTAATATATTGTTTTAAAGTAATAAAATATTATTATTTTAATAAAACTCCGATTCAATCCGACAAAATCTGGTTGAACTGATCGAACCATGATCTAGTTGGCCGACCGGTTTAATGACCGGTCTGATTTTAAAAATATTGAAATAAACTAATCCCAGTATAAATAATATGTTTTGGGAAAAAATGATATAATAATAATCATAAAATAAAATAAATCATGCCTAATATAATAGGAGAAAGAAACTTGGTACCATTAAACAAGGATTTAGAAAACTCATTGAAAAAACTCGGTGTAACATCCCCAATTTTTTTACTAAAGGATATTTGAGCCTTTTGAACCAAAACCCTAATATAACCCTATATAAAGGTCTAACAACCCAATTAGTCTTCTCACAATCCTAGTCGTCAACCCTTCCTCCTCTCTCTTTATTCTTCACAAAGAAAACTCTAAGGTTGAGAGGTCTAAAACCATATTCTTCATAATGGCTATTTTTTAAGATCCATAAGAAGGAAGAGATTAAGGGCTCAAGGGAAAGGACAAAAAAGACATAGAGGCTTCTAGATGATGAAGAAGAAGGACAAGATGAGGGAAATTTTAGAACTCCGAAAGTATGTAAAGGGGATCCAAACCCCTCTCTCCCATCTCAATGATGTTTTGTTAGGTTGAGAGTTTCAAAAAACACCTTGTTCTTGATAGGGATTTTGCAATGTTATCAAAATCGGATCGGACCGGCCGGTTCAATCGCGAACCGGTCGGAAATCCAGTTCGATTTGATGTTAAAACAATTTTTAGCACCGGTTGAACCGGCCTAGTTGAACCGGTTCAATGCTGATTTTGAAGAATAAAATTAAAAAAATGATAAAAAAGAAAAGTTAAAAAAGGAATAAGGAAAGAAATATAACAAAGGTAAGAAGTTAAGATGAAATTTATTAATATAGCATCTATCATCAATAAATAATAGATATTAAATTAATAATGATCTATTTATATTTATATGTTAATCATTATTAAAAGTTTTAATAAATAAAAAATATGTTATATTAATTTTTAACATTATTAATGGGTTATTGGTACAATATTCATATACTATATCATATAATTTATATTATATCTTCATAATTATTATAAATAATATTATTTTAATAAAATTCGATTCAATTTGGTCGACCTGATCGGACCGGTCCAACCGCGACCCAGTAGGAAGCCCGGTCCGATCGCCGGTCCGGTTCTGAAAACATTGGGATTTTGATTGAGGGTTGCATGATTTATGTTGCATAATATGTTAAATTCATGACTATATTCTAATAATTATTTGGGTAGGTTTTACTTATTCAAAAATTAAAGTAATATATGGATGGAAAGCCCTCGAAGTTTAGTTCCCATGGAAATTGTTTTATATGATTTGAAGATGTATAAAAATAGTTATGATCCAAACATCGGACTACTATCATGTTGTCTCGGGTAACAACGAGACAAAATTATAAAAAATATCATAAATTGAAAATACTGAATTAGGATTTTTAATTTATTCACAGATTAAAGGTTCGTGTCTGTAAAAGTTTGTATCATTTGAAAAGAACAAGTATAAATTAAATTATTAATATTTTAGTGTTTTCTACGAGATTACTATGTAAAGAATAGATCTCAATAGTTTTATGAATTTCTAAAATTAAATGCCAAAAACATAAAATCCATCAATTTTATATGTGATTCCTATGTAAGTATAGTTTGAAAGAAAATTAGAATAAATCAAAATGAACTTCTACTTATTGAGTTATATTTTTTATTGATGATGTGTCATAATTGTCAAATAAGGAAGGTTGACATATTATTATTTATGCCAACAATTGTTATGTTAATATTATGCATTTTCTTTAAATGTTTATATACATTCCAAATACATTTATTTGTTGATGTATAATGCTTTTTTATGTTTCATACATTTTATATATGGCTATTCATGAGACATTGATTGATGTATTGACAATCACCTAGACAAGTTTAGACATGCTGAGCTGTAATTAGGCTAAAACATCAAGAATGATTGATATGAATGATTGTTATATTGCAAAGCATAATGCACATAAATTTGAAGAAGAATGTCTTTGTCACTCATCAATGGTGAGAAGCAAAGTCCTGCACCTATGTATGTACTTCAAGAGGACCTAAGCTCGTGAAGTAAAGTCCTACATTTGTGTATGTGCTTTTCAGGAAACAAAATCCCTCATAAAAAAGTATGTGTATTCCTTGGAATAAAGTTCCTCACTATTATAGTGTGTGTATTCTTCGGAATAAAGTTCATCACTATTATAGTGTGCATATTCCTTAGAATAAAGTCTCTCACTATTATGATGTGCGTGTTCCCAAGGATGTTGCCTAACTAGCCAATGTGATGATGTGATATGATTCTCCAACTATCTTAAGATCAAAGATGTTATAAGATAGAGTAAAAATAAAAATGAACTTAACTTCAAAGTATCATATAACAAACAAAGTTAAGATGATGATGAATTAAAGAAGAAAAGTAAAATCTTACACTTATGTATGTAGTTCAAGGGGATCTAAGCATGAGAAGTAAAGTCCTACATCTGTGTATGTACTTTCCAAGGAACAATGTCCCTCATCATAAAGTGTGTATTTTGTAAAGATGACTGGGAATAAAGTATCTCGCTATTATGATGTGTGTTCCTAAGTATGACTTATGAGATGGAATGAAAGTCAAGATAATAGTATGTGATAAAGATGAAGGATGAAGATGACACGTGAATGATCACATAATAAAGAAAAAAGAATGAAATAAGATCTAAAGGGTTATAAAACAATCCTGAGGAAATGTAAAGTATGAAAGAAGTCAAGGTAAGGATCTTATGAAGAAACTCCTAAAATGTACATGACAATGGAAGTAAAGTGAAATGATATGTATGATTATGTATGAATAATATGAATGTATGTTTCTATTTTATGATACTTGCAGAGGATGGATCTGAAGTAAATAGGTATGACATGATCTTTATGTTTCATGAATATTATATGAAGAATGAATGTAAGTGTTATGTAATGTCATGTAAGATTCATAGTTTATAGTATGCATGTTCATATGTTATTGTTATTATGATGATGATGATGCATCACATGTAGTATCATGTGACAGGATAGCATGACATGCAAGATAATTATATGCTTTAACTGAGAAACCCTGCACTCTGAATTCGTGCAGGTAACCAAGATTAAGTGATGAATGACAATTCAAATTCATGATGAAGTATTGCACATGCTTAAGTTTATATAGGTCCTTTAGTTCTATGTCAATATTGATGTTAATGATGTACTGAAGATTTATACATTTGATGTTTTTTTGAAGGATTAGTTATTATTTGATTATTAGAAAGTTTTTATCTATTATAATTTTCTTAAAATTGTCAAGTCTTCCGCTGTTAAATGACATCTGGCGAGCGTGCTAACGGCACGAAATTGCTTTAAATGACCAAAAATTTTAGAGCAAATTTCGGATCGTTACAGAATGACACTAATTTACTATCTTGCTTGTTAAATGTATGAAAATATATGTGCATTGAGATATAAAAATTAACTACAACAGATGAATGCATATGTTCCCAAGAATATGTATTATAGAGTGAAAATGTAATATCCCAAATCTAATTCGTATATCATTATATGTTGTAGTATTATAACTTATGATTGATGAAGATATGATATATGTGTTCATTGTAATGTCACTTATCAAGTTTTTAAAATTTTGTTCAATTTAAATAAAGTATTAAAATATAATTAATAGACATGCTATGCTAAAGCATATACTCATATCATTAAGTATGCATATAGTTATTAACATGTAGATTAAATCACATGAACCAATCAAATGTTGCCAAGTGACACCTAGGAAAAGTATGTGTAGACAATATAGAAAATGTATGAATAAATTATTTAGATTATATTATCATAATATATACTTAATAATGAATAATTACTGTCCACTAATAAGATATTATGGATGTCAAAATTCTATTGGATAAAAAGTTGCTCACATGCAAGCTGTCAGCAAGCTAACAGCTTGCCACCTCATACTTAGCTGATTTTTTCAACCGTCTTTCTCATGTGATAAAAATCCGAAAAATTGCCTCCTGTATCCATTAGATGTTTAGAAACGACACCTAAATTAGCAGTTCTCGATTCTTTCTGTGGAGGGCGGAGGAAATTCTACAACACCGATCACTCAAGGTGGCAATTCTAACCCTAAGCTAATGGGTATTTTCATAAAATTATGAATTTAACTCTGATTGATCCCCTCTGAGTCTACTTTCATTGAGTTTTGGAATCAAGTTAAAATAATGTCTGTTGAGAAAGTTATGTTCTTATCTTTAAGGTACTATCACTCTGTCTGTCGAAACTGTTACCCGATTTTCTAAATTATGTATTAAATCCAAATTATCGTGTAATTATTTGATAATTTTATTGAAATTTATGTTAAGTTTCATTGACAATTGGAATCACTCTAAATGATATGAGTAGGGAAAGTTATAAATATTTTACCGAGCCTTACTCAGTCTGTCAAGATGGAACTTAGGGCAAATTATGCTAGTGTTGGTTAAATTTATTGTGCTCAGTACAGATAGATATAAATTCAAGTAATTTTATGAGTTGCACCCTAGGATGTCTACTATTTGGGAAAATTAAAAGTACCAGAACAGGAAATAGTTATTATTTTATATAAATTATAAAAGTAATGTCACTCGGTTTGTCAGGACATAGAAATAAGATAAATGTTAGGCTGAATGTTGATTTTCCTGTGAACAAACCACAATGAAATAAGATCTGAAACTTTTATAGATTAATATATTAGCAACCAGGAAGTAAGAAAAATTGGAATGAATAAATTTGGTTATCAATTAAAGCAGATACAAATTTTCTTTTATTATTTATACAATTTGTCTTAATAGTAGGCCAACTCTTATGATAAATAGTTACTTAAGTTATGAGAGTAAGTACTTAAGGGTCATGTACCTCTTCAATTAATTATGCTTCATATGTGATAGGTTTGTGTTCAGATCGTAGAAGTGATGTGTTCTTATTATTATTGTATAGGAGTAGAAGAATAAAGTAGTGAAAATGGAAAGGAAAAACCTTTTGGTAGCTGTTATAGGTAAGTTGGTTTCTCCTACTCTATGTATTCACCTCTTTTGAATTTGGTGTGACATAAATTATTATAGTATTGAATATGTTACATATATGTCATGAATTGATTTTGAGAAATGCAATTATGAAAAGTATATATGAATGATTGTATGATTGCACATTTGAAAAGCATATGTGATATGATATGAATGGATTACGAGAAGTGCAATCTTATTTCGTTTGAAATGATTGATCGAGTGATGGTATAATTGAAAAGCATATGTGGTATGCTAAGGATTGATTTAATAATATGCAATCCTATTTCGTTTGAATCAGTGTTCGACGTGATTTATCTTCTGATATTTGAGTTTCAAGATATGGTTAATCTTTTGATCTTTGAAATGAAATTATTATATGATGAATCATACATCTACATCTGCTTGCATCTGCATACGTGATGGTTGGAGTTAAGTGCTGATCACGATGGGAGCCACCTCTAGAGTCCAATCCATCATTCTGTTTCTCAATAATGAGATGAGATAGGCTGGAGCTAAGTGTCATGCGGAGCTAAGTGTCACATCGTGAGTAGTCGCGATGGGGGCCACCTCTAGAATCCGTAGCCACCTCTAGAATCCGTAGCCACCTCTAGAGTCCACCTATCGCTATATGATTTGTTCCCCGAAAGGGATGATGTAGAATGGAGCTAAGTGCTACATCATTGATCACGATGGGAGCCACCTCTAGAATCCACCTACTGACCACTGGTCAGTTGGTGATCTGTGCATACATATGAGAGTGTTGCATTGCATACAAATGTTTGATATGGTTAAATGACAATGATTGTGAATTGAGTGGGATGATTTCGATTGGAATGTTATATATGTATTTATTAAATGTATGAATATATTGATTTTGATATTATGATTAATGCTTGTATTTTTATGTTTCTCCAAATTTATTAGATGGTAACACATAGCTTATGAGTTATAAACTTACTGAGCTATTTTTGTTCATAATGTTGTTTTTAATATTTTTCATATTCATGTAACTCGTTGGGGATCGTGCGAGGTGATAGTCGTAAAAGGATTCTATAACATCCTTAGTGGTATGATGAGAGGATTTATGTCTCTCGTATATTTCTATTAAGATGTCGAAAGAGCTAGTCGTGTTTATTACTTATATCAAAATAAATTGTATTGAAAATAAAGTCATTTTGTCAAATGTATGACTTAAGGTGTATCAGTTTGCTCTAAAATGATCGCATATTGTGTAATTTATTTAATGATATACTTTTACTCTTATGTTATGAAAGAATATTAAATTACATCACATTTCCGCATTTTCTTCTTTTCATAATTTTATTTGATCATCCGTAATGAGTCACGAACTCTGGTTTAACTCGCGGGTTAAATTGGGGTCGTGAAAGAAAATTAGATTATCAAATATAAAATCCTTATAGATGAGACTTAATCAAACACAAAAAAGATAAACGATAAAAATGTGTGACTTAAGATGTATTAAACTAAAAAAATGATAACAAATAAGAGCCGTGTTGATTCGACATTATTTTTTATCAATTCATTAGTTTTATCATTTTCATCTTTTATAGTTATTAATACGATGATTCGCTTGATGCGGGCAACAAAATTGAATATATCACATCATGTTGTACTTCTTACTATTATTTATAGAAGACAATAAATTGGGATTAAAAATACTATTTTTTCTAGACTATTTAGCAGTGGTGTAAACCCGACTTTAAAGTTGATACGCTTTCACCGGATCAAACCCCCATCAAAATTCAGGTTCACTTGACTGTCTGAATTAATTAAAATCATTGACTGAATTAAAATTAAAACATGAAATAAAAAATATTACAATATTTTATATGCATTACTTACATATAATTTTTTTTGAATGCTATAATGTTTTTCACCACATATCGTCGATATTTTTTTATTAGAATTGTAAAAAAATATTCTTTTACTTAATAACTATTTAATGTTTAATTTTTTACATTATTTGACTTATATTTTATTTAACTTTATAATATTTTAATTTATTTCTTATGCACCATTATATATATTTTACAAGACATTTTTTGATATGAGAGAAATATATTTAATGTTTTTTTTATTTTTATTAATTTATATTATTTGATCTAATCATTTAATTTAAGCTGATTCAATCGGTTCGACCTGATCCTCAATTTGGGTCAGTGGTGAGCTTATTTTTACAACAATGCTATTTAGTACTGTAACACCCCGAAATTTCATCCCCAAATGATAAGGGCAGTTAGGTCATTCGGCTATGTTAGCCCGTTCACCATTACATAATCATTAATAAGATACAATTTTGTATTAATGCATAGAAAACTTTAAACAAATAAATGAGATAAAATAACTCTTTAAAATATAGTGAAAGACTTCGTCGAAAACATCAGTAGTGTTATAGAATTGAGAAACCAAATCTAATAGTCATCATTAAAACATCTTTAAAAAACTTAGTCAAATAGACTCAATGACATATGACTCCAATTAAACCTACACCCTTTTTGTGCAATTTTTTTAGTCATGAGCTGAGCCGCCATCCATCCAATCATTGGGTACCGCACAAATCCAGGCACTACAAGAAAATAGGCTATTACAGATGGTCAGAACTGTCTGTAATTTGGCCAGAACCGTCGAAAATGACGTTTTCCGATGGTTTTTTTAACGGATAGCGTCCGTGCGAAAATGAGGTGTCGCAAACTATTTGCGACGGTTATCTCTGAACCGTCGATATTTTCGACGGTCCAGCTGATGGGCGCTGCCGTCGAACGTTGAAGATTTAAGACGGTTTGAGTCGTCGAAAATCAGCTGTGGAGTCGACGAGTCAAACTGTTGATATGAATTTTCGACGGTTCAGCTGAGTCGACGAGTCAAACTGTCGATATGAATTTTCGACGGTTTAAACTGTCAATACATATCGACGGCTCAAACCGTCGTTAACTTCAGACGGTTAAAACCGTCGATTCTTAGCAACGGTTGAGACCGTCTATAAGCTTGCACGAACGGTTAGAATCGTCGGTAAGTATCAAAAAAATTAGTGGTCGGTAATTATTTTCAACTATTTCCGACGGTTCTAACTGTTGGAAACCAAAAAAAAATTTGCTGAAATTGGTTGTCCGAACAGATAATACAACACAATATTTGGATCATAATATGTAACAAAGCAAAGAGAACATATAGCACAACACAACACATGTAACCATAACATAATTGTCTAAACACAACACAATATCCAAACATAATATCCAAACACCATTACAAACATTTTAATGTTTAAGAAACATAAAAATGACAAGACTAGCAAAGAGAAGTCTTTGTCACGATGAAGATGGACACATGGGCCGAGCAAAGAGATGTCTCGCCTTTCCTATCGGATCTCAAGAGCTTTTCTCAAGGCAATTCAAACATCACTGCACAGCACAAAGAGTGGGGAGAAAGTTAGAACCTTCTTCAAAAAAACTAGGGGAATGTGTACAAAAACTAAGGGAAGAATTTGAATTCAACAAATACAGCAGCTTCTTCTAGACACCTGATTTTAATTATCTGTTTGGGAGGAAGTATGACCTACTTATTCAGCAATGAAGTTTTTAGCTCCTTGCTCACTGCATTATCTAGCTAAGATGATATAATTGGCATTAAATTAAAGGAACATATAGCAGGACGATTAGTCTCATATGAAACATGATAAAACAAACATCTAAAATGAGCGCAACACAACACACAAAAAACTATAAAACAAAATCTACCTCGTCGTCCTCGTCGTCGACTTCCCCACGCATGATGTCACGCACCATTTTCCTCATTTCTTTCTTGGTACGACGTTCACGTTCACGTTCATGTTCTTTGAACTCCTTTCTGAGCTCCTGCGTAATCTCTTCTTTGATCTCTTGCCTGAGCTCTTGCCTAATCGAATGCCTCATCTCATCCATAATTTGTTGCATACCTTGACCAGATGAACTCGAACCCGAAGTAGATTTACGACCATAAATGCGACCCTTCTTCACCCCGACGTGGTCCGTCCAAAGTTGTCTTGGGGTCAGCAGTGTGGTCCCCACCTGCGTGGCTTACGTAATGTGCTCGACTTCTTTTGTTTTGTAAGACTCCTGAAATTAAAAAAAAATCAATGATACTTAAAAAAATATTATAAATCAACGATGATTTTACTATCTTATAGATTTACTTGAAATTTTAAAAAAAAGTGGCACATAAATTTACATACATATGTGTCCTGAGCAAATGATGAAACTCATTCTTTGTTCTTCTTCTAATGAGTTCGGAGAAATACTTTGTCCTGAGTAGGTGGTGCAATGCAATGCGGTGCCATGATCCTAAACACTACATGGTATGCATCATCATCTTCATATAATAAGAAGAAAACAATATGCATGTCATGTACTTAACATATGATCTACATGTCAATCATTAACATCAATCTTTCATCATGCATTTATAGACAATTGCATGGAAGAAAAGACATGTAACCATATCATCATACATATAGTATGGAAACATTCATAACAATCAAACAATTCAATTCATAGGCATATAAGTGATGTACACTTACCATAACTATTTCCTCCATAACTTTTATCGGGTTGCTTTATAACCCTTTTGGTCTTTCACTCATGTGACATCATTCCATTCGACCAATTATTGGCCCTTCTTAGAGTTATATCTTTCTATAGTTGGGATTTATTTCGTTGCCCACTCAATAGGCTAACTAAGCCTTGGAGAGAATGCTCCCCTCTCGCCCGAAGGTGACATCAGAATGCACACACTGTTGCCAATGTATGTAACGATCATTCTGGAGAACTTTCGCCCAAGGGCGACATCAAAATGGTACATCGTTGCCGATGCGTGTAATGATCATTCCGAAAAAATCTGATAAGGGCCATAGAGGGTCGACATGTAACATCATCCATAACTAGATTCATTATGCTTTTCAATCAACAAATATTAACGTCGCTCAATCTTCACGTTTTAACCTAGTTACGTGGGAACATGCATATACGTGTATCTAGGTTCTTATACAATCATCAAACATCCATACATACTAATAATACTTTGACGATAACATTTTATATGACATTAAGGCTTTTGCTATTGTTCACGGTCGTGAAAGGAATCGTCACAGCAATGATAGAGACCTGAAAAATACCTCGTTCTATTACGGTCGTGACAGGGGCATCACAGCCGTAACTGCCTATGTCACGGTTGTGACAATGTTTGTCACGGGCGTGATAGGCCTTTTTTTTCTCGATTTCCCAGTCTGTCGCGGTCGTGACTTAATAGTCACAGTCGCTCCTTGGCCTTGTCATGGCTATGACAATAACTGTCACGGGTGTGACAGAGGCCCTACCACTTCATTACTAGGCTTGTGTTCCCGGGCATGACGAGTTTCATCACGGTCGTGATAGAGTGCAAGAAATAGTTGCCCAACCCAATTTTATACGATTTTTCCCAAAATTTGGGGAAAATGATATACAATGTTTATAATCAATCCAAGCATGTTTTCCAGATATTATAGGGTCAAAAGGACATCAGAAAACATATTAAAACACTCAATTTCAACGATTAGAGTTCATCTTAGGGGTGTTCACGGGTCGGGTTGGACCCAATCCGTGAACAAACCTGATCCGACCACCCAATTTTTTACTTACTATTTTTATATATTATTTAATATTTATTTTAAAACATAAAATAAAGTTTTAAACCATTTAATATTATTTTGTACTTAAAATATTTTATTTCATTTTTTAAAATTTTTAAATCAAATATAAGCTTAAGTTTAAATAAAAAAGAAAAAAAATAAAAAAAATAAAAAATTGAGTCAATCAGGTCGGGTCGGGTCAACTCGGGGTTGGAAAACTCTAACCCGTACCTGACCCGACGGTCGGGTCGGACCATCGATCCGACCCGACCCGCTGAACACCCCTAGTTCATCTCCCAAACTACGAACAATAAGATGAACATATGAACCCTAACTATTAGATCTATTCATTAAAGCCTATACATGCACGGATGTAGGGTTTTCAATAAAGAAGAACCCTGAATCACAATCCAGTTTCCAATACAGGAAAACATCGAGAGAGGAGGGGAGTTTTGAATCCCCTTTACATACCTTTGTTCTTGAATCCTCTTCCTCTTTCTTCCTCTTCCCCTTCTTGCTTGCTCCTTAGATCCCTTTTCCTTAAGCCCTAGCCGTCAAACAAATAGTGAGGGAAAAAGATTAACAAGGAGGTTTAGGGCATTTATACAGGGGTCTAGGGTTTTGGGCCCAAATTAACTATTAAGCCCAATTTAAAAAATCTGAGGTATTACGAGTACTCTCCACCTTTATATTTCTCTCTTCTTTTGAAATAATATAAGTTAACACATTATAATAGAAAAATATATTCATTTAATTATTTTACAAGTAAATATTACATTAAGTTTCATTTTCTAATCACTCTTTACTTCATCTCCCGTCCATTTTTTTATTTTTGGACAAACATAAACTCCTTAATACTTTTTATTTTATTTATGTTAATTTACACACGATAACATAGGAATATAATATTTAACTTTCTTTTCCATCAGGTCTATATAATTTTTAAATAATACAAATATAGATAGTAATTGATATCTAGTTTTGTTTTTAATACTATCATATATTAGAATTTAAGTAAATAACATTCATTTTGATATTTCTGACAACATATATTATTTTATCTATACAGGGATGGACATGGAATTTAATTTAGGAGGGACCAAAATATCTTATAAAGATAGTAAATATAAATATTAATAAAGGAAGTAGTATTTATTTAGAGCCTAATTTAGTTGGGAGAGAATCCATTAATTGATTTAACCTTGCGATCACTCCATGATAGTCATCCGGTTAAGATTGGAGTGCTATCATCACATTTATGTTATATCTCTGATTCAATGGTTGGATGCTCTGGTTGATCCCCAACAAATTTCAACGGTTCACTTGTAACACCCCAGATTTTTATCAGGTGGTAATTGAGTCATTTGGCCCAAATCCCTAACCTCCCTATATAAAGATCTCAATTCCTTTCGTTTACCTCTTTTCTCCATCTATACTTTTGACAGTTAGGGCTTGAGGAAGGAGATCTTGAAGAGCAAGGAGGAAGAGGAAGAAGGGAAAGAAAGAAGAGAAGGATCAAAACTAAGATTAAGTTTTGATGATTGAAGTGGGAGTAACAGGCACCCTGCTCTATTAGAGATTTGATGAGGATTTTTATTTGTTTCATGAGATATGAAACATTTTTCATATGATCCATGCTTAGATCTGTTATGATTAGATCTACATGTTAGGGTTTTTATTGTGAAAATCATGTTTCATGTTTAAGGGAAAAATAACCCTGGATTTAATTGAATGATTGTTTATCCTGATTTTGTGTTTTTCATATGCCTGAATGCCTAAGAATCATGCTTAAATGCTTAATAATGTTGCATATGAATTCCCACATGTTTCTGCATCAAAATCCATGAGAAATTGCGTTGGACGAACGAACTTGGGCCAGACATGACCGTGATGACCCCCATCACGACTATGAGCACGTGGAGGAATTGGCGCATCCAAAATCAGTCTCGCTCACGGCTGTATCTCCTCAAGGCACGATCGTGACACGGACATGGCACAGTTGTGACACGGACATGGCATGGCTGTGACACCTCTGTCACGACCATAACAAGCACTTGAAAACTTTCCAAGTCACGGGTTTCGGCCATGGTCGTAACCAACTCCAATCATGGCCGTGATCAACCAAAATTGACCCTTATGCTATTTTAATCATATTTTCAAAATATTTATACTATGTATTAATGCTTGATGAATGTATATGACACCTAGTTATACGAAATGCATGGACAATCATAATTAGATTAAAATATGAAGAATTTGAGAAGCAATTTGTTTGATGTTTGTGCAAATAATGAACTCAATTGAAGAATACGATTACTTGTCGCCCTTCAACTGAATGACAGGAAATGTTGTGCCCTATTCCATGTGTGTTAGAATTTCCTTCGAGAAATTATTGTGCCATACACCTTGGAGTTAGTATTTTTTGGAGGAATAATTGTATCATATCGGAAACGGTATGTTTATTCCTAGTTGCCTTTAGGTGACGGGAACCTTGGCTCCGAGGTCTAGCTAGCCTACTGCGAGGACAATGACTTACTGATAAGATAAAAAACTATTACTGAACTGACTGACTGAAAAGACTGATGACCACGAAAGTGGGATCCAATGGGTTATAAATCAACCCCGAGGATATTATTGAAGCAAGGTGTGCTTCACTTGGTATCCCTAATATTACTGATTGATGATTGATGAACTGACTGTTATATGATGATATATGATTTCATGTCAACTCCATACTACTAATACATATGCACGAGGCTATTATGACATGTATATCATATGATTATGGCATGGCATTCATGCATGTTTATTTCATGCACATGAACTATTTACATATGTCATGTTGAATCCTACTTAGGATGCATCACATAGCACCGCATTTACATACTCTAATTGGAAATCCTTCACTCTAGATCTGTGCAAGTAATTGATAAGTTTGGATCGATGACAACTCACCTAATGACGGTGAAGATGCACATGGCATAAGAATAAATAGTCATGAGACTCTAAGATTTGTTTAGAGATGTTTTAAAAATGTTTTATGACATTAGTTTATTGCTTTATTAAAAGTCTTCCGCTGGAAGTAAAATGATTATTTTATTTTATTTATGATTATGTTATTGAGAATGAGCTAGCACTATCGAATTTCCCTAATTGGCCTCTAACTTTTATGGTGGATTTTTGGGGTGTTACAGTTGGTATCGGAGTATGTTTAGGACCTATGTCATAGAACTATAAGTGTCTAAGACCATGTGCAACCGTCATGAGCAGACATACAAGATAAAGAGTATGTATGTTTTATGTCATATGTTTGACTGTTTAAATTAATCATCTAATGTTAGTTGATTATTGTTTTGTAAAGGATGGAGCCAGGAGGTCTTTCGAACACTTCGGGGGACCAAAGGGAATTGATTGAGAGCATGGCCCATGCGATTGAAAGGAACGCAGACTCGAGACACTCAAACTGCATCCCCCTACGTTCAATGGGGAAAGGAATCCATACAAGGCTGAAGCTTGGTTGGGACATCATCACTGAGAAGTTCAGAGCCTTGGACTGCTCTGACCGACATAGAGTTAGCCTGGCTACCCATCAGTTGTTGATCAGGTACGTCACTGGTGGAAGTCAATGACAAGGACTTAATTTGATATAGATGATGAAATCACCTGGAGGAATTTCAAGAAAGCCTTCAGGAATCACTACCTTCCTCCATATGTCAGGAGGGAGAAACAAGCTGAGTTTATGAATTTGCAGCAAGGCAATTTGACTATAGAGGAATACATCAATAAGTTCCCAGACTTGAAAGGTATAGTCCTCTGATACAAGATGAAAAGCTGAGGGTTAACCACTTTGTCAAAGAGCTGAATCCTTGCTTAAGGATGAATGTCAAATGTGGCAACCCTAAGACTATGGCTAAGGCGATCTCCTTAGCAACCAATTTGGCAAGGGAGATGAACAAGCAAAAGAAGTACGAGCAGAATTGGGACTCAAGGAAAGAATAGAGGAAAGACAAAGGAAAGAAGAACATGGACTCCAAGCCCTACTCTATGACTGAAGGGGGATAAAAGAGCAAGGCATATCCTCACTACCATAGGTTCCACCTCAGTGAGTGCAGGTTCAAGAGACGAGCATGCCTCCGCTATGAAAAGACTGACCACTTTATCAAGGACTATCCTGAGTAGAAGCCCGAGTACTAGGACAAGGAAAAGGGCAAGAAAGTAGAGACCCACCATAGGGCACCAGGCAGAGTCTACACCATGCAGGTGGATGATGCCCAGAAGTCCAATGAAGTGGTCCAAGGTAACCTCCTTATAACTGATCACTATCCAAATGTTCTATTTGATTCTGGTGCCACTTAGTCCTTTATATTGTCTGCTTTTGCTAACTTACTATGACAGATAGAAATAGCAACACCATTAGGGAGAGTCTCCATTAGGTAGAGACACCGGTGATGATAGAGAGAGCTAATTACTCATCTAATCTAATAGTGCTACCTATGATAGACTATGATGTCATATGGGCAGTAATTGGTTATCATACTATGATGCTTACATTATGTGCCGAGAAAGGAAGGTCAAAATCAATAAGAAGGATGATAGTTCTATAATCTTCCACGGAATTAAATCAAAGGGAAAGAAAATGATGATCTCTTTAGCCAAGGCAATAAAGATGCTAATCAGTGGTTATCGAGGATTTTTAGCATGTATCATCAAAGAAGATTTCCAATCAAAGCCACTACATAAACTTGAAGTGGTGAGGAACTTTCTAGATGTGTTTCCCGGTCAATTCCCGAGATTAGCTCCGAAAAGGAAAATTAATTTTCATATTGAATTGATGCCAGAGACGACTCCAATCTCCAAACCTCCCTACAGGATGGCACCAACTAAAATGAAGGAACTGAAGGCCCAATTAAAGGAGCCATTGGATAGAGGCTTTATTAGGACAAGTGTGTCCACATGGGGTGCACTTATCCTATTTGTGAAGAAGAAGGATGGATCATTGAGGGTATATATTCATTACAACATGTTCAGCAAAGTGACCATCAAGAATAAGTACACATTGCCCAAGATAGTCAATCTTTTTTATCAGTTATTTCTACACCAGTCTTCTCAAATTTTGACTTGAGAAGCAGATACTATCATCTCAGGATGACGGATGAGGACATAGCAAAGATGACTTTCAGATCAAGGTATGGTCATTATGAATTTTTGGTTATGCCTTTTGTACTGACAAATGCTTTTGCAGTATTTATGATTTTGATGAACATGATATTCAAACCTCACTTGGATAGGTTTGTGATTGTGTTTGTAGATGACATCCTTATTTATTCATCAAGTCCTGAAGAACACTAGAAGTACTTACAGATTATTCTAGAGACTTTGTGACAACATCAGCTATATGAAAAGTTCTCCAAGTGTGAATTCTGGTTGGAAGAAGTTATATTTCTAAATCATATTGTTTTAAAGGAAGACATTTTTGTGGACCCAGCAAAAGTGAAAGTAATTGTCAATTGGAAAAGGCCAAAGACAATAACTGAGATCGGGAGTTTTCTTGGGTTAGCCAACTACTACAGAATGTTCATCCAAGATTTCTCCAAAATGTCTTCTCCAATGACCAAGCTGTCTAGTTAAACTGGAACTAGAAATGTGAAGATAGCTTCATGGAGCTAAAGAAGAGACTGACTTCTACACTAGTACTAACAATTCCCACTGGAATTGGAGGTTACACGGTGTATAGTGATGCTAGTAGTACTGGACTGGGATGTGCACTTATGCAGCATGAAACTCAAGGAAACTTAAAACTAATGAGAGGAACTATCCCACTCATGATTTGAAACTGGCAGCTGTAGTGTTGCCTTGAAGATATGGCGTCACTATCTGTATGGAGAGGAATTTGAAGTATACACTGATCACAAGAGTTTCAAACATATGTTCTCCCAAAAGGAATTCAATATGAGACAAAGAAGATAGCTGGAGTTTCTGAAGGATTATGAGTTTAGTATTCTCTACCATTTAGGGAAGGCCAACTCAGTGGTAAATGCTAGGGTTAGTGGCATGTCTTGAGAGTTTACAAATGGACTCTAATTAAAATAAGTGCATAGGGAAAACTGATGATGCACTATGTCATTCAGCTTGAATTGGTGATAAGGATTGCATAGGCATAATAGGAAGATCCAGAGTATAAGGTCATTAAAGCTCTATGTGAGAAGGGACATCTAGACTACAAGTGTAATGAAGATGGGACTATCAGGTTCCAAGGCAAACTGTGGGTACCTAAGGACAAGGACCTTAAGAAAGAAATTCTGATTGAGTGTCACAAGTCAGAATTTTCTATTCACTAAGAAACCACTAAGATGTTCAAGAATATTCAATGAACATTTTGGTGAAAAGGCATGATGCTATTTGGGTCATTGTGGGTAGATTGACCAAGTCAGCTTACTTTTTACCATATAATGTGAGACAGTCAACTACAAATATGGTACAATTGTATTTAGATGAGATAATCCGATTACATGAAATTCTTATTTCCATTGTAAGGTTCACAATAAAATTCTGGAGAGAGTTGCAGCATGCTTTTGGCATAACGCTTCACTATAGTACTGCCTTCACTCTCAGAGTGAAGCGCAAAGTGAAAGGACAGTTCAGATTCTGAAGGAGATGTTGAGAGCATGTGCAATAGGTTGGCAAGACAGCTTTTTATGATCATAACACTCTAGCTGAATTTGCCTGTAACAATAACTATCATTCCTCCATAAAGATGGCACTGTTCGACCTGAGCTAGTAGAAAAGTATGTGGAAAAAATAGATCTGGTTAAGAAAAAAAAATGATGACAGTTCAGAGCCACTAGAAAAATTTATACAAACAAGAAAAGAAGGGAGTAGATCTACTAAGTTGAAGATCATGTACTATTGAAGGTACATACCAAAGGAGTCATGAGGTTTGGCATGAAGGGCAAGTTGACTCCCAAGTACATTGGACCATTTGAAATTCTGGAGAAGGTAAGAGAATGAGCATACAAATTGGCATTGCCTACTTCATATGTCAGGATCGGTAATATTTTTCATGTGTCTATGCTTCGCAAGTACACATATGACAACTCTCATGTAGTGATAATTGAAGAGCGAACCATCAAAGAAGACCTCACATATACTTGAGTACGGTGAGCGTCGTCTAAAGAACAAGTTGGTGAAGAAGGTGAAGATTGCATGGAAGCACCATAATGGAACCGAAGCAATATGGGAACTGAAAGATGAGATAAAAGAATAATTTCCAATATTATTTGGCAAGTACCTAATATTAAAATTCGGGGATGCATTATCTTTTAAGGGAGGAGAATGTAACACCCCAGATCTTTATCAGGGGTAATTGAATTATTTGGTCTAAAATCTCCATCTAAAATCTTGAAGGTTAGGGCTTGAGGAAACAAATATTGAGGAGCAAGGAGGAAGAGGAAGAAAAGGAAGGGAAAGAAGGGGAAGAAAGAAGAGAAGGATCAACTAAGATCGAGGTACCAAACCTCTCTCTCCCCTCTCAATTGTTTTGATGATTGGATTGAGAGTAATATGACACCCCTCTCTATTAGGGATTTGATGAGGATTTTTATATGTTTCATGAGATTCGAAGCATTTTTTATATGATCCATGTTTAGATGTGTCATGGTTAGATCTATGTGTTAGGGTTCTTATTGTGAAAATCATGTTTCATGTTTAAGGACAAAAAGAACACTGGATTTGTTTGAATGATTGTTTTACCCCGATTTCATGTGTTTTTCATATGCCTAAGAATCATGCTTAAATTTAAAATATTGCATATGAATTCCCACATGTTTCTACATCAAAATCGATGAAAAATCACGTTGGACAAATGAACTTTGGCTTCCTTCACGGCCGTGATGGACCTTGTCACGATCATGAGCGCGAAGTCAAAAATCTACAACAAAAAAGTGTCTCGCTCATGACCGTGACAGACCGTGTCACGACCATGATAGGCCAGGCACAACCGTGACCCCGTCATGACTATGAGCGCGTGGAGGAATTGGCGAGTCTAGAATCGGTCTCGCTCACAGCCGTATCGCCTCAAGGCACGGTCGTAACACGGACATGGCATGGTCATGACACCTCTGTCACGACCAGCACTTGAAAAACTTTCCAAGTCACGAGTCTAGCCATGACTTTGACCAACACCAATCACGATCGTGATCGACCAGAATTGACCCTTATGCTATTTTAATCATATTTTTAAAGTACTTATACTATGTATTAATGCTTGATGAATGTATATGACACATAGTTATACGAAATGCATTCTAAAAATGAGAGACGTAATCTGTTTGATGTTTGTGCAAATAATGAACTCAATTGAAGAATACTCTTACTTGTCTCCCCTCAACTGAATGATAGGAAATATTGTACCATGCTCCATGTGTGTTAGAATTTCCATCGGGAAATTACTGTGTCCTGCACCTTGGAGGTAGCATTTTCTAAAGGAATAATTGTATGTTACTAATGTCTATTTCTAGTCACCTTTGGGTGATAGGACCCTTGGCTCTGAGGTTAGCCAGCCTACTGTGAGGGCAATGACTTGATTCTCCAATTACTGATAAGATCAAAGACTATTACTGAATTGACTGTCTGAAAGACTGATGACCACGAAAGTGATATTCAATGGGTTGTAAGGCAACCAGAGAATATTACTAAGGCAAGATCATGACGAGTGCTAGTCAATCGGTATGCCTAATATTACTGACCGATGATTCATGAATTGACTGTTATATGATGATATATGTCAACTTCATACTACTATAACATATGCATGAGGCTATTATGACATGTATATCATATGATTATGGCATGGCATTCATGCATGTTTATTTCATGCACATGAACTGTTTACATATGTCATGTAATATCGTGGTTAGGATGCATAACATAGCATGACCTTTACATACTCTAATTGAGAAATCCTACACACTAGATTTGTGTAGGTAATTGATAGGCTTGGATGGATAACAACCCACCTCATGACGGCGAATATGCATAAGAATAAATAGTCATGAGTCTCTAGGATTTGTTTAGAAATGTTTTATTATATTTTATGACATTAGCTTACTGCTTTATTAAAAGTCTTCCGCTGAAAGTAAGATGATTATTTTATTTTATATATGATTATGTTATGACGAACGGACTAGCACTATTGAATTCCTCTAATTGCCCTCTAACTTTTAGGGTGGATTTCAGGGTGTTACACCACTAGTTCATCTTATCTCTTCACTTGGGTGCTTTCCTTCTCTGGAAATCTCCGACGCACCTTCGAGGACATCATCGATCACTCCAACGCACCCCATGGAACATCAACAATCTGTCCGGTGCAAATGTTGTTGGGAGTGGATAGAAGAAGATAAAGGGCGCAACATGAGAGGAAAGAGGCCATATTGGATTGCAACAACGGTGCTGATGCAGAGAGAAGAAAAAATTATTTCTTTTATACTATTATGTATATAATTAAATAGGAAATAATAATGTTAATACAGACAACACTGGGACATATGTTAAAACTTCCTTTTAATATAGAATATAAGATAACAATAGTTTGGCTTCAACCTAAATAAGTTATTCAAATGTAACATCCTGAAAAATTTTATCATATAAGTTAATTAAGGGAATTTTCAATGTGCCAACCCATTCACCGTTACATGAACATAATAAATAATGCATATACAGTTCAATGGAAGACTTAAAATAACATTTTTAAAATAATAACTTCATTGAAAGATTTCATAAGTTAACATGAAACATAATCATACTAGCAATAAAAGTTCATGAACATCTCTAGCATCATCATAGTCTGTCAAATAATAATGGAATCATGACTTTATTTTATCCTAAACCATGCACTATCATGCCATCCTGAGCTGTGTCATCATCCATCCTTAATCTTGGTGATCACTAGCTGATCATATTAAGTTTTCACTCCATTTACACTTAATTTCATATGTATCGAGCCCCTAAAATTGCTTACATTTGGTTAATTATGCCCAGAATGCATGCATGTATCATTTCTGTGTAATACCAATGTGCATTTAGTAATTTAGCTAATTTTTATTGCTGTCCTAATCCATACTTGTCTAATTTTTATTTGAGAACTTTGATGCTTGTTGTTCTTACTCTTCTAGCAGGTAGTATAAGGCTGCAACCAGCTGAAAAAGGAGAGGGGTGGGGGGCACTGATTTGCTGTCCAAAATGTAGAGAAATCTGTTGGAATTTTTTAGGGCTTGGACAGATGGCAAAATCACCAAGCTATAGAAGCTTTTGATTTGCATCAAAGGGTGCACAACTCACATATAGAAGCTAGAGAAACCCAGAGGAGAAAGGGGGGAGCCACACAAGTTCATTGCAATCAAGGATCATCACAATTTCAACAGCCCTCTAATGCTTACATGTATGCCTCACATGGTCATGAAAGTCCAAATTACTGGAATCGAGAGGAAGACTTCTCAACTAGTAGTCATTATGTTTCAAATTACTGGAATCATGAGCAAGACTTCTCAAGCAGCAATCCTTATGTTTATGACTCAAAAAATCATTTGTATTACCATCACAATCAAGGTCAAGTGTCAGATTTTCAGGTTGCAACCATGGATATTTCAGAAAATCAGCTAACACTTAATCAATCCATGGAAGAGTCAAAATTAGAGATTATGTTGGAGAACTTCAAGAGGCGGCAGGAAAAGCAAACTACAACCTTGGAAAAATTATGTATGGCAGAAGATGTTCTTCGAGCTGGATATCAAACCTTGGAGGCCAAGCTTTGTTTGCAGTCCAGTCAAGAAGCCCCACAAATCCAATCTGCCCTTCTGAAAGAAGAAATTCAAGAAAATGAAGATGGGAATTGAGAAAGAGATGAATGAAGAAAAAGTAGTCATGGAGGCTGAAGTTGAAAAGGAGTCTATCGCACTTAAAGCACAAGCCAAGAAATAAGATGAAGTTGCTGAAGTTACTGAAAAAGCTACTCCAATGATACCTTCAATGAATCACATTGAAGACCCACTTATAAGGTTCCCATCCAATGAAGAACAACTTCTAGAAGACTCTGATTTTAATTCTTTAAAGAAACTATCAGATACCTCCACTAATTTGCTCTCATATTGTCCACAAGTAACAAGTACCTTCACCTTTGATGAAAAGAGCACCTCAATTCGCTCATTGTCTACCCCTGAAGATGAGTTACTCCCTACACCCAACTGTCCAGAAGTTCAACTTGAAGCAATTTGTTCCATAAACCATCATGGGATGCTATCAGTTGAAGAATGTCAACATCTTAGGGTCAAAGATGAAGAAACATCAAAAGAGAAGAAGTGGCCTGAACTTGAAACAAACACTATTCATTTGAAGTCATTCAAAGTTCCAAAGTCTCACCCATGTCATTATCCATTAGGCAACAAGTTATGACAACAAGGCCACATGATGAGACTGAAATGGCCAAGGAGGATACAAAAGCAGAAGAAATTTCTCTCCAAATAGAGGAGGCTATAGCAGAATTCAAATTTGTAGAAGGAATGGAACATTCAATGAAGGAAGATCATGTTTGCCTACTGAAAGATGGAACCAAGAGCTCAAAGATCTTCCAACAATGCTGCATTTTAATAGACCATTGAAGAAATGGCTACTTAAACAAGATGGTGATCCAGGAGATTCAGATATCATACATGAGGATTCTAGGAACGAGAAGTTAGTAGATTTCTAGTACAATGGAGGAGGGAATCAAACTGAAAAACAAAGGTCAATCATTGACAAATTAAGAGATCCATATTTGATTAGTGAAGTTGTCCACAGATTGAGATCTCTACTTAATCATATAATACTATTCAAACCTCCTTGATATCAAGAGTTGTAACAATGTCTAGCCTAAGACATTAAAGTAGAGCGCTTCTTGGGAGGCAACCCAAGACTTTTCGTATCTAATTTTCCTTTGTTTTGTAGAAATCTGATCCACCACTGACCTTCAACTTAGGGAGTACTCTTAGACACAATTCTGATTTTCTCACTGAAATGAAACTGATAACTGATATCCTTCTTTAGTTCATGTTATAATCATCATAATGATATTGTGTTTTCTCATTCATATCAGTTATCCGCACTTGATCTTGCCAAATTTCAGTAAATTTCTCAGTCCTTGATGCATTTTATTGATTATCATGTTGATCATACTTCCATTTATTGCAGATTTGATTCCACACCAGGAAGGATTGGTCAACAACAATTTCTGATATCAAGATTGAAATGAAGGACCCTGATCACCTCTTTATTGTACTTATAATCATTACAACTTCCACGAGTTTTATGTAAAAATTAAGTATATTTAAATGTTTTTTTATCATTTTCTAGTAGAGAATTTGAATGAGTAAAAGAGGGACTAACAACTTTTCGAAATTCGAATTTTGAGCAGGGGATGAAACAAAAAGGGGAGAAGGAAGCCTGAAAAAGGGGGGTACAACCGGAGGCAAGGAAAGGAAAGGGAGTGGAAGAAGAAGACACAGTTTTTGAAGAAGATGATGAACTAAAGGAGACTTTTTTATTCTCTTGTGATGAAACTTTGTTGATGCTAACTATTATTCTGATTTTCTGATACTACCGATTTGACTCCTCATTTCTTATTTGTATGACGCATAGCTGTTAGGATTTATAGCTGATTTCAATTGGATCGAGAGATCGATTGTTTCGGTTTAAACTAATTTCACCCGAGAGGGGAATTTGGTTACATTACTTGCTGTGTTTTTAGTAAATTGCTGGTTTATTATTTTATCAAAGGATCGAGAGATCTGCTATACTGACTGTTATGAGATGAAAATCCTTACAATAGTATGAGGTGCAAAACTGCATTCTGATCATTTGATTAAGATTAAAAGAACTAATTACAGAAGATCGAGAGATTGAATTCTTTCTGATTAAGGACGAGAGTCTTATTAATTAGCAATCTTGATTCAATGGTTAGTAGCCCTTCTATTCTTGATTTCTAGATATATCGATAGGATAGAGGGGGATCATAAAACTAGTAAATCAGATACGGTTATTGTCATAGCATCAACTAGTTCCTTACTAGGGAATCTCTTCCTTCACTCTTTGATCCTTTCTTATCTTCCTTTATTTATTCTTAATCCATATTCATTCATTCATCTGATTTATTCTTTTATAATCTCGGGATGACTTTTTAGGATATAAGTTGATTAAGTAATTGATCTAAATCAACGAGGTTACGACACTCAGGGTTTCTACTCGACCTGTGCACTTGCAGCTACGTGAACTCTTGGGTAAAATTAAAACATGACTGGAATTATTTCTTGTGTGAAAATCGGTAACTTCGCAATTACAATTAGTTCACGTCAAGTTTTTGGCGCCGTTGCCGGGGATTTAGATTAGTTATATACTTTTCGTTTATATCCTTGCTTAGTTTATTTAAGTGCTATTCACGGCTAAATATATTTTCTCATTGATTTCAGGGAATAGTATATGCCCAGAAACATCCGTAGTCAACTGTTTGAATTAGACCTTGAAATAGATCGAACCTTTAGAAAAAGGGCGTGAGAGTATAAGAACAGGACATCCTTCCTTGAAGGTTCGAGCAACACTCAATCCATAGAGTTTGGGGAGAATTTTTATCCAGAAGCAGGAATGATGGTTGAACAACAAGAGCCACTCCAACCACGACCACCAGTCCCATCATTGGAAGAACTCTATACTCCCACTGCAGATGGACTGGAGTCTGCGATTCTGAAGCCTGCCATTCAAGTCAATAATTTCGAGTTAAAATCATCTCTAATATCTACAATCCAATAGAATCAATTTGGAGGAACTTCAGACGAAGATCCAAATCAACATCTTAAAGATTTTCTGGAAATATGTGAGACAACCAAGCTGAATGGAGTATCACCAGAAGCACTGAGATTAAGGGTCTTCTCTTTCTCGCTGAGAGGTAAAGCCAAGCAGTGGCTACAATCATTGGAACCCCGGGAGTTAACTACTTGGGAGCAACTGGTAAAGCATTTTTGTCAGAATATTTTCCTCCTAGCAAAACTATAAGAATCAGAAACCAAGTTATCGGCTTTGTGCAAAAAGATCAGGAGACGTTGTACGAAGCCTGGCAAAGGTTTAAAACACTGCTAAGGTCATGTCCTCATCATGGCCTGAGCAAATGGATCTTGGTTCAATCCGTCCACAATGGACTCAATTACACCTCAAAGATGGCGCTAGATAACGCCGCAGATGGTGTGTTTATAAAGAAAAACGTAGATGAAGCATATCAACATATAGAAGAGATAGCCAGGAATCAATATTTCCTAGCTCATTCAAGGTCTAATGAGTCAGCTGCATTAACCCAAACTCGATTTGAAGGTGAGGATTTTTCTTTTAAAGTGGAGTACATAGTTCAAAAAGCAATTAGTAGTCTGGGACTCAACGAAGCTACTCCTACCGTCAATATGATGCAAGATGTTGTGAAATATGTGGTGCACCTGATCACATATCTATGCACTATGAGTTATTAAAACAGCAAGGGCATCAACAACAGGCTAATGCGATAGGCCCTTATCCATCGAATAACGATTCATATTCTGACACTTTCAATCCTGGATGGAGAAATAATCCAAAGTTTTTCTATAGAGACAATCCTCAACAAACTCAAGTTCCCGTTTGGCAAAACAGGTTTAATCAGAGAACACAACCTCAAAACCCTCCTTCCGATCAAGGGTTTTCTTCTACCAACAAACTAGAAGCAATGATGGAAAAATATATGTCGAAACAGGACACTCTGATGCAGAAAATGTTCAAAAAATTGAAAGTCTTTCAATTCACAACAAAATGCTGGAGACTCAGATAGCTCAACAAGCTGCATCCTCCTCAAGACCACCGAGAATTTTACCAGGGCAGTCGGAGAAGAATCCAAAGGAACAGGTTCAAGCTGTAACTTTAAGAAGTGAAAAAACCATAGATAACACCAAAAGAACAAGAGTAGAGGTCTTGACAGAGGCAACCGAGGGAATTAGTGATCCAAGTCAAGTGGTTCAATTAGAAGAGGCAATAATTGGACAAAGTAAATCTAAACAACAGATTTCTAAAGGACATCCTAGTTATTCTTCTCGGATACTATTTCCAAAAGCTCTTGAGAAATCCCAACAAGATCAACAATTTGGCAAGTTTGTAGAGATCCTAAAGAAACTCTATATTAATGTACCTTTCATGGAAGCTATTCAAGAAATGCCTGCATATGCCAAATTCCTCAAGGACATTCTATCGAAGAAAAGCAAGATACAAGAAAATGAAATGGTCACGCTAACTGTTGAGGCAAGGACTGTCATCCAAAACAAACTACCTCCAAAGTTAAAAGATCCAGGGAGTTTCTCAATACCTTGTGAAATTGGAAACAAAAGGATACGAAGAGCTTTGTGTGACCTTGGTGCCTCCGTAAGTGTTATTCCTCTATCATTGTGTAGGAAACTCGAAATGGGTGACATCAAGGCCACGAACATGTCTCTCTAATTAGCAGACAAGTCTATAAAGATTCCACAGGGAATTCTGGAGGATATACCTATCAAAGTAGGCAACTTCTACATACCAGTCGTCTTCGTGGTGTTAGACATGGATGAGGACAATCAAACTCCTATCTTGCTGAGAAGACCCTTCCTAGCTACCGCCGGAGCAGTGATAGATGTCAAACAAGGTTGTCTTACTTTTCAAATAGGCGATGACACAGTTGAATTTCGGCTGAATCACATTATAAATTGCCTAGACATGGAGGATCACTCTCTTCAACCCGAGCCACTGGACCCCCTTATAAAGAAAGTGGCATCAATTGTTCACATATTAGATTCTCTAGAAGTATCTCTTGAAGCCCAAGAATCATCTTTGTGGACAGAAGAGGAAGCAAACATCTTTACGAGTCACATGCTCTCGACTGAAATACAACATCCTAACACTCCACTAGAAGAGTTCGTGCAACAGCCTAGTTCAAAGAAGCCAACAAAGCCAGAACTAAAGAAGCTACCTCCAAATCTCAAGTATGAATTTTTAGGTGAAGATTTCACTTATCTAGTAATAGTCAATGCAGATTTAAAGACAACCCAACTTTAGCAGCTATTGGATAAGTTAAAAGCTTACAAGCATGTCATAGGGTACACATAGGATGATCTCAAAAGAATTAATCCCGCTATATGCATGCATCGCATCCATATGGAAAAGGATTATAAACCTTCCATAGAAGGACAAAGAAGGCTTAATCCAGCAATGAAGGAAGTAGTGAAGAAAGAAGTTATTAAACTTTTGAATGTAGGAATTATCTACCCCATATTAGACAGTCAGTGGGTGAGCCCTGTGCAGGTCGTGCCAAAAAAAGGGTGGAATCACTATAGTAAAGACAGAGTCAGGTAAATTTATTTCTGCACGAACGGTAACGGCGTGGAGAATGTGTATTGACTTTAAGAAACTTAATAAAGCCACGAGGAAGGACCATTTTCCATTACCTTTAATTGATCAGATCTTAGAAAGACTAGCAAATCACTCTTACTTTTGTTACTTGGACGGATTTTCTGGATTTCATCAAATTCCTATTCATCCAGAAGATCAGGAAAAAATTACCTTTACTTGTCCTTATGGAACTTTTGCATACAGAAGGATGCCCTTTGAATTATGTAATGCTCCTGCAAGCTTCCAAAGGTGTATGATGCCAATTTTCTCCAATTAAATAATGGAGGTATTTATGGATGATTTTTCAGTGTATGGCACTTCCTTTGAAATTTGTCTTAAAAATTTAGGAAAGGTATTACAGAGATGCGCCGAATCTAATCTCATGTTGAACTGGGAGAAATGTCACTTCATGGTACAAGAGGGTGTACTTCTGGGGCATATTGTCTCAGGTCGGGGCATTGAAGTCGATAGAGCTAAGACAAAAGTAATTGAAAAGTTACCTCCGCCCACTAATATCAAGGAAATTAGAACCTTTCTTGGTCATGCCGGATTCTATCGACGATTCATCAAAATTTTTTCTATAATTGCAAGGCCCTTGACAAAACTACTATCCAAAGATGTGGAGTTTATATTCGATGAACACTATTTGGAGGCTTTTAACACTATGAAAAGAGCTCTCATAACAGCCCCAATTATCCAACCACCTGATTGGTCTCTGCCATTTGAAATTATGTGTGATGCTAGTGATCAAGCTGTGGGAGCAGTATTGGAACAAAGGAAGGATAAAAAGCAACATGCAATCTATTATGCTAGCAAAACTTTGGATGAAGCGCAGATCAATTACGCTACGATTGAAAAAGAATTTATAGCAGTCATTTTTGCAATAGATAAATTCAGATCCTACCTAGTTGGCTCTAGAGTCATCGTGTACACTGATCACCAAGCTGTCTGATATTTGATAACTAAAAAAGATGCCAAACCTAGACTCATCCGATGGATCCTTTTGTTTCAGGAATTCGATTTAGAAATAAAAGATCGCAGGGGGACAAAAAACTTAGTAGCTGATCATCTCTCTCGAATTCAACTATTAGAACAAGATCTTAACATTGGAATCCACAGAGCTATTAATGATTCTTTTCCAGATGATAAATTGTTTTCGATTCAGACAACACAACTTCCTTGATTCGCAGATTATGCCAACTACTTAGCCTCAGGAGTTCTGCGACCTGATCTGTCCCACCAACAAAAGAAGAAATTTTTCACTGCTTTCAAATATTACTTTTGGAATGAACCATTTCTATTCAAAAAATGTGCATATGGAATATATCGGAGGTGCGTACCAGACGAAGAACAATTTTCTATATTATAGGAATGCCATTCATCTCCTTATGGTGGTCATGGAGGATATCAGAAAACAGCCGCCAAAGTTCTTCAAATAGGTTTTTATTGGCCAACACTATTCAAGGATGCAATCAACGTTGTTAAATCTTGTGATGCTTGTCAAAGGACTGGAAACATAGGCAAAAGAAATGAAGCACCTCAGCAACCTATACTCGAGGTAGAAATATTTGATGTATGGGGAGTGGATTACATGGGACCTTTCCCCCCTTCTTGCGGGTATAAGTTCATACTCTTAGCTGTTGATTATGTCTCAAAATGGATTGAAGCCATCCCTACAATCTCAGCAGACTCAAGGTCGGTTGCTAAACTTTTTAAAGATATAATATTTCCAAGGTTTGGGATACCGAGACTGGTCATCAGTGATGGAGGCTCACATTTTATTGAACGGAGTTTTGAAAAATTGTTGCTCAAATATGGGGTCAAGCATCGGATTTCTACTGCTTACCACCCTCAAACCAATGGGCAAGCCGAAGTCTCAAATAGAGAGATCAAACTAATTCTAGAGAAAATCATTTCAATAACCAGAAAGGATTGGAGCCTGAAACTCAATGAAACATTGTGGGCATATCGAACTCCTTATAAAATACCAATTGGGACAACACCATTCAGACTTATATACGGTAAACATTGTCACCTACCGATGGAATTAGAACACAAGGCTTTTTGGGCAATTAAAACACTGAATTATGATTTCCAAGCAGCTTCTGGAAAACATTTATTACAGCTCCATGAGCTAGATGAATTAAGATTAGATGCCTATAACAACTCCCACATCTATAAAGAAAGAACGAAGAAATGGCATGATATGCACATACTGAGAAGGAATTTTAAAGAGGGTGAATAGGTTCTGTTATTTAATTCCAGACTACGACTTTTTCCCGAAAAGTTAAGAACACGGTGGTCTGGACCGTTTATCATCGAAAAAATATATCCCCATGGCGCAGTGGATATCAAAAATAGTAATTCAAAAATCTTCAAGGTCAACGAGCAAAGACTAAAATGTTACAATCCAGGCGCCGTAAGGTTCAAAGAAGTGCTACATATGCGAACATGCCACTAGAAGAAATAAGATCGAGCCAACGACTTTAAAAAAAGGCGCTACAGGGAGGCAACCCAACCAAATAAATGGTCAGCTGCCACGTCAGCATCGGCAAGGTCAGGAATGTCAGAAAAATCACCTGAAAGTACATTTCAAGATTTAGTTGAGAATCCCAACAGAATCTAACACCATATCTACCCAAATATCCACTTTTCCAAGTCTCACACGAACTCCCCCACGTCGCTTCGTTTTCCACCCGATCGATTAACACCACCGAAACACTCATCGTCTCTCAACCACCTCTCGAAATCCCTAGCAGCTCCCCATTCTCCTCCATGAAACCTCAGCCGCCTTCCACCTTACGATTACTGATATTTTCATCCGACAACATGAAGCGAACCCGCACATCGTCCGATTCCTTGGCAAATAGTTCGTCTGAGTCCATCAGGCGACGGCTTCATCCAGATGATTTTTTACAACCAACGTCCAACTTGCGATGACCAGAAGACAACAATGAAGCCCAACGTCTTCTTAATACACGGGTCAGAAATTTTGCTTCTACACGATTTTTGGATTTTTTGACTCTCGAATCTCTCGGACTATTTGATGATATTAGGACCCTACTTCATCGATCCCGTCTCCTCCCTTTCTTCATGAAACACTGGAACCTCTATGAAGAGGTATCAATGGAGTTCTTAGGGACTTTGTATCCCACCCGTTTCGATGACGATGGAGTTCCTGATCATATTGAGTTTCGGTTATGTAATCATGAACTCGCCATGAGTCTGGATACCTTTGCCAGTTTAATGAATCTGACTAATGTTGGCCATCGAACTCCTCCAACTTCTTTCCCTACATATGAAGTCTGGTATCAACTTACTGGCCAACGAACTGATAACATGCAACACCTAGTCGGCCACCACCTGAAGAATCCTGTTCTTCGATATCCTCATATTCTTCATACCAACACTATCTTAATCCGCCCCAATGAGTACGAGCGGGACCTTGTTTCTGCTGATGAGCTTTTTATTCTCTGGTGTTTGTTGTCTAACACAGAGATTAACCTTGCCTCGTTCTTCCTGAAAAGTCTAATCACGGAGTCAACCCGTGAATTGAGTCCAATCCTCTGCAGCAACCTCAACACACCCCTAGCAGAACACTATGTGTTCTTAGCCAACACCACTTCCACACCTGCCATACTTATCGACTTGGACTTTTTGATTAAGGAAGGGGTTCTTCTAACGATAAACGGCCAACAATTTTGGCGACAATCTAATTCATCGGCCCTCTTCCAACTACCTAACCCCAGACGGACATCAATTCTGGACGGCTAGAATTGGTGGATGACTGATTTCATCCCGGTAACAAGGCCTATTTCAACATTACCTCCACTGCTTCTAGACTACAGAACCGCCTCCCAACTTCCCTCTGGCCCTAGAACCCCTCGACGCCAAATTGTCTCTTCTTCTTCCTCATCATCTCCGGATGTTTCTCCATCTGTGCCACTCACCACCTCTAAAAAATTGGACCTCATTCTGCACCAAGTGACACAACTTGCAGACGCCACAGTCCGCAATCACCAGGACATCCAAGCTTTTAAAGACCAACTGCATAGGCTGGAGCAATAGAACCTGGTGCACCAACAACGAGTACATGGAGTGGAAGAAGTTCAAAATTCTATTCTCACAACCCTCAGTGACATTCAAGAAGTCACTGATCGAATCCTTGAGCTTCAACTAATTCCGGGTCCCTCTTCCTGGCATGATCGACACTGAGGTCAGAGTCGATTCTAAGCTTGGAGGAGAGGGAAACATGGTACATTTCTACTCTTTACTACTCTCTATTTTAACTCCCATTTTTCAAATTTTACATTAATTTTTTCCCATTATAGATTGGTATTGCACCTTGTTAACTTCATACGGATACAATAAGAGATTTCAGGTTCATCTTGTAGCTATAGCCACTATTGCAAACTCCTGAAACTTTGTTCAAGAACATCTTGCTAGCCCCTAATATTTTAACCTATCTTGCAACCAAATTCAATGCTGAAAGTGAAAGGGTAAAGGTTGATGGAAAGTGACTAATTTGATATATTAAGAACTTGACGACCAATCTTATTTAAGCTTGCCTCTGATTTTAAATGATTACTAATAAGACTGTTAATATTAATTTTTACCAGTGCAGTATGAAACAAATGAAAGAAGGCAAAAAGCAAAATAAAAAGTTAAAAACAAAAGAAAAGAGGGCCAAGAGAGCCCCAGAAGGTACAAAAAGGGTGCATTCCTGAGCCAAGGTGAATTTGGGTGAGTAGATCCGTAGGGGTTCATGCCTGGTACCCTAAGAGAAACTACCCTGGGCTGTGTCGATCGAAATCCTGCTACATGAATTCACTTGAGGCATTATGGATAATCACATGAGTACTGGATCATTGAAAAGAAATGAGAATTCAAAATGAAGCCTATACTGCACTGGTGGAATTAGTATTAACATTTTTTCTTATCTGCCTTTCTTATTTGAATTCTTTGGTTTGAGCTAAAAAGAGGAAGTTAAAAATGTCTTGTTGTTAATATCCTCATCTAAGTCAGGGATGAAGGAACCGAGAAGGCACTTAAGCAAAGAATATCAGGTTGATATATTAAAGTTTGGCGGGAAAGCAAGATGAAACCCCTGTCTTGAACATTGCTTGAGGACAAGCAAAATGCTAAGCTTGGGGGAATTTGATCATCTCTTTATTGTACTTATAATCATTGCAACTTCCATGAGTTTTATGTAAAAATTAAGTATATTTAAACATTTTTTTATCATTTTCTAGTAGAGAAGTTGAATGAGTAAAAGAGGGACTAACGACTTTTCGAAATTTGAATTTTGAGCAGGGAATGAAACAAAAAGGGGAGAAGGAAGCCTGAAAAATAGGGGTACAACCGGAGGCAAGAAAAGGAAAGGGAGTGGAAGAAGAAGACGCAATTTTTGAAGAAGATGATGAACTAAAGGAGACTTTTGATTTTCTTGTGATGAAACTTTGTTGATGCTAACTATTATTCTGATTTTCTGATACTACCGATTTGACTCCTCGTTTCTTATTTGTATGACGCATAACTGTTAGGATTTATAGCTGATTTCAATTGGATCGAGAGATCGATTGTTTCAATTTAAACTAATTTCACCCGAGAGGGGAATTTGGTTATATTACTTGCTGTGTTTTTAGTAAATTGCTTGTTTATTATTTATCAAAGGATTGAGAGATCTGCTTTGAGATGAGAATCCTTACAGTCGTACGAGGTGCAAATCTGCATTATGATCATTTGATTAAGATTAAAATAACTAATTACAGAAGATCGAGAGATTGAATTCTTTCTTATTAAGGACGAGTGTCTTATTAATCAGCAATCTTGATTCAATGGTTAGTAGCCCTTCAATTCTTGATTTCTAGATACATCGATAGGATAGAGGGGGATCATAAAATCAGTAAATCAGATGCGGTTATTGTCATAGTATCAACTAGTTCATTACGAGGGAATCTCTTCCTTCACTCTTTGATCCTTTCTTATCTTCCTTTATTTATTCTTAATCCATACTCATTCATTCACCTGATTTATTCTTTTATAATCTCGGGATGACTTTTTGGGATATAAGTGGATTAAGTAATTGATCTAAATCAATGGGGTTACGACACTCAGGGTTTCTACTCGACCTGTGCACTTGCAGCTACGTGAACTCTTGGGTAAAAGTAAAACGTGACTGGAATTATTTCTTGGGTGAAAATCGGTAACTTCGCAATTACAATTAGTTCACGTCAGACCCAAATGAAGCAATGCATCTCATTTCGAGATTGAACACCCACCCAACCCTCTCCCTTGCTTGGACGACTCACCACTGAGGACAGTGTTGAAGATAAGCTTGGGGGAGGAGACCTGGTGCATTTCTGAACTTTACACCATATTTTTAATTCATCTTAATGCTCATATCATAACTATCACTAGGTTATCACTGCTATTATCAAGTTATCATTATTATCACCCGATTATTAGTATTTTCAACTAGTTATCACTAATATTGTTCAGCTAAATTCTTGTTATCATTTTAACTCCAAAATGGGTGAAATCCTTTAATACGACAGATAGTACACTCCAACACCAAGTAGTCAGTAATCTTTTTGCTTCAATCAGCTCACTTTTCAGATGCATTTGAACTCAATTCAGCTGAAACTTTTTCTTTTTGTGGGTAACACTAGCTAACACTCGTGGATTGGTTTGAAATTAGAAGATGTCTAGAATGGAATCAAGGCTTTTGCTGCTATGTTAAATAAGAAAACTTGACTCTTTAGACTAATGGATCTAAACCTTACTTGAGTTTGAACTATTGCTCACTTCATGAACAGAGAAAAAAATGGAGAAAAAGAAAAAAAAAAGATCAAAGTTGGATTTTGCATTGCGTGCATGCGTGAATAAAGAGAGTCAATTTCAAAAGAAACCTCTCCAGAATAAACCAGGATCATTATCCTGTGACCAGCATGAATAAAAATCAGGTTCAAACCTGCTTACTTGCATTATCATGAATAAAAGTCAGGTTTCAAACCTATTTAAGCAATACAAAAATCTATTCATCAAGAGATTGGTAGTTCAACCTTTTTAGTAAAGTTGAAAATCCCTGAAATTCAAATCAGTTAATGTTAGTACTTCTTTCATGGCTTAAATTTGCTTTAGCCTTTGTGATTCCTCAGCTAGAATTTGGGAATTGGAAAGAATGGCAAGGTGTGTTAGAAAAGTGGGAAACTCATTTGATTTTAAGCAGCTGAATATGAATTCATTTGTGAACTATTTGATTCAATTCTTGTTCTTAATATCCGAATGTTTTGCTTGAGGACAAGCAAAAGACTAAGCTTGGGGGAGTTTGATCACTAGCTGATCATACTAAGTTTTCACTCCATTTACACTTAATTTCATATGTACCAAGCCCCTAAAATTTCCTACATTTGGTTAAGTATGCCTAGATTGCATGCATTTATCATTTCTGTGCAACACCAATGTGCATTTAGTAATTTAGCTGATTTTTATTGTTGTACTAATCCATATTGTCTAATTCTATTTGAGGACTTTGATGCTTGCTGTTCTTGCTCTTCTAGCAGGTAGTATAAGGCTGCAACTAGCTGGAAAATGAGGGGGGACCACTGATTTGCTGTCCAAAAAGTAAAGGAATATGCTAGAATTTTTTAGGGCTTGGACAGATGGCAAAATCACCAAGCTATAGAAGCTTTTGATTTGCATCAAAGGGTGCACAACTCACATATAGAAGCTGGAGAAACCCAGAGGAGAAAGGGGGGAGCCTCCATTGGGAGGGTTTCTGGACCAAGGAGCTGAGGAAGAGCTGGAGAAGAGGGCTGCACACTGATTTCCTAGGGACAGATTCTTTGTTTCTGATTTCAGAATGCTTTGCACTATTTTCGTCTTCTGCTTTGTATTAATCCTTCTAATTATGATGAGCTAAATTCCAGCTCTCCTAGGATAGGTAGTAATCTAGTTCTAGTCATGGATGGAGTATGAACACACTGATTTCCTTTTCTGATATCTGATATTCTGATTTATGTTTCCTGATTTCTGAAATCTTGGGATATGTTTTTGACATTGTGAAATCCTAATTGTATTTGCAACTGAGAGGTTGATTTATGATTTCATCTTGTTCAGAAATGAATCAAGAACCAATGACAAGTTCTTAGGTCCCAATCTTTAGTTCTGATTCATGATTTTCTGAAATTTAATTTCCTGAATTCTGATTTCTACTGAAATCTATTTATCATTGTGAAACCCTGATTTCTAAGCAACCGAGAGGTTGATTCTAGGTCTCATTCTTGTTCAGAGATGAACCAAGAAGCAATGATAATTTGCTAGATTTCATTTTGTGATAATGTGCCTAATGAACCCAATTAACTAGTATGGATGTGGACCTCATTTGTATGTGCAGTCGAGAGATTGATTTTAGGTCTCCTTGATGTTTAGAGATAAACCAAGAAGCATCTACATTAGCATTGGATTAATTATATTTCTGTTTAGCTAATTGAGCCAATTGTTCCATCATTATATGTGTTGATTAAGTGCCAAATTAAGTCTCACTGAATTGCTAATTCTGATGAGACCTTGTCAAAATCAATAGGATATCAGAACTTGTGCTTAATGATGACTTGATACCAGTGAGGATTCCTTTATCATTCAACTTAACTAATCTTCTATATGAGAATATGATGATTAGTCCTGGTTTAATCATGCTGTGAGAGCAGCCCTTTATTAGTTGAATCAGATTTGGCCTTAAATTGTTGATTGTTCCATTCCATTCATAGCTGAATTAGGTGAACCCCATTCCTAGGAGAATCTTCCCATTGACTGATAAACCATTTTTAGTCTTAGTTCAGTAATTAGAATTTAGTTCTTGTCTATCACTAAAATACCAAAAACAGTTATCCTTTTAGTCACATTTTAAATCTGTTTTCTCTTTTCCCCATTACACTATTTTTGTCACTTAGTCTAGGATTAGTCTAAGTTATATTAGTGAGCCTTTAGCCTTCAAATCACTATGGATATGACACTTGAGTCTATTACAATTGACCTGTGCACTTGCAGTAGAGTGAGTTAGGGAGTTTGATCAAATCTTGGAAAATCTCAGTTCTGACCTATAAATTCAGCAAGTTATCATTACTCTTAAATTCACATCACTTGGTTGCTTGTATGGATTTAAGTGATATGATTTTTTAGTTACAGTATGTAAAGAACATGCATATTATGATCCTAAATAGGATAGTGCATGACTTGCATATGCATTCTCGTATATAGAAAAGAAAAATGCATGTATGACATGAGCTTAATACATGAGCTTTTATATGTCAATAATCTTATGAAATCATTGACTTAATCATGAAGATCATGCATACACACACACATATGTGCTGCATGAATTTTTATACATGTTTTACATACATCATTTAAGCTACTTTTCGTAGTTTTTATCATTGCATGCATCTATTTTCTTAATTTCTTTTGAGTCCAAAGCTACCCACTTGTGTTCTATTTTATTTTTAGGATCAATATTTTGGAGGTGCAAAGCGATCGGATTGGAAAAGCATGAAAAATGGAGCGAGAAGAAGGCATATGAACAAGTTTCAGTAGAACCCGGTCGGACTGGCATTATACCCGGACTTGGTTGACATTAAAACTCGATTCCAAATCGATTTCTACTCGAAAAAAAAATATAAACAGAACTCAGCCTGAGTTCAGTATAATTAGCCAAACTAATGGACGACTATGGTTTTTCGGCCAACTTTCACTCGAATTTGAGCCGCAAATTCAATTCGGAACCCTAGAAGGCCGCTACCCCTATAAATATAATGTACAATGAACCCAAAGAGCAGAAAATCTTGGAGTTTGAAGCCCTAGCCGTAAAAAATGAGAGACAAAGTTCTAGTGCGTGCCACTGCAAATCAATCGAAGAACTAGAGATTTCGAGATTTTGGGTGATCGTTTGGAGCATAGTTTCAGCCAAGACTAGTTCTAGAGATTTCCACCAACACCTGAGAGATTGATTTATAATTTTCAATCTTTATTTTATATTTTTTCCTTCAAATTTGATGGTAATTCTTCCGATTATGGATTAGTTTCGTTGTTAGAGGAAGACTACGTTGAACCTCAATTTTTTCTTAATATATTTTATTATTTAGACTTCTGAGAATATGGTTATGATGCTTGTTCCATGCTTTATCTAATTTGAATAGTTTATTGCATTAGTTTTATATAATTTTGCATGACAATTGCAAGAAAAGATTGTTAAATTCACTTTGGATTCTTCTTTGTCAAGAACCCAAGCCGAGTTAGTACTAATCCGGGCCAGGTTCCTTCATTACTTTGCACGAAAGTAAATTACAGCCACGACCCGATGAGATTGCATCTAGTGAGCTCATCATATTGGACGTTCACGAGCACATCAACTAATAGCGGTGAGATTGTTCTTTATTGCACATTTTTATTTTAACAATACCTTTTGGTTAGTGTAGGTTATTGAGTCTTAGATGAATATGTTACTTTTCTTTTAAATTTTTTTATAGATTTGTTTTTTTAGATCGAGTCCTAGTCATAATTTAGTATGTATTTAGTCCATTAATTTCTTTGTTTTAAAGTCTCATATGTAGTCCATAATCGGATGATATTAATCATCATGTATTTACTGCACTATCAAGCTTTTACAGGTCCAACCCAGGCCGAGATCAAAGAAAATTGACAGAGTACAAATATTTCAGCATTCGAAAAAAAAGAGTCAGGAACCCGACTCGGGTTCTCATTAAACCCGGGCCGAGTTACACAAGACAACCTGGGCATTTTCCATAAGGAGCCGTGTCCTATCTCGACAACTTGAGATGAACCCGACCTGGGCTCATTATAACTCGGGCCGGGTTCCATAGCTTGTTGATCTACGCATGATCACGACACAGTTTCCATAGCTTGAGTCAAAGATCACCTCAAAAATCTCGTCGTTGAACTGCCAACCAACCGACAATAATGGTAGCCTTGATTCCAGCATGGATTATGTGCAGTTATCGAGGTAAAAGGATAAGAACACGGGTCAAATTCACTCTGTTTAACCCAGGTTCCATGATTTTTTAGGACCATATCGCCGACGCTCGTTCACCTTCTCCGATGACGACAAATCCTCCGTCGACATCAGCCCTCTTCACCTGCGCATCCGCTTCTTTTAACCGACGGTCCATGCTGAACCGCTGCTGCCACCATCGTGCTTGATAGTGTCTAGAAGCCGCCACTCCGTCAGACCTGCATCACCACTCAGTCGCAGGGCCAGATCGGCTGCTTAACCTTCGACGTCCTCCATGCTGACCAAGGACGGATCTATCTTCACTGACGCAGATTTTGCTACACCTCTCTGGATCCGTCTCATCCTCTTTATTGAAGTCGCCCGTTTGCACTGCCATGCCGTCGACATACTGGACTTAGTGGTCATCACCACCATTGGTTCTCCAACCTCTACATCATCTCCGTGACCTTCTCCATTGTCTCGATGTCTTGAACGGCGTTTCGGCCTCTGGCATGCCACCATGACAACATTTTAGCCGCGCCTGATGCCAAATTGCCGACCCGACATACATCACACAAACCATCAGTGTTCCGTCGCCGAAGATCAGCATGCCACCGAGCTCGCCGTCATGAACCATAACAACTTATTCTCTGACGATGTGCTCCAACAAATCCTGCCACGCACACCTATCAAGCTAACAATGAATAATGCCCGACCGGACCTCCATCTAGTGCGACAACGAACAACTCCATCGCAGAACCTAGGTCGTGCCATTACTACAATCGGGCCGAGCTCGACTACACAATAGCTATGATCTTGCAACAAATTAACCCGGGCCAAGCTATCTATATATCCGGGATGGGTTGACCCATGTCTTCAACAACCCAGGCTGAGTCCTTTACTAAACTTGGGCTGGGTTCTATCCTCTGTGAGTCGTTCTTTAGTTTCTTTTTCTCATCATGCCACATCGCCTGAAGTTTCTTTTTCGCATATCTCGCTGCAATGTTGACTCTGATGAAGATGCTACTCACACCCCTCAACCAGAAGGCCCACCACCTCAACCGACACAATTAGAGTTTCAGGATGCTAAACAAAGAAAACACTATCGGAATGCCTTCTGCTATGACAATACCTCCACTCGATATGCTTGCATGTTAACCATGGCGTCCTTGAATATAACTGATGATTTTATATTATTATTTGAGAGGGTGGGTATGAGATCCTTCTTGCAGCAGCGTTGGCTCACATATGAGAAGCTTTGCCATGAGTTTTTCAGTTCTTTTGAAGCCTCTCATCTTGAGTTCGATGGTGGACCACCTCGAGTTAGCTTTTGCCTCTACAATCGAGAGTACAATCTATCAATCTCCGAGTTTAACTCGATCTATGGATTTCATACGATGGATTTATCTGAATTTCCAACTTAGTGGAAGCCGGCTGAATTTTGGAAGGCTATAACAAATGACAAGCCTCTTGTCCTCTCAAAGCAAAGGCTAGTCTTATTCAAAATCTTGTGTTCCGCTATGCACATAGGATCTTATCTTTTACGATATGCGGGCGAGGAGAGAGTGAAGGGGTAGTTAATCTTACAAAGATGTTTATACTTTGGACCATGACGGAGGACATCCAAATCAACCTCGGAGCAATTTTAACAGATAATTTTCAGAAGCATGCTCGATGGACTTCATGCAAATTAATAATAGGCGACCTAATCACTTCGATAGCTTTATATCTTGGGCTGGATCTATCCACTCTTGAGCCCATTGAGCCATCATTTATTGGCATGAGCACAGTTCTACAAATGAATCTAGTCAAGAGGACATCAGATGGTCTTGTCTTCAAATTCAAAAAAAGGCCCGAGGCACTTCCTTGTGCAAATGTTGATAGGTTCACTATCTTTGATCGGGAAAATTGGTTATATTTTACATCTATCAAAACATCCTATTCTGACTCATTTTCCTAGTTTTCTTGAGTAGGATGAGTCACACGATGAGGACCAAGTACATATGAAGGATGAGGGGCCATCACATTATACGCAGCCATCCTTTACAGCTCTGAGTCCACCGCTCCAGCCCGGCCCTACATTTCAGTCGACTTCCTCTTTTGTGCCTACTAGTTTCGATGTTTCGGCTATGCAGGATTCTCTAGCCACAATCGTTCGAGATTACTTTGGACAGTATCCGCTACCTCTATCGCCTCCCTTGATGGGCTAGTTGGTTGTATTTTCTTTCCTTTCTTCTTTTGTCTTTTCTTGAGTCTTGCATCCTGTACTCCTTACCTTGTTTGGCTAACACTGAGGATAGTGTGTAGTTCAAGCTTGAGGGAGATTGCATTTCATGCATCGTATTTGCTCATTGTACTGCATCAACATGTTTGCTTTCGTTAGTTTATTTAAGTATTGTTTGTTTGCTATATAATGTTTACTTTATAACTGCTCTTAAAATAAAAGTTGCAAAAGACTCAAAAATCATAAAATACCATTCACCATCATTTTCCTCTATTGGTTATTGTTAAATAATGCCTTGAATTCTACTTTAACTGAAAATATGTTTGGATCCAAAGAAGTAATAGGGAGACTTCGAGAGATGCTTGGACGAGAAGTGCAGGGTCGAAAGGATTCCTACTCCTAGTAGGAATAGGAGTCGGCCAGTTTCCGATGTCGAGAAGGACATGGCAGATTCTTGGAGGGCCGAGCTTCCTTCTTGGACCGAGGGGCACTTGGAGTCGAAGATATACTCCTAGAAAAGCTGAAGATGTGAAGGGGCAATCCAGGACTTGTCCTAGTCCGAGTGGGACTAAGACTGCCCTGGCGGGCACGCCTCGGGCGCGTCCGGGCTTGGCAGGGTGCCAGGCAGGAGGCCTGGCCGAATTGAACTTCAAGATGGACTTTGAAGGGGGCTGAATTCTTCAGGGACTTCAAGAAGTCAGATTTCTACTCCTACTCCAAGGAGGTTTTTCTAGAGAAGGGGCTTGCATGCCTAGTAGGATTAGGTCCTTAAGTTAGAGTAGGAGTTATTTCTCCAAGGCCCTATAAAAGGACTTGTAATCAAGGCTTGTAAGACCATCCTGGACAATCTTGGATCATCTGATCTTGTAATCCTCTTCTGTTTCTTCCATCTAATAAAATTTTGCGTTGCCTTAAATTTCTCGGGTATTCTCGCATCCATCTTCCATCTAATAATTTCTCTCGTGCAAAAATCCTAACAAACTGGTATCAGAGCGAGGCTTCATCATCGATCCTCCATCAGGCATAGAGATGGCATCGCACAACATCAAAGTCGAGAAATTTATAGGGCGAAATAGTTTCAGTCTCTGGCAGATCAAGATGCGGGCACTTTTGAAACAATAGGGAGTATGGGCGCCGCTCGTGAACGTGACGAAGAACAAACCGAAGGAGGAAGACTCGAAGGGCAAAGAAAAGGAGTTCGACCTCGCAAGTTTGGTGGAACAGGAAGAGAATGCGCATTCTATGATCCTATTGTGTCTGGCGGACGAGGTGATTATAGAAGTCGCCGATCAAGAGACGACGGCTGATCTGTGGTCGAAACTTGAGAGTCTCTACATGACCAAGTCTCTGACCAACAAGTTGCTATTGAAGCAACGTTTGTTCACCCTCCGCATGCAAGAAGGTACCCCTCTGAAAGATCATCTTGATCAGATGAATACTCTATTGATGGAATTACGAAATATAGATGTGAGGATTGAAGATGAAGATGCTGCCCTACTTTGTTGGTGTCTCTTCCTCTGTCTTACAAAAATTTCGTACAATCTGTTTATCATCGGAAGAGACACAATTACTCTGGAAGAAGTAAAATCGAGTCTACATAGTGAACTTCATCATAGGGCGTTTGGCAAGGCTATGGAGATTTAGGCCGCAGGGTTGGTAACAACCGCATAGAAGACAAACCCTAAAAAGGGTAAGTCAAAGAAGAACATCAATCCGAAGGACATCTGCAACTACTGCAAAGAACTGGGTCACTGGAAGAAGGATTGCCCCAAGAAGAAGAAGAAAGACACGGCGAATCTGATGATGATTTGGCTCTTATGTTATCTGATCAGAGATGTTCAGAAGAGAATTGGATTCTTGACTCAGGATGTTCTTATCATATGACTCCGCATAGAGAGTGGTTCTCAACTTATCAGAATATTGATGGCGGAAACGTCATCATGGGTAATGATGCAGCATGTAAAATAGTTGAAATCGGCTCAATTCAGATCAGAACTCATGACAATCAGGTAAGGACACTGACAGAGGTCCGTCATATTCCACAACTGAAGAAAAATCTGATATCATTAGGAGTTCTGGACTCCAAAGGATGTCGGATGGATGTCGTAGAAGATGTGCTCACGGTCACCAAGGGTGATGTTGAAGTCATGACAGGAGTCAGACAAAAGTCCTTGTACATACTACAAGGCACAATAATTTCTGGCGTGGCTGCAGTAGGTAGTTCGTCCAAATCAGAATCAGAAACATCCAAGTTGTGGCACAATCCTCAGCAAGCGCGATCTTCTGAATGGTCAGAAATATCTGAAAATGGATTTTGCAAGCATTGTGTTTTTTGACAAGCAAAAATAACATCAATTCAGCAAAGCCGTGCACAAGACGAAGGCAACACTCGATTACATCCACATTGACTGTTGGGGCCCCTCTCGTATTCCATCTCTAGGAGGTTCTAGATACTTCCTATCTGTGGTAGATGATTACTCAAGGATGACATGATATTCATGATGAAGCACAAGAGTGAGGCATTCAAAGCTTTCAAGCAATGGAAGACTCTGGTGGAGAATCAGACATCGAGAAAAGTGAAACGTCTTCGTACCGATAACGGTTTGGAGTTCTGTTCGTCTAAATTTGATCAATTCTGTAAGGATGAAGGCATTGCCAGACATCGCACTAATTATGGACTGAACAAGTCATTCTGGGTTGAGGCTGTTAGCACAACATGCTACCTTGTCAATCAGAGTCCTGCAACCGCGATCGATCTGAAGACTCCCATTGAGGTATGGTCAGAAAATCCCACTGATTATACTAATTTGAAAGTGTTTGGCTGTCCAGCATATTATCACGTCAACGATGGAAAGCTGAAACTAAGGGCCAAAGAAGGAGTCTTTGTAGGATATGGTGCAGGTGTAAAAGGATTCAGAATTTGGTCTCCCTCAGAGCATAAGGTTATTCACAGCAGAAACATATCTTTTGATGAGATGTCTATGCTCAAGCAGAAATCAGATGTTGTTGACTCAGTAGAGGAGGGTGTCAACAAATAGGTGGAGTTTGAATTAACTCCAATTCAGAATGGGTCAGAAGAATCTCATCAGGTTGAACAACCAGAGTCTGAGGAGCAAACAGAGGAAGCAAGGATAAGTCTAGCTGCAGGACGTGCTCTCAGGCAAGTAGGTCCTCTTAAGCATTATGGCTTTGAGGACATGGTCGCACATTGGTAGTGTAATTGAGGGGTTTAGTGATAACTTGTTGAATTTTGGGTCAAAAGTTCATTTTTCCAATTTTTATTTCAACTCCCTAACTCACTCTCTACTGCAGTGCAAAAGTCAATTGTAGTAACCCTAAATGTCGTATCCACAGTGATTTGAAGTCCTAGACTACCTAAAAACAATTTAGACTAATCCTATTTAAAGTGGCAAAAACAGATTTTTTTAAAGAAAGTGAAAACAAATTTTTTTCTTTAGGAATGCAGAACGATAACTTGACGTGGATTGCTGCAAAGTTAATTAAACTGAATTGTAAATGCTAATCTAGAGTGTAAAAGGTTTTAAGTATCAATGAGAAAGGTCCTCCTAGGAGTTGGGGTTCATCTAATTTAATTATGGATGAAAATGGATAAGTTATCATTTTTTAGTCAAATCCAATTCAACTTTCAATATGGCTGTTTTCACAGCTCAATTAGGACAGAACTAAACAATATATTATCATATGATTGTTAGCCAAGTTGAAATAGAAATGGATCCTCACTGAAAACTAAGTTATCATTAAGTTCAATTCAAGTCACTTGCTGATTTTTTTGGAAATTTCAATAAAATCTAAAATGATAACTTCAAAGTGTGGTCACAAAATAATGAAATCACTTCAATTAGCTTGGCAGGAATGAAACTTATCCAATAATAGTGCTAGTGTTCCTTGGTTTATCTCTAAACTACAAGAGGACCTTGATTCAACTTCTCAGCTGCAATTAAGAATGAAGTCCACACTTAACACTAATTAATTGGAAACAAAATGCATAGAATCACAAGTTGGGAAATAAAAAATTGTCATTACTCCTTGGCTCATCTCTGAATCTCAAGGAAGGCCTTAAAACCATCTCTCAATGGTGGATTAAAGTGGGGCTTAACAATGTCAATCAGATTTCAGGAATTTTAGGAAACTAGAAATTAGCAACTCATAAAAAAAATCAGAAATAACCAAATGTGATTAGAGAATTGAATCATAGGAATGCCAAGCTTCTCAATCCATTTCTGAACAAGATTGGGATAGATGCTAACCTCTCAGTTGTTCAATTAATTCAATCCCCAATGACAATCAGATTCAGGCAAATCAGAAAATTAGAAATCAAATGGTTTAGAATTCAGAAAAAATCAGATATCAGCAACACATTGAAAACATTTCAGCACATGTTACTTATTGAAATTCAGAATTGCCATTGCTCCTTGGTCCATTTCTGAACAAGGTGGAAGTCAGGAATTAACCTATCAGTTGCATATAAGATTGGGACTCCACAATGACAAGCAAATTCTATAAAAATCAGAACTCAAAATGTAAATCAGATTTGACCATAGCATGTTTTTACAGAATTGATTCAGGGGAGTTGTCATTGCCTCTTATTACATTTCTGAATAAGAAGAACCCACTTAACCTACTTCTCAGTAGCCAATGAAATGAGGGGTTTACAATGACATCAGATTTCTCAAATCAGGAATCAGAATTGCAGTTCAAAAACTAAATTAGATGAAAATCAGATTCCTAAATCAGATTTGGACCTAGAACTTGTCATTGATTCTTGTTTCATTTCTGAATCAAGAACAGATCATAAAACAACCTCTCAGTTGTAGATATAAGCAAGATCATACAATGTCAAGAATAGGACAGAAATAGATGAGTTCTGAATGCAGAATCAAGAATCAGAAAACCAGAAATTATGAAATCAATGGAGGAAATCAGAAATGTCCACATCCATCCACAATTAACCTAGACTACTACCCTATCCTAGGAGATATGGAGTTTAGCTCCTCATAATTATAGAGCTTGATACAAAATAAAGTGAAGAACAGAAGAAAATCATCTTAGATTAAAGCTTGTCCAGAGGTTTTTCAGCAGCACTTCCACTCCAACTCCAAAACCCTTGCTTCCTTCTCCAAACCCTGCACTGATCAGCCTGTATGCTTCTCCAGAAATTCCCCTTTATATATGAGTCATCTCCACCCTTTGATCATCATCAGAAAGTTCTATTCCCTTGATTTCAGCCATCTGTCCAATGGTCCCTGCATTCCAGCTGACTGCAGCAGCTTTAGGACAGCAAAGGAGTGGTCCCCCCACCTTTTTCCACATTTTTCTAACTTGTTTTCCCTGCTACAAAACCCAAAACAGCAAACATCAAGATCCTTAAATGAGATTTTAACAAATAAGGATTAGGATAATGATAGTTGCTAGCTCAAACATCAAATGGGATTTGGTGTTGTGCAAGATTGGAAATCTATATGAAAAATTGATAGTTTTGGAACCCGGAAATGATAACTTTGCACTAATCATGAAATTTATCCAACTACAAGCGGTTCAAGGTATTAGAAGCATCCAAGAAATTAATATGGCAAGTTAATAAGGTCAGAAATCAAATGTGGATAAGATTTCATAGGAATGATAACTTAGGTGCCAAAACGATAACTTAATTGCCTTATAAATGATAACTTGTCATAACTTTGATTGTGGTTATCCAAATGTGGTCAAATTTGAACATCAATGAGTTAGGACAATAATATAATGATTGCTTAATGCGTTTGTACAGAATTGATAGTTTTGCATATCGAAATGATAGTTTTGCCCTTTAACAATAACTTGGCAAAGATAAAATAATAACTTGTTCAAGTGGACTTAAAACTTTGCACAAGTTGATATATGACCATCCAAATATGATTCATTCATGATAATAATGGATTTAGGGCAAGAAAATTATTGAAAATCAGTTCACTTAAAATAATGATAACTTGACCTATTGGAGTGATAACTTGTCCTAAAAATGATAACTTGGCATAGAATTGAATTATTTATGGATTTTAGCATTTCAGAACCTCTATGCACATGGAATTAAGTATAAAATGAGGAATATCAACTAGTTATCACAATCCATGCATTTCGAATATCAACTAGTTATCACAATCCATGCATTTCAAACATAATTGGCCAAAAGTTATGCAAAATAGGGGCTCGATATGTATGATTTGAATAGAAAATGGTTTAAAAACATACTATGATCAGCTAGTGATCAAACTCCCCCAAGCTTAGCCTTTTTCTTGTCCTCAAGCAAAACATTCAGAAATTAAGGACAAACTTGAATTAAAAGTCCACAAATGAAGTAGAATTCAGCTGAATTGAATCAAATGAGTTTCCCACTTTGCCAACACTTTATTCTTTCCAAAAACTCAATTTCTAGCTAGGAAATCACAGAGGCTAAAGAAAATTTAGGCCATGGAAGAAGTACTAGCAATAACATGTTTGAATCTTAGGAATTGTCAACTTTACTACAAGGTTGAACTACAAATCCCTTCATGAACAGATTTTCATTGCTTAAACAGGTTTAACACTTGACCTTTATTCATGAAATGCAAATAAATAGGTTTAGCATCTGATTTTTATTCATGCTTTCTTTAGGAGAGCTTCCTTTGGAAGTTTTGCTCTCCTAAATTTTTTTTCTTTTTGCATTGAAGAGAGATTCCTTTGGAAGTTTTGCTCTTTTCCTTTTTTCTATGCATGCATACAACTTTTTACTTTTCCTTTTTCTCGTTTTTTTATCCTGTTCATGAAGTGAGCAATAGTTCAAACTCAAATATAGTTTAGATCCCTTTGTCCAAAAAGTCAAGTTTTCCTAACATGGCAGCAAGAGCCTTGACTCCCTTCTAGACATCTGATATTACTAATTCAATCCATAAGTATCAGCTAGTGTGACCTACAAAAAGGAAAAAATTTCAGCTGAAAATTTATTCAAATGCATCTGAATTGAATAGCCAATTAAAGCAACAAGACTAATGGCCAAGTTGGCCACTTGGTATTGGAGTGTACCAACTGTCATATAATGTATTTTATCCATTTTAGAGTTAAAATAAATTCAGAATTGAGTTGAGCCCAAAAAATGATAATCGAGTGATAACTAGTGACAACCGAGTGATAACTTATGATAACTTGCAAAACCCACTGATAACTTGGTGATAAATGATATATGGACATTAAAATCAATTGAAAACATGATGTAAAGGTTAGAAAAGCACCAGGTTTCCTCCCCCAAGCTTAGCTTCAACACTGTCCACAGTGTTGGAAAGTTAAGGCAAGGGAGAGGGTTGGGTGGGTATGAAATATATGGAATTTTGCATTTGATCCTTTCCAATAGGTCATGCATCTCAATCAGGGGCTTAGGGTGATCCATTCTTCATGAATTTCAACCAATCCTATAGAGAAGTAGGAGATATCAGTGGGACATTAAATTTCAAATTTTTAGGGTGCACAATTCAACAATGCATTGGAATTCACTGAAATCTACTGAAATGCAGCTGAGATGGATTGGGATAACTGATTTGCATGATGATTCAGATATTAATATGATGATTTTAGCATGAGGGAAAAGATTATATCTGTTATCATTGGGATTTCAATGTGGAAAATAAAAAATGAGGGTAGGGGTACTCCCTTCTTTCAAATTGTGGATGGATCTGATTCCTCCCTTCTTTATTCCTGCAAAACAAAAAAGTTAAGTGTAAAATGGCTTGGGTTACCTCCCAAGAAGTTCCCTACTTTAATGTCTTAGGCTGGACATCTTTCCACTTGAATTCAGCTAGGCAAACTTGACAATTCTTGCAAATTCAGCACCTCCTTAGCTGATTCTTGAGCTGTGGGATTATATGGCTTCAACCTCTGTCCATTAACCTTGAATACATCATCCTTATCATTAAGAAGGTCCACAGCACCATAAGGATAAACTTTGTGGACTTTGAAGGGTCCACTCCACCTTGATTTCAACTTTCCAGGAAATAATTTCAACCTTGAATTAAACAACAATACCAAGTCTCCAACCTTGAATTCCTTCTTCAGAATTTTGCTATCATGCCATCTCTTGGTCCTTTCCTTGTAAAATTCTGAATTGTGGTAGGCATTTAGCCTAATCTCATCCAACTCATCAATTTGGAGAAGCCTCTTTTGTCCACATGCTTGCATATCAAAATTGAGTGTCTTTACTGCCCAATATGCCTTATGCTTCAACTCAATTGGTAGATGACAACTTTTTCCATAAACCAATTTGTAAGGAGAAGTGCCTATAGGGGTCTTATAGGCTGTCCTATATGCCCAAAGTGCCTCAGTTAGCCTTTGACTCCAATCCTTTCTTGTCAAGGATACTATTTTTTCCAATATGGCCTTGATTTCCTTATTTGAAATTTTTGCTTGACCATTTGTTTGAGGGTAATATGCTGTTGAGACCTTGTGCTTAACTCCATATTTGTTTAGGAGGTTCTCAAAACACTTTTCAATGAAGTGGTTGCCTCCATCACTTATGACCACCCTTGGAATTCCAAATCTTGGGAAGATTACATCTTTAAACAACTTGATAATAGCCTTGGAATCAGCAACTGTTGTGGGGGTGGCTTCTATCCATTTGGACACATAATCAACAGCCAACAATATAAATTTGTATCCAAAAGAGCTACGAAAGGGCCCCATGTAATCTATACCCCAAACATCAAAAATTTCAACTTCTAGGATTCCATTCTGTGGAATTTCATTCCTCCTAGAGATTGACCCTGTTCTTTGGCACACATCACAACTTTTAACATATAAATGATCATCTTTGAACAAAGAAGGCCAATAAAAACCAGATTGTAGGATTTTTGCAGCTGTCTTTTGTGTTGCACCATGGCCACCATATGGAGATGAGTGGCAAGCCTCCAAGATTTCCTGAAATTCAAATTGTGGTACACATCTCCTATATATGCCATCAGGAGACTTTTTGAACAAGAGGGGATCATCCCAATAGAAGTCCTTCAAGTCATGGAAGAATTTCTTCTTCTGTTGGTAGGTGTAATCAGAAGGAATGATTCCACATGCCAAGTAAATGACAATATCAGCATACCAAGGGGTAGGGGCAGATGATATGGCCATTAGGTAATCATCAGGGAAGGAATCATTGATAGGAATTGATGGAGAGTCTTGAATTCCTTCCATTCTTGACAAGTGATCAGCAACCAAATTTTTTGTCCCTCTTTTGTCCCTGATTTCTACATCAAGCTCTTGCAGCAATAGGATCCATCTTATGAGCCTTGGTTTGGATTCCTTCTTGTTGATAAGGTGCCTTACTGCCTGGTGATCAATGAAGACAATTACTTTAGATCCAATCAAATAAGATCTAAATTTGTCAAAGGCAAACACAACAGCCAATAATTTCTTTTCAGTGGTGGCATAGTTGACTTGGGCTTCTTCCAATGTCTTGCTAGCATAACATCTAGCATAGTGCTTCTTCTCCTTTGTTTGCCCCAACACTGCCCCTACTACTTGGTCAGAAGCATCACACATAATCTCAAAGGGCAATGCCCAATCTGGTGGCTGCACTATGGGGGCTGAAGTGAGGGCTTTTTTTAATTGGTTAAAGGCCTTCAAGCAATCTTCATCAAAGTTGAACTCCACATCTTTGGCCAGCAGCTTGGTAAGAGGCCTAGTTATCATTGAGAAATTTTTGATAAACCTTCTGGAGAAGCCTGCATGCCCCAAAAAGCTCCTAATTGCCTTGACATTCTTTGAGGGTGGCAACTTCTCAATGACTTCAATCTTTGCCTTGTCCATTTCAATCCCTCTACTAGATACAATGTGGCCCAACACCACTCCTTCTTGAACCATGAAGTGACCCTTTTCCCAATTTAGAATTAGATTGGATTCCCTGCACCTTTGCAACACTTTTGTCAAATTTTCCAAACAAGCCTCAAAGGAATCTCCATAAATTGAAAAAATCATCCATAAACACCTCCATAATGTCCTCAATGAAGTCTGAAAAGATGGACATCATACACCTCTGAAATGTGGCAGGGGCATTGCACAATCCAAATGGCATCCTCCTATATGCAAATGTCCCATATGGACAAGTGAAGGTTGTCTTGTGTTGGTCTTGTGGATGAATAGGAATCTGTAGAAAACCTAAATTGCCATCCAAATAACAAAAGTGAGAGTGTCTTGCCAATCTTTCCAACATTTGATCAATGAAAGGAAGTGGGAAATGGTCCTTCCTAGTTGCCTTGTTCAATTTCCTGAAATCAATGCACATCCTCCATCTTGTGACAGTTCTGGTGGGTATGAGTTCATTAGAATCTGATTTGACTACTGTAATCCCTCCTTTCTTAGGCATCACTTGGACAGGGCTGACCCATTCACTATCTGAAATGGAGTAAATAATCTCAGCATTCAGCAACTTCAACACTTCCTTCTTGACAACCTCCTTCATAATTGGGTTGAGTCATCTTTGGCATTCAATGGAGGGCTTGTAGCTGTCCTCCATGGGGATCCTATGCATGAAAATTGAGGGATTAATACCCTTAATGACATCAATGGAATAGCCAATTACCTCCTTGTACAGTCTTAGTTTTTTCAGTAGCTCTTCAACTTGATTCTTGGGCAAGTTTGCATTGATGATAACTGGAAATGTTGAATTCTCCCCCAAGAATTCATACTTCAGGTTGTTGGGGAGAGGCTTGAGTTCCAATTTGGAAGAATTGGCTTGAGTTCCTTGGAGTTCAGCAGTGATAACTTCCTGAACTTGGTGCTGATTTTCTGAATTTTCCACTGATTTGGACAGATTCAATGCTGATTGGTATGCTGCAGCCTCTGGATCCTCCAATTCCTTCAAATGATCAAACATAAGGTACCTTTGCAACGGATCTTCAATGGGTATTATTGCTGAGGCCTGCTCCACAATTTGATCAATCTATCCATCCCCAAAATCATTTTGTTGACAAGCTGGCTTGCTGATAACTTGTGCAAGGTTGAACTCTATCTTGTCTTCACCAATTTGGAAGGTCAATCTCCCCTCCTTAACATCAATGACAGCTCCAGCAGTAGCAAGAAAGGGTCTTCCAAGCAAGATGGGTGCATTCAAATCCTCATCCATATCCAAAACCACAAAGTCTACTGGTATATAGAATTTTCCAACCTTTAGGGGTATGTCTTCAATGATTCCATGGGGATATTTGATGGACCTATCAGCCAGCTGTAGAGACATGTTGGTGGGCATCATATCTCCTACTTCAAGTTTCCTGCATAGGGACAAGGGTATAACACTTACAGAAGCACCCAAGTCACACATGGCCCTTCGAATTTTTCTATTTCCTATCTCACATGGAATGGAGAAACTCCCTGGATCCTTTAACTTAGGAGGTAGCTTATTTTGAATTATTGCAGAAGCCTCTTCAGTTAGTGCAATAGTCTCACATTCCACAATTCTCCTCTTCTTGGTTAGGATTTTCTTCAAAAATTTTGCATATGAAGGCATCTTTTGAATGGCTTCAACAAATGGCACATTGATGTATAGCTTCTTCAAGATCTCTAAAAACCTTCCATATTGCTGATCTTGCTTGGCCTTCACTAATCTTTGAGAGAAAGGCACTTTGTCAAAAATTCTTCCATTGGCTTCATTTTGAAAACTCTTCTTCTGATTCCTCACAACAGCCTCTTCAATTTCTTTTTCTTTAGGTTCTGTACATGTGCTTTCCTTAGCTGAGTTGCCTTCCACATTCTTGGAGTTTGGACTCTCTTGAGCTGGATTGGCTTCTACATTTTGCATTGGCTCTTCCACTAGCCTTCCACTCCTTAGTTGAATTGCCTTGGCTTGTTCTTTAGGGTTCACCTCTGGCTGTCCAGGAAAGAATAAAGGGGGTCTTGCTGAAGTGCTGGCCTGCTGAGTAATATGATTTTCCAGCATCTTTTGATTGGCACTCATGTTTTCAAGTCTAGAGTTGATCTTCAATATTTCTTCTTCTTGGCTGTCCTTCTTCTTCAAGATTTGTTGTAGCATCTCCTTCATTTCAGTTTGGAATTGGGAAGCTTGACTTTGAGGAGGCTGCTCATAGGGGGTCCTTTGCATTGGAACATTTGAATTTTGATTTCCATATAGAGGTGGCTGATTCCTTGGCAAAATCTTTGGCTGCCAACTAGAATTCTGCATTGGTGCCCCTTGATAATGATTGGCCTTGTAGGAGAAGTAAGGATGGTTCCTATTCTCTGGAGTATAGAATTCAGAAGGGGGTTTCACTCCATAATTTCCCACTGCATTGACTGAATCAATGGTTTGCTCATATTGTTGCATGATAAGGTTGCAACTTTCTGTGGCATGGCCTTGATTACCACACACATCACATCTGGATTCAAGGGTGGAAGCTTTGCTAGCATTAGGGGTGACATTCAGCTTCTCCAAGGTCTTGTACAACACCTCTTCAAGTTGGAATGACAAGTTGTTCACTGAATCCTGGAAAGGAGGCCTCCTTGTCCTATCATGGGTAAGAAAATGGTGATTCTTTGCAATATTCTCAATCAATTGATAGGCTTCATCAATATTCTTTGATGCAAAGATGCCTCCTGCAGCTGTGTCAAGTGCAACCTTGGATGGATAATTCAGCCCCTTATGGAAGTAATTAACAAGTTGCCACTTCTCAAAACCATGGTGGGGACATGTCCTCAACAGCCCCTGAAGTCTTTGCCATGCATCACAAATGTTTTCTTAATCCAACTGATAGAACCTAACTATTTGATCCCTGAAGTTGTCAGTCTTGAAAGGAGGGAAGAATTTTGAAAGAAACAATTGCATAATTGACTCCCAAGTGGCCACTTCTTCAGGTTTGAGGGTCTTATACCAGATTTTGGCCTTGTCCTTGAGTGAAAAAGGGAATAGCCTCATGTAGATAGAGTTCATTGGAGTGTTATTGAAATGTACTGTGTTGCATATCTCCTTAAAGTTGTCCAAATGTGAGGCTGGATCTTCTGTCCCTAATCCAGAAAATTGATAATGTCTAATCATAGTGATAAGTGCTGGATTCACTTCAAAGTTTGCCACAGGTGCAAGAGCTCCATCTCCAAGTTGATTCCTGACATTGCTAGGTGAGTAGCAATCCTTCGAAGTCCTTGGTGCAGCCATATTGCCTTGCTCCTCCTCTTCTTCAAATATCATTCTCCTTTCTTCAACCCTTTGCAATCTCCTTCTTCTCAAGAATCTTCTTTCAGGCTCAGGATCTGATTGGAAATGTTCCTCTTGATTGTCCAAATCCAGCATAAATGAAATCAGAAGTATCAAATTGAGAAAAGAAAGAAAACTAGACAAAATGAAAAATTGGGAATGATAACTTGCAAAAACTGAAAATTGGCCTAACAAATGGACTAAAAACTAATCTAAAACTAATCTAGACTATCTAAGTTAGCCTAATTGACCTCAAATCCCCGGCAACGGCGCCAAAAACTTGGTAGTGAAATTGAGGGGTTTAGTGATAACTTGCTGAATTTTGGGTCAAAAGTTCATTTTTCCAATTTTTGTTTCAACTCCCTAACTCACTCTCTACTGCAGTGCATAGGTCAATTGTAGTAACCCTAAATGTCGTATCCACAGTGATTTGAAGTCCTAGACTACCTAAAAACAATTTAGACTAATCCTATTTAAAGTGGCAAAACAGAAAACAAATTTTTTTTTCTTTAGGAATGCAGAATGATGACGTGGATTGCTGCAAAGTTAATTAAACTGAATTGTAAATGCTAATCTAGAGTCTAAAAGGATTTAACTATCAATGAGGAAGGTCCTCCTAGGAGTTGGGGTTCATCTAATTTAATTATGGATGGAAATGGACAAGTTATCATTTTTTAGTCAAATCCAATTCAACTTTCAATATGGCTATTTTCACAGCTCAATTAGGACAGAACTAAACAATATATTATCATATGATTGTTAGCCATGTTGAATTAGAAAAGGATCCTCACTGAAAACTAAGTTATCATTAAGTTCAATTCAAGTCACTTGCTGATTTTTTTGGAAATTTCAATAAAATCTAAAATGATAACTTCAAAGTGTGGTCACAAAATAATGAAATCACTTCAATTAGCTTGGCAGGAATGAAACTTATCCAATAATAGTGCTAGTGTTCCTTGGTTTATCTCTAAACTACAAGAGGACCTTGATTCAACTTCTCAGCTGCAATTAAGAATGAAGTCCACACTTAACACTAATTAATTGGAAACAAAATGCATAGAATCACAAGTTGGGAAATAAAAAATTGTCATTACTCCTTGGCTCATCTCTGAATCTCAAGGAAGGCCTTAAAACCATCTCTCAATGGTGGATTAAAGTGGGGCTTAACAATGGCAATCAGATTTCAGGAATTTTAGGAAACTAGAAATCAGCAACTCATAAAAAAAATCAGAAATAACCAAATGTGATTAGAGAATTGAATCATAGGAATGCCAAGCTTCTCAATCCATTTCTGAACAAGATTGGGATAGATGCTAACCTCTCAGTTGTTCAATTAATTCAATCCCCAATGACAATCAGATTCAGGCAAATCAAAAAATCAGAAATCAAATGGTTCAGAATTCAGAAAAAATCAGATATCAGCAACACATTGAAAACATTTCAGCACATGTTACTTATTGAAATTCAGAATTGCCATTGCTCCTTGGTCCATTTCTGAACAAGGTGGAAGTCAGGAATTAACTATCAGTTGCATATAAGATTGGGACTCCACAATGACAAGCAAATTCTATAAAAATCAGAACACAAAATGTAAATCAGATTTGACCACAGCATGTTTTTACAGAATTGATTCAGGGGAGTTGTCATTACCTCTTATTACATTTCTGAATAAGAAGAACCCACTTAACCTACTTCTCAATAGCCAATGAAATGAAGGGTTTACAATGACATCAGATTTCTCAAATCAGGAATCAGAATTGCAGTTCAGAAACTAAATTAGATGAAAATCAGATTCCTAAATCAGATTTGGACCTAGAAGTTGTCATTGATTCTTGTTTCATTTCTGAATCAAGAACAGATCATAAAACAACCTCTCAGTTGTAGATATAAGCAAGATCATACAATGTCAAGAATAGGACAGAAATAGATGAGTTCTGAATGCAGAATCAAGAATCAGAAAACCAGAAATTATGAAATCAATGGAGTAAATCAGAAATGTCCACATCCATCCACAATTAACCTAGACTACTACCCTATCAAAATAATGATAACTTGGCCTATTGGAGTGATAACTTGTCCTAAAAATGATAACTTGGCATAGAATTGAACTATTTATGGATTTTAGCATTTCAGAACCTCTATGCATATAGAATTAAGTATAAAATGAGGAATATAAACTAGTTATCACAATCCATGCATTTCAAACATAATTGGCCGAAAGTTATGCAAAATAGGGGCTCGATATGTATGATTTGAATAGAAAATGGGTTAAAAACGTACTACGATCAGCTAGTGATCACACATGCATTCCAAGTAGTTGAAGAGGTGGAATCACCAGATCAAGCTACAAGGATGCTATCGCATGTGCAAAATCAGAACAGGGATTGGCGGCGGCAGAGAGTATTTGATATTTGATTGTAGGATTCAATTCAAGGTGGAGATTTGTTAAATAATGCCTTGAATCCTACTTTAACTGGAAATCTATTTGGATCCAAAGAAGTAATAGGGAGACTTTGAGAGATGCTTGGACGAGAAGTGCAGGGTTGGAAGGATTCCTACTCCTAATAGGAATAGGAGTCGGCCGATTTCCGATGTCGAGAAGGACATGGCGGATTCTTGGAGGGCCGAGCTTCCTTCTTGTACCGAGGGGCTCTTGGAGTCGAAGATCTACTCCTAGAAGAGCTGAAGATGTGAAGGGGCCATCCAGGACTTGTCCTAGTCCGAGTGGGACTAGGACTGCCCTGGCGGGCACGCCTCGGGCGCGTCCGGGCTTGGCAGGGTGCTAGGCAGGAGGCCTGGCCGAATTGAACTTCAAGATGGACTTTGAAGGGGGCTAGATTCTTCAGGGACTTCAGGAAGTTAGATTTCTACTCCTACTCCAAGGAGGTTTTTCTAGTGAAGGGGTTTGCATGCCTAGTAGGATTAGGTCCTTAAGTTAGAGTATGAGTTGTTTCTCCAAGGCCCTATAAAAGGACTTGTAATCAAGGCTTGTAAGACCATCCTGGACAATCCTGGATCATCTGATCTTGTAATCCTCTTCTGTTTCTTCCATCTAATAAAATTATGTGTCGCCTTAAATTTCTTGGGTTTTCTCGCGATGTATAATTTCTCTCGTGCAGAAATCCTAACAGTTATTCTTCTTAATTGCACTTAAGTAAAATTTAGGGATACTATGCACTTACGAAATTTTATTGCTATCATTTTACTCGTTTCATCGCCTTAGTAGTGGATAAATTGGAAAGTGTTTGTTGCCAAGTAAAATTATGGATACTTAGACCGCTGATTATTGTTCATGCTTACATTTCATTTCTTATTTTTATTTTTTTCGTCTTGATAGTAATAGCTTTTTATTGAACGCATAAAGTATTTAGCAAGCTTATAAAAAATCAAATAATTTGAAAGAGGGTTAGTTGAACCCCACAAAAAAAGTGCAAAATAAATTTGAGACAATTATAATTGTTTTAGCCGGCACCTTAGTGTGTTTGGGCAATTAGACCCATAGGGAATTCTTGCCTGATGACCTAAGGCCAATTGGTCTAGGATTCGTTGGTCGAAAGCCTATTACATGGACCACCTTGAGCAATATGGAGAAGGACGTGAGTAGTCAAATTTGAAAAAAAAATGTGAAAAACAAATGATGAATAAAAATATAAGCTCACTCTATACTTTTTCTTTCAACATTAATGCTATTATTTGATAGGTTGTATATTTTCTTGCACGGAGTTGAACTTGAATAAGTTTAAATTGTTTAAGATCCAGAAATTTTATGAGGCTGAGAAATTGGATTGAGGACAGATACTTTGGCGATGGACTTGTACAATGATGGTAGTGGAAAAGTATTAGTCATGGGGTGGAGACTATGATGGTTCATTTATGAATCTTGAATCTTGCTTTGAAGCTTGCTTGAGGACAAGCAGGAGCCAAGTTTGGGGGAATTTGATGCATGCATTTTTATACATGTTTTACATACATCATTTAGGCTATTCTTCACAGTTTTTATCATTGTATTTATCTATTTTCTTAATTTCTTTTGAGTCCAAAGCTACCCACTTGTGTTTCATTTTATTTTCAGGATCAATAGTTTGGAGGTGCAAAGCGATCGAATTGAAAAAGCATGGAAAACAGAGCGAGAAGAAGGCATATGGACAAGTTTCAATAGAACCCGGGTCGGACTGGCATTATAACAAGACCGGGTTGAGGTTAAAACCCGATTCTGAACCAATTTCTACCCGAAAATAAAATCTGAATAGAACCCGCCTGAGTTTGACATAACTGGCCTGAGTTCAGTACAATCAGCCAAACTGATGGACGACTGTGATTTTTCAGCCAACTTTCACTCGAATTTGAACCACAAATTCAATTCGGAACCCTAGAAGGCCGCAACAAAAAATGAGAGACAAAGTTCTACTACGCGCCACTAGTCAAAGAACTAGATATTTCGAGATTTCGGAGGATCGTTTGAAGTATAGTTTTAGTCAAGACTACGCGCCACTTGAAAGTTTGATTTATAATTTTCAATCTTTATTTTATATTTTCTCCTTCAAATTTGATGGCAAGTCTTCCAATTATGGATTAGTTTAGTTGTTAGAGGAAGACTATGTTGAATCTCAATTTTCTCTTAATATATTTTATTATATAGACTTCTGAGAACATGGTTATGATGTGTGTTCCATGCTTTATCTAATTTTAATAGTTTCTTGCACTAGTTTTATATAATTTTGCATGACAATCACAAGAAAATGCCGATCAATTCACGTTGGATTCTTCTTTGTGAAGAACTCGGGCTGAGTTAGTACTAATCTGGGCCGAGTTCCTTCATTACTTTGCACCGAAGTAAATTTCAACCATGACCCAAGTGAGTTCCATCTGACCGAGTTTTGTTATTTTGATATCTTTGTTAGTAAATTAGTTTTAATTGCTAACAATTGTATCATTAAATGTAACTTAAGGCATCTTAGATAAAGTAAATTGGAGTTGATCGAGTTTTCGGCGTCTTTAATTTTACTTCTATTTAAGATAGTTAGGTTCTCAAGTTTTTGAGTCCTTCACTTTAAACAACCTTTCATATTAATGCATCTTAGTTCAGAGTATATTAAATTGGATTGAGTTTTCAACGTGCTTTGATTATATTCTTTACTACGGTAGTTAGGTTCTCAAGTTTTTTAGTCCTATACCTTTTATCCATTTGTTTTCTACAAGAAGTCAATATTTGATTATTGATAATTAAGAAAATCCGATAGGTAACATAGTTTGAGTTCTAAATTTTTCGTACATTAATTAAGGGCATCATTATCTCTGATTATGATTAATTTGAATCACTTTTATCTGAATCCTTGTTATTATCTCAATTAATAAACTTAAGTTAGAAAGATAAGAATTTAAATTAGTCCTCGTGGGTTTGACACTCTTATTCACTCTTTATTACTTGATACGATCTAGTATACTTCATAGTATATTTGCACTTAATTTGCATGCATCAATATGCTTATATTAAACTTCTTGCTTGTAGTAACAAACATACATAATTATCATCATACCTTAGATATGGAACATACATCATGCATAGGCACGTACAAGTGACTTACACTTACTACACTTTGCCTTCATCTTTGCATCCTGACTTTTTTCGGAGTTACTTTATAATATTTTGGACTCTACTTTCTTTAAAAATTGTCATCTTGACTTTTCTTTCTTTATCAAAATACACTTTGAAAATTACCTTCATTTTCATTCTACTTTATATTATGACATATTTGATTTTAAGTTAGTTGACAAATCAAGTAACTATCATCACTTTGTAATATCCCTAACTTAAACATGTATGATTAGAATGTTATATTATGTTATTGATATGTGTTATGAAGATCATGTTAATACATAAGCTTCAATGATAATTATTGGACCCCGAAAAGTGATGGAAATTTGTTTAAGGCATGAAAATGTGATTTTTGAAAATGTGAGAATTTGGAAAAAATAAAGTTCCGGTAATTGTTCCTATATGTTAAATTATTCTAAAAGTTATTTTTAAGAATTTTTAGGAGGTGTTTGAGTTAGGTAAAAGGTAGACACAAAATTGAAAAATCTGTGAAATCGTGATTTTTGTTCTTGGGACAAAAATTTTTATTTCGATTCCTTGGTTATTTATTTTTTTAAATATTTTTTTTGAATCCAAATGGGGGTAGTTCCTTATTTACATGTAATGTCTCCATTTACTTAAATGGCATTACACGTGAATAAGCCATATACCAAGGGTATTTTTGGAAGAATGTCCTCCACCAACTCAAGTCGGATCCCCTTCCTCCTAATACTTATGCTTTACCTTTTACTATCGTTCTCTATTCTTTCATCACCATTGGCCGAATAGCAAAGGAAGAAGAAACCATACTACATGATTGAAGGAAATTAGAGAAAGAGAAGGGGCAACTAGAGTTTTAGATTTTGGTAAGTTCCTATTTCATTTTCTTTGGATTTTAACTACATAATTCCTAATTAGGGTGACTCTAAACCTTTCTCATCTATTCATTTTCGAATTTTACTTGACGATGGGGCAAAACTCATGTTGTTCATGGGTAAGATTAACCGTAGCCATGTTCAATTGGTTCCCAAATTTTTAGCTACATAATTGCATATCTTCGAGTGATCCAAAAATTATGAAATTTATTCTGATTGATCCTCTATAAGTCTACTTTCATTGAGCTTTGGAATCAATTAATATGATTTCTGTAGATAAAGTTATGCTCTTATCCTTAAGGTACTATCACTCTGTCCGCCAAAATTGCTACTTGAATTTGTAAATTATGTCTTAAATCTATTATGTCGTGTAATTATTTGATAATTTGGAGTTATAGACATTGATGTTAGGTTGGATTGGAAATTTGAATCACTAGAAAATGATATGTGTAGCGAAAGTTATAAATAATTTACCGAGCCTTACTCAGTCTGTCAGGAGGGAACTTAGGGCAGATTATGTTAGTATTGGTTAAATTTATTGTGCTCAGTACAAATAGATATAAATTCAAGTAATTTTATGAGTTGCACCTTAGGATGTCTAGTATCTAGGAAAATTAAAAGTACTAGAACAGGGAATGTTTATTATTTTATATAAATCATAAACGTAAGATTACTCAGTCTATCAGAACATAAAAACAACATAAAAGTTAGGCTGAATGTTGATTTTCATGGGAACAAACCATAATGGAATAAGATTTGAAACTTTTACAGATTAATGTCTATTTAATTTGAACTAAAAAAAATTGGAATTATGCCATTTGGTTATGTATACCAGAAGATATGGATTTTCTTTAGTATATGTGCAATCTGTCATAATATTAGGTCAATCCTTATGTTAAATAGTTACTTAAGTTATAAGAGTAAATACTTAAGGTTCATATACCTATGCAATTAATTATATTTCATGTGTGATATGATTGTGTTCATATCATAGTAGTAATGTGTTTCTTACTATTATTGTTATAGGAGTAGAAGAATAAAGTAGTGAACAAGGAAAGCAAAACATTTTGTTAGCCCTTATAAGTAAGTTGGTTTCTCCTACTCTATGTATTCACCTCTTTTGAATTCGGTGTGGCATTGACTGTGATATTATTGAATATGTTTTGGATATGTTATGAATTGATTTTGAGAAATGCAATTATGAAAAATATATCTGAATGATTGTATGATTGCACAGCAATTGTTATATGATGAATCATGCATTTGCATTGCATTGTATGATGGTTGGAGCTAAGTGCTACACGATGGGAGCCACCTCTAGAGTCCAATCCATCGTTCTGTTCCCTAATAATGGGATGAGATAGGTTGGAGCTAAGTGCCATGCGGAGCTAAGTGCCACATCGTGAGTTGTCACGATGGGAGCCACCTCTAGAATCCGTAGGGGCCACCTCTAGAATCCGTAGGAGGCACCTCTAGAGTCCATCTATCGTTATATGATTTGTTCCACGAAAGGAATCAGGTAGAATGGAGCTAAGTGCTACATCGCTGATCACGATGGGAGCCACCTCTAGAGTCCACCTACCGGCCAGTTGGTGATCTGTGCATACATATGAGAGTGTTGCATTGCATACACATGTTTGATATGTTTGAGTGACAATGAATGTAAATTGAGTGTAATGATTTTGGTTGGAATGTTATATCTGTATTTATTAAATGTGTGAAGATATTGATTTTGATATTATGATTAATGCGTGTATTTTTATGTTTCCCCGAATTTATTTGATGGTAACACATAGATTATGAGTTATCAATTTACTGAGCTACTATTTACTCACAGTGTTGTTGTACACTTTTTCAGATCAGTAGAACTTTTAGGATCGCAAGAAACAACTTTAGTAGAGTGTGGATTCTTTTTGCTGCTATGGTATTGAGAAGTCACGTGCCCAACCGCGCGCACTAGATATAAGACTTATATCTCTCATATTCCTCTGTTGGGATATAGAGAGAGTTTGATATGTGCTATGTATGAAAAGTAATTTTGTATCTTGTAAAATGTAAATCTTTCATGACTATGTAGTGGTGTAAACCCTAGGGTTGTTACATGCTCTGAATGATCAATATAAATTGTGTGGTTTGGCTATATGTGTTAACACTTTCTTGTATTATCTAGATGAGTTATGCATAATTTTTTTAAAATAATATGGAAATATATTTGAATCGTCTGTAATAAGTCACGAGCTCTGATTTAAACCACTGTTTAAATCGGGGTCATGACAGTTATGGTATCAGAGCAATAGGTCCTACCCTTTGTCAAATGTTGCATGATCTTGTCTAGGATGACATGGTTATGCTTTAAGTTTGTTTAAGTTCTAAGGCATTGTCCTACATTTATATAGGTCTAAGGAATGGCCTTTCATATTAGTAATTCAAAGTATACATTGTGCTTAGTTTAATTAGGATCATGACGACAAGAGGGGAGAGCTCATCCCAAAATCAAAATGCGGAACAAGATCCTCGGTTGGAGGGTGTTTTGCAAGTTTTGCAAGAAATGAGTAATATCATGAGGATGCAAAATGAACAGAATACGAGAAACAATGAACCTAGGGTTGAACAAGTTGAAGGTTGTCGTAAATGTATAGTGGAGCAGTTTAAGAAACTTGGTCCTCCTGTTTTCAAAGGTACTGCTGACCCAACTGATGCCAAGAGTTGGATAAACAAGTTAGAAAAGATATTTGCTGCTTTATGTTGTGAGGAGGCAGACAAGATAGTGTTTGTGGAGTTTATGCTTGAAGGTAATGCCGAGCACTGGTGGAAGGCAACTAAGCCTAGAGTTTTGGCTGACAACCCGAATTTAACGTGGAAGAAATTTGTTGAAGTTTTTCTTGCAAAATATTTTTCTGATTGTGCTCGGGACAAGAAGATGATTGAATTTCTCAAGCTGGAGAAGGGAAATATGACAGTGGATCAATATGAGGCAAAGTTTGCTGAACTATCAAGATTTGCTTCACACCTAGTGGCTGATGAAATGGAAAAGGCAAAGAAGTTTGAGAGAGGACTCAAGCCAACTATTATGAGTGACCTTGCCACACTCAAATTGCGAGTATATGAAGATGTGTATGAAAGGGCTCAATAGAGAAGGATTTACAAACATCTCAAACAAATCAAGAGGAAAACAAGAGAGAGAGAGAGAGGTCACACTTTTCAACACTTCAAGCCAAGAAATTTTGACTTTACGAAGAGAAGAAACAATGTGCCTTTCCGCAGACCTCAACAACCACAACCACAACGTTCCCAACAATGCAGATTGTGTGGGAATTCCCCTATAAATACCCATGTTATAGGATGACAGGAGGTTACTTTAAGTGTGGAAAAATGGGCCACTACATCAAAGATTGTCCGCTAATGCAACAACACCAACAACAACAACAAAATTACCCACTACAACAGCAACCACAACCACCAAATAGAACAATAGGAAAAGGGAAACAACTAATGGCACAAGGACAAGTTTATGCCTTGACTCAAAGGGATGCAGATGCTTCAAATTCAGTGATCACAAGTAATCTTCCTATCTGTGACACCATGGCACATACTTTGATAGATTCTTGCTCTACTTTAAGTCCAAAGTTTGCATGCCATCTGAAGACAAGAAGGAAACCATTGGGATACTGTTTGGCAATTAGAACTCCCGATGGCAATACTATATCTTCAGATTTAGTATACAAATGATGTGATGTTAGAGTTCAAGATAAGTCTTTGACTTCTAATCTGATTGTTTGTATATGCATGATTTTGATGTGATTTTGGGTATGGATTGGTTGTCCTCCCATCATGCTTGCCTTGATTGTCGAAAAAAATAGTTACATTTTCACCCCCTAATGAACAACCATTCGACATTATTGGAGAGAGGGCATCGAGTGGATGTTCTCTAATATCATATATACGTGCCAATAAGTTACTCAAGAAAGGTTGTGAAGGATTCTTAGCTTTCTTGGTTGAGAGCAAAAAGGAAGGAACAAGTTTGAATAATGTGCCCATTGTTAAGGAATTTCCAGATGTGTTCCTAGAGGAGTTGCCAGGGTTGTCTCCTAATAGGGAGATAGAGTTCTCTATTGATCTTCTCCCTGGAACGACTCCAATTTCTAGAGCACCCTATTGTATCGCCCCTGTAGAACTAAAAGAATTGAAAGGACAGCTTCAGGAATTTTTAAATAAGGTATTTATTCAGCCAAGTGTATCACCTTGGAGAGCTCCGGTGTTATTTGTTAAGAAGAAAGATGGGTCTCTCAGGTTGTGTATTGATTATAGACAGTTGAATCAGGTGACGGTGAAAAATAAATATCCTCTACCAAGAATAGATGATTTGTTTGATCAACTACAAGGTGCCTCGGTATTCTCCGAGATCGATCTCAAATCTGGATACCATCAACTTAAAATTAAGGAAGACGATATTTCGAAAACTGCATTCAGAACACGATACGGCCATTATGAGTTCTTGGTAACGCCATTTGGGTTAACTAATGCACCGGCTACTTTCATGGATATGATGAATAGAGTATTCAACCCATTCTTGGATCAGTTTGTGATCATTTTCATCGATGATATTCTGATATATTCCAAAAGCCAAGAAGAACATGAAGAACACTTGAAGACTATTCTGCAAACGCTCAGGGAACAAAAGTTATATGCCAAGTTTAGCAAGTGTGAATTTTGGCTTGACAAGGTTGTGTTCTTAGGTCATGTTGTATCCAAAGAAGGGATATCAGTTGATCCATCCAAAATTGAGGCTGTAATTAATTGGGAGTGGCCAACTACTATTACTGAAGTCAAAAGTTTCTTGGGGTTAGCTGGGTATTATAGAAGATTTGTTGAAGGGTTTTCTTCTATTGCCACTCCTCTCACAAAGTTAACACGCAAGAGTACAAAATTTATATGGTCAGACGATGTGAGAGAAGTTTTCAGGAACTCAAGAAGAGACTTACAAGCGCTCTTGTCTTAACAATTCCATCCGACACCGATGGATTTGTTATATATAGTGATGCCTCTCGGTAGGGCTTTGGGTTGTGTTTTAATGCAAAATGGTTGAGTGGTCGCGTATGCATGAAGACAATTGAAAGATTATGAGCAAAATTATCCTACACATGATTTGGAGCTTGCTGCCATAATTTTTGCACTGAAAATCTGGAGGCATTATTTGTATGGAGCAACGTTTGAAATATTTACCGACCACAAAAGTTTGAAATACTTGTTTTCATAGAAAGAATTAAATATGAGATAGAAGATGGATGGATTTGTTAAAAGACTACAACTGTTCTATTCAATATCATCTAGGCAAGGCGAATATAGTAGCAGATGCATTGTGTAGAAATTAAGTCAGACTTCTTAGCTAACATGATGGTTAGCGAATGGAAGCTCTTGGAAGAATTAAGGGATTTAGGTTTCAAATTTATAGAGAAGACTCCTAGTGGAATTTTGGCTACAATGAAGGTGGAACCCACATTGATACGAAGGTTCAAAGAAGCTTAGCAAAAGGATCCTAAGTTATTAGCATTGCAAACTACAAGAAAAGGAGAACAAAATCTAGACTTTCAGATGCATAAAGATGGGATACTAAGGTGTGGAAACAGGATTTGCGTTCCTAACGATGTTGAGTTACAAAAAGTGATTTTAGAACAGGCACATCGAACATCTTATAGTGTGCATTCAGGAAATACTAAAATGTACTAGAACCTGAAGATGCATTATTGGTGGAGTGACATGAAGAAGGATATTGCTGAATTTGTATTAAAATGTTTGACATGTCAACAAATTAAAGCAGAGCATAAGAAACTTGGAGGTACATTACAATCACTTCCTATTCCTTAGTGGAAATGGGGAGATGTAAACATGGATTTTATCCAAGGACTAGTAAAGGACACAATGCAATATGGGTGATAGTGGATCGATTAACAAAATCGGCTCACTTTATACCTATTCGGATGGACTATTCCTTGAACAAGTTGGCACAAATTTATATTCAGGAGATTGTTCGATTACATGGAGTTCCAACTAGTATTACCTCTGATCGAGACCCTCGTTTCACATCACATTTTTGGACGGCATTACAAGTAGCTTTGGGCACAAAACTACAATTTAGTTATGCTTTTCATCCTTAAACGGATGGACAATTGGAAAGGACTATTCAGACCCTAGAAGATATGCTTCATGCATGTGTTTTGGACTTTGGAGGGAATTGGGATGATCATATAGCTCTTGCAGAATTCACTTATAACAATAGCTATCATAGTAATATCGAAATGGCACCATATGAGGCATTATATGGAAGAAGTTGCAGGTCTCCTATTTGCTGGGAAGAAATTGGTGAGAAACAATTAACAGGTCTAGTATTAGTTCAAACCACTACCGAAAAGATCAAAGTTGTTCAAGAAAAGCTTAAAGTGACACAGAATAGACAAAAGAGTTATGCTGATAATCGTCGAAGACCTCTTCAGTTTCAGCAAGGAGATCATGTATTCTTAAAGGCATCACCATCAAAAGGTGTCACAAGATTCGGAAAGAAAGGAAAGCTAAGTCCGCGATACATAAGACCATTTGAAATACTCAAGCTAGTTGGACCAGTTGCTTATCGTTTGGCCCTACCTCTTCATATGGAAAATGTGCATGATGTATTCCACGTATCTTTGCTACAAAAATATGAGACAGATCCATCACATGTAATTGAATATGAGCCCATTGACTAGAAGGATGACATGTCATATATCGAACAACCGATACATATTTTGGATCGAAAGGAACAAGTGCTCCAGTCTAAAAGGATCCCTTTGGTGAAGGTCTTGTGGCAACATCATAATGTTGAAGAAGCCACATGGGAGACTGAGCAAGATATGCGTGAGCGATATCCGTATTTGTTTGGTCAATAAGGTACGTCAAATTTCGATGGTGAATTTTTTTTAAAGGGGGTAGAATGTAATATCCCTAACTTAAACATGTATGATTAGAATGTTATATTATGTTATTGATATGTGTTATGAAGATCATGCTAAGACAAGCTTCAATGATAGTTATTGGAGCCCGAAAAGTGATGGAAATTTGTTTAAGGCATGAAAATGTGATTTTCGAAAATGTGAGAATTTGGAAAAAATAAAGTCCCGATAATTGTTTCTATATGTTAAATTATTCTAAAGTGATTTTTAAGAATTTTTTAGGAGGTGTTTGAGTTAGGTAAAAGGTAGACACAAATGAGAAAAAATTGTGAAATCCTGATTTTTATTCTTCGGACAAAAAATTAGATTTCGATTCCTTGGTTATTTATTTTTCTAAATATTTTATTTGAATCCAAATGGGGGTAGTTCCTTATTTACATGTAATGTCTTAAGTAAATGAATAAATAAATGAAAAATGCAAAAGCCATTTACTTATCCTTTTACTATTTACTATCTTTCTCTGTTCTTTCACCACCCTTGGCCGAATGGCAAAGGAAGAAGAAACCATACTACATGATTGAAGGAAATTAGAGAAAGAGAAGGTGAAACTAGGGTTTTAGATTTTGGTAAGTTTCTATTTCATTTTCTTTGGATTTTAACTACATAATTCCTATTTAAGGTGACTTTGAACCTTTCTCATCTATTCATCTTTGGATTTTACTTGAACATGGGGCAAAACTCATGTTGTTCATGGGTAAGATTAACCCTAGTCATGTTCAATTGATTCTCGATTTTTTAGCTACATAATTCCATACCTTCGAGTGATCCAAAAATTATGAAATTTATTCTTATTGATCCTCTATGATCTACTTTCATTGAGCTTTGGAATCAAGTTAATATGAATTTTGTAGATAAAGTCATGCTCTTATCTTTATGGTACTATCACTCTGTTCGCCGAAATTTCTATCCGAATTTGTAAATTATGTCTTAAATCTAATATGTGGTATAATTATTTTATATTTTAGGGTGTTATAGACATTGATGTTAGGTTTCATTTAAAATTTGAATCACTAGAAAATGATATGTATAGCAAAGTTATAAATAATTTTCCGAGCTTTACCTTACGATGCCTACTATTTAAAATTAAAAGTATTAGAACAGGGAATTTTATTATTTTACATAAATTATAAAAGTAATGTTACTCAGTTTGTCAGAACATAGAAACAACATAAAAGTGAGATTGAATGTTAATTTCGTGGGAATAAACCATAATGGAATAAGATTTGAAACTTTTATAGATTAATGTCCTATAATTTGGAACTAAAAAAAATTAGAATGATGTCATTTGGTTATGTATACCAGAAGATATGGACTTTCCTTACTATGTGTGCAATTTGTCATAGGTCAATCCATATGTTAAATAGTTACTTAAGTTATAAGAATAAATACTTACGGTTCATGTACCTATGCAATTAATTATGTTTCATGTGTGATAGGATTGTGTTCAGATCATAGTGGTAATGTGTTTCTTACTATTATTGTTATTGGAGTAGAAGAGTAAAGTGGTGAACATGGAAAGGAAAACATTTTGTTAGCCCTTATAGGTAAGTTGGTTTCTCCTACTCTATGTGTTCACCTCTTTTGAATTCGGTGTGACATTGACTATGATATTATTGAATATGTTTTCGATATGTTATGAATTGATCTCGAGAAATGCAATTATGAAAAGTATATCTGAATGATTGTATGATTACAGATTTGAAAAGTATGTGATATGATGTGAATGAGTTACCAGAAGTGCAATCTTGTTCGATTTGAAATAGTGTTTGATATGATTCATCTTCTGATATTGAAATGCAATTGTTATATGATGAATCATGCATTTGCATTACATTGTATGATGGTTGGAGCTAAGTGCTACATCATCACGATGGGAGCCACCTCTAGAGTTCAATTCATCATGTTGTTTCAAAATAATGGGATGAGATAGGCTGGAGCTAAGTGCCATGCGGAGCTAAGTGCCATGCGGAGCTAAGTGCCACATCATGAGCAGTCATGATGGGGTCACCTCTAGAATCCATAAGGGCCATCTCTAGAGTCCACCTATCGTTATATGATTTGTTCCCCGAAAGGGATGAGGTAGAATAGAGCTAAGTGTTACATCGTTGATCACGATGGGAGCCACCTCTAGAGTCCACCTACTGACCACTGGCCAGTTGGTGATTCGTGCATACATATGAGAGTGTTGCATTGCATACACATATTAGATATGTTTGAGTGACAATGAATGTAAATTGAGTGTAATGATTTTGATTGGAATGTTATATATGTATTTATACAATGTGTGAAGATATTGATTTTGATATTATGATTAATGCATGTATTTTTATGTTTCCCCAAATTTATTTGACAGTAACACATAGCTTATGAATTATCAACTTACTGAGCTATTATTTGCTCACAGTGTTGTTGTACACTTTTTTAGATTAGTAGAACTTTGGGGATTGCGAGAGACAACGTTAGCAGGGTGTGGATTCTTTTTACTGCTAAGGTATCGAGAAGTCACGTGCCCCACCGTGCTCACTAGATAGAAGAATTGTAGCTCTCATATTCCTTTGTTGGGATATAGAGAGAGTTTGATATGTGCTATGTATGAAAAGTAATTTTGTATCTTGTAAAATGTAAATCTTTCATGACTATGTGGTTGTGTAAATCCTAGGGTTGTTACATGCTCTGAATAATCAATATAAACTGCGTGGTTTGGCTATATGTGTTATCACTTTCTTGTATTATCTAGAGGAGTTATGCACAATTTTTTTTAAAAAAACTATGGAAAAATATTTGATCGTCCGTAATAAGTCACGAGCTCTGATTTAAACCACTGTTTAAATCGGGGTCGTGACACACTTAGGCTAGCTAGGCCTTGAAGATGCAATGCGCTCTTTACCCAAAGGCACTCAGGAAGACACATACCATTGGAAGGCATGAGAACTTTCATCCTGAAAAATACATATACATAAACAGTAAGAACTTTATTTTTCAACTTTACTTAACTTAATGTTATTAGAGATTACATCCACATGTGAGAATGCATTTCTTTTTTCTTCACTCGAGTAGATATTTTTAAAGATGGAAAATTAAACAGAGAACATAACAATCATAAATAGCAAATTAAACTATAGCAAAATTATATATGGGTAAATCCTATCACGAGTATTGATAAAATATTAATATTTAGTATTTGAGCAGAAATATTAATTGTCAAGTGTTACCTCAATTGATAATAAAATAACATGTCAACTAATACATTTTTGGGGCCAATATCTTACTTATACGTAATATTAAATGATTATCACCATCACAACCTTATATGTTATTAATTCAAATATTAAGTTACTTTGGGATGCCTAATTTTTAATTAGTAGAATGTAGGTCACTTTTTATATTTTGAATAAAAAATATACAAAAAGGATACTTGGGTAACATATTGTACAATAATAATATATTTTAAAATATATACAAATTAACATACTTATTCTTCATTTTTATCACAAAACAATGATAAAGCATAAATTAATTCATGAATAGTATTTGGATAATTATCCATGATAAATCATAAGTATCCATGTTAGGATAACAATTATATTCATGCATGATGTGGAGGATGATGTGAACAAAAAAAAATAATCATCCATATTAATCAATAGATAATATAAATATTAATCAAATATATTTTCAAGAAATAAAAATATAATATTCTAATCCTTCGAATGAAAAAAGTTAACGATGTTTTCAATCTCCTTAATCATCATGATCTCTTCACTTCATTTAAAATATAATATTTTAATACAAAAATCAAATAACCCAATATGATCGAGCGAATGAAGTTCTTGCATGAACATATTTAGAAAAAAATGAACGACATGTCAAAAAAGAAAAGAAAATGAAGAATGTGTTCACACCAAAAAATAAACTTTCCTAATCATTCAATGTATAAGCTCTGATACAAATTGAAAGCACCGAAGTAAGAAAATTAGATCAAAAGATCAAATCATGACTGTAACGCTCCCAAATCGCACCCCGTCACGTGATAGAATATGCTTCGAGGACGCTAAGGATCATCTTTACGTGTACATCATATTGACCAAAAATAAGACTTTGACTAGTCAACTCAACATCATATAAAGCGAAAGATAAATCATCATTAAATAATACTAAAGAGAGTACAATATCATAAGATGCAGAGAACTTGATATGAGTCCGATGGAAGCTAATACATCAAACTAATATATGAAAAGGAAATCTATCCGATAATTTAAAAAACTCAAGACACCCATGTGCAGCCACCTATGAGCATAATTGGTCACCGTTGGCCACCTTCATCATTCTAACCTAGTCCTGCATTTAAGAACATGCAGGGGAGAAACCTTCATATGAGTTTTACAACTCAGTATGGAAGTAAGATAAAGACAATCATAAAATCATGATACTAGACAAGAATCATATAGACATCATCATCATCATGTATGGAATAAAACTATGAATATAAAAGATTCATAAATCAAAGTGTCATCTTCTTCAGATCATAAGATTAAGGATCAAATTAGATCATATTAAATCATCATAAAAATGGCAAGTGTCATGGTGAGGTCATCATCATGTAAATGATCTTGAGAATCATTATGACTGTAGAGACTAATAACCATGAAATGAATCATCTTTGTTGGAGCATATTAATAACAGATTAGGAGATCATGAAAGGATCATCATAAGAGTGGCAAAAATCAATAATCATCATAAAGAGATTTCATTATTAATATACGTCATCTTCTTCATCATCTTATTATTCATCTTTGACTTATTTGAGGTATATTTCAACCCACGATGGGTGGGTAGGGGGAGGGGCGCTACCTCAACCTGTTCATCATCATCATAACTGGCAAAACTAGTCTATAACTTACCATAGTTAGCCCATAACTGACCGGAGTCAGTCAGCCCATACCTAGTCATCACCAGTCCATCATAATAAGAGCTCTCCATTTAATATTTTTTGTCTTTTATCTTGTAGCTTTTAATTTATCTTTATTAGGACTCAAAGTATGATCATGATTTATGTCATCATAAAAGAGAATCAAAGTCATAATAATCAAGGGTCTAAATCGACATCATCGCATAAAATTTAATCATCCGTAGAAGATAGGATCATGGAGAGAAATCATAGGTGCATAATATCATCATCATAAATAGATTAGCATTGATGGATATGAATTAGTGTCATCACCGATATGATTGGATCTAAATTAGGCCATCAAAATAAGATTATAAGATCATGGGGCATGTAGATCATCATCATTAGTAAAGGCATAAATAACATAATCATCATCACGACTTAGATTAGGATTAACCACATGAATTAGGAATCAAAACATCATAAAAATAATCTAAACAACATTGGAACCCAGGCCGAGTCAAGTAGAACCCGGGCCGAGTTCATCGGACATTGTTCATGGAAAATCTAGGGTAAACATGGGCCGGTCATCTTCAATCCAGTCTGGGTTCGTCCGGTTGCTGAGCTCAAGGAGCGTCGGCAATGGCGGATCCGAGCCGAGTTCCGGCGAAATCAGTCCAGGCACATCATAATTCGGGCTGGGAACGGAGGAACCTAAGTCGGGTTCGTCTTGTGGAGAAAGACTTTGTCGCGTAGTACATTTTCCGATCAACTTTCTGGCGATGGTCGACATCAATAATCATCATAGTACTATAACTAGGGATCAAGTAGAGCATACTTCAAGCCTAAAATCAAGATTCTATGACGAATCTACTCTAGTTCCATACCTTGTGAAGTTTTCATTAAAACCTCACATTCCTCTTTTTCTTCCTCTTCCTCTTCTTCTTCCTCTTACATGGTTCGTTCCCTCGGACCCGGGGCATGCTCGTTGTCATCCTTACCCTCTGTCGTGCTCTAGTTGGAAGTTCTCCTACACATGCTGGTGCCCTCAAATTTATGAGGGAAGAATTTTGTGGGTTGGTTTTATAGAGAAGAGATAAAATTTCAGTTTGTGGCAAACTCCTTTTTCTTTTCTATATTCTTTTTGTCCTTTTTGTCTGTTTCGGTTTCTTCTTATCTCTTTTTTCCTAACCGTGTTGGGCTTTACAAGAAGGAAACTTCTTGATCATTCGTCCATCTTCCACTTGGAAAGGAATTTGTTCAACATTGTTCCATCTTCGTCATCTACCATAATATACCTTAGGGAAAAAGTCCTTTCATCATATAAAATTTTCTTTCATCTTTTCCTTCATCATATGGTTCATCTTTCCATTTTGTCCTTAGTATAATTGGAAATAAAATATACTTCAGCCAACACAATAATGTGTTGCTATCTAAATCATCCATATGTCAATTAGAAAATTGCCTCATACGAGGTTGTAAACTCTTTTTTAAATAGGTCATAACAATCCTCTTTTTATCTTTTATCGTGCTTAATCTAACATCCTAACTTTTGGTCACAAGGGAATTGAAGGAAATATGCTATGACATCATTTGGGTCGATTTTGGTTTCCGATCGAATCAATAATTTGGAACAAATGCCTTCTTGGGTAAGTGCAACCTTTAATGCAACTTTATCATTTGTTTTATAGATCTATCCATCTCCGTCTTTACTAGCATAAAATTTCTATAATGCTGAGTTGTCTTCGTCCTGTTCAACTTTCTTGGCATGTTCACTTTATCTATTCTAACTCTTTGGCATTTAGATACTTTCTTTCATTTACCTCATTCCACATGTACCTACCTCATTCCCACATATAGGTAAGTGGTATAGTACCCAATACAGGGTCTCGAAGGACATCTTGCAAATGAAATAATCATCCTTAACAATAGAAGTCATCATCAAGAACCATGACATCGAATCGATAAGCATCGGTGGGTGAAATACAAAACATTATCTCATGATAAATTCCATAAAAGTGATAATCATAATCATGAATATATCTCATGATCATCGTTGATCCTAAGATTAAGAGTAATCAAGATAACATATGATGTGGTCAATTATATAACTACCCGACATCATAAGTAAAAATCAAGGAGATTACTTATTTGACATCATAAGATAGACTATCATCATCGTAGGATTATTCCTTAATTTATAGGATGGTCATAATGTAAATCATCATGTAGATCGCTAAGATCAACAATGGCATAGCTTAGTATGGTAAAAGAAAATTATCATGAGGGTCAATAAGGTCAGTAGTGTCATAAGGCACATCGATTTACAAAATCGATGATCGCCATAGAAGAATCAATAGTGTCATCGGACATAATCTATAGTCATTTATAGTCATCATCCTTAAGGGATATAACTGATCATAAATCATATAATCATTATACATGATCATAAGGATCATTAGGATTAGCATTTCTCATCATTAGATAAATTGTCATCCTAAGTAAGGCCATCTTTATATAGAATTATTAACGTCGTGCATCATCTTTTCATAAGGTTTCTGGTGCTCTATCTTTTTCATATTGACATACTAGGTACTTAGAATATAGTTTTGTATCTTCATATTTCATGTCATTGGTATTTGTTAATCCATATACATCTTTGTACTTACCAAATGGATCGCAACCCAAACTTTTGGTTACGTCCTTCTATTTTCTTGTGCTTCCCAAATGGATCGCAACCCAGACTTATAATATTTATTTAATACTTCTCCTTGTAAGAGTTATTCCTAAATGAATCGCAACCTAGACTTATAACATTCATCTAACACTTATCCTTAAGGGATTCATTGTTTGAGTTCTACATACGCAGCCTCGTGAAGCCTAGCGAACCTTACCACTTGTGTCTGAGTGCATGTGTAACCGAGTTCATTTTAGCAAAATGGTACTTCATGGAGAACTCTGAATCTTTCAAGAACTTCATATTATCTTCATGGTCACATACCATGGTGCCGTTAAAAGAACACATACTTAAGACTCTTTTTCTTTATAATCACATCAAACTTTTCTAAATAACTCTATGCATAGCTCATACATCGTGAGGTCCATATAAGTTTGAGGGGTGTTCATTAGTCCAGTGGCATCACTAAATTCATAGTGATTATACATCGACATAAAAACTATCCTCATCATATCTTCTTCACCAATCCGAAGCTGTTGGTACTCGTTTCATAGGTCAACTTTGGACAACATCCTGGCCTTAAATAGGTCATCTCTATATAGTAATAGACACTTGTGTCTTAATGGTTGCCTTGTTTAACATCTTGTATCTATCTCTAAATTCATAGTCATTCTTCTTCTCTACAAAAGAGGAGGAACATCTAAAAATGAGACACTCGGTCTCATAAACCCCTTGTCTTAAAGTTACTAAATTTGCCTCTTCAGTTCATGTGTCATAGGGCGTTTGAAATTAGGGTCATGCTTGAAAGAAAGTCGATATGACACTCAACTTCTAAGTTTAGTTTTTAGTTCACTTGGGTATTGGTACTATCTTCTTCTTCTTGCATAATACTTATACATCTTAGAAGAAAAATTGATTGATACTAAAAATCACATCATAATCCTCTTAGGAATTTCTAACTGATATGAAGAAAAGATCTTATCTTCAATCGTTGGTACCACTAGGACGTACTATATGATATGAAATTATTTCCATAGGGTAATCATCCTTAAAGTTAGCTTATGTCATACAATAATCAATAGGCTCACTAAGAGTGTTGTCCATCATCATAGTAATGACATAATTTGATAAGATTGGTAATGGAATCATGTTCATCATCTTTATAATATCAATCTAGATGAGTAACATTTCCTATATCTTATGTTTGATATGACTTTTCCTAAACCTCATTATGGAAGGATTTTTCTTGATAACATGAACAATGGTATAGATGAGGTCACGTATGAGATCAATAATAAAGATTTGATCAAATCATCATTGGATCGCTACTTCATCATCTTAGCATGATGGACAATTAAAGTGTGACATGAATATGAATAAATAATATGGAAGATAAATGTTGGCATGTCAATTGTCACATTATTTTAGGTTCATACAATATGTCATCATTGGTTATCATCATCAAAATCATTATTGGCCTAGCCAAATTTCATGAATTAGGAGTTGACATTATAATCATATAACTTAAATAAGGATAAACTTACTTCATATGACTTTAGGTGGTGCAGTGACTACTCATGACTCTTGCACTTGGACCATGACATCATAGGATAGTAGGACATGAGAATGCCTTGACGTTAGGCTCTAATATCTTTGACTTATTTGATGTATATTTTAACCCACGAGGAGGCCTGCCTCAACTCATCCATCATCATCATCATCATCATCATAACTGGCAAAGCCAATTCATAACTGACTGTAGTCAGCCCATTACTGAGTGAAGTCAGTCCATAACTAACTGGAGTTAGCCCATACCAAGTCGTCACTAGTCCATCATAATAATATCTCTCCATTTAACATTTTTTGTCTTTTATTTTTGAAGCTTTTAATTTATCTTTATTAGGACTCGAAGTATGATAAGAATTTATGTCATCATAAAAGAGAATCAAAGGATCATAATAATCTGGGTCCAAACCATCATCATCGCATAAGATTTAATCAACACTAGAAGATATGATCATGGAGAGAAATCAGAGGTGCATAAACATATTGATCATCATCATCATAAATAGATTAGCATTGATGGATATGAATCAGTGTCATCACCGATATGATTGGATCTAAATTAAGTCATCAAAATAAGATCATAAGATCATGGGCTATGTAGGTCATCATCATTAGTAAAGGCATAAATAACATAATCATCGTCATGGCTTAGATTAGGATTAAACACATGAATCAGAGATCAAAAGATCATAAAAATCATTTAAACATCATCGGAACCCAGGCCGAGTCAGGTAGAACCTGGGCCGAGTTCATCGGACATTGTTCATGGAAAATCTAGGGTAAACTCGAGCCGAGTCATCTTCAACTAGTCCGGGTTCGTCCAGTTGTAGAGCTCGAAGAGCGTCGACAATGGCGGATCGGGGCCGAGTTTCGGCGAACTTGATCCGAGCACATCATAATCCGGTCCACTTATACATGCAGATTCCTGAAAAGTTTGTAACACTACACAATTTATCTATATTTTTATTAAAAGAACTAGGATGATATAAATACTCAAAAAGTGGGTAAAAGAATAAAAATATAAGTTTCATATTGTTAAATTGCAACCTAAATAAAAAAAATCATGTGTTTATCCTAACAAAAAACGAGCAGGAAATCCAAGTCATCAACTACATATATAGCTATATTTTAATAATTTCTAGTAAAATGAAAGGAAAAGATGGTGGTCCATTCATATTTAGATGTTATCAAGGACTTACGTGCTTCAAATGGGAAGCGCTTGATAAGTTCACTAAATACCTAAAACTTAAGTGGATGAAAGTATCATGTTGTCATACAGAATATAAGAAAAAGCAAAGGTGAATTTGTCGACTTATATGATTAGCTAGTTTGAATTTAAAATTGAAATATCTCATTTTTGTTTTTTAAATCACAAATTCTTTTCATAAGCATAGCTAAAAGGGAAGCAAATCAAATGGGAGCATATGTTTGAAAATTTCCATGTTATGTTATAATCAAGAGAAAAAATATTATGTTATAAGACCATAAGACTAGAGGAAAACATACGAGAAGGTTTGTTGTGTGTTAATTTTTATAGACTTAAAATCTTACCAAAGATTTCATAAAGATAACAAAATATAAAACTGAGATATGCTCACATAATATTAAGTGCCATTAAGGGTAATATTGGATCAGATCAAATTTGAATCAAATCGGATTAACCCAAAAAAGATCGAACAAAGTCATGGAGTTGGATTGGCTCATGTCTTGGGTTGACTTTTGAGTAGGATTAAAACATATAAGTTTAAAATCAAAGTACGTTCACTATTGTTAAATAATTATTAAAACATAAGAACATATAATAGTACTAATCCAAATAAATAAGGTTTTATGGATAAATAATAAATATTATTTAGTATTTAAATAAATAATATGGAATAATAATTAATATTAATAATTTTGGGTCCACTAGGTCACATGTTAAGCAATGTTATATACCCGTTATGGCCATCGGTCCAAATTATCCAGCGAGTCAGGCCGAACTTGTTGGAGTGGGTCGAACCAAATGTTCAGACCGAATAATATAAATTATTAAAAAAATAAAATAAATTAAAGTGATTATTGTAAGATTGTTAATATGTAATATCTTATTTAAAAAAATATAAAAGAAAATAAAATTATTTAAATAAAATAATATAATAAAGTAAACATAAACTAAATCATCAATTGATATTTGCTAAATAAAAATAGTTGTGAGGTAGTAATAAATAAATAAAATATATAGACAAAATTTTACATATGAGATAATGAAGGACGTTAAAACATAAATTTCAAGATAATAATAAATAATATTTCTTTTTTATGTTTCAATTTTTTTACATTTTGAGATTGACTCATTTTGACCCGATCGGATCGGTCAAACTCATTTAGTCGGTTGGTTGAACTCGAGTTTGATCGGGTCAAAATGAGTCAATCCATGGTTGAATTTTGGATGACCCACGGACTATTTTATTGCCCAGATACCGATTCAACCAATTCGACCGACCGGATCTAGTCAAGTTTTAAAAGATTGGTATGAAAGTCGTAGGATTGTAGTTTTGGTGGGATTTGGACTCGAAAGTTTTTGGATGGGTCATATTGGTCGAATCGGTTGCTCGGATGACTTGTAAGTATCATAGTTTTTTTTCAATTGAAAAAAGAGAAAATACTACCTTTTTATTTGGATTTAATGGGGTGCTCCCAACTTAAGTCAGGAGCACCCTGGTCCCAAGATCTCAAGCGTCCGGATACATCATTAATGGCTCAGATCGTTAGCGTGATTACGCCCATCCAATTCACGATCGACGGCTCAGATGCCCACATTTTTTTTCCATTTTTTCCCATTAATCCTATGCACGCTTCTCATTTTCTCAGTCTGCTTCCCCCCGTCTCTCTCCTCGCCACGTCTTTTGCACACCCTCGCCGTTGGCCGCCCCTGCCCCCTTCACGATCCTCACACTGATACCCCCCACGACGCTCGATCTCGCCCCCCAACGCTGACGACGGACCAGATCAGCGTGACCTCTGGCTAGATCCATCGAACCTCATCGATCTTCGACCAGATCTCGCAGAGTGGCGGTTCCCCGGCCAGATCCATGAACCTCGCTGATCTCTGGCCAGATCTCGTGCAAAGGCAGTCCCCCAGCCAGATTTGTGTGACCTCCGGCCATATCTGTTGAACCTCGCCGATCTCCGGCCAGATCTCGTGTAGTGGCGATCCCCCGGCAAGATCTGCGCGACCTCCGGTCAGATCCATCGAACCTCGTCGATCTCCAGCCAGATCTCGTGCAGCAGCAGTCCCCCGGCCAGATCTGTGCGACTTCCGGCCAGATCCGTCGAACTTTGTCGATCTCCAGCCATATCTCATGCAGCAGCGGTCCCCGGGGCCAGATCCATGTGCAACAAAGACCTCCGGCCACATCTGCGTGCAGCGGTGGTCCCCGCGGCTAGGTCTGCATGTAGCTCTGAACCTCGGTGACCTTGAGCACCCATGTCAAGCCTCTGCAACCCCCCGACGACCTTGAGCACCCACGCCAAGCCATGGTGATCCCCCTCATGCCGAGCTTCATCATCGACCGTGAGCATGGTGCGACCCCCACCGATCTCCGTGTGTCGCCATGCCTGCCTCCGAGCTTCAACGTCGACCTCAAGCACGTTGTGACCCCCTCACGCTGCCGACCTCGCAGAGCTGTGACACACGGAGATCGGTGGGGGTCACTGCTGTGCGGCCCCCTCCCTGTCCACTCCCCTTCCGAACTCCTCTGCCAAGCGCCGATGAACAGCCCCGCCGATGAGCCACACCGAGCACCGCCGACCCTCACACGCTTTAATCCATGTTTTAAATATCTTAATCTTGTAATTTTATTTGTAATTATTTTGTTTCTATTTTTTTTGAATTATTAGTGATTGTGGCACTTTGTGGGTCTTGTGTGCTGGTTATGTGAATGGAATGAATCTCTTGTAAATAATTAATGATTGTGGTACTTTCTGGCAATTACACACTTTGTCCGCATCCTCCGATAATTCAAATTTCGGTTTACCTCAGTGTTTATGTTCTTAATCACTTATGTGAACTTGTTGCAAAAAATAATCAGTTTAATTTGACAAGGAAAACACAATCAGAAGCTATTTGATTTCTAACCCTAAGCTATTCGAAAGACTAATCTAGCCATCCTCATCGTTTTGGGAGCATTGCACAAATGCCGACGAAAAAACCCCCTCAATGTTTTGATGTTCGATCTATCGATGTTTATAACCAATTTACAACATGAATTAACAACAAAATTTTTACAAAAGTGTAACTAATCACAGGGATCAACAAAAGTTTAACTAGTTAACTAGATTACAACATCGATTAAACAACAAAAATTTACAGGGTGAAGGATTAACAACAGCATGTATTAACAATGAGACGGCAGAGTCGCTGTGTGCAGTCCGTCATCATAATTTACCACCCTAACCAACCCTAGTTTTTTACTCTTTTTAGTCGGACGCTTATGCCTTTCTCGATGCATCGTCTCAGGAGCGGATGAAAGGCTTTACTTGGAGAAATAGAGGGAACATGTATTACACGTGCAAAGTTTAAGAATGTGCCACATGAATATACTACGATAGTAGGTATTGAAGAATCCATACATGAAATTTTAGATTTGCAATTGGCTCCCCTAAGGGAGCCTGAGCAGGCTTTTCCCGACCCCTTCCCGGGAGCATTGGGAAATCCTTGACCCAATCTTGAGCAGGGGCCGCCCTTTTCATTGAGAAATTTCTTTACAATCAATGACAAATCATGATTGCCATCCACATATGGGACTCCCACGATATTTGACGTGGGATGAGGGATAGGTCTCTTGCTTTGAAAGGCCGGCCCGGCCCTTCGGTGGGGGTCGCCGCTGTGGGGGGTCAACGATTGTGTGTGGTCGGGGCGTGAGGAGGTCGGTGGGGGGTCATCGCTGTGCGGGGTCGATGGAGTGCGGTCAACATGGGTGGTCGGTAGAGTGAGTGCGAGTGTGATTTGCAAGGTCGCGGCTGTTTGCAGTCGCCGACGTGAGGGGTCTCCGTGGTCGCGGCATGCTTGGTTGGCGACATGAGGGGGTCGCTGCATGCTCGAGGTCGGTGGCGAAGCTCAGAGGTGGGCTGCACAAGATCTGGCCAGAGATCGACGAGGTTCGATGGATATGGACGGAGGTCGCGCAGATCTGGCCGGGGGACCGCCGCTGTGATGCACGGAAAAATCATGCATTATTTTGGGTCATTTGATTAACACTTTATAATGTTTTTATGTTTAGAAAGGGGGAGTTTTGATTTGTTTTCATATAATTTCATTAAGATTTTATTTCTACCTAAATCTGGATATTATTCATGGCAGGATATGAGAAAATGTCGAAGAAAAGGCCTAAAACAGCTCAGAAGACTATCACGACCGTAACAATTATTTTCATGGCCGTGACAGAAGATTCTGCAGGCAACAATTTGACTAAGGCACTGTCACGGCCGTGACAGACAATTTCCAGCAGAAAATTTGGCTAAGTATTTTTCAGCCTTTTCAGCTTTCTGTCACGGCCGTGACGGTGGTCTGTTAGGCCATTTTAAAGCCATTTTATCCAATTTTTTTATATATTTTCGGTTTCTTTCCTTGGGGGATGAGAAAACCTATAAAAGGAGGCAGAAGAGGGCTTGGAAAAGCATCTCTGGAGCATAATTTTAAAGCCTAAAAAGAGGAAAAGATCGAGGACAACAGCGAAGTTCTGTCGGAAACTCGAGAGAGGACGTGCTTAGCCTATGCCAGAGTTCTTCGTTTTCTTTTCCCAATCTTTTACATTAGATTTGATGTTATTATTCTCAGATTTATTCCTTCATTAGGGTCATCCTAGTTGAACCCTATTTATGTATTGGAACCTTTCTTGATATTAGTTCGATTTGAATATTTAATAGCATTGCAATTTCATGTTTAATGCTTTCCTTTAATTCCATGATTTATGATTTGATTGCTATCTGAGAATAAGTGATTATTTTCATAATAGTTTCTAGAGATTGAACTTATTTATTGCATGCCACAATTAGGGAAATCGAAAGAGACATAATTCGTGTAGTTTTGACTTGAGAAAGCCCTTAATATTAATTCCGATTGAATGCATTTTATGATTTAATTAAGTAAATTAAAAACCGAAATGATTGATTTATTTTAATTATTCATAAGATAGTAGTTAAAGCCTGAAATATTGGTTAACTAAATTTGGGAATTCACTTTGTTATCGATTCAACTAATTCTAAGTTAAGAAAATTCATTACATTCTAGTGGTGATAATTAGGTACCTTAATCATCAAATCATTATTTCTCCAGGTGATCATTTCTTTTATTTTTATTATTTTCCTTTTATTCACATCTGAAATTACATATTTTCTTAATTTCTCAATTAACAATGTTAAAATAAATTCTAAGTTATTAACCGTCCTCGTGGGAATGATAACTCTACTCATTCACTTTATTACTTGAGCGACTAGTGCACTTGCTAGCGTTTGCTATCAATTCTACACGCATCAAGTTTTTGGCGTCATTGCCGGGGACGTGTTTAATAATTTTTATTTTTAGTTTACTTGTTATTTGAGAGCCTTTATTTTTCTGTTAAATTCCATGCAGATTCTTTTTAATTCACATACTTTCATATCTCTTTATCTTGTGTGACCAGGAAATATCTATAAATGACAACAAAACCAAAGACTATGGGAGATTATTATTTGGAAGAACAAAGAAAGATGCTTGAGGATCATGAAGCACAAATATCACAAATTGCAAATAATAGCATCCCACTTATTCCCATGGTACAAGGAAAGTCTACAATTGTGGACATGATGTTAAAGTTTATGACAATGGCTGAAGAAAAATTTCAACTTCAAGAAAAAGCCTTTATGAAGTTGCTGGGACAAGTAGAGCAATTGAAGGCAAAGATCCAAATGAAAAATGATGTTCCTCCATCCACCCAGTTAGAGTCAAATTCCAACATCGAAGAAAAGTTGTGCCAATTGATAAGAGTCATAGAGAAAAGATTCATCCTACAAGATTAACTCATTAGCAATCTACAATCATAGTTGGCATAGTTGAAGGATCAACAACCGGTTATTATTTCTTCTCCTCCTCAATCCCCAAATTTTAATGTTAAGTTTGATATGAAACAGGCAATGTCACACCCAACTCCGTGACTAAGTGCTAATCCCAATTATCATAAATCTTAGTTACGTTTAGCCATTCCAAAAATAAAATCGGCAAAACCTCCCTCCCTTACTTTCTTGTGTCATTAGTCAACACATACAAAAGATGGATATATATTCATCTAAGTTTAATAAAAACAATAAGAAATGACATTCGCATATGGTCATTATATTTTTTTTTCCACAAACCATTTCACATATAACCCCACAGGATCAAGTCTCATACAACCTTACAAAATGATTCTAATAAACTCTAGTACAACTCTCGAGTTTTATCTATTACATGCATGCTTCCAAAAACAAATGCGAAAGAAAAATAACAGTGCTCCGGCGGTTCGACCTCTTCTATATGCATCAAAAGTAAGCTTTGAATCGACTCAACTTGATAACTTACGAGTATCTAAAAAATTTAAAATGGGTGCTGTGAGCAACAATCATTTGCTCAGTGAGTGGAATAAAAGTACAACATAGGGGAACAATACGAGTGCATATAACATTTAAATAACCACATTTCTTTCATATGAGAAAATGTTTAAAGCATAACTCATTTCACATAACATTTCAAATAATATGAACTTTTACATAATTACAAATTATTCAAGATATCATCATATTCATAGTTAAACTCCACACATGTGTCATTGCACATACTCATCATGGGTCAATACGTATCCCTCTATAATCATGTGTCATACAGTTAATCAGAGCTTCATAATCAAGAGTCGTGAATACGCAGAGCAAATCATGAGTCAATATGTATCCCCCTATGATTGTGTGTCATACAGTTAAGCAGAGCTTCACAATCAAGAGTCTCAGATACGCAGAGCAAATCATGGGTCAATACGTATCCCAATCATTATTGTGTGCCACCCAATCATGATTCTCAGATACGCAGAGCGATCATGGGTCAATACGTGCACGCAGAGCAGCTCCCAAAGGGTAAAGACACCCGATATACGCCCCAAAGGCTTCATGTATATCGAATGCGGTTCCAAAGACCTTTTTCAAATAGTATGGCTAATTCATAACTTCTTAACCACATGGGAAAATCTTATGATTCTGAATTAATTAGAAACTAGACATACTAAGGTTTTCAATCCCCAAATATCATTATCAAATTCCAAGTGAGTAAGTTAGGACATCGCAAGCAATCTGACCTAGGATTTGTGCCCTGGCAGACTGTGTGTCACTGAAATATTAATTTATATATTTCTTCATACTTGTCCATTTAACTAGGGCATAATTTTTATGAAATCTATACTTCATTATTATTTTTTCATAAAAATTAAAGAATTTAACTCGCTATATAGACCTATAACAAAAATAGTTAATTCGGGTCGCAATCTGTCACTGTCCTGGAATCTGACAGAATACTCACTATGAAATGAAAAATTCATTTCTCTGCCTCTACACATCCAAATATGATGCTTTCACTTCTCACCAAACCCTTGTGAAGTATACTTTAACATGTGTAAATTTAAAACCCTAATTTTATTTAACCTAATCATAACCTAATCTACAAGGCCGATCTGTCTCTGACTCGGGACAGAGTGAGCGACCTACGGTTCTCAGTTCATAACTTCCTCTAAAGAAGTTCTTTTTGTATGATTCTTGTGGTCATGGAAATCTAACATCGGGAGGATGAATCATGTAAATTTTCAGAATTTATGAAGAACTACTCACGAAGATATGATCTTATGAATTTGTAGGTCAGTTTCGGACCCGCAGATTCACCCTAACCAAGCGAACTTGTCGAATTTCCTCAGGCTGTTCGGCAACTGATCTGGTCTTGGAAATTTTTCAGCTTGCAGATAATACGAATAAATGATTTATATATTTTTCCAGAATTTTAACACGTCATATGATGGTTTGAAAAAATTTTTTTCTAAGCAGCTGGTGAGCTGCCTGCTTCAGCTGCTTGAAACCCTATTGGTTGAAATGGAGGTCCAATCATATTATTTGATTAAAAATTAGTGTTAAACTTCTAATTAATATTAGTTAATCATAATTAAACATGTTTATTATAATATTTACAATTATTATAATTTATTCTTAATAATCTTATATAATTTCTTTATAACACTTATCGATAATTTAATTTGATTATGCTTTAATCTAAGGGTTAATTTCTACATGCAACCATGACTATATAAGCATCTAAACTTACTTAAAATGCTCATTAAAAGTAAGATTATGTTGAAATGATATTTGTGGAGTACGTCCGTGATAATTCTCCCCTCCTTAAAAAATTTCGTCCTCGAAATTTAGATATATGTTGTGAAGGATAAGAATGAATACTTCCTTCTTATTTGGTCATTCTCACTTCCAACTTTCTCTTTACTTGAATGAATTTTTTTTCCTATAACACAAATACTAAAGGAAATTTTCATTTATGAAGTTCATTTTCCTTGACTCTTATAATTTATACTATATTTTTCTTCTCAAGACAAATTCTCTTATATTCGAATAGATTGAGTTTCTCTTTATATGCAGAAGGCTGCTCTTCAATTTATTGATGGTGCAATCTTTGATTCTATATGAGCAGAAGGTAGTTGTATGTATTATTCTCTATTGATGTTCTGCTCTCTTTGGTTCTCTGTTGGTGCTCTGCTCTCTTTGATTTTTTGATTTAACGCATAGCACACAAAAATATCATATCTCAAAAGAGAAGAAAAACTTACTATTGCATTAACCTAGATGAGTTAGCATCCATTGTAAGTGAACATAATAACAAGACCTTGAAGAGCAATGGAGGACTAGATGAAAAAGCAAGGAAGATCTCTATTTCACTTGATGCTATGATAATGACAAGCAGAATATCTTTTTTCAACAAGTATGTCGAAAAATCATCAAGAAGCTTCTGGATGTTTGTTTAGAATATTTTACATGATTTGACATTGATCATTCTTATGATTTGAGCTTTGATATATGCAGTTGTTGTACTTCTAACTGAAGATTAGCCCAAGGATACATACGATGGTTTAGGAATTTTACTTAGAATATTTCTGGTCATCATAGTTATAGCATCCAATGACTCATTACAATTTAGAGACTTTAGACAAGGAAAGGTAAAAGATCTTGATCCAGTTGCCCAGAGATGGACATAGACAAAAACTTTTGTTGATGATTTGTTGATTGATGAGCTTGTCTACAAAGGATTTGATCAACATCATTGAACATAGAAATATTGAAGATATTGTAAATACACAATATCTTTGATGGTGGAACTTCACAAATAAACAGTTGATCCAATACATGTCAAAATCTCATATGGTACTATGTATCATGGACATAACTTTCCTTCTCACTATTGTGATCTCCTTTTATATTTCTTGATATTTCACAATAATCCTGCATATATCATATTCTTTTTTCAATAATATTTTCCTAATGTGCATATTTAAAATTCCATAAAAGAATTAATTCTTTGATCTAGTCTTGTTACCATGGTTAATTTTATACAAAGTTATCATAAAGATAAGTACTAATGTTACGAGTGGAAAACTAATTGCAAGGAAATTCCCAAATATTGGACAAAGTTTATGGATAACAAGAACAATGGGTAGTACTTCTACAATTATATGAGTCTATCATGACAAGCAAAAGAAGATGACACATTGGATAAAGGGAACGACAGAATAATCATCGATTATTACGTGCCTATAAGTCAAATACGATCACTATCATTCCTAAGAATGAGTGTCAGAGTGCGAGCAACAATGAGTTTTGTGAATAAGAATTTTCCTCTCTAATTGATTTACAATGGTGAAATGTCAATTTGAGTTCGTGATCGAGGATCAGAAAGGCGTCCCCCTCTAATCGCTCATTCGCTATACATCCAACCAACATTTCGTGATTGATGAACACCCAATTAAAGTTCTCGATAGATGACCAGAGGATGCATCAACCTAATAATCTTTCGAGAAGCTTTCTCACAACTCATTTAAACTTCCAAAATTAATGGACGTACTAAAGCTCGAAATGGTAAATCATTTATCACTCATAAAGGAGTGACAATGGTGATTTAATCAGTCACCCTAGATGAGATGTGGTAGATAATGATGAGTAAAAATTAATTTCCTGATATGAAGAATTGCAATCGATAACAACTAATCAAGAATCGTCAATGATTCAGAATGTATAACGATGAATGTTGTTTGATAACTATAAGTTGAAAGTTGATAATAATTCTGATATCAATAATAGCAATTCAAGGTTTCATAGTGATTTTAAAATCACTGTTAATAATTCACATTAGACGATGATAATGTAATTATCATCATATAATTTGAATCACATCAAATATGTATCAATTTTCAACACTAAACTGATTTGATGATTGGTTCTCCAACCTTTATGCGTAGTTTAATATTATTATTCATTTCTATAAAATGTTTACCATTTCTTATTAATATAGACATGTCATAATGTCTTCATAGGATTATGAGCATCTATTCTCTTACTGATTGTCCCTATAGAACCTTCAATATCCCCTATAATCTTGTTAAGATTTGATGTTATCAAACCTGTAGAACAAAATTGGTATTCTACCATCCACACATCCAACACAAATAATTTCTTTCCATAATAAGAATCATTCATATATATATATATATATATATATATATATATATAAAGTTTTCATGATCACATTCATATTTCCCTATGTTATTTATAACACATTTGCAAATTGATTTTGACTATTCAAAACAACATAACTATACTTTATTCCAATTTTTCCTATCTTCTTATCCACATATTTTATTTGGATCAATCTCAATCTTGTAGAATTAAGCTTCAAAGTCAACATTATTTACAAATTGAGAATAACCATAATCATTTGAGAGAGTCGAACAAATATAGTGTTCAAACCCAAAGACTTGATTGTTAAAATTAGAATAACAATGATGTAATGCATATCTATTATCTGATTCTCATACATATGGGTATTCCAATATATGTTAAATACAAAACTATGAAGGGTAGTTTGTAAATATCCTCTCCTCACACCTTCATAAGGTTCAAATGTATTTATTCCAAAACACAATGTCTCATTACAAAACTTTTATAACACAATATCTTAGGATATGACTTTTCTTTTATTTTGCTTTCCCTTACAACGTAAAATACAAACTAGTTGTTCTTAGGTGATAAGTTCTTGTTTCAATCAACAAGCTTATTCGTACTCAATCATAAAATGATTACTTCATATTTTCTTAGATTGGAGACAAGAGAACACATCATACTTCCTTTCCATATTAAGGAGAAAGGTTGCATGATAAATAATTGATCAAAATCATTCAAATATATCAGATGATCATACATACCAAGGATATGATTTGTTTTCCTTAGAATTGACATGATCTAATATCATGAGGTCAACCCAAAACTCATGTATAATTTGGCTCTTAGTTTTATTTTCTCATAATAATTTTGTGAAAATAGTGTTTAAATATCTCTCATGATGTGCACCACCTTTGGAATTGAGAGATCATAAGATTGTGAGTGGTTTGATGGAAAATAAATTCACAATGATCATACCAAGTTTCATGTATATAGAGGTTGAGATATACCATTTTTTTTAACTTTAGCTAATAATATCCATATCTTAAAGTCATTTTTGAGAATCTAGTAGTACTTGTACTTCATCAAGCAAGTAACTCATTCTTGATAAACTATTCTTCACAATCACTTAGTCTAGACGTCTATAATTGATGCCCAACTAAGGAACATATCTTTCTCCTGTAAGAATAAATCCGAAGCTCAGAATTTCGAATGAATGCATACCTCATCGAAATGCTTCTATAATTCTTTTAATCTTATAGGTGTTATACGATAAGATGTCTTAGTAGTAGGAATAGTTCTATGGATTATATCCATAAAGAATTCCCTCTATCTCCTCTGTCATAATTTAGGAATATTTGTCATAATTTAGGAAGATCTTCTAGGAATATTTTGCAGATTTCTATATGATTGGAACATCTTCCAATCGTGACCCCTTTTTCCTTTATCTCGATTTCTCGTTCCTTCCTAATCAACTTCTATGTCATTACTATATAAATAATGCAAGAGGGGAAAATTCTAACATTTATCAAAAATAATGTAACTCTTAATATTCTTGATAACTCAAAGTAAACTTCTTCCTTAAAACAATGTGAAGTGGCATGTTGACGAACTAATCAATCACCTTTGGGTAAGACATTATAGTCTTAGATATTTAAAGAAATGAAATATGTCATCATTTCCCACTTAGTCGCTTTTGACTCCATATTCATTTATATCTTTTGCAAGTACTACTAGTTTGATCTGTAACATTACCATCATGAAACATTATTGATGGACCCATTATTATCACATCATCACGTAGGGAGGATCACTGTTGGCATCAAATGCCACACCATTTATCGATGCATAATGCATGAGATTAAAATGAACTCCTAATAGGTCAACCGTCAGACGGAGCAAATTTACAAAGGTCAATAATATCAAATTGACCATCACCACATTACTCATGTGGTGATATGTTTACCCCTTAAAAATATAAAATAAGAAAAGTAATCAAAAGCATGAACTATCAATCTAATGCAGATAATGTCACCTAACCTTAAACTTAAGTCATACTATTTACAGAATCTTAAACCTAAGCTCTGATACCAAACTCTGTCACACCCAACTCCGTGACTAAGTGCTAATCTCAATTATCATAAATCTTAGTTACGTTTAGCCATTCCAAAAATAAAATCGGCAAAACCTCCCTCCCTTACTTTCTTGTGTCATTAGTCAACACATACAAAAGATGGATATATATTCATCAAAGTTTAATAAAAACAATAAGATATGACATTCGCATATGGTCATTATATTTTTTTTCCACAAACCATTTCACATATAACCCCACAGGATCAAGTCTCATACAACCTTACAAAATGATTCTAATAAACTCTAGTACAACTCTCGAGTTTATCTATTACATGCATGCTTTCAAAAACAAATGCGAAAGAAAAATAACAGTGCTCCGGCGGTTCGACCTCTTCTATATGCATCAAAAGTAAGCTTTGAGTCGACTCAACTTGAGAACTTACGAGTATCTGAAAAATTTAAAATGGGTACTGTGAGCAACAATCATTTGCTCAGTGAGTGTAATAAAAGTACAACATAGGGGAATAATACGAGTGCATATAACATTTAAATAACCACATTTCTTTCATATGAGAAAACGTTTAAAGCATAACTCATTTCACATAACATTTCAAATAATATGAACTTTTACATAATTACAAATTATTCAAGATATCATCATATTCATAGTTAAACTCCACACATGTGTCATTGCACATACTCATCATGGGTCAATACGTATCCCTCTATAATCATGTGTCATACAGTTAATCAGAGCTTCATAATTAAGAGTGAAGAGTACACAGAGCAAATCATGAGTCAATAAGTATCCCTCTATGATTGTGTGTCATACAGTTAAGCAGAGCTTCACAATCAAGAGTCTCAGATACGCAGAGCAAATCATGGGTCAATACATATCCCAATCATGATTGTGTGCCACCCAATCATGATTCTCAGATACGCAGAGCGATCATGGGTCAGTACGTGCACGCAGAGCAGCTCCCAAAGGGTAAAGACACCCGATATACGCCCCAAAGGCTTCATGTATATCGAATGCGGTTCCAAAGACCTTTTTCAAATAGTATGGCTAATGAACACACGGAGTTTAACAATATCAAAATACACGTCATAATCTCATATCATTATCAAATAAAACTTATTTTAACTTCACAAGCATTGTTCTCTGAAAACATTTTCATGTAAAAGGTTGTTCCATCTCATATAAAATCATTGAAACATATCATAAATACTTTTCATAGTTCAAGATATGTTTCAATAATAATAATACTAATAATCTTTGCTTGAAATAATATCATAAATAAAAGAACTAACATATAACATTTTGCTATGTTGTAAATTTACCCACTCACCTTGTACTTTATCACTTCAAGGAGGTTTATTAGATTTCCTCCCTTTCACTTGCAACTTGAGATTTTCCTACAAACAATAATGTCTTTTTACTTCCCAATCACTAGTAAGGTAATATGTAATGCATGTTCATGATTTATGAATGCTTATGCACCCTAAAATGCATATAACCTCCTCTAATACCAATTTCTAATTTCAGACATTTATATTCATAAGCTATTCCACACTTAGAACTTTTTAATTCTCCAAAGCTTAACTAGGTGTTGTTTCAGGGTTTCAGACTGAGTGTCTGTCAATCAATAATTCATAACTTCTTAACCACATGGGCAAATCTTATGATTCTGAATTAATTAGAAACTAGACATACTAAGGTTTTCAATCCCCAAATATCATTATCAAATTCCAAGTGAGTAAGTTAGGACATCGCAAGCAATCTGACCTAGGGTTTGTGCCCTGGCAGACTGTGTGTCACTAAAATATTAATTTATATATTTCTTCATACTTGTCCATTTAACTAGGGCATAATTTTTATGAAATCTATACTTAATTATTATTTTGTCATAAAAATTAAAGAATTTAACTCGCTATATAGACTTATAACAAAAATAGTTAATTCGGGTCGCAATCTGTCAATGTCCTGGAATCTGACAAAATACTCACTATGAAATGAAAAATTCATTTCTCGGCCTCTACATATCCAAATATGCCTTTCACTTATCAACAAACCCTTGTGAAGTATACTTTAACATGTGTAAATTTCAAACCCTAATTCTATTTAATCTAATCATAACCTAATCTACAAGGCCGACCTGTCTCTGACTCGGGACAGAGTGAGCGACCTAGGGTTCTCAGTTCATAACTTCCTCTAAAGAAGTTCTTTTTGTATGATTCTTGTGGTCATGGAAATCTAACATCGGGAGGATGAATCATGTAAATTTTCAGGATTTATGAAGAATTACTCACGAAGATATGATCTTATGAATTTGTAGGTCAGTTTCGGACCCGCAGATTCACCCTAACCCAGCGAACTTTTCGAATTTCCTCAGGCTGTTCTGCAACTGATATGGTCTTGGAAAATTTTCAGCTTGCAGATAATACGAATAAATGATTTATATATTTTTTCCAGAATTTTAGCACGTCATATGACGGTTTGGAAAAATCATTTTCTAAGCAACTGGTGAGCTGCCTGCTTCAGCTGCTTGAAACCCTATTGGTTGAAATGGAGGTCCAATCATATTATTTGGTTAAAAATTAGTGTTAAACTTCTAATTAATATTAGTTAATCATAATTAAATATGTTTATTATAATATTTACAATTATTATAATTTATTCTTAATAATCTTATATAATTTCTTTATAACACTTATCGATAATTTAATTTTGATTATGCTTTAATCCAAGGGTTAATTGCTACATGCAACCATGACTATATAAGCATCTAAACTTACTTAAAATGCTCATTAAAATTAAGATTATGTTGAAATGATATTTGTGGAGCACGTCCGTGACAGGCAAAATTTCAAGCTTTAGAAAAGAAAGTGGAGTTGTCTTCTCAGATTGCTTATGCCTCGGAGGATAATACTAGGGACAACTCTACACCTATTATATGCCCATGTCACTTGCAATATTTTAATCCAGGAAGAAGAAGACCGAGGAAGAATTATTATCAGAAGACATGGACTACGCAATGGAGGGTCAAGGAGACAAGTGAATATATTATGGAAGATGGACAAGTGCGAAGAAAAGATCCGCCTTCAAAAACTCCAACAGTCATCCCAATGCTACCTCCAAATCATTCATTGGTAGAAGGGAACACCTCATCATCACATCAGACGGCACAAAATTTTATGCATTGGAAACCCAAGGATCAAGCTCCACAAAAATATTCAGGTACTTCTTTCAAAGTGGAGGGACAATGCTTCGAGAATTACATCAGAGGTAAGATGGAAAAAGGTCACTTCGAATCTCTTCCAGACACTTGAGGTAACAAAAGGGTAAAAGTCAAGCTAAAGACTATAACTTAGAACTTTACTCTTAAACTTTTGTCCTCTTAGTTTTTAGTTTAGCTTAGTATTGGATTATTTAATTTAGATTAGTTAACATTAAAAATTATTTAGATTGAGATTGCTTCAGGAGGACACGGACACTGCCGTGCCTACATCCCTCATGGTCGAGTCTATCTTTTTGAGTGCCAAGGCCGTGACAGTTCTGAAATGCAGAAGTTTAAATCATGCCGGAAGAAGCCTATGAGCCGCCTAAGCAATGTGACCAATATATTTTTAATTTCTCAGCAGAACCTAGAAATCATCAGGTTGTCTCTACTCCTTTTGCATTATTATTATTATTTCGTAGTTTTCATGTGCACGTGCCTAACAGTAGGGCAGTGTTAGGTTCAAGCTTGGGGGAGGGACTTAGTCTTGTTTCATTTGCATGGCATGTCGATTTTGAACATTTTGAGTCTATCATCTTATTTTGTTTTGCATGCATCTAACTATGAAAATTGTTGAGAAAAAAATTTTAGTGTCATCTCATTTCTCTTTGTTTATTATTTTATTGTCTTTAAGTTTATTTTCAGAACATCTCTTAATCTATGAAATTCAATCACTGTCTCTTTTTATCGGGTATCACTAGAGTATTGTGATTTGGATTGAGTTGTTTGTTGCTAAGTAGAAGGACTAGCTTTTAAATGATGAAATTCTCTATTATTTACTATGATGTTAGTCTTGATTATAATTGCATCTCTATTGAAAGCATTAAGTCTTTTTGGAGCTTATAATTATGCTAATTAATTTTAATGTTAAAGTGAATGAAAAGAGAGCTAGTTGAGCCCCAATAGTTAAATGAGAAGTATAAAGTATCCTCTGGAACCTTAGTGTGTCCGGGTGATTATATCCGTAGGGGATACTTTCCTGGCGACCTAAGGGCATCTGCTCTGGGATCCGTCGATTGAAAGCCCGTTACATGGACCACTTTGTGCAATATGGAGGATTACTAAATTCTTAAGTGAAAACAAAAATCTTAATGCTGGAATGTGAAATGATAATAGTATGAAAATAAGCTCCTTAAAGACTTGTAGTTCAATATTGATACTCTTATGAAATTGACTAATATTATTCGTAGATATGCAGGAAAGACATGTTTAAATGCTAAGAATTCTGCAAGGCTAGGTATTGGTTGAGAATACATACTCTAGTGATGGTCGTGTAAAAGAACAGTGGGAGAAAAGTATTAGTTTTGTGATGGAGCCTGTGCTTTATCTGAAATTTGCTTGAGGACAAGCAAAATATTAAGCTTGGGGGTATTTGATGCACGGAAAAATTATGCATTATTTTGGGTCATTTGATTAACACTTTAGAATGTTTTTATGTTTAGAAAGGAGGAGTTTTGATTTGTTTTCATATAATTTCATTAAGATTTTATTCTATCTAAATCTGGATATTATTCATGGCAGGATATGAGAAAATGTCGAAGAAAAAGCCTAAAACAGCTCAGAAGACTGTCACGGCCGTGACAATTATTTTCATGGCCGTGACAGAAGATTCTGCAAGCAAAAATTTGACTAAAGCACTGTCACGGCCATGACATTTTCTGTCATGGCTGTGACAGACAATTTCCAGTAGAAAATTTGGCTAAGTATTTTTCAGCTTTTTCAGCCTTCTGTCACGGCCGTGACAGCGGTCTGTTAGGCCGTTTTAAAGCCATTTTTATCTACTTTTTGGATATATTTTCGGTTTCTTCCCTTGGGGGACGAGAAAACCTATAAAAGGAGGCAGAAGAGGGCTTGGAAAAGCATCCCTGGAGCATAATTTTAAAGCCTAAAAAGAGGAAAAAATCGAGGACAACAGCGAAGTTCTGCCGGAAACTCGAGAGAGGACGTGCTTAGCCTATGCCAGAGTTCTTCGTTTTCTTTTCCCAATCTTTTACATTAGATTTGATGTTATTATTCTCAGATTTATTCCTTCATTAGGGTCATCCTAGTTGAACCCTATTTATGTATTGGAACCTTTCTTGATATTAGTTTGATTTGAATCTTTAATAGCATTGTAATTTCATGTTTAATGCTTTCCTTTAATTCCATGATTTATGATTTGATTGCTATCTGAGAAGAAGTGATTATTTTCATAATAGCTTCTAGAGATTGAACTTATTTATTGCATGCCACAATTAGGAAAATCGAAAGAGACCTAATTCGTGTAGTTATTAAGATGACTTGAGAAAGCCCTTAATATTAATTCCGATTGAATGCATCTTATGATTTAATTAAGTAAACTAAAAACCGAAAGGATTGATTTATTTTAATTATTCATAAGATAGTAGTTAAAGCTTGAAATATTGGTTAACTAAATTTGGGAATTCACTTTGTTATCGATTCAACTAATTCTAAGTTAAGAAAATTCATTACATTCTAGTGGTGATAATTAGGTGCCTTAATCATCAAATCATTATTTCTCCAGGTGATCATTTCTTTTATTTTTATTATTTTCCTTTTATTCACATCTGAAATTACATATTTTCTTAATTTCTCAATTAACAATGTTAAAATAAAATCTAAGTTATTAACCGTCCTCGTGGGAACGATAACTCTACTCATTCACTTTATTACTTGAGCGACTAGTGCACTTGCTAGCGTTTGCTATCAATTCTACATGCATCACGCTGCGTGAGATCTAGCCGGAGATCGGTGAGGTTCGACGGATCTGGTCTGAGGTTGCAGAGATTTGGTCCATCGTCAATGACGGGGGCAATATCGAGCATCGACGGATGACATCGAGCATTGAAAGGAGAGATCGAGGGTTGCGGGGGCGTCGGCGTGCGGATCGTGAAGGGGGCGGGGGCGGCCTATGGCGAGAGCGTGCAAAAGACGCGATGAGGTGAGGGAAGGGAGGAGGCAGAATGAGAAAATGAAAAGCGTGCGTAGGGTTAATGGAAAAAAATGTGTGCATTTCGTGAATCAAAGGAGCGTAATCACGCGAACGAACTGAGGCATTGATGATGGATCGGACGCTTGAAATCTTGGGAGCAGCCCCCATTAAATCTTTTTTTATTTTCTAGTTCCAAAACTAAAATATTTCTTTCATTTTTATCAGCAACCAACAAATGAGAATGGGAAAAACATACTCTAAGGCTTCCATTGAAAATAACTAAAATTCAGTAAAATGGACAACCTGGCCTAATATGATTTTTCAGTTAAGGCCAAAACCCGGCCCATGGATTTTGCGTCTTAAGCTGGAACAATTTTTCTATATTATTTTACGGATATAGAATTTCCTAGCATATCTATATTATTTATATTTATAACTATATCGAGGATAATACCTAAGGAGAGAGTGACATGGCACATGTATCAAGTTGACACATGTCCTACTATTATTTAAAACTATACTATTAAAATAATTACTGAGTTGGTTACGAGATATAAGTAATTAAATAATTTCGTTAAATTAGTGGATGCATTATTCATAACTAATTTATTAGAACTATTTTTAAATGATAAATGAATTGGATACAATATATTAGTTAGTAAGCATATAGTTAGTTATATAGTTTTATTAGAGTCATGGGTACCATTATCCATGACGGACTAATAGAAAATACTATTTTATTATAGTTTTTTTATCATGCACACTTTTGAATGAATATAAAATTTGATTCTAAATACATGATTAATAAATTGGTCTGTTAGAACATTGAAATTATGCATAGTAATATTAATTGCAAAAAAAATCACTGAATAATATAAGAAAAATGGAAATTCCTTAGAAATTTTAATCTATACCAAGTCGTAGCATAAGAAATTAAATAAGGTAGATAAACTAAACTAATGATAAACTAAAAAATCATGTCATAATCATACTTAGTTAAGACAAACTATAACGCACGAGACTGTAGGAGAAAAAAAAAGAAGATAAAAAGTTCAAACCAAATAGGAGAAGTTTGAAAAGATACGAAAAGGGGTTTTGGTTTGAAACCAACTGTGAGTTAGAGGAAAGGTTTTTATTTTTTATTCAACTCTAATTCAAACCCCTATCTCCTATAAATATGAGGTCAAACCAACCCGGTCCTAATTTTCGATGCTTCCTCTCTCACGTTCTATCTTTTCATGAAGTTGGTCACTCCGCACTAACTAGAGGATGAGCACGATGCACAGGAACAAGGGATGACGGCAAGAGGAAGAGGATGAGGAAGAAAAAGAAGAAAAGAAAGAGAAAACATGAGGTTTCAACAAAAACTTCACAAGGTATGAAAATATGGTAGATTCATCATAGAATCTCTATTTTAGACTTAAAGCATGCTCTAGTTCATCCCTATTTATAATACAATATTGTATTATGATACTTAATGGTGGTAATCACCAAAAAAGATGACCGAAAAACTCCTTGTGATTTCGCGTTGTTTTCTATGTAAAGGAACCCGACCCGAGTTCTCTATAACCCGGCCCGGGTAGGTCCCATGCCTGGATCGAGTTCGTCGGAACTTGTCCCAGGTCCACCATCGCCGAGAAGTCCAAGTTCTACAATGGCATGAACCCGACTCGGGTTGAGAATGACCCCGCCCGTGCTATAACCACGATGAAGCGATCGGAGAAACATTCATCCGATCTACTGAAGCACCGAACCGGGCCTTGGTTATGTCTCAGGTTTTCTGAAATGATGCCTTTAGAACTCGGCCCGGGTGCCACCCATACTCGGTCTGGGTTCCGACAAGATTATGTTGATTTTTTTTATTCTTTGATCTTTGATTCACTTGCTTATTCCAGATGTTAATTATGTTGATGATTATGTTGGTAATGCTTCTGATTTACTCTCCATGATCTTATCTTGTAGTCTTGATTTAAGTCATAATAAAGATTAATTTAAAACTACAAGATAAAATATGAAAAATGTTAAATGGAGAGCTCTTATTATGATGGACTAGCAATGATCAGGTATGGGCTAACTTCGGTGAATTATGGGCTGACTACTGTCAGTTATGGCTGGCTTTGCTAGTTATGATGATGATGATAATGATGGCGGGCTGAGGCAGGCCTTCTTGTGGAATGAAACATACCCCATAATAAGTCAAAGATGAATAATACGATGACGAAAAAAATGAAAACATATGAACAAATAATCTTCCTTCTAATGATTGGCTTTTGTCACTTTTATGATGATTTTATTATGATTTTCTTGATCTCCTATTCATATGCCACATTACATGGTTTCCCTTACTCTTTAGATGATCATATCTACTTTCCTCTTATATGATGATATCTTTATGATTCCTATCTAATATCATGATCTTATGATTGTCTTTATTTTACTTCCATATTGAGTTGCAAAACTCATAGGGAGGTTTCTCTCCTACATATTCATAAATGCAGGACTAGGTCAGAATGATGAAGGTGGCCAACAATAACTAATCGAGCTTGTAGGTGGCTGCACATGGATGTCTAAAGTCCCTTAGATTCATGTTATAGATTTTTTTTTCGTGATATTAGATTGATGTATTAGCTCCATTGGACTCATATGAAGTTCTTTACTAGTCTTCCGCATGTCATGATGTTATACTCTTTTTAGCATTAATATGACGATTAGTATTTCAATTTTATTCGATGTTGAGTTGATCAGTCAAAGTCTTCTTTTTTGTCAATATGATGTAGATGTAAGGATGACCCGTAGTAACCTCAAAGTGTATTTTGTCACATGGCGGGGCGTGATTTGGGGGCATTACAGTTAGGTATCAGAGACTAATGTCAGGGCATTCTCATGTCCTATTTATGATGTCATGGTCTAACCACCTGAAGTCAAGTAAGTTTTATTTCATTTTCATAAGATGCATGATGTTCCTAAATGTTATGATATATGATGATGTATATGTCTCCATGACGTGCTCCTACTAACCGAGGTTGGGGTCAAAACAAGAAGGAACAGACCAGAATGAGGTTCAGAACAGTCAGGCTCATGAGGTAGAGCAGATTGTTAAGTCTCCATTGGTGCAGCCTCACTAGTTCAGGCACCATCAGTTCAACCTTCTTTCGTGCAGCCTCCACCTGTACAACCCTCGCCCGTGCCATCGATGCCCTCTAAGTACACTATTTAGGCATTCTTGAAGTCGCGCCCTCTAGAGTATGATGGCATGGGTGAATTCGACAAGGCTGAGAGGTGGTTGAGGATTATGAAGGAAAAGTTACATCAAATGAATTGTGGTGAAGATAAAAAGATCTTGTTTGTCACAAGCTGCTTAGCTGACGATGCATTAGACCGATGGAGGACAATTATGGACACCAAGTATGAAGGCCATAATGTCATTCCCTAGGAATGCTTCTATGAGACTTTTGAGGCCAAGTACTTCTCAGAATACCAACGTGCTCAGAAGCAAAGAGAATTTTTGCAGTTGAGCCAAGACAAGATGACCGTGGCTTAGTACCATGTTCAGTTCGTTCGTCTAGAGAGGTATAATACTCTCAAGATGAGCGACAGACAAAAGACAAATTATTTTTGTCAAGGCCTGAATCCGACCATCAGGGCGAACACTTTAGCAGGCCAATGTGAAAATTTGAACCTCGCGGTCGAGCTGGCAACCACGATGGAAAGAAATTTTTCATGACAACAAAAGGAATCTAGAGATGTGAAAGTAAAGGCCCCCATGCAGAACCAATCTATAGGCATCAGAATCGAGAGGGACCCGACTGTAGGAACTAACATCGGGACAATAGAGTGAGGCCATATGAGCCTCATGATGCTAATTGCTAGCAGCAACCCCAACGTTAGATAGAAATGATGAATATGAAGTTAAGATGTTTATGATGAAGTAAGTTAATGAATGACCCTTTGTAGCCCCAATGCCAGCAACCCCAGCAATAGGCATAGGGCAATGGTGCTTGCCCACACTGCAGGAGATTCCATATTGGGGAATGTAGGATGAAGGCCGGAGTCTGCCTACTCTATGGCCAACACGGGCACTTCATTTGGGATTGCTCCACCAAGAACAAGGATGACGAAGCTCCAGCTCCACGTGGTGCCAGAGGTGGAAACAATCTAGTACAAGGAAGAGTCTTCCACTTGGAGGAAGATGTGATGTTGGCAAACGTCGAAGTCATCAGAGGTACATTATCAATAGTCGGTCTTCCTACTACTGTTCTAGTTGATTCGGGTGCATCGCACTCCTTCATATATAAAGATTGTGCTACTGCTCTGAGTTTACCGCTGCATGACATAAACCACCCTATGGAGGTGATCACTCTTATGGGAATGCTCTACGCCACGAAGTATCTTCTTCAGGTACCGATGATGATAGAAGGCAAGAACTTTTTCAGCAGATTTGATAATAATTCCTACGACGAATTACGATGTGATTCTTGGTATGGATTGGCTATCCTATCATGACATAGTCATTCTATGTAAGCAAAAGAAGGCAATCATCAGCACCCAAAGTGGGCGTACATCTACCATCCGAGGAACTATTGGCAAAGAAGGAAAAATCATGATATTTGCAATGAAGACACAAAAGATGATACAGAAAGGATGCAGAGATTTTCTACCAAGTGGGTAAAGACGAATGGCCTAGCAAACCCAACTACAATAATTGGATGTAGTTCGCGAGTTTTCGAATGTCTTTCCAAAGGACATCTTTGGATTGCCACCGCCATAAGAGATTGATTTCCGCATCGATCTCCTTCTAGGGATTGCCCCAATCTCAAAGGCCCCTTAAAGCATGGCACCGATCGAAATGCACAAACTAAAGAAGCAAATCCAGGAACTTTTAGACAAGGGGTTTATCAGACCGAGTGTATCTCCTTGGGGTGCTCTAGTACTTTTTTGTCAAGAAGAAGGACGGCTCTCTAAGATTGTGTATTGACTATAGAATGATGAACAAGGCAACGGTCAAGAACAAATACCCCTACCATGGATTGATGACCTATTTGATAAGAATCTAATGCCGTGGTATTCCCCAAAATTGATTTACGAAGTGGGTACCCTCAGTTTAGAGTTTTTGAAGAAGATGTACAAAAGACAACCTTCCAATTAAGGTACGATCACTATGAATTCTTAGTGATGCCTTTTGGACTAACGAATGCCCTTGCAGCTTTCATGGATCTCATGAATCGTGTGTTCAAACCATACTTGGACTAGTTTGTCATTGCCTTCGTAGATGACATTCTGATTTATTCAGAAAGCTAGAACATCACAAGGAACATTTGAAGATCGTTTTGGAGAAATTAAGACAAGACAAATTATATGGCAAGTTGTCAAAGTGCGAGTTTTGGCTCGAACGGATTATGTTTCTTGGACACAACCCCAAAGAAGGGCATTTCTGATGATCCATCTAAAGTAGAAGCGGTAGCTAACCGGCCAAGGCCATTGCATGCAACAGAGATTCGTAGTTTTCTCGGATTGACAGGTTATTACCGCAAGTTCATCAAAAACATATCAAAGATTGCATCCCCTTGACGAACCTAACAAAAAAGGAGTACTAGATTAATAGCATAAGTCTGGGTTGTGATTCATCTGGAAAATATAAAGACGTATAAGGATGTACAAATAGATTATGGTGGAATGACATGAAATGTGAAAAATACAAAAATATGTTCTAATAACCCGATATACCAATAGAAAAAAGGTAGAACACCATAAGCTTTATGAAAAGATGATGCATGATGTCATTAAGTTTACATGATTATGATCCTATATATGATTATGACTTTACCTCATGAGGCTTAACCATACCAAATATTAATCTTAATGATCCTTATGATTATGTACAATGATTATATGATTTATGTTCAATTGTATTTCATAAAGACGATGACTATCAATGATGATGGATTATGTTCAATGCCAATACTGATTCTTTTATGACGATTATCAATTTTATAAGTCGATGTACCTTATGACACTACAAATCTTAATGACCCTCATGATAATTTTCTCCCACCATGCTAGACTATGCCATTGTTGATCTTAACAATCCATGTGATGATTTACATTATGACCATCCTATAATTTTATGATGTCAAATAAGCAATCTCTTTACTTTTCTTATGATGTCACGAAAGTTGAACTGATATAAAGAGGATGAAGACAGCTTAGGTATGACAAAAATTTTATGCCAATAAAGACTGAAATGGATAGATCTTTAAACAAATTGATCACGTTGTATTAAAGGTTTCTCCTACTCAAGAAGGCATGTAATCCAAATTACTGATTCAGAAACCAAAATATGTCCAAAAGATGTCACGGCATTGTCAAGTTTTCTCATGATGATATGGAGCTGACTTTGCTCCCAAATGTCTTAATTGATCTCTTATGATCAAAAGATGTAGTGATATGTTAAGAAAGATAAAAGATCAAAGGAGGGTTTTCATTGGTTACCTAAAGAAGAGTTTTATAGCCTTGGATGACGTGATCCCCCTTCATGGAGCACCTATCATTACACTGATTTTCCTTTGACATATTGATGACTTAGGTAGTTATACATTATTGTGTTTTCATGGCATATCCGAAGAGATTCTGTCCATAGTGAAATCAAAAAGATAAACCATATGATGAAGGAAAACATAAAAGAAAATATTATATGATGAAAGGACCTTTGCCCTACCGTATATTATGATGCAAGGATCGTGTCCTTAAGATGATGAAGATGAAACAATGATGAACAAACGCCTTTCTAAGTGTAAGATGGACTATTACATGAATGACCTAAGAAGTTTCCTTGTTAGTAAGCTCCTATCCGATGACTAAATTCGAGAACGAATTTTATTTTAAGGGGTTTATAATGTAATGTCCGAAACTGTTGGAGAAAAAAAAAGAGAAGAAGATAAAAAGTTCAAACCAAATAAGAGAAGGATGAAAAGATAAGAAAAGCGGGTTATGGTTGGAAACCAACCATGAGTTAGAGGAAAGGTTTTTATCTTTTATTCAACTCTAATTCAAACCCCTCTCTCCTATAAATATGAGATCAAACAATAGCCAATCCTATTTTTCGGTGCCTCCTCCCTCTTGTTTTATCTTTCCAAGAAGTTGGTCACCCCGCACCTATAGGAGACTAACTAGAGGATGAGCACGACGCACAGGAACTAGGGAGGACGACAAGAGGAAGAGGATGAGGAAGAAAAGGAAGAGGAAAACGTGAGGTTTCACAATGTATGGAAGTATGGTAGATTCATTATAAACTCTTGATTTTAGGCTTGAAGCATGCTCTAGTTAATTCCTAATAATAATACAATGTTGTATGGATGATACCTAACGCCGGCAATCGCCGAAAAAGACGATCGGAGAACTCCTTGTGCTTTCACATAGTTTTCTACGTAAAGAAACCTAGCATAGGTTCCCTATAACTCGGCCCAGATGGGTCCCATGCTCGGACCGAGTTCGCTAGAACTCAGCTCGGATCCGCCATCACCAAGAACTCCAAATTCTGCGATGACATGAACCTGACTCGGGTTGACTATGACCTAGCCCGAGCTATAACTACGATGAAACGATCGAGCGAAATGGACACCCGATCTACTGAAGCCCCGAACCCAGCCAGAGTATGATCAGAACCCGGCCTAGGTCATGTCTCAGTTTTTACGAAATGATGCCACCCATACTCGGCCCGGGTTCCGACAAAATTATGTTGATTTTTTATTCTTTGATCCCTAATTCACGTGCTTATTCCATATCTTAATTATGATAATGATTGTGTTGTTAATGCTTCTAATTTACTCTCCGTGATCTTATCTTGTAGTCATGATTTAAGTCGTGATAAAGATTAATTAAAAGCTGCAAGATAAAATATGAAAAATGTTAAATGGAGAGCTCTTATTATGATGGACTGGCAATGACTAGGTATGGGCTGACTTTGGTCAGTTATGGGTTGGCTTTGCCAGGCCTACCCGTGGTTTGAAACATACCCCATGTTAAGTCAAAGATGAATAATAAGATGATGAAGAAAATGAAAGCATATGAACAAATAATCTTCTTTATGATGATTGACTTTTGCCACTTTTATGATGTTTTATTATGATCTTCTTGATCTCCTATTCATATGCCACATTACATGATTTCCCTTACTCTTATGATGATCATGTCTACTTTCCTCTTATATGATGATGATATCTTTATGATTCCTATCTAGTATCATGATATTATGATTGTCTTTACTTTCATACTGAGTTGCAAAACTCATAAAGAAGTTTCTCCCCTACATCTTCTTAAATGTAGGACTAGGTCAGAATAATGAAGTCAACGGTTACCGATCGAGCTCGTAGATGACTGCACATGAGTGTCTTGAGTCCCTTAGATTCATGTTATAGATTTCTTTTTTTTCATGATATTAGATTGATGTATTAGCTTCGTTGGACTCATATGAAGTTCTTTACTAGTCTTCCGCATATTATGATATTATATTCTTTTTAGCATTAATATGATGATTAGTCTTCCGCATTTATTCGATGTATAGTTGACCAGTCAAAGTCTTCTTTTGGTCAATATGATATAAACGTAAGGATGAGTCGTAGCGTCCTCGAAACGATTTTCTGCCACATGGGGAGGTGTCATTTTGGGGCGTTACATAAACATAATTGATTTGTTATAACAACAAACTAGAGTCTAAAATTTTAATCAATATCAAGTAGCAAAGTAAAATTATTTTCGAAATTTTATTAATAAAAATGTACAAGGATGAAGAGAATTGTACATTCATGAAGTCAGACATGTAAAAATATTAAATATTTAAGATTAATCTGTAACTAACTTTTTAATGATTAATGGTGATAGTTAGTTACAAAATTAGTTTGATCCCTAAAAGATAAATCCCTAAAATAATATAGTATGCAAGGAGAAAACACCATTTGGCAAAAAGATGAATTGACCTAGGGTAACTAATTAGATTGTTAAACAATTAATGTTTTTAATGGTTAGTTAGTAACAATAAAATTTATTGGCAGGTTATTTTATTTAGCAACTGATCATTTAATCACCTTATAAATAGTAGCAAGTAAACCAACGTGAATTCACCTCACATTCTTTCTCTTTTCTATTAGGTTATTTATTTTGACAGAATTTATATTATTTTTCCCCCTCCTATATATATATATATATTTGTTTAAGTAATATGCAATCAAAAATTGTACAACCAAAATGTATATAATGAATCTGAATTATTGAATTACAATTATATGGTTGTGATTAAATATAACAAATCCATATTAAATTCAATAGAGATTAAATCTCAATCATATAAGGGTGCCCTTAATGCCACTCCTCGAACACTTAATGCCACTCCACATTTTCCACTTTACCCTCTTACTTTCATTAATATTCTCTCAACTTCACTTCTCTCATTGTGTCCTTTCATCTTCCACTTTACACCAAACTTATTTAAATTAATTAATATTATTATTAGCTTTCCTTTATCCACTTTATCTCTTCTCCATATTAGTGCTTTTATTTTTTATGATAAAAATATAATACTTATATAATATGAGACGATATAAAGGGAACACATATTAATTTAATGTAATATTGTAATATACATATAAATTAGTTTTGGAAAATATAAGATAAATGGGTTCTAAAAAAATGGAAAAATGACACAAAGACTTATTAATTAATCAGAATATATAATTATTTCTATAATTTTTTTTATTTTGTCTGTAGTACTTTATTTTCACTTGATCTATTTTTTATTTCCATTCTATTTCATATTTTTTTCTAATACTTTACATATTCGATGCAATTTTAATTTTACATATTAATTAAATTTATATGTATGTATCATATCTCATATTATATAAGTATTATATTTTTATCATAAAAAATAAAAGAACTAATATGGAAAAGAGATAAAGTGGAGAAAGGAAAGCTAATAATAATATTAATTAATTTAAATAAGTTTGGTAAAAAGTGGAAGATGAAAGGGCACAATGAGAGAAGTGAAATGGAGAGAATATTAATGAAAGTAAGAGGGTAAAGTGGGAAATGTGGAGTGGCATTAAGTGTTAGAGGAGTGGCATTAAGGGCACCCATCATATAATTATCATTTGTTGATTCTGATTTGTTGGCTGTATATTGGTTGTACAAAAATTAGTAGCAATATATAATGAAATGTTGGACTTACTAGTAGCATTAATTTTGATTTAATATCATTATTTAATGACAATTCACTTTGCATTATTTCTCTTTTTCTATAAAATTCTTTATTTTGATAGCATTTATATTATGTGTGTGTATATACATGCCTATTAATTTTTTATTCATAATTTTTTATGACACATGTTAGTTTTTCATTATTATAGAATAAATATGGTGGATGCACTAATTCATATATATTCAAGAAATTATTTTTGAGTAAAATAATATCCTATCAAAATTAAACTTGTGTATTGATCACTAGTAATCATACTAAATTTCTACTCATTTTTCATCTTAATTCATGTGCATATAAGTCCTGAAATATTCATATTCTAATAATTATGCTTAATATATACGGATTTATCTTCTCAGCATAATATTATCCTACATTTGCACATTTGAGTTGGATAATATATTGATTTAGTTCTTATTTGTCTAGTTTTCATTTGGAGAGTTTGATGCTTGTTGTTCATGTTCTTGTAGCAACAAAATCAAGCACAAGAGATAAACAATTCTGCTGAAAAAGTATGGGGGGACCATCTACAAGCTACCCAAAAACAAGAAGGAATCTTTTGGCAACCAAAGAAAGGACAGGACAGATGGCAAAATCACCAAGCTTTGGAACCTTCTAATTTGCATCCAAGGGTGATGAATGACCATATAAAAGTTGAGAAATCTGGAGAAGAGAGAGGAGCCTCCATTGGGAAGGTGGCTGGACCAAGGAGCTGAAGGAGGAGAAGAAGAAGGGCTACATTCTGATTTTTCCAATCAACATATTTACCTTCTGATTTTAGAATGTTTATCATTGATTTCCTCTTCTTTTTTGTATCAATCTTTGTATCTATGATGAGCTAATTTCCAACTCTCCTAGGATAGGTAGTAATCTAGTTCTAGTTATGGATGGATGATGAACAATGCTGTTTTTCTTCACTGGTGTTGAAACTATTCTGATGTTGTGTTGATTCTGATTTTCCGAATCTAAAATCTTGGAATCTGTTCTTGAGATTGTGAAATCCTAATTGCATTTGCAACTGAGAGGTTGATTTATGATTTCTTCTTTGGTCAGAAATGAATCAAGAAACAATGCTAAGTTCCTAGGTCCCAATACATTGGTCATGAATCTGATTTCCTGAATTCTGATTTTGGAATCTGTTTTGTTGTTATAGAACCCTGATTTCATTAACCACTGAGAAGTGGATTTGTGGTTCTCTTGATGTTCAGAAATGATCCAAGAAGCAATGATTATTTATTAGATTCCAATCTGTGATATGTGCTTATTGCATTCAATTAACTAATGTTGGTGTGCACTTCATTTGTATTTGCAACCGAGAGGTTGATTTTAAGTCCCCTTGATGTTTAGAGATAAACCAAGAAGCGTTAACATTAGCATTGAATTAATTACATTTCTATTGGATAATTGAGTTACTTGTTCCATCATTATGAATATGGATTAGTTTGGTACCATTTCAGGCCTTATTGATTTGCCACATTTGAGAGGGTTTTAGCAATATCAGTAGGATTGTGCTTAATGATAACTTGATATCAGTAAGGATTCTCTTCTTATTCAACTTAGCTAATTAATCATATGATTCATCTATGCTGTGATAACAGTCCTTTCTCAAGTTGAATTAGAATTGACTTATATTGATAATTTGTTCTAATCCATCCATAGCTGAATTAGATGAACCCCATTCCTAGGAGAATTTCTCATTGATTGATACTCCCTTTTAGTTCTTAGTTCAGCATCTAAATTTCAGTCCATATAAATCTCCAAAACACCAAAAATGGATATCTTTTTTGCCACATTGAAAATCTGTTTTCACTTCTTTCCATTCCATTGTTTTAGCCACTTGGCCTAGGATTAATCTAGGTTAGATTAGTGAGTCTTTAGCCCTCAAATCACTGTGGATACGACATTTGAGTCTACTACTTTGACCTGTGCACTTGCAGTAGAGAGTGAGTTAGGGAGTTGGATCAAATTTCACTTTATCTCAATTCTGATACATAATTCAGCAAGTTATCATTACTCCTCTTAATTCACATCAAGTTTTTGGCGCCGTTGCCGGGGATTTGAGGCTGATTAGATTCACTTTCTATAGTTTAGATTAGTCCACTTTTTAATAGTTATTTTCTTTTGTTTAGTTTGGCTTTTGTCTATACTTACCTCTGTTCTTTTTCTTGTACCATCACTGTTTATATCACATCCATTGTTTATATTCAGTCCTATTTTGTCTATCATTTTTCTTATTAGATTAGTTCTTTTTGGAATTTTTTTTCTGCTCAATCTTATCATCTTATCTTAATCTTTACTTCTATTTTTTATGTCTTTGCACTTAATCTCATTGTATGACAAGTTTGTAGTGCAGAAATTTCTGAATTTGATTTCTGAGAGAGAAAGAAGGAAAGATGGATATGAGTTGGCAAACTTGGTCCTATGACTATTATCAATCAAGTGAAACACCCTTGAGCCAAGAGGAATTGGATAGAGGTTCTGAAATGCCAAAATCCATTAATATTTAAATTCTATGTCAAGTTATCATTTTGAGAACAAGTTATCATTCCTATATGTCAAGTTATCATTATTTTGAGTGAACTTATTTTCAATGGTTTTCTTGCCCTAAATTCACTATTATCATGTATAAATCATATTTGGATGGTCACATCTCAGCTTGTGCAAAGTTTTAAGTCCATTTGAACAAGTTATCATTTTTCCTTTGCCAAGTTATCGTTAAAGGGCAATTCTGTCATTTCGATATGCAAAACCATTAATTCTGCACAAAAGTCTTAAGAAATCATCTTGTTATTGTTTTAACTCATTGCTGGTCAAATTTCAACACATTTGGATAACCACAACTCAAGTTATCACAAGTTATCATTTTTAAGGCTTATAAGTTATCATTTTTGGCACCCAAGTTATCACTCCTTTGAAACCTCATTCATATTTGATTTCTGACTTCACTCACTTGTCACTCTAATTCATTTGATGCCTGAAATGTTTTGAACCACCCATATTTGGACATTTTCTAGGATTTATTAAAAGTTATCATTCCGGACCCCAAAAATCATTAATTTTGATATAAGTTCTCATTCCTGCACAACACCTCTTCCCATTTGATATCTGAGCTAGCAAATATCATTATCCTAATCTTTATTTGTCAAAATATCATTCAAGGGCTTTGATGCTTGCTATTTTGGATTTTGTAGCAGGGAGAAAAGGTGGCCAAAAAGTAGAAAAAGGTGGGGGGACCACTGGTTTGCTGCCAAAAAGGAGGCTGTGCAGTCATGGAATCTTCAGACCAGTGGACAGGTGGCTGCAATCAAAAGGAATAGAACATTCTGATGAGGATCAAAGGGTGGAGAGAAATCATATAAAAGCTGGAATTTCTATAGGAGAGAGGGGGCTGGACAATCAGGGTTTGGAGCAAGGGTTTCACCACCAAGCTGCTGCTGCTGGAGCTGCTGCTGTTGGAGGAGCTGCTGGCCGAGACACTTGAAGCACATAAGATTTGTAACTGTTCTTCATTCCATTTGATGTCAAGTTTTGTAAATATGAGGAGCTAAACTCCATTTCTTCTAGGATAGGGTAGTAGTTTAGGTTAATTTTGGATGGATGTGGACTGATTTATAATCCTGCACTGAAATCAATTCTGGTTTTTAGATTTCAGAACTATTTGTTTTGATTTGTGCTATGCTATCATTAGATTCATTGTAACCTATGACTGAGAAGTATAATCTGACCTAATCATCTTTCAGAAATGAATGGAGAGATAATGTTAGATTTCTGGATTCCATTTAATTGCAAATCTGATTTCTAAATTCTGATTTCCTAATTTTTTGAAAGTTCTAATTTCAGTGGCTGTTTGAACCTGTTCTTCATTCTCAATCTGATTAATTGAGTCACTGGGATGTTGCTATTGTTCCTATCTTGTTCAGGAATGAATCAAGATGTTTGGCCAATTATTTTTTACTCAAATCAGATTGTTCTTCTGATTTCTGAACTGAAATCCTGAATTCTGATTTTTTCTGATTTTCTTGCTGAAAACTGTTTTATCAATTGAATCTCCTGATTTTATTCAATCATTGAGAGGTGAACCTTAGGGATCTCTTGCACTCCAGAGATGGATCAAGAAGCAATTGATAAACCTAGTTCCATTGATTTATAATTCTGAATTCCTGAAATGCTGATTTCTGTTTTTTGGTTTTAATTGAATTCTGATTTCCAATGTTAAACCTCAATTTAATCCATTACTGAGAGGTAATCTTTAGGTCATCCTTGTGATTCAGAGATGAACCAAGGAGCATTGGATAATCATTGAATTCCCCCTTTTGATAGGATGTTTCTTAACCCCATTTAATTGGAGTTTGTGTGGATTTCATTTTACTTTGCAATCGAGAGGTTGAATTTAAATCCCCCTAGAATTCAGAGATGAATCAAGGAGCACAAGCACCATATTTGGGTAGATTTCATCCTGGTTTGATTGATTGGAGTGATTCCATCTTTTTATGATTGCAATTACAAGTTATCATTCCAGAATTCTTTGAACTGTAAAAAATCAGCATTGAACCTTCATTTAAATCCAATGATAACTTGATTTCCAGTGAGGATCATCTTTTGATTCAACCTAGCTAACAACTATATGACAATATGTTGATTAGTTAAAGGCCAATTGAGCTGTGAGAACAGCCACATTTCAGGTTGAAACAAAATTGGGCATTTAGTGATAATTTGATCCAATCCATCCTTAATTAATTTAGATGAACCCCAACTCCTAGAAGAACCTTCCTCATTGATATTTAAACCTTTTTAGAACTCAATTTAGCATTTATATCACAGTTTTGATAAATTTCCAAAACCCAAAAATTAGTTATCATTTCACTTTCCATTAAAAATCTATTTTCACATTCCATTAAAAATCTGTTTTTAGGCATTTGAGTAGAACTAATCTAGATTATTTTAGGGTGTCTTAGACTTCAAATTCTTGTGCATACGACAACCTGAGTCTACTATAACTTACCTGTGCACTTGCAGCTAGTGAGTTGGGAGACCAAAAATTGAAAAAAATTGACCTTTTATTTAATTTCAGCAAGTTATCACTCAAACATCCAAATATCACTATCATGTATACGAGTGCTAATCTTTTTTATTCTTTTAATCTATAGATGTGTAACGACCTAAAAATCCATCCTAAAAGTTTTGGTCATTTGGGACAATTTCGCGTCGTGAGCCCGTTCGCCATACATCCTTGAACAATGGAAGACTTTAATATTTTACTGAAAGTCATAATAAATAAAACTTTATTTGAACCATATAAAATCTTTTTCAACTAATAAGTCATGGGACCTCAATGGCTAAAGACTTCAGTACATAGTATCAATGTTCAACTATAATTCATTAGACCTAAGCACGTGCAACAATTCGTCATGAGCTTGAGCTGCCATCTATTACTTAATCTTAGTTACCTGACGGATCCAGAGTGTAGGATTTCCCAGTTAGAGTATGTGAAGGTCATGCATGCTATGATATCCTATCATATGATACTACATGCGATGCATCATTTATCATCATAATAACATAACATGCAAACATGCATGCCATGAAATATATCATGATCCTTACATGACATTACACAACACTTACATTCATTCTTCATATAATATTCATGAAGCATAAAAATTATGCCATACCTGCTTAACTTCAAGTCCATTATCTGCATGTACCATACATTAGAAATATGCATTCATATCATTCATCACATACATAACATAACATATTATTTCATTTTACTTTCATTGTCATGTACAATCGAGAAGTTTCTTCATAACTCTTTGATCCTTAATTCTTGACTTCTTTCATACTTTACATCTCCTCGGGGTTGTTTTATTACCCTTTGTATCTTCTTTCATTCTTCTTTTCTTCCTTTCCTATGTGATCCTTCATGTGTCATCTTCATTCTTCATCTTTTATCACATAATAACATCTTGACTTTCATTCTATATCATAAGTCATACTTAGAAACACACACAACATAATAGTGAGGGACTTTATTCCTAATCATTTTTAGGAATACACACACTTTATGATGAGGGACATTGTTCCTTGAAAAGTACATACACAGATGCAGGACTTTACTTCTCGAGCTTAGGCCCCCTCGAAGTACATACATAAGTATAGGACTTTACTTTCCATCTTCAGTTCATCATCATCATCTTAACATTCTTTCTTTGTCATAAGATACTTTAACTTCACTTTCATTCTTACTTTATTTTGTAGCATCTTTGATCTTAACATAGTTGAAAGAATCATATCACACTATCACATTGGCTAGCTAGGCCACATCCTTGAAAATACGCACATCATAACATTGAGAGTCTTTATTCCAAGGAATACGCACACTATAATAGTGAGGGACTTTATTCTAAAGAATACACTATTACTGGGAATACGCACACTTTTTGATGAAAGACCTTGTTCCCTGAGAAGCACATATACAGATGCAAGACTTTACTTCACGGGCTTAGGTCCACTTGAAGTACATACATAGGTGCAGGACTTTGCTTCTCAACATTGATGAGTGGAACATTCTTCTTCAACTTTAGGTGCATTATGCTTTCCAATAGATCAATCATTCATATCAAGCATTCTTCATATTTTAGCCTAATTACGGTTGAACTTACATTTTGTATATCTAGGTGTCATATACATTTATCAAGCATTAATCCATAGCATAAATACTTTGAAAATAAATTTAAATTTATCGTATGTTCTTCTTTCAATCAGTCATGGTCGTGATGGAGTGGTCATGCTCGTGACTGTGCTATAAAATGATTCTATTTCGCTTCTAAGTGTTAGTCACGGCCGTGCCACTTTTGATCATGGTTGTGACAGACTTTTTGCCCATTTACGAGGACAATATGGGCTGGCCATATTTTTGCCATCCAGGTCATATTTTTACCCTTCAGGTCGTATTAAGCTCGCACTAGAAAATACTAGCAACTCATATTTTTACCCTGTTTCCCGTATTAATAGCCTTCAGCCCGTATTAAGCTCACGTCTTACCCATTTTTCAATGAAATTTTGGGAAAACGCATTACAAAGCATCCTAAAGGGTCTAGGCCTAATCTATATATCAATAGTCATTAAAAGCACATGAAAAACATATGAAATCATCCATTCTTTCAAATCTATGGTTCATCCTTGATCTCACAACATGGAACCATAGCATAAGAATCTAACATAGAAATTCAAAAACATGAATCACATGTGAAAAATCTTCTAGATCTAATGCATGATATGACCCTCAATCACAATCCTTACCAAGAACTAGGGTGTCCTTGGATCTCTCAATCCAAACATACAAACATTGAGAGGAGAGTGAGGGGTTGGATCCCCTTTACATACCTATGATCATGTTCTTCCTCAATATTAATCATCTTCCTCTTCGCCCTCTTCTTCTTCCTCCTTTTTCTTCCTCCTAGATTGCAGTCGTCACGTGGGAGAAATAAGAAAAGAGAGAAGAAAGAGGATTTGAGAGTTTTTATAGAGTCTAGCCCAGGGTTTCCTCCAAATGACTTAAATAACCCAATACAAAAATTGGGGTTGTTACAAGATGAGTGCATGTACAAGTAAATAGTAGTGGTTGTATAGTGTATACTACCATTATTCAGTGATGGCTAGGTGGAATGTTACAAAAATAATAGTAGGTGATTTATGGATATGCATGCTACGTTGTCACATGCATTTTTAAATAAATTATTTTTTAAATTAATAAACAATGATTCCTTTCTAAAAGTAATTTAAAAATAAATTTATTATTCTAAGAGTTAAAAAAAATAAAACAATGAATCCAATTAGAGTGCACACAATTTAAAACAAAGAATTCAATTTGAGTCCAGTTAACATTAATCTTTCCTCATATTTCATTTCTCAAAGATAATGAACATGTTTAATAAAATAAAAAAATTTAATTTTTAAAATAGAAAAATATATTTCACTTTTAAAATTAAAATAGCAAATAAATAACATTTACCTTTAAAAAATAAATATATTATACTCAGAACTAAAATAATTTTTAATGATGAAGTTAATTTAAGTCTAAATAATTTAAAACAAAGAATCTAATATTTACATTTTATAAAGATAATATTTTATTTTTGGTCGTCCAAATAATGTAAACAAAGAAATTATTAAAATCAATCATATTTTCTTTTTTTAAAGATAATGTATTATTTCTGAAATTAATAAAACGGCTCAATTTGAATGTGATAAAAAGTAATAATATTTTATTTCTACAAGATAATGTGCAACCAAATAATATTTTTCTTCAAAAAGATATTTTATTATTTTCAGAATTAAAAATCATTCAAAATAAATAATTTAATTTGAGTCAATATAAGATTAATCTTTCCTTTCTATCAATTTGAGTATGATTAAAATAAATATTCTTCCCTTTTAAAGGGTAATGTACAAGTATATTAAAATAAATAATATGTCCTTTCTAATCAATAATGTATTATTAATGAACATGTATTATAAAATAAAAATTATTTTTTAAAAAAGAACAAATAAAAATAATATTATATTTTACTTGAAGAATAATCTAATTAGCATTAGTCAACTTTGTGACAAAAAAATTCTTAGTGAATTTGAAAATGAAAAGTGTCTAATACTCGATGAAAATGAAAATCTTGTGCACGTTGGCTTTAGACATAATAATTTATATAAGACTGATTTTGATGACTTAGAAAATGATAAATGTTTAAATTCATTGCATGATGACTCGATCTTGTGACATAGAAGACTTGGTCATGTGAATTTTAAACTATTCAAAAATCTTTCTAAACATGAGCTAGCAAGAGAATTACCTAAGATAAAATTTGAAAAATATGTCGTGTGTGATTCTTATTTAAAAGGGAAACAAACAAAAAGCTCTTTTAAATCTAAATATTTCATTAGTACTAGTATAAGCTTAGAAATCTTGCAACTAGATTTATATAGACCTATTGGTCACAAACTTAGGTGGAAAGAAATATGTTTTTGTGCTTGTAAATGATTATTCTCATTTTACATGGATTGTACTTCTTTCACAGAAAGATGAAGCCTTTCATATATTTTTAAATTTTCAAAAAGAGTACAAAATGAATTTGATCAAAAAAATTCTAAAATTATAAGTGACCAAGATGAAGAATTTGAAAATCATAAGTTTAAATTGTTTTGTGAAGAAAATGGTATTATACATAATTTTTATACAACTAGAACACCTCAACAAAATGGAGTGGTTGAAAGAATGAATAGGTCTCTATACAAGATATGGCAACAACCATTCTAAACGAGAGCTCTTTTCCAAAATATTTTTGGGTGGAAGCCGTAAACACTTCATGTTATAAATAGAATTTTGATAAGACCTTTAACAAAGAAAACTTATTTTGAGCTCATTTATGAAAAACAGACCAAATATTTCATATTTCAAGGTTTTTGTATTAAATGATAAAGACAAGTTAGGAAAAATTGATGTGAAGTGTGATGAAGCTATTTTCCTTGGTTATTATAGTACTAGCAAAGCACATAGGGTGTATAATAAGAGAACTATTTTGGTTGAAGAATATATGTATGTCAAGTTTAATGAGACTAATGACTTTATCTTGAGCAAGCATGTTAAAGAAGATGATGCATGGGCAATTGAAGTGACAAGTCAATTAAAGAAGGTTCAATTAAAAGAAAACCCATCTCATAAAAATGTTGAAAAGGAAAAAAACAAATTGGAGAGCAAGTAGAAAACTTTGAAAGAATTGAAGATCATCAACTTGTTGTGCCACAAGTGATCCCTCAAAATTGGAGAAATGTTTCCTCACATCGAATTGAGCAAAACATTGGTGATATAGGTGATGGAAGCAAAACTTGAAGCTCATTTAAATTTTTTTTTGTGCCTTTTAGATTTTCTCTCTTGCATAAATGATGTGTTAAGTGATTCAAATTGGATTAATGATATGCATGAGGAGTTAAATAATTTTGAGAGAAACCAAGTTTGGAGACTTGTGGAAAGACCCATGGGTCATCTAATTATTAGAACCAAATGGATTTTTTGAAACATGGTAAATGAAAATGGTGTCATTGTGAGAAACAAGGCTAAATGTGGCCAAAGGTTATTCACAAATCAAAGGAATTGATTTTGTCCTTTGTTTGTTTTAAAAGATTCAAACCTTTTCAAATGGACATCAAATCTATTTTTAAAATGGATTTATAAATAAAGAAGTTTATGTTAAACAACCTCAAGGATTTGAAAATCCTAATTTTTCATACCATGTTTTGAAACTTTCAAATGTTCTTTATGGACTAGAAGCCTTGAGAGTTTGGTATGAACGACTGGATAGTTGTTTAATTAAAAATAATTCTCAAAAAGAAAACAATTGACACCACATTATTTTTAAAGGATATGAGAAATGACATTTTAATAGTGCATATCTATGTTGATGATATTGTCTATGGTGCCACTAATGAAAGCTTATGCAAAAAAAAAATTGAAATGAGTTTTATAGGTGAGCTCACATTCTTTCTAGGACTACAAGTGAAGCAAACCAAGGACAAAATTTTCCTAAATCAAGAAGAAAAGTATAATAAAGAATTGCTCAAGCTATTTGCAATGAATGATTGCAAACCAAGCTCAACCCTTATGAACATGTCAACCATGCTAGATAAGGATGAAAAAGGCAAGAAAATTTATCAAAAAAGATATAAAGGTATGATTCGAAGTTTACTTTATTTGAAACATCAAGTTTGGATATTATGTTCAGTGTGTACTTGAGTGTTAGGTTTGTATCTACAACTAAGTAATCCCACCTAATTATTGTTAAATGAATAATGTGATACTTGAAAAATACTTGTGAATTAGGCATTTGGTGTGATAAGAAGTCAACTTTTGATTTACATGCCTACGTTGATGTGGACTTCGCTAGGTGCAAGATTGATAGAGAAAGCACTAGCACTACAAGAAAAACGCGGATTACCGACGGTCCGAACCGTCGGTAATCAGCCCGAAAACCATCGGTAACGTAATTACCGACGATTTTTCAGTCGGAATTGATCCGTCCGAAAAACGCTCGTCGCAAACGGATTTGCGACGGTTGAAAAAATTTCGTCGAAAATATCGACGGTTCTGGCCGTCGGAACAGTCCCCGACGGTTCGACCCGTCGAAATTTTCCGACGGTTGCAACCGCCGAAAAAGTCCCCGACGGTTCGAACCGTCGATATTTCCGACGGTTGCAACCGCCGGAAAAGGCCGGCGGTCCGAGCTGTCGATATTTCCGACGGTTGCAACCGCCGGAAAAGTCCCCGACGGTTCGAACCGTCGATATTTCCGACGGTTCCAACCGCCGGAAAAGGCCAGCGGTCCGGCCGGATCCAGCCGGATCCGGCCGACAGCAGAGAGAGAGAGAGATGCCGGCGCGGAGCGGGAGAGAGAGAGATACGCCGGCGCGGGAGAGGGTCGCCGGCGTCCGGCGCGCGGCCGGCGTCCGTGCTCGCGGCCGGGAGAGGGAGAGAGGAGAGGAGGGAGAGAGAGAGGAGTGGAGGGAGGAGGGTGGAGGGAGGAGGGAGGAGGGAGAGAGAAGAGGGAGGAGGGGAAATATATAAAGGAAAAAAGTGGAAATTTAAAGAAAGCGGGAAAAAGGGAAAAAAAAGCGGGATAACGAAATTTTAATTACCGACGGTTTCGGCCGTCAAAAATATAAATAATATATAATTTTATTTTATTTAGTTATATATAATATTTATTTTTTATTTTACCAACGGTTTGAACCGACGTTAATCTTTACCGACGGTCAAAACCGTCGGTAATTGCGACGGTTTGGATATCCGTCGGAAATTGCGGCGGATTTACCGACGGTTATGACCTTCGGAGATTGCGGCGGATTTTGCGACGCATGGATATCCGTCGAAAATATCGACGTTCCTAACCGTCAAAAAATTAAATAATAATATAACAAATTATATAATTAATTTTTTTATTTCCGACGGTCACAACCGTCGGAAAATCCGTCGAAAAAACTTAATAATAATATTAAAAATATATAATTTATTTTTTTATTTCCGACGGTCCTAACCGTCGGAAAAGTCGTCGGAAATTGCGACGGATAGATATCCGTTGAAAATATCGGCGTTCCTAATCGTCGAAAAATTAAATAATAATATAATAAATTATATAATTAATTTTTTTAATTTCCGATGGTCGTGACCGTCGAAAAATCTATCGAAAAAATTTAATAATAATATTAAAAATATATAATTTAATTTTTTTATTTTTGACGATCGTAACCGTCGGAAAAGTCGTCGGAAATTACGACGGATGGATATCCGTCGAAAATATCGACGTTCCTAATCGTCAAAAAATTAAATAATAATATAAGTCATTTTCGACGGTCATAACCGTCGAAAAATCCATCAGAAACGGAACCGTTGAAAAATCCGTCACAAATAGCGACGGATTTAGAACCGTCGAAAATTATCCGTCGGAAAATCGCGATTTTCTTGTAGTGTAGTGAGATGTGTTGTTCCCTTATAAGCTCCCTCGTATCATGGGCTCGCAAAAAGCAAACCTCTATCACCGAAAGCAAAATATATTGCCGCCGACAATTGTTATGCACAAATTTTATGGGTCAAATAACAATTGCTCAATTATGGAATTGTTTGTTCAAATGTATCCATGGAGTGTAATAATACTAATGCCATAGAAATGACTAAAAATACAATAAATCACTATAGAACTAAGAATATTAACTTAGGATATCACTTCATTAGAGTTCATGTGAAACAAAAGAATATTGCAACTGAATATGTGTCCACTAACATTCATAGTGGATATCTTTATAAAATCCTTGAGTGAAAACTGATTTTGTATGCTTAGAAGGAAATTAGAAATGATTGGATTTTGATTGCATATCAATTCTAAGTGACTTGGTTATGCAAACTCATTTTTTATTTGAACTGAATATCGAAATGATGTTGCACAGTATCTACATTATCCAAATATTATTGCAAAATTTACCAAAATAAGTTTTCACTTGAATTAAATAAAAAAATGTCGAAATTTCCAATCACACGGTCGAGCTTTCTTGATCGGTCGATCGGACTCATCCAACCGGTCGACTGAATGGATATTTTTTGACCGAATATAAGGACTTGTCGACTACTTAAATTAATTTGCTGAACTTACTCCTCAACGGTCGATTGCCTCCAGATCGGTCGATTGATTGGCGCAAATATTATGACCGCCACTAGGTTATAACTTGACCGAATCCATCCTCTCGTTCGCGTCTGTTTCCCTCCCTCATGATTTCCTCTCTCCTCGACCTCATCGGCAACGATAGCACCTTCTTCGTCGAAGTGGATGTCCCCACATCGTGGATCATCCCCCGTCTTGATCAATCGCTGTTCTCTCTGACCTCGATCGACTGCTCTCTCCTCTTCAAATCTCGACCATATCATCTCTCCCAATGGAGATCAAGTTAAATCAATCAGATTGGTAACAAGTTCTTCATCTTTGGATGTTTCTCTCTAAGTTCGGTCGACCATCTATATGTGACCGGCCCTCTTCCTTCTTTGACCATTAATCCCTCTTTTGTCTTAATTGTTGCTCAATCAGATCTCAGATCTCTGACCACAAGTGTCGGGATTCCCAAGTTTTGATGCTGCCAAACTCTTGTGACCCACGGTCCATTAATAATTGGTACATCATATGTTTTGAATGTTTAATGTGCCTCAACTCCCGATGATTTATGTTGTAATCATTTATACATTATTAATCTTTGTGCAATTATTCTATACTCATGTCGTCACATCCTTAAGCTGCCTAGTGCCCTAGTCCCTTACCTAAAACACCTAATTATTGAATCCCTCAAGAGGATGGTCCCTCCCTGCGCAAAAAATGCAAATATAGCACCCCACCTTCTCGTGGCTATGCACATCATCCCTCGTCGAGTCGTCATCCACCTTTTGAGCCCTCTTTCGAGTCTCCACCACCCACCGACTATGGCTCCTCTCTTTTTCATAGTCGGTCCCATGATCTCGATTATGAAAACTTTTACCGCACCCGAGAGGCCAAGCAAGCAATTTCTATTGATCGACGTGCCTGAAGTTCAGGAGACGTTCTTTCATATTGGTTTGTATTCTTTTATCTCCTTATGCGAGCAAGTGTACCCATGCCTCGTTCTACACTTTTTATGCGAGCGATTGGGTGTTGTATCATTGCCACCTCAAATGATTTATGTCGCATCTTTGGGTTTCCTTTTCCTCAATTGGGATCGCATGGGTATGATAGCCAAACCTAAACACATGGTTCTCCATCCATTCAGGAAGGTGTGGACCTAGTGTTTAATGAAAATATGCACATTATAAAACCAATGAAGTACAACAGTATCTTTCACCTCTACTAAAAGGTTACGCACTTTGACATGTTCTTTCTCTATTGTCTCTATATTCGTGATGCTTCCCCTCTCAACTTTCCCTTCTATTTTTTTTTCACAAATTGAAAGCAATTCAACGGAAGATCACCTTCGGTGCTCCGGGGAATCATCTTTTGAACTTTGGCTCCTGGATCACCAAGATTATTGTTTCTCGCGGGGCTGTCATTCCTGACAATGAGGAGTTTATCAACACTTGGTCTTTGTATGTCATTAGTTTCAAAACCATGCATAGGAAACACCTTTGACGGGCATAGCACACTTGGATTGTTGAGGGAGATATTGTGGAAAGGGATGATGAGCATGAGCTACATGTAACTATGGATACGGGTGACACACAGGGGAGGGATTTGACCGGAGCACTTCTACCCCTTCGCACACTGCTCCTGATGAGTCTTGGGGACCCATTCTGGATGTTGAGGGTCCTCCACCCTCAGCCTTTGGGTGTTTCGACGTCTTCATCTGGATTGTTTGACTTGACTACACTCACTCATGAGGTGTGCACTTTGAAGAGTGACGTCCCGAGGCCCGATCCTGACGTTCCCTATATGATCAGGATTCTTCATGACTTTTATGTGGCCTAGGGGTTCGTTCCCTCGACAGTGCATGAGGATGATAGTCCCAACGAGATGTAGTTCCATGTTGTGTATCCCTCCTTGATGATGTCAAAAGGGGATGGAGATGGAGATATTCATATATGCTATGTTATTATGGTTTGTATGTGACTTATCTTATGTCATGTGCTATGCACCATTTTGATGTTATGTAGTGTACATGGACGCCTACGATGGATGTACTAGTTTGGATACTTATTACTCATACTTATGAGACATGTTTCTGAAAAAGTTTATTATGTTTACGGATGTTTCTTATTATTTTATTTTTATGTTATTAAGGTGGAGAAATTGTGAAAATGATGTGCATGTATTTAGGGGGAACATAATTATACTTGTTAAGTTAATCTTATCACTTCACCATCGACCAATAAATTTATCATCATAAAAAAGGAGAGATTGGTGAATCCCAAATATCACTCTCGTGTTTTGATTATAACAAATGAAATTGGTCAAAAATGTACTAATAAACTTTTCAAGTGATGTACATACATATGTAATATTAATAGGTGAACATATCTCAAAGAAGTCGCGGCATAAAACTTCAAAAAGAGATTTTTATGACTTGACTAGTCAACTAACCAGTCGAGCTTTTGCAACCGGCTAAAGATCAATCGAATGATAATCTAAGAACATTTCATAAACCGCGATCGGATGCAGAACCGATCGACAGACATACGACCGAAAGTTTGAGAGAGTTTAAAAAGTTCGAAAATGCAAGACCAATCGAAGAACCAATCGGTTGAAAGTTTGCAAGAATTAAAAATTATGATTTGTTTAATAATTCAAGTGCTAGATATTGTTCTCCTTATCAATAGATTCTAACCTCTCAAGACATTACATAAGATACACATGTGCTTTGCATTTCATTTATTTGATTATTAGGCTATGGTTCTTGTTTGGATCTCCAAAGCTGATTTTTTATGCTTCCCAACACCTATACCGCCTTGCAATTTGCAAGGATATTTTTTCTGAAAGTGTGAAGGATGATATCCAAATGCCCCCATCCATGTTCATTTGTTGATTAAGTCATACAATAGATATTACAATGATAGAAACAAAGTGATACCCACTCTCCCAACAACTAGTAAGCATGAATTGTAATGTTATCCCCATAACAACATTTACCTTGAAAGATACAATTATTATGTTGACATCAGATGTGCAACATGAAGACTAGTGGTGCAACTTATCGATTGCGAGAGACATAGTAGTTATTGACTTGTCCCTCTTTTAGATCGAAAAGAGTGCCAGAATTCATTGCTTGATACATTCACCCAAGAGCATCTTGCATCCGGCCATACATATTGTGCAATGCCTTCCATTGGAGCAGTGCAAAAAATGCATGAAGTATCAACTCCATTAGTCCATCGTGATCTAAGTCATTGTGTAGGCAGTCTTTGTCGTCTCAAGAGCCAATAAAAGATTTTAATCCTTAATAGGCGCTTGAGTTGCCACAATAATTGGCAATCCAAACATAGCTCAGTCTCCACTTGATGGTTGCCACTATCCAAGAGCATATATGCCTCATGAATTGAGAACTGGCATCCTTTCCAAATCCATGTCCCGCCTTGAGTTATCCAGTTGAAAGACATCAAGATGTTCTAAGTGCATCAAGAAATGCTCCATCCAGTTATCTTAAAGAAGGGACACAAATATTTGGTTTAAACACCCATCATTAAAAAAGACCCTAACCATTAATCAACAACTATTGCATGTTGGTCCGCTGCCAGCGCACAGTCTTGGAAAGGTGCTCGATAAAGCCTCAAAGGACACCCATGGGTCCTTCCAGAAGTGAAAATCTTGGCCAAATCCACGGGATGTTGCCATAAAGCATCGCAAATTGGGCATATATGAGATGATGATTTTCCAGAATGAGGAAGGTCCACGAATAGTTATTTGTCACCTTTCCCATGAAAGATTGTAGTCGTAATAGGCAGTGATCAAATGATGTGTTGGTGACCCATAAAATGGACAACCCATTTTGGCAGTACTGCGTCGTTCATAGTCTTGAGATTCTTGATCCCCAATCCCCTTTACAAGATAGGGAGACATATTTCTTTCCATGCCACCAAGCATGTACATCGGCTAGAATTAGTAGTATGACCCCAAAAGAAGTTCTAACGTAGATAATCAATCCGTTCGGAAACATCATGGGGCATCTGAAACTCTAGCATAAAATAAATATGCATCAGACTGAGCGAACTAGCGTACCTCAAGAAAGCAATTGGGAGCATCAGTTGTTGAGTCTCTTCTTCACACGTTTAGCCATTGGGTTCCAATGTCTGGACACTATCCTGCCATCTGACAGGGGAGGGCCCAAGTATGCAATAGGAAGGATGCTAATGTCTGTGTTGAGTGCAGAGGAGCAATGTTGAGCAATAGCATCATCCATGCCGAAAGTTATTAGAGCTGACTTCATATGGTTGATGTGAAGCACAGAAAGCTGCCAAAAATTTCTACAACTGCAGCCATCCTTCTTACCGCCAAAGATGTCCCTTCAATAAAAATATTGTATATTTTGGGTTTGGAGAAAAAAACAAAGAAGAGATCCATGTCACAAGCATAGTAAGAGCATTGATGCATGCATTTTACAACATATAATTAGACTTACATTTAGGCTTATTTGGTATAATTTGCTCATAGCATGCATCTATTTTTACGTTAATTTTTTTAAATTCTTTGAAGTAGCCATATGTCTCTAGTTGATGTATTTTGCAGGAATTATTAATGAAAAATGGCAGAGGAAGGGAATAAAAGAAGAAGCACGCAATCAGATCCAACAATCGAAGGACTAGTGCTTCTTCATTTTTAAGAAATACAAATGGCGATTGCTGGAGATCCAACAATCGGATCATCACAAAATTTGTACCTCCCATAGACCATGACAATTCAATTTTTTTAGTATTTTTGACGATTTTAGGAGGTCGTTGCAAAGTTAAGAACCTAGGAAAAATAGGTCTTCTGATGATCTTTGACGTGAGCTCGGCAGAAATTAGTCGAAACAAAAATTACGGACTCATAGAGATCGACACGATCTGTCCACGCGCACAAGATTCACGGTGATCGGTGGTCAAAAGAAATTCAATAAAATGGACAAAATTTTAGAATAGAAATGGTCGGTTCTCCGCGGTCCTAGATTGGATTGCTACGAAAAGATAGGCATTTCGAAGGGCTCGAGAAGGTGGGGTGGGGCAAACATTTCATGTGTTTTCTGTTTCCTCCTATTCTCAAAATACCTATTTTTCATAATTATAAAAATTCCTCAAGAATTTCATCGCCCTAGGAAATCTAAAAATGCACATTCTTCAAAATCGGACCTTTCGAGAATGCTCAGAATAGTCCCATTTAGTTGATATAGAGTTTTCAAATTTTTCTAAGAAATGCAATTTTTCTTAGAATTTTTTTTGTATCCAAATTTAAAAAGTATTCAAAATGGTCTATTTTGCTTCGTGCACTTAAGAAAATATTAGAAATTGCATACATACATATACAAATATACGCATACATAATGCATACACATACACATACATATATACATATACATATACATCATATACATATACATATTACACATATATACATATACATATAAATATACATACATATATACATATACATACACATATACATTTAATGAATTTATAGTTAATAAATAACTTATAGTTTGGCTCCACTTAAGTGTCACAATAGCGACGATATCATTTTAGCGTCACAGTAGCGCCATATTAACATCGCAAATCTATGACGCTAAATTAGCGTCTCGAATGTGCGATGACAATGTGACGTGATACTCTAACTTAGCGTCACAATATATTGAGTCGCTAAGTTGAGACGCTATTTGGCATACAATATGGCACCATATTAGCGACTAAATAGCATCGCATCATTGGCGTCGCTAACTAGCGATCCATGTGCTCATCATGGAACGAATCATGACCATCCATTCTTTTAATCCGACAATTCATAACACCTCTTTTGATTAAGCTGATTTGTCACCCTCTTTTAATGTCTGCAACATCCTCTTTCTATCGATCCGCCACCGCCTTCTTCCCTCCAACCCTCTGATGCCTTCTCCCTCTGATGCCTTCTCCCTCTGACCCCTTCTCCCTCTAACGCCTTCTCCTATCGACACGTCCGTTGCCGCCTGCCACCCTGATGTCATTTGTTGCCGCCACCGCTTGCCTCCCTGACGCTGTCCGCTGTTGCCGCCTGCCACCCTGATGCCATCCGCTGCCGCCATCGCTTGCCTCCCTGACGTCGTCCACTGCCGTCACCGCCTGCCTCCCTGACGCCGTTCGTTGCCGCCCCCCGATGTGTCTGCTGCCGCTGACTGCCTCCCTAATCCCGTCCGCTGCTGCCACCTGCCTCCCTGCACGAGACACTGCCTTCTCCCCTCTGATCCCTTCTCCCCTGCCGCCACCTACCTCCCTGACGCCGTCCGCAACCACCACCTACCTCCCTGCTCGAGCACATGCAGGTGAGGCACTGCACGGTGGGGTCCTTGAGAATGATTTGTTTCTTGATGCCGCGTATAAAGGCGGCATTGTTGCGGTTGATCATGCATAATGTGTAATGTGATTAGAATGTGTAATTTGAAATGTATATGTAAACTTGATGTATAATGTGTAATTTGATGAATTTGATGAACCTGATTAGAACATGTACATGATCGAGTATCGTAGTTAAACTTGTGTAAAGAAATGTGAAATGTAAATTAAATTGTACAAAGTATGCTATTTTCTTTGGATGAAGATGTCATACTTAGCGTCTCTTTAGCGTCACATTAGCGTCCCACAATTAGCGCCCCATTAGCTTCCACTTAGCGTCACACAATTGTGTCGCTATTTAGCGTCGCACTGGCATCTACATAGTGCCACAACCAACGATGAGGATAAACTTAAGCATTGTTTTAGCGCCATACCAGCGTCAAAACAGCGTCATATTAGCGTTATGTTAGCGTCAACCCGGTGTCGCCTTAGCGTCGCACACTCCAACGCCATTTTAACGTCAAACTAGTAACGACGACGCAAATAGCGTTGGACCTTTGGCGTCACCATGTCTATGGCGCGTAGGCGACGCTAATTCATCGCTACATTGTTCAGCGACGCATTAGAGTCAATATACTTGTGCCGCTAATTGATTAATTTCTTGTAGTGGATTACACCTTTGGAATAGAGTTTCAAAGGCGGTTAACAATATGTTACGGGTCGTGAAATCAATTTAAGTCACGCGACTGATAGAAAATGCCCAAATCATAGCGTGAAATCTCTCTCACGCCACATGAAGGATGCAGCCAACTTCGACTACTACGCTGATTTAGTCATTAAATCGTACTCAATGGGCGTGACGGACATTGTTTTGGACATGAAAACATATTTTCGGAAGAATTCTCAATGCACAAGGACTCCAACTCCTACCATATGTCCCAAGAATCAATTGGAAACAAATTAGACTAGAACTTTCAGAGTTTTACAAGGCAAAACTTTGATAATCAATAGGACTCTGAATTTACCTTATTTTGTAAGGAAAATGTTTTCGTTTATTCTCAAACTTCATGGAAACCTGAATCTCTATAAAAAGAGACGTCTAGCAGTCAGAAGAGATCATGCTAGGACCTGCAACTGAAGCTTTCAAGCCAAGAATGAAGGAGAATTTCTAAAGGACATAGGAGAAGATTTCTGTGCGGTAGACTCGTGCAAGGATTGCATAGCGATTTCATCGTTGTTTTTTAAGAGTACTCTTTTTTTTACATCTTGTTGGGATGATATTTTAGATTTTCATATTCTACCTATTTGGCATAGTACTCTGGATTGTTAGTTTTAATTTTACTTTTCTATTTTAGTTGCAAGAGTTGTATGAACAATCTTTGACCTCTGATTAATCAAATAATAGTTAGTTTAGTTTTATGAACATGGTTGCTATGCTCAATGCTTTCCTTCATATTTTAATGATCTCTAGATTGATTATTAAATGTGTAGTGTAATCAATTCTTAATTCATAATTTCTTATTCGAATTGATTCTTAACTTTAATGTTGAAGCGATGCATGTCATAATCTAATAGAGCCATGCGGAATATTAGATTGTGTGGTCTGCATTTGACCCGTTCAGGCGATTAGGTAGTTTAAGGATTACAACATATTGCATATTAATTTTAATTGAAATTTTGGGGTATTACAGTTTGGTATCAGAGCATGCTAGGACATAGGATAAGTATGTTATAGAATTGACAAGTGTCTAAGTCCATGTGTAATCGTCATGAGCAACCATTTAAAGTTGAGTATGCAAGTATTGTGCCATTGATTGTATTGTTTAAATTAACCAATTGATATTTGGTTGATTATTGTTATGAAAACGATGGAGGCAAGAAGGCTTCCAATGGGAATACTAATTATTGCATTCATTATTGATAGTATTGTCAAATTGATTATGGACAATATGCAATATGAGAGATGTGAATCTCATCGTAAATTTTAAGGATGATGGAATGTCATAAGAAATTGCCTAAATTTATATACATAATTGTTCAAGATAATTGCAAATTTTCATAGTCCAAATACTATGAAATGACTAAAGAGATTGTAGTGAAAATTCAATTTTCACAAAGGCAAATAGAGATTTAATGGAATGTTAAGATGGAAAGTATGAAGTGACAGTTATATGTGGCAACACCGCTAGGGAGGATCTCCACTATATAGTATCACCCAGAGACCAAGTGATGATAGAAGGAGTGAACTACTTAGTTAATCTCATAGTACTACCCCTTGGTAGACTATGATGTTATATTGGGCATGGATTGGTTAAGCATATGTGATATGTAGAGAGAAGAAGGTTAAGATTGATAGAAAAGATGATACCTTTGCGGTCTTTCACGGGATACCATCAAAGAAGAAGAAAATGATGATTTCCTCAGCTAAGGCAATAAAGATGTTGAATAGTGATTATCGAGGATTTCTAGCGAGCATCATCAAGAGTGATGTCCAACCCAAATCATTAGAAAAATTGGAAGTGGTAAGGGACTTTCCTAGTTGAGCTCCTGGAATTACCTTCATAATGGGGGATCGACTTTCATATTGAGCTGATGCCAGGAACGGCTCCCATCTCAAAATATCCCTATAGAATGGCATAACAGAAATGAAGGAGTTGAAAGCTCAAATGCAAGAATTGTTGGACAGAGGTTTCATCAGGCCAAGTGTCTTCCCATGGAGTGCACATATCCTAGTTGTGAAGAAGAAGGATGGGTCACTGAGGTTGTGTATAGACTATAGGATGTTGAACAAAGTGACCATAAAAAATAAGTATCCTTTGTCCAGGATTGATGATTTGTTTGATCAATAGTCCACAACATCGGTCTTCTCAAAGATTAATTTGAGGAACGGATACAACTAGCTTAGAGTAGTTGATGAAGACATTTCTAAGACGGCCTTTAGGTCCATGTATGGTCACTACGAATTTTGGTTATGCCTTTTGGACTAACAAATGCTCATGCAACATTTATGGATTTGATGAATAAGATTTTCAAGCCCCATGTCAATACATTTGTGATAGTGTTCGTAGATGACATCCTGATTTATTCATCAAGTACAGAGGAACTTCAGAAGCACTTGCAAATAGTTCTAGAGACTTTGAGGCCACACCAGTTGTATGCAAAGTTCTCCAAGTGTGAATTCTGGTTGGAGCAAGTTATGTTTTTGGGCCACATAGTGTCAAAGGAAGGGATCTTAGTGCAACCAGGAAAGTAGAGGTTGTCATTAGTTGGGAATGGCCAAAGATGGTGACAGACATCAGAAGTTTCCTTGGATTAGCCGGCTACTACAAAAGGTTTATCCAAGACTTCTCAAAAATTGTTGCTCCAATGACAAAGCTGGCCAGGAAATGAGAGAAGTTCAATTGGACACAAAAGTGTGAGGATAACTTTCTGGAGCTGAAGAAGAGATTGACCACTGCACTAGTGCTAACAATTCCCACAGGAGTTGGAGGCTACATAGTGTACAGTGATGCCAGTAAAACTGGATTGGGTTGTGTATTGATGCAACATGAAAGGGTTGTGGCTTATGCCTCAAGACAACTCAAGCCACATGAGAGGAACTATCCTACTCATGACTTAGAGTTGGCAGCAGTAGTATTTGCTCTGAAGGTATGGAGGTACTACTTATATGGAAAATAGTTTGAAGTCTTCACTGACCATAAAAGTCTCAAATATGTATTCACTCATAAAGAACTTAACATGAGATAGAGGTGGTGGATAAAGTTTCTAAAAGACTATGAGTCTGACATTCTTTACCACTCAGAGAAAGTCAACTAAGTAGAAGATGGGAAGGGTCCGTGACATGTCTAAGAGTCTATAAGGGGACTCTCATCGAAGAAAATACTCAGGAAAAGTTGATTATGCATTGTGTCATTCAACTTAATTTTGTGACAAGAACAACACAAGCACAGAAAGAAAATTCAGAGTACAAGGACATGAAGGCTCTATGTGAAAAAGGGCATCCATACTACAGGATGGAAGAAGATGGGAACATCAAGCTTCAAGAAAAGTTATGGGTACTTGAGGATAGAGAGCTCAAGGAAGAAATTCTGAATGAGTGCCACAAGTCAGAGTTTGCTATCCATCTTGGAACTGCTAAGATGGTTTAAACATGTGCAAAGGACAATTTGGTGGAAGGATATGAGAAGAGAAGTGGCAAAGTTTGTTTCCAAGTGCTTAGTCTTCTAACAGGACAAGATTGAGCACCAAAAGTCACCAGGACTACTAAATCCACCGCTCATACCTCAGTGGAAGTGGGAGGAGATCAAGTGAGACAGTCAGCTGCAAGTATGGTAAAGTTGCATGTGAATGAGATTATTCGATTACATGGTTTCTTATTTCCATAGTATCGGATAGGGACCCCAAATTCACAGCAAAGTTTTAAAAAGGATTGCAGCATACATTTGGTACAAGGGTACACTACAACATTGCATTTCACCCTCAAAATGATGGACAAAGCGAAGAGCATGTGCAATAGATTGGCAAGGTAGCTGGGATGATCACCTCACTCTAGCTGAGTTGGCATAATAGTTATCACTCCATTACCAAGATGGCCCCATTTGAAGCGCTATATGGAAGACCTTGCAGGTCTCCCACATGTTGGGGTGCAGTTGGTGAAGAAAGACTATTAGGACCTGAACTAGTGGAAAAGTATGTAGAGAATGTGGATTTGATAAAGGAGAGAATGGTGGCAGCTCAAAGCCGACAGAAAAGCTATGTTGATAAAAAGAGACAGGAAGAAATCTACCAAGTCAGAGATTATGTGTTGTTGAAGGTATCTCCTACCAAAGGAATTATGAGGTTCAACAGAAAGGGAAAACTGACTCCTAGGTATATCGATCCCTTTGAAATTCTAGAGAAGGTGGGAGAAGGAACATACAAGTTGACATTGCCTACTTCATATGCCAGAATCCACAATGTTTTTCATGTGTCAATGCTTCACAAGTACACAAATGACAGTTCACATGTGGTGATTGAAGAGCCAACCATCAAGGAAGACCTCACCTATGAAGAATATCCTATACTAGAGTATGGTGAACGTCGATTGAGGAACAAAGTAGTAAATATGGTGAAGTTCGTATGGAAGCACCACAATGGAACCGAATCAACATGGGAACTAGAAGAAGAAATGAGAAAACAATTCCCAAGACTATTTGGTAAACGTTCTATGTTATAGTCTAAAATTCGATGACGAATTATCTTTTAGGGTGGAGGATGTAATACTCCAAATTTTCATTAAAAGACAATTTGGACTTTTTGTCCAATCCCTCGTGATCTCCCCTATATAAAATCCCATATTCCTATTGTTCACTTCTTTTTTCCAAATCTCTTGGTGGCTAGGGCTTGAGGAAGGAGAAAGTGAAGAAAAAGGAGGAGTGATGCGGACTTAGAAACACTAGCAAACGCACTAATCGTTCAAGTAATAAAATGATGAGTATAAAATATCGTTCCCACGAGGACAAGAAATATTTAATAACTTCTCTTACTTATAAATTGAGAAAATATAATAACTCTGTGCTTTGTAAAAATAAGAAGATTAAATAATATAAATATAGAGTTATGATCAATGGGGATTAAAAGTATAGAATTGATGAATAGGATTTATCTTAATTAATACCACTACTCATGTATGAATTCTAGACAACAGATGATGAATTAATAAAGTAGAATTCCCAAATTGATTTAACCATTATTTCAGGCTTGAAATCCTATTTTGAAGTCAATAAAAGAGATTAACCCTCTCGGTTTTTAATCCAATTTATGATCCATCAACTAATTGTACGAAGAATTCATAAAGAATAGAGTCCAATTAAGAAAATCCTAAAGAACTACTCTATAAAACTAGAGTACATCAATCTAAATAGTATTTCAGGAAAAGGATAGAGAACAAGAAGAACTACTCCTAATTCTACCGTCCTCTCTCGAGTTTCTGGCAAAACTTCATTGTAGCTCTAGATCTCCTTCACCAAGCCTTCAACTTGTGATTTCTGCCCTCCAAAAATGTTCTTCTAGTTGATTTGGGGTATCCTTAAATAGTTTTTCTCATAGCATGGCTCAATAATCCGAAATCTTATCAAAAATGTGGATAAAAATGGCTTTAAAATTGCTTAACAGACCATCGTCACGGCCGTGAAAGGCTCTGTCACAGCCGTGACAGAAGAAAATTTCCAACCTTCAATCTGCACGGCCGTGAACCTTCTCCTCACGGGCGTGACAGTACATGATTCTTCGTCAGAGGATGGCACGGTCGTGATGCTTTATCGCACGGCCATGACAGAACGATCTTCTAGGCTTTCATGTAGAACGGTCGTGACATAGCATGGCACGGCCGTGATAGTTGCTGGAAGTTATTTTTCTCGGCTTTTTCGTCCAAACTCCGGCACATTTCCATTCCTTGTCATAAATTTAATCAAGCTTATGTAGTAATAAATCTCAAGAAAATTTACTTGTATTAAAACAATTTTCCCACTTTAAAACATAGAAGACTCCTATAATTAGAATAATTTGGCCTAACAATTATGCATAAATTTGGTGCATCAAATTCCCCCAAGCAAGATATTTTGCTTGTCCTCAAGCAATTTTGTCAGGCAAGCCCTCGCTCCATTGCAATATCCAATACTTTTCTCCTATTGCTCTTTTACACAGCCATCACCAGAATATTTTTTCTCAATCCAAGCCCAGCCTTACAAAATCCTCAACCTTCAACCATGTCCTTCCTGCATCATTTACATATAATATTCATCCATCTCATAAAAGTGTCAATATTGAACCATAAGTCTTTTAGGAGCTTATTTTCTTACTATTATCATTTCACATTTCAGCATTAAGATTTTTGTTTTCACTTAAGAACTTAGTAGTCCTCCATATTACACAAAGTGGTCCATGTAACGGGCTTTCGATCGACGGATCCCAGAGCAGATGTCCTTAGGTCGCTAGGCAAGAATTCCCTACGAATCTAATCACCCGAACACACTAAGGTTCCAGAGGGCACTTTATACTTTTCACTTAACTATTGGGGCTCAACTCGCCCTCTTTTCATTTTCATTTTAACATTAAAATTATTTAGCATAATTATAAGCTCAAAAAAGACTTAATGTTTTCAATAAAGATGCAATTATAATTAGGACTCATATCATAGTAGATAAATTCAGAAGTGCATGATTAAAGGGTAGATTCTTTTGTTTGGCAATAAACTCCTACCAATTCCCATTATTCTAGTGATAACTGATAAAAAGAGCAGTAATTGAATTTCATATAATAAGCAATGCCCTGACACTGAACTTTAAGACAATTAAAACATGTAGCATGAGAAAGAGAAATGATGCACTGACAAAACTAAAACAAGACACTGACTTTATCAAAGAACTAACCTAAGGTGATAAATGAATACTACTCAACTAAACAAGACATGCAAAAAGTTCCCCCAAGCTAGAACAACTAAGAGAAGAAAAAATACATAAGTGGGAAAAATGTAAAGGAGAAGAAACAACCAAGGTTTGGTCTCTGCCATGACCAAGACAGAATGGATATCCTTAAGGTCTTGAGAACGGTCGTGGAAGCGGCCGTAACAAAAGTTTTTCCTGAACATGAGCACAACTAAGTTAATATCAAATCTACTCCACAACTAAGAAACTAAGAGAAGTAAAGAGAAAAGGGTTTAGGCAGTGTAGTTCTAAGTTATAGTCATTAGCTTGACTTTCAGCCTTGTCGCCTTCAAGGGTCTAATAGGGGCACTGGGTGACCACTTTTTATTTTGATTACATTCACTTGCTCTCTTGAGTTTTTTTGTGTTGCTAGGCAAGCTTCCTGGTTGTCTTCTAGATACCATGTTTGCCAATTGCCCAATCTGTGTTTCTAAGTTTCTGATTAATGCATTTTGATTAGTGAACTTGGTCTCCACAGTGAGGATGAACTTTGATATAACATTTTCCAAATCACTCTTGGGTTCGGTATAAGGTTGATAAGCAGGGGATTGTGCTGGACTCCTATTATTCACCCAAGAATAATTAGGAGGAGTCCTTAGCCTAGTATTGTAAGCATTTCCTCCAACATTGCTCTTGAAAGCATTATTAGAAACAAAGTTAGCATCCTCGAAACTTTGTTGATTAAAATTCATACCTGCTTGGCATTCATGATTAGGATGTCCCCCTGCACACATGTCACATGTGATGTTCAAAACCTTGTTGACAGATCTTTGAGTCATTAACATATCTATTTTCTTTGCTAAGGCATCTAACTGGGCTTGAATATGAGTAGCCTTATCAACTTGATAAAGTCCAACCTTCTTTGCCTTTGAGTTTTGCCAATTATTCAAGGCAAGATTGTTGAATAACTTATAAAGATCTTCAGGAGATCTCTTAGCAATGGTTCCTCCAATAGTAGTGTCAATCTTGTCCTTTATCTCTACTGAGGCCCCATTGTAAAAGTACTAGATTTGTTGGTAAAGAGGGATGTTATGATTTGAAACTTTACTGACGAGATCCTTGAATATATCCCAAGCTTTGTGCATAGACTCTGTATCCTACTGGCAAAAAGAAGAAACTTCAGATAAGCATCTAGCAGCTTTTTGTGGTGGACAGTACTTGTTAATGAATACTTGACACATTTCTTTCCAATTTGTTATGGTTCCTGTCGGCAATGTAGTGAGCCAAGTATAAGCTTTTCCTTTCAAGGAAAAAGGAAAAAGTCTTAACCGAACTACATCATTTGTTACTCCCTGAAATTTGAAAGTTGAACATAATTGAACAAATTTCGTAATGTGGCTGAATGGATCTTCATCTCTATCTCCTCCAAACTGTGTGTTTGATATCATTTGGACTGTTCCCTGCTGAATTTGAAAATTATTAGCACCAATTTCAGGAAGTGTAATACTGTCTCTTTCATCAACCATTGGACCCATAGTGTAGTCTCTCATAGTTTTGTACATAGGTGGAGGTGGTGGTAGTTGGTTCTCAATCTGTCTTTGTTGCTCTACCATTTCAACAATAGTAGAAATTTTCTTCAATCTTATGACAGTTCTCTCTATCTCAGGGTCAAATACCACTGGTCCGCCTGAGCTTCGGGCATTATGCCTATGTCCCAAGGCACTAGTGCTAGAGCCCTCCAGAATGTGTGGATTATAAACTATTCAATTCCTGCAACCACACCAATGAAAATGAATGGTAATAATTCTCATATTTAATAAGTAAGATGTGAAATTAAATATTAATTAATTCCCGGTAACGGCGTCAAAAACTTGATGCGGACTTAGAAACACTAGCAAGTGCACTAATCGTTCAAGTAATAAAATGATGAGTATAAAGTATCATTCCCACGAGGACAAGAAATATTTAATAACTTCTCTTACTTATAAATTGAGAAAAGATAATAACTTTGTGCTTTGTAAAAATAAGAAGAGTAAATAATATAAATATAGAGTTATGATCAATGGGGTTTAAAAGTATAGAATTGATGAATAGGATTTATCTTAATTAATACCACTACTCATGTACGAATTCTAGACAAAAGATAATGAATTAATAAAGTAAAATTCCCAAATTAATTTAACCAATATTTCGGGCTTTAAATCCTATTTTGAAGTAAAAAAAGAGAACCCTCTAGGTTTTTAATCTAATTTATTAGATCACAAAATGCACTCAATTGGAATATAAAGTTAAGAGCTTTCTCAAGTCACCTTAACAACAACACAATTGGGTCTTTTGCATTTCCCCAAGAGTGGCATGTAAGAGAAAAACTTTAGATAATCTAAAAACTTCTTTTCAGATAACAAAAAGATTCAAAGGAATAAATCTCAGGCAATAATTAATAAAATCATCAAACATGCTATTGATCCATCAACTAATCGTACGAAGAATTCATAAAGAATAGAGTTCAATTAAGAAAATCCTAAAGAACTACTCTATAAAACTAGAGTACATCAATCTAAATAATGTTTCAGGAAAAAGATAGAGAACAAGAAGAACTACTCCTAATTCTATCGTCCTCTCTCAAGTTTTCGGCAAAACTTCGTTGTAGCCTCTAGATCTCCTTCACCAAGCCTTCAACATGTGGGATCCTGTGCATACAAATTGAGGGATTAATACCCTTAATGTCTTCAATAGAGTAGCCAATCACTTCCCTGTACAGCTTCAATCTTTTCAGCAACTCTTCAACTTGGTCTTTTGGTAAGTTGGCATTGATAATAACAGGGAATGTGGAATTCTCTCCCAAGAATTCATACTTCAGGATGCTAGGAAGAGGCTTGAGCTCCAATTTAGATGAATTGTCTTGAGTTGAATTGAGTTGGGGTTCAGCAGTGATAACCTGTAATACTTCATGCTGAAATTCTAATTTTTCCACTGATTTTGAAGAATTCAGCACTGATTGATATGCCTTAGCTTCTGAATCTTCTAGTTCCTTAAATTGTTTTTCCCGTAGCATGGCTCAACAACCCGAAATCTTATCAAAAATGTGGATAAAAATGGCTTTAAAATTGCCTAACAGACCACCGTCATGACCGTGAAAAGCTCTGTCACGGCCGTGACAAAAGGAAATTTCCAACCTTCAATCTGCACGGCCGTGAACCTTCTCCTCACAGGCGTGACAGTACATGATTCTTCGTCAGAGGATGGCACGGCCATGACAGAACGATCTTCTAGGCTTTCATGTAGAACGGTCGTGACATAGCGTGGCACGGCCGTGATAGTTGTTGGAAGTTATTTTTCTCGGCTTTTTCGTCCAAACTCCAACACATTTCCATTCCCTATCATAAATTTAATCAATCTTATGTAGTAATAAATCTCAAGAAAATTTACTTCTATTAAAACAATTTTCCCACTTTAAAACACAAAAGACTCCTAAAATTAGAATAAATTGGCCTAACAATTCTGCATGAATTTCGTGCATCAAGGAGGAAAAAAAGGAAGAAGAAGAGGAAGAAAGAGAAGAAGGATTCAAGATTAAGATATGTAAAGGGGATCCAAACCCCTCCCTCCTCTCTCAATTCTTGTAAATTCTTGTAGTTGTGCCTTCAGTTCCTTCATCTCTACTAGTGCCATTCTGTAGGGAGGTTTGGAAATTGGGGTCATCCTGACATCAGCTCTATGTGGAAATTGATCTCTCTTTACGGGAGTGATCCCGGGAGCTCTTCAGGAAATACATCTGGAAAGTCCTTCACCACTTCCAGTTCATGCAGTGGCTTCACTACAAGAAAACAAGCCTTTTGTGACAGAATTAGTTGTCACAGAAGAAGTGAAGTTCGTCACAAATAACTATTTATGACGGACTTGTGTCGATATCTTTTTGTCACATTTGATCAAGTCACAAATAATATTGTGACGAAAATATTTTTTGTCACAAACTTTATGTGATTGATTGTTACTCATAAAAGGGAAAAAATACATCACAATTAAAATAGAAAACCAACTTAGAAAGGTGTTTCTAACATAATTTGTGAGAGATTTATAATAGAACAGTGAGAGAAATATTTCTAACAGAATTAAAATGTGACAGTAATTGTGATAGAATTGTGACAATTACATCAGAATTATGATGAAACATTTTATGACATATTAGTGACAACATATGTTGATGTCAAATTTACTTATTAGTGATAGATATGTGATGAAATATTTGTGACCAATGTTGTGACAAAAAATTTGTGACATTATATGTCATTAATTGTGACCAAAGCTGAAACATGTATGTGAAGAATTTTTAATTAATATCATTTTGTATAATTTGTGAATGGTTGATTTTTTTAATTTCAATATAATTTAGAAGCTCAATAAGTTCAATAATATAAATTTTCAAACAAAATTGACAAACACAAAGTATTTACTAAAGAGATTTTATAATTTGTCCAAAAAAACACTAAAATGATAGTGCATTATCACAACATTATTCTAGAGCAACTTTGAAAAAAAAACCACTGAGTTTTCAATGCTAGCATTTTGAACAAAATAACAAATCAATACGACTTGGTTCTTCTCAATTACATCATGCTAATTGCCTCCAAGATAACCTACAAAATAGATCAAGTAGTAAATGTAATATAACATAATTTTTTAAAAATAAAAATAACATAAATATGAAATTTACACTAACAAGTAACATTCATATAACAAATTCTGAAAGATATTGTATTGAATATGTATACCAAAAAAAGATTCACACACAACAAAAAAATTTCATATAAAAGAGCAAAATAGTCCTATGAACAATACAAATACTTTCTAGTAACAAAGGAAGCAATTAATACTTATATATATTTATAAATGTTTAGCCTCCATACAAAGAAATAAAAAATAGAACAAGAAAATCATAATTTAATATATGATATTGACAAAATTGAGCATTATGTTTTTCAATCAATTAAAAGACTTTAAATAATATTTTATGACTTATATATATAATATTTTTTACATTACCCTACTCGTCGATCTGTCGAGTGTAGACGTGCATTGTGCTTTTTAAATTTCTTATTCTCTAGGCATCAACATCAGAAGCCAAGTAGATGCCAACATGCTCCACATCATTGCTAAGATATTTACAACTCGCACTCTGCAATCTTGTGCTAAAAGAACACCTTTTTGTGGTTGAGAAATGTCAACTCAGGAACTCACTCTAGAGAAGCTAATGGTAATTCTTGATAACTGATTAGTGTGGAGTAAATTGGAACTAGCAGTGTAAGTTCCTCTTAAAGAAAATGAAAGTCATGGTGGTCCCCTGATGCATTTTTACATTTCTTTCAAGATGTCGTTAAATCTGAAATCGGGCAAACTTGAGAAATTGTTATTCTTGTGTTATAAAGAAAATACTATTCACATTTATTACTGTAGTTCAAAACATGTGTCTCCACACAATCTAAACAATTCTGGGAACAAAGTTTTCTTCGATAAAAGATGTTATGTTTTTTCTATTCCATATAGTACCTGCTCTAGAGGTGGGTGCTGAGACGCTTGTCGCACGGTGGAGTCCCGCAGCGGCTGACGCTGCTCTAGTGGTGACTTCCAAGGCGCCTCTTACGCGTAGGTGACCCAAGGCGGCCACCTCTCACGTAGGGGCGGCCACTGCAGGTCACCCCTACGAGAGGCGGCCGCTGAGCTACCTGTCGCATGACGGAGACCCTCGTCGGCCGACCCTAATCTACAAGCGACTGTGGAGGCGCCTCTTGCGCGTAGGCGACACGCGGCGGCCGCCTCTAGAGAAGGGGCAGCCGTTGTGGTTCGCCCCTGTGCGAGAGGCGGCCGCCGAGCCACATCTCGCACGAAGGTGACCTGTAGCGGCCGCCCCTGCGCGATAGGCGGCCGCCGAGCGGCATCTCACGCAGAGGCTATCCTTAGCGGCCACCCCTATGAGAGAGGTGGCTGCCGAGCCACTTCTTGCACGCTCACCATACTCAAGTATCTCTGTAGGGTACTCTTCATATGTAAGGTCTTCTCTGATGGTTGACTCTTCAATCACCACCACATGGGAGCTGTCATATTATTCCATGCGAAGCACGGACACATGGAAAACATTGTGGATCCTGGCATAGGAAGGAATGCTCCTTCTCCAACTTTTTCCAGAATCTCAAATGGACCAATGTATCTAGGAGTCAATTTTCCTTTTCTGCTAAATCTCATGACTCCTTTGGTAGGAGACACCTTCAATAGTACATGGTCCCCAACCTAGTAGATCTATTCCCTTCTTTTCCTACCTGCAAAATTTTTCCTATCTTCCCCAGTGGCGTTGCTATTTCTAGCTGTCACTTCATGTTTTCTCTAACAACATTCAGTAGGTTAGCAAAAGCAGTCGATATAAAAGAATGAGTGGCACCAGAAACAAATAGAATATTGGCATAGTGATCAGCTACAAGGAGGTTACCTTGGATCACTTCATTAAACCTCTGGGCCTCATCCACCTGCATGGTGTAGACCCGACCTGGTGCCCTTTGTTGATTCTCTGCTTTGCCCATGCCTTTGTCTTGATACTTGGGCTTCTCTTTAGTACAATCTCTGACAAAGTGGCGAGTCTTGCCACAATGCAGGCATGCTCTAGTTTTGAACCTGCATTCTCCAGGATGAAACCTATGGCAGTGAGGAGAGACCTTGTCTTTTCGTCCTCCTTCAATCTTAGATTAGGGCTTGAAGTCCCTATTTTTGTTGTCTTCATTTTTCTTCTTATCTTTCCTGGACTCCCTATTCTGCTCATACTTCTTTTGTGTGTCAATATCTCTTGCTAGCTTGGTTGCTAAAGAAATTGCCTTGGCCATCGTCTCAGGGTCACCGCATTTGGCATTCATCCTCAAGCAAGGATTTAGTCCTTTGATGAAGTGGTTAACCATCAGCTCATCATTTTTCTTTAGAGGACTATACCTCTCAAGGTCCAAAAACTTATTGAGGTATTCCTCTATAGTCAGGCTGCCTTGTTGTAAGTTCATAAACTCAACTTGCTTCTCCCCCCTGACATGTGGAGGAAGGTAATGATTCCTGAAGGCCTTCTTGAAATCCATCTAGGTAATCTCCTCATCTTCATCGAACTGAGTCCTTGTCACTGACTTCCACTAGTGACGAGCCTGATCAATCAGCTGATGAGTAGCCAAATTGACCCTATGCCGATCATAGCAGTCCATAGCTCTTAACTTTTCAGTAATGATATCCAGCCAAGCTTTAGGCTTGCATGGATTCCTCTCCCCATTGAAGGTAAGGGGATGCAATTTTAGAAATCTCTCAATCCTAGAACTCGAGTGTTCATAGTGCCTCGAGTCCGCGCTCCTTTCCATAGCACGAATCATGTGGGTCATGCACTCGATCAATTCCCTTTGGCCCCCTAAAATGTTTGAAGGACCTCTTGGCTCCATCCTTCACAGAACATTAAACCAACCAACATTAGATGGTTATTTAAATAGTTCTTCATATGACACAAAATATACATACTCTTTGCCTTATATGGCTGCTCATGACGGTTGCACATGAACTTAGACACTTAATAGTTCTACGACATACTTAACATACGTCCTAACCTATGCTTTGTTACCAATTGTAACACCCCAAATTTTCACCCCCAAATTGCTATGGCAATTAGGTCATTTTGGTAGTTCTAGCTTGTTCGCCATCACTTAATCACAATAATATGATTTAATAACAATGCAGCGGAAACTAATATTCATTTAAAATGAGATAACATCATCATTTGTTTAGCGGAAGACTTGAATTTAAAACATCAATACTAATGTCATAGGACATGATAACAACATTATTCATATTCATATCTTAAAAAGACTAAAATGACTCATAACTCCATCTATTTTTATGCCATGTGAAACTTCGTCGTCATGAGGTAAGTCAGCCATCCATCCAAGCAATTCAGTTGCCTACACGGATCCAGGGTGTAGGGCTGCCCAATTAGAGTATGTAAAGGTCAATGCAATAAAATGCATCCTAAAAGTATACTACATGACACGTGTATAACAGTTTCATAATGACAGGAACATATATACCATGTCATATTCATAGATGTACATGCCATTGATTCATATAGAAAGGTCATTAGTAATAGTACTATAACAGTCAGTCATGTAACAGTCGGTCAGTATCAGTAAGCATCCCAAATGGCTAGCATTTTTCATTACCTTGCTTCAGTAATATCCTCAGGGTTGCTTCATAACCCGTTGAATCTCACTTTAGTGGTCATCAGTTCCTTCAGTTCAATCATTCAGTCTTTGATCTTATCAGTAATTGAAAAATTAAGTCGTTGCCCTCCAGTAGGCTAGCTAGGCCTTGGAGCCAAGGCTCCGTCACCCGAACGTGAATGAGAATATACATACATTTTTCGGTAAGATACAATTATTCCTCTAGGAAATACTAACTCCAAGGTGTATGGCACAGTAATTTCCTGAGGGAAATTCTAACACAATGAAGCAAGACACAGTATTTTCTATCATCAGTTTAAGGGGCAACAAGTAACAGTATTCTTCAATTAGGTTCATTATTATCACAATCATCAAACGATTTGCATCGCTCAGTCTTCAGATTTTTATCTAGTTATGGTTGTCCATGTATTTCGTGTATCTAGGTTCATATACAATCATCAAACTTTAATACATAGTATAAGTACTTTGAAAATAACTTTAAATATATCATATGTACTTCTTTTGGTCGGTCACGACCGTGACGGAGTGGTCACCCCCGTGGTCGAGTTGTGAAACGGTCATGTTTTCCTTCTAAGTGTTGGTCACGATCATGCCCATTAGTCACAGTCGTGAGATAATATTTTTGCCCATCTGCGAGGACAATACGGCCTGGCCATATTTTTGCCCTCCAGGTCATATTTGGCCTTTAGGTCGTATTGAGCTCGCACCAGAAAATACTGGCAGCCCGTATTTTTGCCTTGTTGCTCGTATTAATAGCCTCTAGCCCGTATTGAGCTCGCATTCTCAACGTTTTTCAATAAAACTTTGGAAAAAAATGCAATAAAAAGCATCCTAAAGAGTGTAGGCCTGATCTATATATCAATAGGCATCAAAAGCATATGAAAAATATACGAAATCATTCATTCTTTCAAATCTAGGGTTCATCCTAGATCTCACAATATGAAACCCTAGTATGTGAATCTAAGCATGGTGATTCGAAAACATGAAACACATATCAAAATCTTTAGGACAAATGAGAATAACCCTCAATCACATTCCATCATTAGGACAAAGTGCCCTCAAACTCTTAATCCATCACAATCAAATCAAACCATTAAGAGATGAGAGAGGGCTTTGGATCCCCTTTAAATACTTTGACTTTTCTAGCTTGTCATCTTCTTCTTCCTTTTCCTCTTCTTCCTCATCCTCTTTGTTCCTCTAGATCTCCTTCCTCAAGCCTTAGTCGTCAAGAGTCCTGATAGAGAAAAAAGGTAAACAGGGAAGTTTTGGGTCTTTATATAGGGAGGTTATGGATTTAGGTGTAACAACCTCAATTTTTGAATAGGGGTATTTAAGTCATTTGGAGGAAACCTTAAGAAATCCTGGACTAGACCCTATATAAAAAACCCCAAAACTCTCCCTCTCCCCTCTTTTTTTATTTATCCCATGTGACGGCTGCAAACTAGGAGAAGAAAAAAGGAAGAGAACAAAGAAGAAGAAGAGGGCAAAGAGGAAGAGGACATGGACAAAGGAAAGGGATTTATATTGGAGAACAAGATCATAGGTATGTAAAAGGGATCCAAACCCCTCGCTTTCCTCTCAATGATATTTTGTTTGGATTGAGAGACTCAAGAACACTCTGTTCTTGATAAGGATTTTGATTGAGAGTTGCATAAATAAGGATTTGCATGATTGAAGGTTTCATGATTTATGTTGCATAATCTGTTAAATTCATGACTATTTTATAATAATTATTAGGATAGGTTTTACTTATCAAAAAATTACAAATAATATATGAAAGCCCTTGAAGTCTCGTTTCCACTGAAATTGGATTCACATGATTTGGAATCGTATACAAATAGTTATGATCCAAACATCCGACTAGTGTCATGCTGTCTCGGGAATTCGTGATTGTTTTGTAATAATTGTTTGGATAAGTATTTCTTATCCAAAAATTTCAAATAATATATGGATGGAAAACTCTCATTCCACAGAAATTAGTTTCATATGATTTGGAGTTGTATACAAATAGTTATGATCCAAAAGTCAGGCTGGTATCATGTTGTCTCGGGTAACGGCAAGACAAAATTGTAAAACATATAGTATATTGGAAATACTGAATTAGTATTTGAAATTCATTCACAAGTTAAAGGTTCGTGTTACCTTTCTGTGAAAATTAGAATCACCTAAAAAGAACAAGTATAAGTTAAGTTATTAATATTTTGGCGACTACTGCCAGAATACTATACAAAAAATAGATTATGTTAGTTGTATGAATTTTTAAGAAAAAATCCCAACTCTTGTTAATGAATGAAAATTGCATGTTTAATATGTTTCATGATGCATAGATTCTAAGAGATCATACTTGAAATATTTATGATGTTTTAGATTAATTTTTCTTAATGTTTCAATATCAAAAATTAAGAATTTCGGGTGAAAGATCGGACTTCTAGGATGCTATCTTGAAACGGCCGTGACAGAAGATGGGTGAAACCAGGACACTGTCACGACTGTGACAACAATGTCACGGCCGTGATGGAGTGGGGCACGGCCGTGACTAACTAGGTCACGACCATGATGACGACTCGGCACAACCGTGACAAAACATGTCGTGACCGTGACTGTATGCGAATGAATTATAGGCCACTGTCACGGGCGTGATGCAACTATCATGGCTGTGATAGATCAGAAATGAAAAGTTATTTTAAACCTATTTATTTATGTATATATGTATGTATGGATGTGTATTGATTGTATATGATACGTAGATACACGTAACACATGTTCAGCCATAATTAGGCTAAAAGATGAAGAATGAGTGATATGAATGATTGTTGTATTACAAAGCATTATGCACCTAGAGTTGAAGAAGAATGTCCTCATCACTTATTAATGGTGAAAAGCAAAGTCCTTCACCTATGTATGTACTTCAAGGGGACCTAAGCCCGCGAAATAAAGTCCTGAATTTGTGTATGTGCTTCTCATGGAACAAAGTCCCTCATCAGAAAGTGAGTGTATTTTAGAATAAAGTCCCTCACTATTATAGTGTGCGTATTATTCGGAATAAAGTCTCTCACTATTATAATGTGCTTATTCATTGAAATAAAGTCCCTCACTATTATCATGTGCGTGTTCCAAGGATGTGACCTATGATGATGTGATATGATTCTTTCAACTATGTTAAGATCAAAGATATTATAAGATCAAGTAAGAATGAATGTGAAGTTAACTTCAAAGTATCTTATAACAAAGAATGAAAGTTAAGATGATGATGAAGTAAAGATGAAAAGTAAAGTCCTACACATATGTATGTACTTCAAAGGACCTAAGCCTAAGAAGTAAAGTCTTGCATTTGTGTATGTACTTTCCAAAGGAACATTGTCCCTCATCATAAAGTGTGTGTATTCCTAAAGATGATTAGGAATAAAATCCCTCGCTATTATGATGTGTATGTTCCTAAATATGACTTATGATATGGAAGGAAAGTCAATATGGTATTATGTGATAAAAGATGAATGATGGAAATGACACATGAATGATTAATAAAGAAAGAAAAGAAGAATGAAATAAAATCCAAAAGGTTATAAAGCAACCTGAGGAGATGAAAAGTATGAAAGAAGTCAAGAACTAAGGATCAAGGAGTTATGAAGAAACTCCTAGAATGTACATGGCAATGAATGTGAAATTGAAATGATATGTTATGTATGTGATGAATGATATGAATGTATGTTTCTATTGTATGCTACTTGCAGATGATGAATCCGAAGTAAAGCAGGTATGACATAATATTTATATTATATGATGAATGAATGTAAGCATGATGTATTGTCATTTAAGGTTTATGATATAGTTCGTGTATATGTTATTATTATTATGATAATGATGCATCGCATGTAGTATCATGTAATAGGATAGCATGACATGCATGACTTTTACATACTCTAACTGGAAAATCTTGCACTCTGAATTCATGCAGGTAACTGAGATTAAATGATGGATGACAACTCAAGCTCATGACGAAGTGTTGTACATGTTTAGGTTTAAATAAGTCTTATAGTTCTATTTGAATATTGGGATTATGTACTAAAGGTTTAAGCATTTAATATTTTCTGAAGTATCGGTTATTATATGATTAATAAAAAAATTTTATTTATTATGATTTTCACTAAATTATCAAGTCTTTTTTTCTGTTAAATGATGTATGGGGAACGGATTAACGATGCGAAATTGTCCTAAATGATAAAAAAAATTGGGGTGAATTTTTCGGATCATTACATTAGGTCAAATGATGCAATTATCCTGTTATAAAAATTTGAGGTGTTACATGTGAGCCCAACTTCGGCATCTGTAGCACCGTATTGTCCTCTCCGCTTCTCGATGATCACCTGAGTAGCCATGTTTGGTTTATGGACGTTGTACGTACGTGAGTGTTTTCATCTCCGTTGGCTGACATTGGGTGGTGTCAAGACGAGGGGATCTCCTCCCGATGGTAGCTGGTGGTGCTGACGGGAGGGAGGGGTCTCCTAATTAAAGACACGTCACTCCTACTGCCGGTGGTGCCTTTCGCTCATGCTTCTCCGAGGACCACGTACGCTCTCAAAATTCCTGTTATTAATTAGTTAGTCCATATTAAGAATCTTTTGCCCATGAAGTACACAATTAATAGCCAACAAAATCGATGATGCATCTACCATGAGAATGATGATGCGATGATGTCTAGGAAAATGAGGAAAGAAAGATAATTACACCATCAAATAGTCTTGATTCTTTTTTTTCTTTTATATTGATTAGAGAAGCCGAAAAAACTAGTTATCCTTTCCTTACAGTTTTCAAAATAAAATCAACACGCTTGGGCAATGAATCTCTTCCATCCCGTTCATCCTAACATCATGATGTTTGGACCCATTGAAAAAGAACTCGAAATGGATGCAAGGGACTTTGAATCTTTTGGATCGATTAATGAAATTGTTATTAGTGTTTTTTTTTTTAAAAGAGAGAGAGAGAGAGAGAGAGGATAAAATTTCTAAATTTGTTGTTACTAGCCATCAATCTCGTCTAATTAGAAGAGAGAACCCCTCCATTGTGTTGTCTAAAAATGTTAAATCGAAGTTATGGAGACATCAATTATCGATCACTAATCTTTTTATTTCTCTCGGAATATTATTGGCCTCAAAGAGTTGGTGATGAAATTCACTTTGATCATTTGTTCATCGACAAGTCATTTGATGAAGGTGAGGAGGAGGAGGTGGAAAGAAAAAGATAATTGCTGGCTTTTTTGGCAAACAAGTTATATATAATTGCGTCATTTCGTTTGACCAAAGTTTATGGAAAGAGATTGGGTGTTTGGATGCGCATCTTTCTATGTTTTTTTTTTTCAAAAAAATATATTATTTGGTTGGTCCATGCCGGGTCCACGTTAAGAGTAGTCCTTTAGTTCTAGAAATCTTCTACGGAAAATATATATATGATTTTATAAACGGCGTCCACAAAGAAATGGAAATGCTGAATTAATTAATTTATGTGCCCATAAATTATTTTCTGATCATCTCGTCGAAATGTGACAAAACGGGATGCTCATCATGTGGGCCAAGTGCAATCATCATTGAGATTGTGATTGTCCTCCATTTGTAATTTTGTGATTGGCATGTTGATATAACGAACGAGAGCTGTTTTTCTTTTTCTGCAAGAGGAATAATGATATATAATTAGGGACTCCTCTTTTCGAATATAAATTCGCGTCAATTCTTTCGCCATAAATAAATAGAATAAATAAATAAAATCCGGAAAGGAGATACTTGAGTTGGATGGCCGTGTCTAATGAGGAAACAAATCGCACAAAAGTGAAGTTGAAAAAATTGTATCATTTACGAAGGAAGGGAGCGACCGTTTAAATAAAAGTTTCGAGTTCGAACTTTTGTTGACATAGAAAATTCTTGTTATGAGTCTCATCTGTCATAATCAGACATGTTATTCGGGATGATATCAGAATAGTCGAACTCGATGGTGGGCCGAAACTACAACCCGTGACTAGTGCGCATAACTCTTAACACCAGTTGAGTTGGACGATTAGCGTCGGGGTGGCAATCAACAACAACAACAACAAAGTCTTATCCCACTAGGTGGGGTCGGCTACATGGATCATACGACTTCGTTGATTCATGTTCATGAGATTCGACAGGATTTTACGCTGGCTATCGAGGACCGGCTATAAAACATAGCGTCGGGGCGGCAATCGAAAAAAAAAATTGTATCATTTTGGATCTAAATAATTGGCTCTTGCTTGTGTTCTGATGATACATATTTATTTGGTTGTGTATATCTTGTTACTTTAGTCATATGAAAATATATTTTTAAGAGGCAATTAAAATAGCATCAAAGTTCATATCTTGATAGAGGGACTGGACCATCTTCCCAATTCATGGAAATAGGGAACCATCTTCTTTTTTTTTTATTTACACAAAAGATTTACTTGCAATCACTTCTCACATTGTCATTAAGTAAAAAATATGGTAATCCCATGGATTCAAGATTAAAAATAGTTCTTCCATTTTTTCTATTATTTTCAATGTTAATTTGAAATCTCGTATACGTGTCATTTTGAGTTCTATCGGCTGGGAACTTATTTTATTTTATACATGACAAAGAAAAAAATGCATTTAAATTATCATTATATACGTGAACATTAATTAATCAAGGTTGGAGGAGTGTCTTAATGTTTATGAGGGCGATTGAGAGCGAATGTTCACAGATTTTTGTATCATTCGATTGCTTGCGTAACTGGATTTGCATTGCATAATTATGGTGTGTTTCTTTAGATAATGATATATGTGTTAGATAATAACAATAAAAACATAAAGTTCTAAAAGGGAAGTTAATATCAACAAGATCCCAATAATATATATATATATATATATAATATTGCAAATTTACAATTCATTAATGAACAAGATTAAAGTCGATCAATCTCACATAACACCTTCTAGATGCCCTTTTTTTTAAGGACAAAAATAATATTTATGGATGGGAGAATAAATGAGACCAGCTAGCAATTAAGAGACATCCCACCCACAGCAGAAATATTCTCAACTACACTTTTGGTCTTTCTTTCCCCTTTCCTTCTCCACTAATTAATTAATTAGTTAATTATGTTGATGCATGCACCTGTTACGCCTTTCGTGATTAGCTTTAAGACGCGTCAATTATAATTTGATACTAGTAATTACATATAGATACTACGCGATGGTGAAATTTGTTATTTTAGGAATAAATAGATCTTTATTGGTGGCGTTTTGTTTGTTGAATTTATGAAATAGGATAAATTAATTGACCTAATTATTACCAAAAGAATATATAGAAAGTTTCGTCTATTTGGTAGAATAATAAACGTTTAATATTCAAATTGAAAACACTTTTTTTTTAATCCTACTTCTGTCTTTATCATTTTCATGAGCATTTATGGAATAATATAGAATAGAGATTCAGTCCCCTCTCCATTCAGAAATAAGAAATCTTCATTTCCTTTATCACAACACACCAAATTAGTAAATAAACAAATAAAATCGCACCAGTGTTCTTAAAACCGGGTTCAATTGCGATCCGGGCATTCGTCCGGTCAAATTTAATATTAAAAACTAATTTGACAAAATTCGGATTGAACTAGGTCAATTCGATCAAAATCGATTCAATTTATTTTTTTAAGTAATAGAATAGCATTAATATATAAAAAAATAGAAAAATTGAAAGTATATTAATAGAGAAGGTGGAAGAATAGGAAAGAGAGAAAAAAACGATTAGATTTTATAGGATGAAGTAAAAAGAAAGATATTATAATAAGGAAAGTAAATTTGAATTTAAAAATAAAAGGAGGGAATATTAAAAATATAATGCATAATGAATTTAACATTTATAATTATATGCTATCATATGGGTTGAGATGGGGTCGGGTAGAAGAGAACTGGAAAGTTAGAATATTAATTATGTATTTTATTCTAAAATTTTAAAATATTTATTTTATTTTCTAATAAATAATAAAAAATAAAATAAGTTAACTTTATGTGTCCAATTTTTTATCAAAGAATATTAATCATAATACAAGATGTTGAAAAAAAATAGAGATAACATACGACGCTAGAAAAAAGAAAAAAAATAAAAAAAAGATAGTTGAAGAAATGTGTAAGAAATTTATATAAAGTATTCATTTAAAAAATATTTTAAATTTATTATTATTAAAACTAACTAAAAGTATACAAAGAGAAATTTTTATTATTGTTTAAATGAATAATATTTATTTTCAATGGTTTGAGAATGAGAGAGTATGTGTGTTTAAGGAGGTGTTTTTTGCATTATCTTTTCGCATTACCTAGCAATATGCATTGTCTATCAGAAAGATTTTCACTTATTAAATTATCAACAATGTGCATTAACTTGTTTACTATGTAGAAGTAATATTTTCAGCAATTTAAATATCACTATACAACTTTTACTAAAATATCCTTTATCACTAATATTAAATTAAATATTATATATTCTAACTAAAAACTCAAATTAAATTAATAAATTAAATAAATATAATTAGAAATATTTCATATATATTTTTAAATGAAAATAATGGTAATGTATATAACATTTAAAACAATAACAAAATAATAATATGCAATTCATGTGAATAACAATAATAAAATATTTTTTATATAAATTAATATTATTAATTATGATGATAATAATATTATTTGTTGTTGTTATATGAATTTTTATATTATTTTTATGATTTATTTGTCTAAGATTGGAAAGTGCGAGAATGAAAAGAAAATAAAAATCAATTGTCATTTGGGTGACAATCTGGATGAACATCTCCCTCATAGTCAATGTGAATTACCACTTCATAGGTAATATGCATCGCTACGCAATCCGGATTACCTATAAATTAAAAGAAAGTAAACAAGACAATGTGATGAGCCTAGATAATTTAACTTCATATTATCAATAATCTAGAATGATTACTTATAGGAAAACGCCCCCGCACCGGATTTCTGTTTTACATATTTCTCTAATTTGCTTTTACATTTTAACCAGCCCAATGTGTTATCATTTTTTAGGTCTTTAATTTTTTTTTCTTCAAATGAGAGCAAAGTATAAAATTATGGTTTGGTTAGGCCAAACCCGAAAACATGTCATTAGTTTAAAGAAGATAAATACCTTATTTAGGGATTGAACTGAAAATAAGGTCTAAACATAATTAAGGTACTTTTTTAAAAAAAAAGTGTTGATTTTAACTATTTTTAATTTTATGTTCCTTTTGCGATGAGATGCATGCAAAAGGAAAAAAAGAAAAGAAAAGTGTAATGTTGTAACATGATGCAAAAAAAGATTCTTCCTAGCACAAACCTTGGGCTGGCTCATCATGCCCTCTAGTGTAGTGTAGTGTTGTGTTGAGTTGTGTTTAGATGGGATCATGGAATGGAAAGCAGGAGTTTCACATTAATTTTATAATTTTATTCAAAGTAGTCCAGTCCATCCAGCGAGGGACGACCACTTTGACTCACGCGCCTTCGGCGACCATTTCTTTTTCTTTTTTTTTTTATTGTTAGAGTTTTCTTTTCTTTTTTTGTTTACCATTTTGACTACTTATTCTATGTTGTTTATTGAATAATAATATATTCATCGATATCCGAATTTAAAATATTTAATTCGAATCTCTTTCTAGATGACCACTTGACCCCACACGCTTCCTCACAAGAGATACATTAATTTAATGGTTAATCGTTAATGGCTAATGCAATAAATAATTTGGCACATCAATGCAATGCAGACATCCCTCATGAGCAAAAGTTTGAGCGTTTTTTTTTCCCACAAATTATTTTTCTGAAATAATAGATTTCGTGAAACGCATAAAAATTAGGTATAAGAAATATGAAAAATGTCAAGCAAGCAAGTCGCATCTATCTAAACTTTACAATGTTTTGCGGATAATCCATATACAATTTGCGATGCAATTATTTTAATTCATTGGTACATTCTAATTTTGGCTTGTCTTAAGGCCTTCGATATTTAGAATTATTAGCACATGAATAATTCAAAGTCGAAAAGATAAAAAATAATTTATTCTTTGACAGATATGATAATTATAAAACTCGAACTTGTGACTACAGTTTGTGACCGAAGTTTTTGTGTCCGGACAGTTTTCACTATAGAAAGGTTTTGATTCCGTTTTTCCTTTTGAAAACCATGGATTTATTTTTGTTTTTGTTTTTTTTTTAATTTTATATGGATTTATTTTTTGGGGTCTATGCGACATGCACCTAACTAACTTATGCAATGTTAATAAATGAATTAATGGCGTAATAATTAGTCTTAATTTTTCCACGATCTATGATGATCCTAGTAGTTACAAGGAAGGAATATGAGTTCGCACCTTCCATGAAACGGCGCCAACAAAATATCAGAAAAGTACGTGTACGTGTTGGTGGATATTATTTTTGTTTTTCCTGGTCATGGTGTCAAAGTGGCAATGGAGTAGTTCTGTCTCAGACTGAGGGGCATATTTGGTCCATCCAAATTGTTCTCTTTTCTGGATGCTTTTAATGGCCATGTCTTTCTGTTCCTGCCCATCTCCTCCCCCACTTCTCATGCAGTAGTTGCAGTTGCAGGGTGGTGGTGTCCATCTCCTCTTCCTGTTGGAACTACAACTGCAAGACCTGGTATCCCTTTTACATGGCGACTCAATCTGATTATTCGGCATCTCTCTCTCTCTCTCTCTCTCTCTCTCTCTCTCTCTCTCTCTCTCTCTCTCTCTCTCTCTCTCTCTCTCCAACTGAGTAGTTTGTTTGACGATTCGTTTGTGATGAACATCATCTAGGACTCTGATCAAATTTCCATTCAATTAGTCCTTTACTTTATTGATTCATGGTAGGTTTCGATATGGTCGGTGTTTTCTGAAACTCCGGTTGCATGATGCACATACTTTATTGCTTTGCTTTTGTTTCTGTGGCTCTTCTGCTTCGGTGCTCTTGTTTACTTTTTTCCTTCCCTTCCGACTTTATGGTACTGGGGGGAAACGTTGTTCAGATAAGTCACTGCTACCGGATTCTGCCAAGAGCCTTGTGTTGTTACCGAAGTGGTTTGTGGAATTTCTATGGAGGAGACAAAAAAAAAATGGTTCATGATATCTTTGGCTTGGAAAAAACCTCGCAATTTTCATGATTTTAGACGAAGTTTGGATCTTTTCCTTGTTTTTTTTTTCTTTCGGTGTCTCTCATGGACTGAGATATTCATGGTTCATGTACCAACACAACATTTATTCTTCTTTTTTTTTCCTCTTTCCCTCTCTTCGTATCTTTTGTGAAGAAAAAAAAAAACTTGCTTGTTTCATGTTCTCTCTTGTTCTCAAATTTCATTTATTCTCCTTTTGTTTGCTGTGTCCTTTCCCCCTCTGTCATCTGTGTAAATATGGTGACGGTGAGACTTGAGAGGGTGGCAAACTAGGAGTAACAATCTATAAATTTGCTGTTCATTCCCTCCGGAAGAGGCATCCCCTCAATTTGATGTTTGTCCTCGTCAACCATGTGGTGGTGAAGTTAGGGGGCTTGCAACATGTGACTTGTGATTGCTTTTCGCCTCTTTTGGACATGTTGGATTGATATTTAGAGCCTAGTGCCCCCCTTGTTGGATCAGTTGAACATGTCTTATAGGACTGGTCTGGTTCAATTTGCTTTCCATTATAGTCACATGATCCTTTTTTTACTGCAAAATTGAATGTCAGCTTGTTCGAGTGTTAGCCATTCAGCCCCTGTAGTTTCTGCATAAGCTCAGAGAATGCATTATTCCCATGGAGTTCTCAGGGACTCGCAGAGAAGATCGGTCACATACGTAATCTGTGTTGGGAAAGCCAAAAACTATTTGTCTGTTATCATGGAGTTCGGTCAAACTATGACCAAGTCATTCAATGTGTGATGTCCAATTTTACTTTAAGAATCTTGTTTTCTTTCAAGAACCCATCTTTTATTGATTGGTTCAACTCAACAATAAATGATTTTGTCCAATAAGTTGTGCTGGCTTATGTGCTTAGATGTCAATGTGCAGTGATAAATGTAGTTTTTCTCTACAACTTTGTGTTTGTGTGTGTGTGTGTTTTTGTCACAGCTTTCTCATATATTTTTCTCCTTCTTAACAGATCCTACTGTGATATTGCCGCAAAAAAGAAAAAAAATTGATTTTTATCGAGTAACTGAAAGGAGTTATAATTCTTCAGAAGGATGATGTTTGCAATCAGAGATCTCGGCATGCCCACTTATCTGTGAGGCATACAACCGGTGGGTGGCATCTGAATGCAAACTTCTGCAAAGCAGGGAGCTTCTTCGGGTCAGCCCCAGAAGTCATACCACAACGCGAGCTCCATGCCTACTAGAGAGACAGAATCACGTTTTGTGCCACAGAATCACCAACCTCAGCATTACTTCTCATCGGACGCTGAATCCAGGCAGAATAAGATTCACTCTCAAACTGCACATGCGGAGTTCTGCACTCTAGAATCCTCCTTGGCAACCGCCAACTATACTTCTCACAGCTCCCCTGGTTCTCTAAATTTCTCCTCTGCATCTGGGAGCCCCGATTTGCAGTCAGATAACAACTACGGATCTCCGATAAGTGTTTCTTGTGTTACTGAAGATCCGGATGATTTCAAACAGAAGCTAAGAGAGTTGGAGAATGCCATGCTGGGGCCTGACTCAAATGTCGATGGCTTGCAGAACCCATTCCCATTTAAGGTTCAGCTGTATGTGGAGCAAGGGAAGTTGAAAGAAGTTATCAGAGGAGACCTTAAACAGGTTCTTGTGACATGTGCTAGAGCTGTGGAAGAAAACAATGTTAGTGTGGCAGAATGGCTTATTTCGGAGTTGAGGAAGATGGTCTCCGTTTCCGGGGAACCGATGGAGCGGCTGGGAGCATACATGTTGGAAGGACTGGTAGCTAGGCGGGCCGCCTCAGGCAGTGCCATCTATAAGGCTCTCAAGTGCAAAGAACCAACTAGTTCTGATCTCCTGTCCTACATGCACATTCTTTATGAAGTCTGCCCATACTTCAAGTTCGGCTACATGTCTGCGAATGGTGCAATAGCAGAGGCTGTTAAAGATGAATGCATGGTTCACATCATCGATTTCCAGATTGCACAAGGAAGTCAATGGATAACGCTCATCCAAGCTCTCGCTGCACGGCCCGGGGGTCCACCACGCATAAGAATCACCGGCATTGATGATTCTGTTTCAGCTTATGCCCGAGGTGGCGGATTGCATATAGTGGGACAGAGGTTGCAACGGCTTGCACATTCGTGTGGCGTGCCACTTGAATTCCAAGGATTAGATATGTCAGGCTGTGATGTAGAACTTGAACACCTAGACATTCGATCAGGCGAGGCACTGGCAGTGAACTTTGCTTTCCAGCTGCACCACATGCCCGACGAGAGTGTGAGCACCAAGAACCATCGAGACAGGCTTCTGCGGATGATTAAGAGCCTTTCACCGAAGGTGTTGACTCTTGTTGAACAAGAATCCAACACCAACACATCTGCGTTCATGCAGCGGTTTGAGGAGACTCTAGACTATTACACTGCCATCTTCGAATCCATAGATGTCACACTTCCCAGGGGGAACAAGGAAAGGATCAGTGTGGAGCAGCACTGTCTGGCTCGCGACATAGTTAACATCATCGCTTGCGAGGGTGCCGAAAGGGTGGAAAGGCACGAGCTTTTCGGGAAATGGAGGGCACGGCTGACAATGGCTGGATTCAGGCCATACCCTCTTAGTCCTTTGGTGAATGCAACAATTAAGACTTTGTTAGAGAACTACTGCGAGCACTACCGGCTCGAAGAACGAGATGGCGTGCTCTACCTTGGATGGAAGAACAGAGCTCTGGTCGTCTCCTGCGCCTGGAGGTGAACCTGAATGATCTAACAAGGCGCTGCTGGAACTTTTAGCGTCCTAGTTTCTACTTCTGAGTTGTAACTTGTAGTGAGTGTAGCGAACGTGCAGCAAAAAAACTTGTAGCAGCAAACAGAAAGGTTGTGCTCTTCTCTTACTGTGAACTCTGTAATGTTTTGAAGCTCATCAACACTTTGCTCATCTTTTTAACAATTTCTTGCTAAACTTTCTGGGATCTCCAGCCGTGTCTTTTGAAACTAGCATTGGAGAATGATCTTATTTCCCAGTATTCTCATCTGATGATACAAAATTCATATTCATGTAGAGAAATCAAATTCACCCTTCTTTTTCTAACAAATTCTTGGGAAGGAAACAGTACAATACAATACAGTACAAATTTTAAAGGAGCAATACAGTACACTGTGCATCTTGCAACATGTGAAATCAAGGGGCCACCTCTTAGTAGGCCATCGAACTAGAGAAATTTTACATCACTTTCATGTAAGATCTATGATTGTGTTAAGAGCTACACAGGGAAAGAATTAGCCTCCTACCCTTCAGAATACATAATTACTATGCCACAACAGGATACATCTGAACCGAGTGCCTCGTCTTAGCCGAAGATCTAAAGGAAATATGAAAGCTGGGGGCGTTCTATGGACCCATTATTAGATTTCCCGTACTTGTATAGTACACATTAGATGAACGGTTTACAGGTGCTGCATTGAACGTAAATCCGCTGCTCCTGTCATTCCTTGAATCAATGATGTTTGTGCTTGAATTTCCATAAAAAGTTGATAAATGAGCCGGTTGCATAGCCATGTTACTTCGATCAGGAACAGCAGGCTGTACTTGATGGTGGTGAATCTGGTCTTTCCCAAGAGAAGGCTGCTGCTCGTTGCTTTGATTTGGTCTAATGCCAACACCAAGGTCCAGGCTGATCGTGTCATTCTCTCTTGGCTGAACATATGGGTGAGAAACAACTCCAGTGTTGCAAGCCCTGAACATACCGTTCAGAGTTGCTGATGCATGGTTGTTCATTGCATTGGTGCCTTCTGTCACCAGTGGGGGTGCAGCTTCATGCACGGAAGTCCTTGCTACAGGAACATCATGGTTGTGTTTGCCCTCGTATGTTGTTATCACTGCTTTGGGATCGTGGGATGCCCTCTCGACGTGCTTCCTAACAGGACAACTAGCATGTGTGCACTTGTAATAGCTTCTGAAAATGAACAAGAACTGACAATCAGAAATTGGAAATAACTACTTATGTTCAACAATCCTATGTGCTATAGCCTATGGGAATGAACCGAATATCATATTTTTTTTTAGAAAAAGGGACCAACTGAATATCATAAAAGATAAGACCTATAAAAAAATCATAAAAATTTATATATGCCTAATGCTTGTTTCTCCATTACTATGAAGAAAACTAAGACATATAACATGGCAATATTTGATGGAAATAACTAAGTCTAAGTAAGGAGATATAGGATAAGCAAAAAAAATCTGATGATCCAATGTTTTCTCCGCTAGACATTGTATACCGAGTCCTGCTAATTCCATACCTTCGATCTATTCAAACGGCATAGAAAGAATAATATGAAACCAAATACAATCATCGGTTCCACGCAAAATCAAAGTTCATATGCAGAAGAATGTTCACCTTGGATTAGGATTCCCTTTAACTACTTTCTGTCCATACTTCCTCCAACGATATCCATCATCCAAGATATCAACCTCGCTCACAGTTTGGACAACAACACGTGGTTCACGATTAATTTTGCCAATTGAAGCAGCATCAGCAGTGACAACATCAGTTTTCCTGCTAATAAATGAAATTATCAATCGGGCTACCTTGCATACATGAAATTGGATCATACATGTGAAAAGAAAGAACACCTGCGCTTTGATTCTGGATCATCATTAACACCGTCATCATCGCAAGTGTTCAATTGTCTAGCTCCAACTTCAATACCTTCATCAATAACTGAGGCAGGAGATAATTCTGTAGTACCATTTGGATCAACCTGATGAGATGTGCAGGTAGGTGCATTTGATGCTTTATCTGCAAAGTAGATCTTAAGTTAAAAAGAAAAAACTAAAGAGGAACAACTTTGGCCATGGATCAAATCCCTTACCGTCTGCATCCATTACTGAAGAAAACCTGTCAGATTTTTCCTCGTCCTGACAAGAAAGTGCACCAATAGCCAATCTGCGGTTAGGCTGGGGTTTGGGATGATCATGCTGACCTTTATAGATGATTTCAGTAATCTGTCCATCATGAGAACGTTCCAATTGTTTTTTCATTTGGCAATTAGGGTGTGTGCATTTGTAATAACTCCGGGGATATTCACTCCCCTTCACATGTTTTTGTCCATACTTTCGCCAGTTATAACCATCTTCTGCTGTCTTCTCATGTAGACAAGATGATGCAGGTTCACTTGGATCAGGTTGTAATGGCTGTGACTCTTTATCTGAATCCAGTGTACGTTGTAGTTCATTTGCTTCTGCTTGAACAGATGCAGTATACTTCACTGTTTGAGTAGCTGCACTTGATGCTGATACCGGAGAAGACAAATCATCCATAGAGAACATTCTGTCCTGGGGTTCAGATTGAAGCTGGTCTTGATTTGCATGTGCGTTTTCTTCTTTATTTGAGCTAACAGATGCCTGGAACAAATAATATGCCAAAGATTATATGCCTCTCATGCAGTAGTTCTACATTGAAAAGATTGACAAAAAAAACTCCCTTTCAGAGTTGGGAAATCCAAGGGTTATTATCTTAGAAAGTACATCCAGCATCCAACTTGTTCACATTTTTTTGGCATGAAACTCGTCTTCAGAGATGTGGAGTCATCCTGAGTTATTTATAGTCCACTATCTTATGTTACATGTGTCACAAGTAAGTATAAAAGAAATACAATCCTCCCACCAACTTCTTTCCCACTCCCTATACAAGGATCTGGTAAAGGAAGGGATGTTCACATATAGAAATTCTCACCCCAAAGATAAAGGAAGCAAATGCCTTTTAAATTTACATACATTTACAACAGACTATCTCGTGTCATGTTTCCAATTATCTAACCACAAAAGGACAGTGGCATACAATAGAAAGATTTAAGTAAATTCACCATGTTATGTTACATGTGTCACAAATTGTAAGTACAATAGACATACAACACTAACCCTACCACCAACTTCTTCTCCAAAAAAAATAGACACAACCCTACAACCAGCCTCTTCCCCACACTCTATAAAATGATCTGGTAAAGGAAGGAATGTTCACATATAGAAACTCTCACCCCAAAGATATAGCCTTCCAAATTTGCATACATCTACCAGACTGACTATCACGTGTCATGTTTCCAATGATCTAACCACAAGAGGACAGTGAAATACGTGTACTTTCAGAGGACAGTGAAATATGTGTACTTTCAGGTAGTACTCATTGTCTGGATCTAGGATTTACTTTTCTTATAACCCAGGTACCTGATTACAAGAAAGAGGAAGCCGACCACAGAGTTGCATTCTATTGTACTTTATTGCTTTGTTTCTTCTCATACAATCTTCTTAAGTTCAATTGGAAAAAAGTAATAGTAGAATTAGCCTCATGTTACTTCTCAATGTCCTCTTACCATCTCTTAAAAATATTGTCCTCTTACCATAATAATCTTTCGTTCATGAATAGTGCCATTATATGCAGAAATGTATTACATATCTAGCTAAGACAATATTGTAGCTCGATAATGCAAGTGGAAAATACCAGAGGTCCCACTGGGGCGAAGCCTGATTTGTAGTAGGTTCTGGAGTGGGACTTAAACTCAAACCCTCCAGCACTACGCTCATCATGAGCATTGATGCCTAAAGAATCTCTTGGAGAAGATGATGAGCTTGAGTGAGCAGTTTTCCCTAAAAAGGAAGACATGTGGAACGAACCAGTGGTTGGTGAGGGCTCAGCCTGCATAACAAAATGGTAATAAGAAAATAAAGATTTGTTAAGATGGGTAAAATTCAAATGTATTATGTAGATCCTGAGATATCAAACATTCTGCATTTCTGACTTTCCATTTCATGACTCTTCTTATGGTTATAGGATGCTATTATTGAGTTCCAAAATGCTAATTCAGTTTTGACCTTCTTAAAACATGCTTAATCAGTTCAAGACAATTGTTCCTGAAAGATAAAAACAAGAATTCTTCCAAGTGAACCAAAGATATTCCCTGGCACCCTTTGCTTCAAGACACTCAATCTAAGGATTTTGAAAAATATCTAATCTACCATATGGAGTTTAACTCCATTGTCCACAACAATGTTTCAAATTTGCATATATAAGTGTTACAAATATGCCTATGATAGATATTTCAGAGAAGAAATTGGTACGAGAAACATGAATGACCATGATACCACAATAAGACATTCCAATGTTTTGTAACTGAAAAAAAATTAATTAATTCGTTGTTCAACCATCACCATGAAAGTGCAAGGATATGTGAAATCACAGTGTGCTACAGCCAAAAAGAGTTGCAAAAAACTCATTTTCAAGACGTAAATTGGATACCTACAATTACTTGAATGACAAAATTCAGTGAGATTGCATGATAACTCCGAAAGAGAAATAACATCACACAAACATTTTGATATCTAACTTAGAATTTTTTTTATGGGCAAACATGTCACAAGAAGCAAAGGGCAATGCACTAGTACCACAAAAAGAGCAAAGCACTAGCAAAAAGAGAACTCCTAGAACTACAGATGTTCACTAAAGGATAGGAAGTCTAGTATCTTGAAGAGCAAGGGAGAATACTGATCCAAGAGAGACACCAAACAAGTTATTTAACATGTCCCCTGTCAGATCATCTAGCATAAAGGTGAAGAAAAACAATGACATAAAGTAAGAGCATAAGAATCTAGTTACGCAGCAACAGTACCCAACGATCACAGACATATTATGCACTTGTACCAAATTATGCCACCAAGACAATACAAAAAGTACACATTGAAACCCCAAAAGAGGAACAAGTTGATGTTGAACTCCACAAACCAGCAGGAAAGCTAGGGATGTTCTCATTCTACCAATTGCAGACACCACAAACGAAAAAACAAATCCAAGATTTCGTTTGTCCTACAGTAAATGTATCTGCAAGAAAAAAAAATTAAGGCAGCAACAATCCACATAATGACGCCAAAGTTTCGTACTTTTCTAACAGAGCAACGCAGCAATGCGGTTGACAATTAAAATGAACGACTTTTTTTTGCCTCTAATCTCAGTAATGAACTTAAGAAACTGAGTTTCTTTTGTAGATAACGAGACCTCCAGCTCAACTCTTACTCTAATATAAGCGAGGACGACGGAGAGGACCTAAATTTGTAAAATAACGCAAACGAACCGCCAAAATTAGAGATAACGCAACAGAAATAACAGGAAATGAAGCAAACATTTTGCTCCAAGCGACGAAAAAGATGGAGCTTCTTAGGAGGGAGATCTCGCGAACCTTGACGTTGGTGAGGAGGACTGGTGACTCGAGCAGCGCAGAGGGGCTGAAGCCCGGAGGGATAGTGAGGCATGGGGAACGCGTGATCGGGAGCCTCGCCGGAGACATGGATTTGTACCGAGCTCCAGCGACCGCCGAGGCAACAGCTGGAACCCTAGGCTCCGTTCCCCCAGCCTGCCAGCTCGCCCAGTCCGCCTCCCGCCCGGCCTCCCCTCGTTCTCCGGCCCCGGCCCCGGGAGCCTGGACCCGAAGCTCCAGTTCCTGCGAGCATTCCTCCGGCGGCCCGGCGAAATCCCTGCCCAACGCCGCCTGATTCCCCGCCATCCTTTTTCAAGAACAGAGAGAGGAGAGGAGTGACAGAGTGGGCGTATAAATGAAGCCGAAAGCAGCAGGACACGTTTTCGATATATATGCGGACCATAAAAGGGCAGATTGGAAAATAAAAAAAGATCTCTGCGCTAAGGCAGAGCTACTTGAAAGACTAAAATACCCCAGTAAGCTTGGATTGGGCGACGAAAAATGCTCGTGTTCGTGTTCGGACAGTGTTAGGCGCGTGAGCACGTGAAATTAGATCTGATCCAACTTCCCATTTTCTGTTGTAAAATTAAAAGTGACAAAAACTGAAAATCATGAGTTAAAAATTGGATTTGTTTTAGCCTTTTAGGACAAAAAAAAATTCATCCTTTAGGATACCTATATTTTGTAATGTGTGCTAATAGAAATTTTTACTAAATAAATATTAAATTATAATAATAACATGAACTATCATATTGATGGATATATATATATTTTTTTTTAAAAGATAAAATATATGTTTTAATAAGCTTTAATGAAGGCTTATACTTCTATTAATTTTAAGTTAAATTACATCAAAACATTTAAATTTAGAATAATTACCATTATCATGAATATATATATTTTTATAATTTTTTCAATGATTATATTAGCCAAATCGTATAGTTAAAATTAATATTTTATTAAATATTTAAATTTCAAATCGAAATGTCGACCATCTTTATTATCCCCGTGCATTACTTTTGTTTCATTGATGATGCTTATTCCATTTGTTTTTACTAAATAAATATAAAATTATCATAATTACATGAACTATCGTATTGATCGATATATATATATATATATATATATATATTAAAAGATAAAATATATGTTTTGATAAGCCTTCTTCAATGAAGACTTAAGTTACATCCTAGTAAATTATACTTCTATTAATTTTAAGTTAAATTACATTAAAACATTTAAATTTAGAATAATCATCATTATCATGAATATATTTTTTATTTTTTTCAATAATTATATTAGCCAAATCGTATAGTTAAAATTAATATTCTATTAAAGATTTTACACATAATATCTTCAGACAAATCGGTTAGATAGATGAAGTTTAAATTTTAAATCGAGATGTCGACCATCTTTATTATCCCCATGCATTACTTTTGTTCCATTGATGATGCTTATTCCATTTGTTTTTGCGTATTTGAGTACCTTATTTATTTAAAAATGATAATATAAGTTGCATTCATATGTATAGAGTATTTTTAATTTGAATTTATCAATAACTCTTATTAATTGTTAAATATGTTAGTTCGTCTGCAGTTAAAATTTCTAATAATTTGGAAAAATAAGATGCTTCGAGCTTATAGTTATGGATGTTTTATCTCATTATAATAATTTTAAAAAAATTTATGGACAATCGCCAAAATTATTATTTTTTTAAATAAAAGTTGGCCGTTAAATAATTAATGTTCCTGAATGACTATTTAGGATACGTATACTATGAAGCTTAGATCGTCGTTAAGATAAATTTGTGCTTGTCAAATTTGTTCGACAAGTAAAAAATAATACAATACAATAAAAGAGTAAGTGTAGTACACTTTTTTTTTTTCTTAAAGGGTGTTGTAAGGAATGTGGTGTTGCACAAAAAATAAACATAACACTATTTGCACAAAGTTTTAACAGCTTTTTTTTTATTTGCTTGTCAAACTACCACCAGCCGGTAGAAAATTACCCAAAATTTATAATTATAAACATGCCCAAAAAAAATAGAAGAATCTTGATTAACTCGTATCTCGTCATGATCAGTCGAAACACGTTGGTTCACTTATGCAGACGATTACAATTTTTAATGCTACGTTACGGTCAAATCACACACACAAAAAAGAATAATAGAATGATGATGTCATCAACAGGGACATAACGTTTAATTTCCTTTTCTACTACCATATTGATTGAGCATTAATTATCCCATCAAGTTTTGTTTAAAAAAAAAAAGAAAAAAAAAAGAAGAAGAAAGAAAGAAGAAGAAAGAGCACCGGGATGAACTTTTGTGACAGTGAGAGTGGGGGAGATTCCCTTGTCCATTCTCACAGGTGAGCATTCAACATACATACATACATACGCTTGGTCATTATCGAGCATGACAAAAATTTTATTATTACTACTGTTATTATTATTATTATTATCACTTTTGGTTGTGGGGGGGGGCACATAAATTTGGATCTATCTCATCTATTAGTTGTACCTCCTGCCTGGCATCAATAATTCTCCCTTCCCCTGTGAATTGTGTGATCGCGTCGCCCCAATGTTTCACTGCAGTGCACCCAGCTCAAGACAACAAATAAATAAATAAATAAAAACAATAATAAATTCAATTAATCATTCATAACATTGAGTATATTCTCTAAATAAAAGGAAATGTCATAATTTTAATTATTTCGTGCGTAATTATAATTCTTAGTTTCTATATGAATGGTTAAAAATTATGCACAACACGTGTACCAATCTTCTATTTAATTTCATCTTTTTTTTTTCTTATCACATAACATCACATCACATCAACCGCACTCAATCTTCTATCTATTATAGTCTCTTTTTTTCTCAGAACGAATGAATATTATATTTAACTCATGAACTCAACAGTTTTAGCACAGTACCCGAATACGTCTCAATTCCAAGTTCAAATATCGATCAAGTTCTTCAAATAAATCTTGAGCACATTATCAGAGATAATGTTTAAATTATGAATGTCAAAAGTGGATATCCTCTTTTGTCATTAATCATCGCAAATAGTACATCTTCAAATTGCACTCTGTTATATATAACAGTGGAACATAGTGAAAAGGTTGAATTAGAAAATGTTGTTTTCGAATTAGAGAATCTTGTTTTGTCGACTGCTGCACTTTTCTGTACGCCACTAACACTAGACACGAGTCACAAATAGAAAAAAAACAAAAAATATTGATGAAGATGTGAACACATGCATAAGAATCATTGTCCAACTGATAAAATTTAAATGATAAGAAAATTACAAAATAAAAATTGTCCGCAATTCAAGTCGAAGTCCACAAAGAATAAAGAAGAAATATCTCTCTAACAATTAATAATAATTAGTCTCCTTTTTACAAGAAAGCCTCTTATTAATAAGAGGAAGTTAAGTCCCTTACATAAGAAACTAAATTTCTAACTAGAGTTTAATGAGCTAAAAGCCCAATTAAATTCTAGTGAAATAGAATAAAGAACCTATCATTCTAAAGGTGAAGTAATCCAATAACAAAAATGCAATTCGTATTCACAATATAAGGTAGTAGCTCTTGTATGCGAGATGTCGTCATTTGCTACAAATATGGATTAAGATCCACTAATCTTCTAAGTGACTTGAATCTAATCCAATGTTGCTATGGCACAAATATGACGTCTCTAACAACCCAAATTTTTATTAAGGTTGAATTAGACTTTTGGGCCAAAATGCTAACATGTCTCCTATATAAAAACCTAGACTCCCTAGTGTTGATCTGTTTTATCTAATTTGACATTTGATGACCGGGGCTTGAGGAAGGAGAAGAAGAAGCACAAGGGAAGTCGTGCCAACCTTTGGAACAATAGCAAGTAAAAAGGTTGAAGTTTAGCTCACTGTAATGCCCATAACATCCTTGTCACAGTCGTTATAGCGCCAAGCATGATCGTGACCTACTTGATCACCACCGTGAGCAAGGGGACAACCACGAAGGTAGATTATGAATCCTTTGTAACACTTGTGAACCTGAACGGTCACGATAGTTACAAGTTATTGACATGAGCGTGACAATCCTATCACAATCGTGACCGACCAAAAATGCCTTCTATGCTATTTCAAACCCTATTTTCAAAGTATATATATTGTATTGATGATTGGTAATTATATATGACACTTAAATACACGAATTGCATGTTCCTCCACAACTAAATTAAAATATGAAGATTGAACGACATAATAACAATTGTTATTTGCATAATGCACTCAGTTCACGAAGATTGTTACATGTCGCCCATCAGATTATTATTCAATGGCCCTTATCAGATTGTCAAAATATAATTGTTCTTACACCTTAGTGTATGTATTTTATTCATAAATAATTGTTCTCATGCCGACAATGTTTCCTAGTCGCCTTCGCAAAGGGAGCATCTCCAAGGCCTAGCTAGCTTATTGTGATGGCAACGACATAACTCTCAACTATTGCGAGATCAATTATCATAAGGCCAAAAGACTGAATTGATAGATTGATGTTCACGAAAGTAAAGTCTGATAGGGTTATAAAACAGTCATTGAGGCAAAAAACATTGACGCTAAAGATAAATTATCACATAGATCATCTATTATTGGTAGAGGGTACTTGTTCTTGATGCTCATTTTGTGTCAATACAAAACCTTAGTGATTCATTTTTCTTCTTCACAAATAGAATAGGTGCATCCCACGGAAACACACTTGACCTCATGAATTCTCTGTTCAACAATCCCTACGATTGAGTCTTTAGTCCTTCGTATCTACTAGTGTCATTATGTAGAAAGGTTTTGAAATTGGGACCATCTCTAGCATCAACTCAATGTGAAAGTCAAATTTTCTTTCAAGAGGTAATCCCAAGAGCTCATCAGGAAACACATTTGGAAATTCCCTAACCACTTCGAGTTCTTATAAAGTTTTAGGTTGAAAATCACTCGTGATGACGTTTAATAGAAATTCTCAACATTCCTTGTTCAAAATCTTGCTTGCCTTGGCTGAGGAAATTATTATCTTCTTTTTCCTTGATGGAATTTCGCAAAAGGTCACAAAAGTACCATCCTTCTTGTTGATCTTCACATTTCTTTCCCGACACATCATATAAGCATCATGTAAAGTTAATCAATTCATTCATAAAATGACATCACAATCTATCATGTGTAGTATTATGAGGTCAATTGAGTAGTTAACTCACTCAATTATCGCAGATGTCTCGTAGAGACCATCTCTAGTGGAGTTGCAACATTCATATGCCACATATACTTTCCATCTTAACATTCAGTAAGTTAGCAAATGTATACGATATAAAGGAATGTGTGACACCAGAATCAAATAAAATATTGCATAATGATTAGCTATAAGAAAGTTACCTTAGATCACTTCATTAGATTTGCCTCATCCACTTGCGTACTATAGACCCTTCTAGGTGCCCTCTGTTGATTCTTAACTTGCTTGACCTCGCCCTTATCCTAGTGCTCGGGCTTCTCCTATAGGCAGTCTATGATATAATTGCCCATCTTGCCACAGTTAAGACATGCACCGGACTTCATCATGTATTCTCCTGGGTGGAACTTGTGACAATAAGAACAGGCTTTGCGGACTTGTCCCCTTCATCTTTGGAGTAACGCTTTGAGTCTTTGTTCTTCTTGTCTTTGTATTTCTTTTGATCTTTTCTTGATTCCTTGTCGTGCTCATACTTCTTCTAAGTGTCTATCTCTCTAGCCAACTTGAAGTATAGGGTGATTGCCTTAGCCATGGTGGTAGGACATTCATTCTCAAACATGTATTCAATTCTTTAATGAAGTGGTTGATCCTCACTTCATCTTCCTTTAGAGATTGTATCTTTTTAGCTCCATGAACTTGTTGAGGTACTCCTAAACTATCATGCTTCATTGTTGCAGGTTCATAATTTCAACCTACTTATTCTCCCTAACTTGTGGAGGGAGATATTGGTTCCTGAAGGCCTTCTTAAAGTCCTTCCAAGTGATCGTTTCTTCATCTGCAAACTAACTCTTGGTTACTAACTTCCACCAATAATGAGCTTGAATGGTTGCTAGGTTGGCCTCTTGCCTGTTAGAATAGTACGTGATTTTGAACTTTTCAATGATAACAATTAGCTAGGCCTCTGCTTTGTTTGGATCTTTATCCCCATTGAAAGTAAAGGGATGCAACTTCAGAAACTTCTCAATTATGAAACTCGAGCCACTAGAGTGGTTAGATCCCGCATTCCTTTTCATAACACGAGTCATGTGGGTCATACTTACAATCAATTCTCTTTGTCCTCCTGAAGCGTTTGAAGGACCCTCCTGGTCCATTCTTCACATAATAATACCCAACCAAACATTAGTTGGTTAATTGAAAACATACAATCAGACCCAAATTTTACATACTTTTTGACTTCGGATGGTTACTCATGATGATTACACATAAACTTAGATACTTGACAATTCTATGACATACTTAGCATAAGTCCTAAGCATGCTCTAATACCAAACTATAACACATCCAAAATTCACCCTAATAGCTTATAACAATTAGGGGAATTCTCGTTCACCGTTGCATAAACATAATTAAATAATATATAAATCATGTAGTGAAAATTATAACCAATAAAATATGATAAATCAATCTTTTCAACGGAATACTTTATAAAAACATTTTTAAAAGTATGTTAATATGAAAGATAATCTTGCCATCACTTATTCATAAAACCTTCTAACATAAATAGTTCATCAACATTTCTAATATAGAAAATCTAATGACTCATGACTTTATTCATTAATGTGCCATGTGCAACTACATCGTCGTGAAATGAGTTGTCATCCATCCTTAACTTTAGCTACTTACACGAATTTAGAGTGCAAAGTTTCCTATAGAGTATATAAAGGTCATGCAATGAATGAGCCTAAACAAGATGCTACATGATGTGCATATTCAAGGTCATATATAAGAAAATGAATTATATGCATGTCATGTACTTAGCATGTGATCTACATGTCAATAAATTATAACAATTTGTCATCATGCAGTATCAAAATGTCATGGTAAGACATGTAATAACCATCATCATATGAATGGTGTAGAAACAAGTGATGCGAGTAGAATAGGATTGGGTTGTGTTTTCATGTAGCATGGAAAAGGCGTGGCCTATGCCTCAAGACAGCTGAAGACTCATGAGAGGAACTATCATAATCATGACTTGGCACTGGTAGCGGTGTTGCTTGCTTTGAAAATATGACAGTGCTACTTATATGGGGAAGAATTTGAAGTGTTTATGAACATCAAGAGTCTCAATTATGTGTTCTCCTAAAAGAAACTCAACATGAGAAAGAGAAGATGGTTGGAGTTTTTGAAGGATTATAGGTTTGACATTCTCTATTACACAAGAAAAGCCAACTCAGTGGCAAATGCTCTAAGCAAAAAGTGGGAAGGGTCTAAGGGTCTATAAATGGACTCTAATTAAAGACAACACAATGGAAAAGCTAATAATGCATTCTATCATTTAGCTTGATTTGGTGACAAAGATAGAACAAGTATAGAAAAATGATACAAAGTACGAGGACATGAATGCATTGTGTGAGAAAAGACATCCAAACTACAAGAGTGATAAAGATAAGACCATTAGGTTCCAAAGCAAGCTATGGGTACCCGAAGACGAGGAGTTTAATAAAAAAATTCTAACTAAGTACCAACAAGTTAGAGTTTGCTATTCATCTTGGAACTGTCAAGATGTTCAAGAATTTGTAAAGAAAATTTTGGTGCAAGGATATGAGAAAAGAAGTGACATAGTTTGTCTACAAATGCTTAGTCTATCAACAAGATTGACCAAGATTATTGAATCCTTTATTCATACCTTAGTGAAAATGAGAGGAGATTATAATGGATTTCATTGTGGGACTAACAAAGATACAGAAGGGTCACAATACAATCTGAATTATTGCGAACAGATTGACAAAGTCAGCTCACTCCTTATCATATAATGTGAGACAGTCAATTTTGTATGTTAATGAGATTATCCGATAAGATTCATATATAGAGATATACCTAAATTCACAGTAGAGTTTTAGAGAGGGTTGCAACATGCATTTAATACAAGACTCCATTATAGCACTTCATTTCAAACCTTAGAGTGATGTTCAAAGTGAAAAAATAAGACATACTTTAGAAGACATGTTGAGAGCATGCGTCATATATTGACAAGACAACTGAAATGACCACATCACTTTAGTTGATTTTGCCTACAATAATAGCTATCACTCCTTCATCAAGATGACACTCTTTGAAGCACTATGTGGAAGACCTTGTAAGTCTCCCACATGTTAGAGTGTGGTTGATGAATGAGGATTACTAGGATTAAAATACATTACTTTTGTTTCTTCAAATAAATGATTAAAATACAAATAAAAAGTATTTATTATTCTAAGATAAAATTATATGGGCTTTCCCTCCTTTTACCGCCAAACAAAACACTAATTTTCAATTAACATAAGATTAGGTATAAATATTTTATTCTAACCTAATTTTGTTTTCTTCCAGTCTCCTATTCATCTTCTCACATCGTATCATCTCTAGGTCATCTTCGGGTCTCATGCAGGTATGCCTTCTACCTTTCACGTCAGGATCTTCTCTACCCTTCTACACGGCCACGTCCCTACCGCCTCCTCACGCGCGGTTGTCGGGAGCCGCCTCTGCGCGTGAGATGGACGTTGAGCCGCCTCTCGCGCGGAGGCGACGTCGAGAGTCGCCTCTGTGCATGAGGCAGCCATCGAGCTGTGTCTCACGCGGAGGCGGCCCCCGACAGTCGCCGCAATGCATGAGGCTGCTGTCGAGCCACCTCTCACATAGAGTGTGACGCTTCGTACATATATCAAAAAAATATGAAATGATCGGTCGGCAGGGGAGGCGTCGCCTCCCCTGGCCTTCCGACCGTTCGCCTCCGGTCGACCAAGGGTCGGCCGGGGCGTATAAGAAGGGGGGGAGGTCGCCATTGCGCCGCTTGGAACCCCGACCACCGCCACTCACCCTCTCCCCTTCGTTCCGACGACCGACGACCCACGCGCACGAGTGGCCGAGACAGAGGGCGACATCGACAACGAATCACCGTCGACTCTCGACGTCCAGAGACCCTCCCTCGACATGCACACAGGTCGACGACCCACGGACGACGAACATCAAACCACTGGCGACCCACAGACGACGAACAACGGCCGGAGAACGTAAGATAGTTCGACGGAAAAGGTACCTTAGCGTTAAAATCCTATAGACGATGAATTATCGATCATTTGATGCGTAAAATAGATTCACATTGATCCTGGAGTAAATCCCTACAAGTTTCGTATTTATGTCAGCGTCAATTGACGGCCGAAAGGCCACTGGAATCCAAGAAGAAATTCGGCAGTCCTGTTTTATCACAGGGACTGGTCGACCGATCCTGCTAGCGGTCGACCGGTCCGCTTACAGAACTCTTACGAATTCTTATCTACCGGTCGACCGACCTCACCATGGCGGTCGATCGGTCTATATGATGACAGGCATATTTAAATCATGCGATCGGTCGACCGGGTCCCAGTGAACGGTCGACCGATCTGATGCGCAGTGCGCATCTCCTTGACCTGACGATCGGTTGACCGACAACATGGACGGTCGACTGATTCGTAGGTGAGAACTCGGTCGACCGATTCCAGAGAACTGGTCGATCAGTACTAGTGAGCGGCCGACCGGTCTATTAGGAACGGTCGACCGGTCCGATAGAGACCTATTAATTAAAGCTTAACCGGATTGATCCACTCCTAATCTTAATTATGACTCTGACCAGTTCACCTACACTGGCTGAGTCTTATTGTACAAAGATAGATTTCCAGTGGATCCCAAATCATAGATTTCATAGTAACTAAAAATGATTAAAGTTATTTTAAGATGAATGTAATAGGCGCAGATAAGTACTAGCAGTAGGAGTTATATCTATGACGACGCCGTGGGCACTTAGATTTGGCTCAAAGGTCGACCAACTGGTGCCAACTGCGCAATGCACAACAAAGTCGTACTTCCTATCGAAGGGGCTTCTCAAGCTGCCACCCTCCGGGGTTCTGTAGTCCAGCACCTCATCTGCGCCCAAGCTCTTCACCAAATCTAAATTCCGAGCACCGCACATAGCAGTCACATGATGGTTGCCTAGCTTGGCGAGCTGGACAGCGAAATGTCCAACGCCTCCGGAGGCAGCAGTGACTAGTACGTTTGTCGGCTCTCCGGTGCCATCGAACTTGGTTCCCATGTAGTTAAACGCCGGGAGGGCAGTTTCAGCTGCTATCGACAGTGCAGCACCTTCTGCGGCAGACACTTCAGGAGGCCTGTGGACAGTTAGATCCACTAGTGCAACAACATATTCAGCAAGTCCGCCCCCTCTCTGTCATTATAAATAATAAGTTTCTCAATGTTTGTATGATCTCTTCTTTGGAGGAAAGCTAATGAGGATAAACAAAAAACAAAAAAAAAACAATAGAAAATAAGCTAAAGCTTAATTATGGTTTCAAATGAAGCAAACGATTCTATAGAAATTAATCGTTAACATTGTTTGTTCTTCCCTTGATTTCCATGATCTATTAAGAGTAGCTTACATTAACAGTGAGTTACATCTATTTGTTGGACTTTGTAACTGTAACATGCATTATAATCAAAGATGAGTAGAGCATAAACTAACCAAAACAACTATATTTGATTATCTACGCATTTGGTTAGACAATAATTGACCTTGTCTAACAACTATAAGGCATAATTTACTAGCAATTAACACCAGAGCTTGAAGTCACTTTCTCCATTTTCTCTCCATCCAGTCTACTCCTGACCTTCTTCATATAAACAGGACATTCGTATTTAGTACATATCACTATTTCTTTAGGGTAAATTACACGAAATCATAGATTTAATAGGCGCAGAAATCGAGAACCTCTAATTGAAAATTGGGATGAGATGAAAGTTATTTTGAGGAGAAGATTTATTCCTCCATCATATTATCGTGACTTACGTATGAAATTGCAAACTATGAGACATGGATCAAAGACTATTGAGGAGTACAATAAAGATATGAAAATGACACTCATCCGTGCCAACATAAAGGAGGATCCTGAAGACACAATTGCAAGATTTGTATGTGGGCTGAATCGAGATATTTCTAGAGTTGTGGAATTGTAAAAGTATTTAGAGTTAGATGAAGTTCTACATAAGGCTATAAATGTTGAGAAGCAATTGAAGAAAGACATTCGTCCCCATAACAAATTTGAAAGTTCAACTTCTGTTTGAAAATCAAAATGGAGTACAAATTCCAAGTAAATTTTAAGCCAACTCAAAAATTGGAGGAGAAAAACAAAGCTGAAAATTTCAACTTAAGGGATAAAGGTATTGCCTCTAATAGTTCACAAATGACTCAAGATATTAAATGTTTTTATTGTCTTGGTTCAGGTCATATTACTTCACAATGTCCAAATAAATTTGCTATGGACATGATGGACAATGGTGTTATTGCATTTGAGGAAGTGTTGTCACAAGAGAGTGCAACTTCCTCTGGAGAAGAAAGTGGGAAAGAAATTGAAGAAGTTGAGAAAAGTTTGGCTGCACAACATCATTTAAAGGAAGATGAAGTTGACTGTACATCAACTCAAAATAATTTCGAGAGTTATGAGAAAGACAAAGATGAAAAATGTGAGTGCCACAACTTGAGTGACGAAAAATGAGAGCGACAAAAATTTTGAGTGCTTAGAAAGGCCACCTTCTGAATATTGTGTTATAAGAATTGTGAGAATAAGAGAAGATTAGATCTTGAGTATTTAGAAATGTCACTTTTCAAGAGCATTGAGATGAAACATTTATGTGTTGAGTGTTGTGATAATGAAAAGATATCAGGTCTTGAGTGTTTAGAAAGGCAACCTTTAGAGAGATTTGAGAAAAAAAACTTGAATGATGAGGAAAAAAAAAGAATTTAGTTATTTTTCTCTTAACACTAATCATCTTTTGTCTTTTGATTCTAATTTGTCCATGCAAATATATAGGAGAGGAGTATATGAATATACAAATTTTATCATGCAAGAAATTGAAACAGATTGTATTCCATTTATGATGACTAGTTTGAAAAGTCCATCTCTTACTTTTGAAACTTTATATTTGTTTGATATGACTAACTTGTAGGTTTTAATTGAGAAAAGTAGTGAATGGCATGCAAACATTATATCTGAATTTTCTATTCCATGTTGCTATTCATTAAGTGTTGAAATACTTTATTTGAGCTATATGTTGAAATTTTGGAATGAATATTTTGTAGTCTTGATTTTGATTGGTTGATTATGATTTCAAGATTTTCTGATGATTCTAGAATCTTATTCATTTCTTTAAATCTACCTTTGTGCTTTCCTAAGATTATTTCTATAGATGTAGGTTGTAATCTTTCATATAATTTTCACATCATGATTGAAAAATTCATTGCATCTACATTAGTACGACTTCTACGCATTTTTTAACAAAGATTTGGAATTAATCTCTTTGGAGATATCTTGATTAATAATAATCATTTGTAAGTAATTTTGATCATGTTTTCATTTGTTGTAAGGACTTGCATGATTCCCTTGATAAGCCAAATTGTTTCTTACGTTTCCTATGATATTTCACATGCAGATTTTAAAGATCCATTTTATTTTGAGGAAAAAGATGTTTTTTTTGGAACTACTTGACAAATTCCTTGTTAGATCTTTAGTTCCGTGGAATACATTGCACATTTTATTTGACTGGGTCCTTATGCGAAAAGGAAGGTCACCAAAGTTTCACAATTTGTTTCTTAAAATACCATCGTCTCATGAGCATAAGATATTTCATTCAAGTGAGTATGAGAGTCATATTACTTTTTATATTACTTATGTTGTTCTTTCTTTACACTTGCAGGATTGATGATATAAATGAGAAATTATACTTATTGTTATCAATGAGATACATCGCACTGGTTATCTGACATATGAAAGGGAAGTATAAATATTTTTATTATGCGTGTCCTAAATTATTTAATAAATTCAAATATGTGACATGTTATATTCCCCTTATTGTGAATGCAGATTTGAGGACGAAACTTTTTTGAAGATGAGGGAAATGATATGAACTGAAAAATGCTTGCATTGAAAGCTGAATTGGTCAAGAAGTTTCATGAGGATACCGGGGATCATATTCTTCAAAGGAATGAACAAGTTGCTAGTCGCTTGAATACTAAAAGGAAGAAGATTACTTTCCAGCCAGGAGATTTCGTTTGGATGCATTTCAGCAAAGAGAGATTTTCACAAGAACGAAAGTCAAAGTTGCATCCACATGGAGATGGTCTTTTCAAGATCATTGAAAAAATTAATGATGACGCCTATAGAGTTGACTTGCAGGATTCGAGGACGAATCCTTTCGAATAAGAAGGGAATGATATGAATTGGGAAGCTTCGATAAATGCAACCTATGGAAATAAGGATGTTCGAGTAAAGTTTGATCAAAATAATTTGGACCAAATAAATCAATTTATTTGGAATTTTTAGAATTAATTATATATGGAAACTTTGCTGAGATTTACAAGAGGAAATTAATTTGCTTATTTCATAAAACTAAGGCTAAGTTAGGGTCTTTTCTTCTACTCCAAATTCAGGCTATTAGGGCTTATAAATATTGGTGTTTATTGTTATTTGAGACATCTTTGGATCCATTAAAATTGGCTTAATTGCTTTTGCTGCGAGGGAACTCCTGCAACCCATTCTTTGGGAATTTTTGCTGTTAATTACAAGGTTTGTAATCTTGTGATTAAATTCATTTTTTTATAATATCGATTGCTAGGTTCATTTGTAATCTTGAGGTTGATATTCCGCTATTTAAAAATTCGTTTGATCTCGTTTCTTTAATTATCATATATTATTCAGTCACTCAAGGCATTGTTCTTGAGCATTGTATTAATTATTTTTTCATTTTCGCTGCATATTATTGTCATATGTTTTGTTGACTTTGGATCAACTATCACATTGTCCATCGTGTAACGTGCTCCGAAATCCGTTCGTGACACGTGTCGTGAGGCTGATTTTGATGACGTTATAAGCCCACTCCACTTTCATATTCATTTCCTTGTGGTCGTTGCCCGTCCATAAGAAGATTATAAGATGAGTGATTCCAAGGGTTATCGCGTCAATTGTTATGGCATGGGATCAAGCATGGTGGATCGTTCCAATGTGGGAAGCCATGGTGCTTTAGCTTCAAGGATAAGTAGTTTGTAACCATTTTAATTTCTGAACAATGTAGGATGATTAGGTTTCAGTTTCAAAATTTTAAAATCGGTCAAAACTAGATCGGGATAGGGACATCCAATTTTGTTTATTTAAAACTTTTTTGGTGAAAGGTTATGTTGAAGTAAGATTATCAATATCAAAATCTTAAATTAGATCAGAGGAGGTCATAAGATAAAAAATTATAAAATCAAATCAAGGATTGCAAAGTCTTATTTATTAATAAAATGTATATTTAAAACTAATAAATATTTTTTGATAAGTTTGTTGCATCTAAATCGTAAATTACACCAGCAAGTTGCATAAAAACATATTAGAAACAAAAAAAATATTAAATTTTATTTAAATTAATTTTACTATTATATATAAATTAATTAATATTTAAATAATTATATTAATATTATACGAATAGATAAGATCGTAAAATCGTATAATCAAAATTAAAAAGACTATTAAGATCTTACGCATAAAATATTAAAGACAAAATTAAAATCAATAAAAAATAATAAAATTTAAAATTTAGATCAAGATTTGTTTTATTTTTAATTAATGAAAAGTCACGAAGAAAGAGGAAAAGGAAGATGTGCGAGCATTGTTGTCCCTTACAAAAATGGGAATAAAATAATTTTTGTCCTTCTCTCCATAAATTTTATCCGTTCAAATTTATTTTCCGGAAAAAATATTTTGGTTCTCACTTTAGCGACTCTTCTGTTGAAACAATGTAACGCAACAGAAATGTCAGAACCTATCATATTGGCCGTTACATCAGATTCAGTATTAATAACGTATCCGATTTTTTCTTCCTACCCGATAATTACGTGAACATAACGGGCTCCATTTTTAGAAACGGGGAGAGTCACGGAGTTGCATAGAGACTCTCAAGATTTGAGCAGCGGACAAAAGGAGGTTGTCGGAAAGTGTAGCGGAGCGCAGAGAGACCGAATGGCGTGGAGCGTGGCCAGGTCCGTCGGATCGCCGGCGGTGGCCGCAGCCGTAGTCGACCTCCGTGCACTGCGTTCTCGAGCACCTCTCGCCGCCGGGCTCTGCTGCTGCGCCTCCTTCGCAGGTTCTCGCCTCTGGGCTTCGTCGTCCTCGTCGAAGCCTCTTTTCGCCTCCGTCTCCGCCGCCGCACTCTCCACCTCGGCTTCCGTTGTCCCTGCCGGTATGTACCTACTTCCTCCCCTATCGCTTCCTCATTTGTACTCGGGTTTTTTTTGTTAATGTGGTCCTTATGCTATGCTTCTTCAAAGTGTTTGCTTAAATGCGTGAACGAGGAGGCAGAGAGACGTATGAAGTTACCGATTCATTTTTTCCTTCGTCTTAAGTTTGCATCTTTGCTTTCTTTTTCACTATGTTTCATTCGTCCGTCATCAAAATAAGATAAATTACGGAACGGATTGACTGTGATGTTAAACCAAGTGTTTGTTGGTCAACGAGGAAGCTGAAGCATTCGTAAGTTGCTAGATCCTTACTTGAATCGTTCGAAGCTTTTGTCTTTGATTTGATCCCTTATCTTTTTACATCTTTGGACTACTGTTGCATGAAAATTTGAATTTATCAAATGGATAATTTATCTGATATGTTTAAGATTTAGATTCCAATGCTTTTGTTTTGTTTGGTCTGACATGTTTATGCACAAGAGTACGAAAATTGGGGATGTTTAGTGGAATCTATGAGCGCATGGATGTAAATGTTATTCCCCTAAAAAAATGGATGTAGATGTGGAGTTATGATTAAGAATTTTCAACTGCATCCAATGTGCCTAAAAAGTCAGATAGGGCTGATTTCTTAGAGCAAAAAGCATTATTTTATTTCGACTTCAAAGATGTCATTGCTGATAAAAATGATATTCGGTTTTAACTTTTATCTTGGTTATGAATATCCTATTTCCTCCTGATGCAAGATTAAGATGAAAAATATCAACTTCCATACAATGATTTGTTTCTCATTTTTTTTTATTTGCTAACAAATATTAGATGTGTTTACTATTGTTATACCAGCTAAAAAGGAGGTTGTTCAGACGGAAAAGGCACCTGCAGCATTGGGGCCTTATTCCCAAGCTATCAAAGCCAACAATCTTGTTTTCGTTTCTGGCGTGTTGGGACTTATTCCGGAGGTATTGTTATGTTCTTCTTACCATATACTTGAAGTAGATGGTGAACCTGGAAGTTGTGTATAACATTCCTTTGTTATTTTGTTGTCTTTGCCACGTCTCATATGTTTCACTTGACTTCTGCAGACTGGAAAGTTTGTGTCTGACAACATTGAAGATCAAACTGAACAGGTAGATAACATTATTTTGAACTCAGTAGTTATGCCATTCTCAATAATGCCAAACTCAATCATTTTCCTACTACATTCCAGCAACATGTGATATGCTGGTGTTGTCCCTCAATTTGAGCTTCATGCAATGAGAATTCTTTGAGCTATGTAACGTTTTAATTACTTTGATCTCCGCAATGAGAATTTTTGGATGACTACTTCCTTGTAAGTCATCCTTCTTTTTCTCAAAAAAAAATTGAGCTTCATGCACTGGAGCCATATATTTGAATATTTCGCTCACTCTCCTATCTCTCGTTGTTGTGTAGCAAGGCTTGCAGAACTGCATTACAAGTCTCGTTGTCCAACTTCACCTATTTTTTCAGCTTTTTAGTTGAATTATGTATGCTGTTTCCTCTTTATGGGTGAGAATTCTGTTTTTCAATTACTGGTGGTTAACTATACCAAGATTCTGAGTTTTTAAAGTCCCTCTTTGAGAGTTGCATCATATTTTAGCACATTGAAATTTGGTGATGACATCTGTGCCCATATGTGAAGGTATTAAATGTTTTTGCATCTGGAAGAAATGCATTTGCAATTTCATGTCATTCTTTTTTGTTTTCGTATTTGTTTACAACTTTATTCTTTGCTGGTCAATATCAAGGTCCTCTGTATAACTACCCAACTTTTTTATGCCACCTGCATATTTATCTAGTTTCTGATCATTTTCTTTATTCATGTAACATGTGATTTACCAAGATTTAGAAAAATTATCATATATATGATATAGTTGTCTTCTATTCGATGTCAAATTGCAGGTTCTGAAAAATATGGAAGAGATATTGAAAGCCAGTGGTGCAAGTTATTCTTCTGTTGTTAAGACCACAATCATGTAGATAACATGATCTCCTTTTTGTTGATATAATTACAAGGTAGTTATCATGCTATTTTTCTTTAGTCAGTGTTTTTTGGTTTTGTGATATACAGGTTAGCTGACCTTCAGGATTTCAAGAAAGTGAATGAAATATATGCGAAATGTGAGTTCTTAATGTACATCTCAGTGTCTTACGTTATATAGGCATAATGTAAGGATATTTCTTACGAAGATTAGATGAGGAAAAATTTCCCAACCGATTATTTATTCTTTGACTTATCAAGTTCTGGCTGTATTGTCTGCTTAAGTGTGCTTGGACAAGTTCGAATGTTTATTCAGGGTTATTTACTGGTTTTCCTTCTACTTTATTGGGTTTTCGAACCGAAAATAAAGGAGCACATATGTCTCACTAATGGAAACTATTTGGCTTGACACTAATCATTGTTTTGGTAACTATCATATTCTCATGTTGCAGATTTTCCGTCACCAGCCCCTGCCCGTTCCACTTACCAAGTTGCAGCTCTCCCTATGAATGCTAAGGTTGAAATCGAGTGCATTGCGACCATCGTCTAATCCTCTCCTGTATGTGTGTGGATTTGTGGTGTTGTGTCGAGTGTTTTGTCATATTTGGAAAGAATCAAGATTTTTCCTCTAGAGGAATGTTGCATGAAAAGTTTGAAACTTATTTAGATGAAACTTTCCAATAAATTTGCCTCTTCATCAGATCATACTCACCTGGGGGATGATCATAATTGAAGTAGCTAACTAACCAGGAAGCATGCAAGTCAATGGTACTTGTTGGTTTTGGTTGTTGGAACATCTGATGGGCTTTTTCTCATGCTATGTGTTGCATCTGACGGTAACAGTAGCAGTACAGTGATTAAATGTAGGACGTCGTCCAACATTTGTTGCAAGCCCATTCTTAATCCGTGTAAAAGATATTCCTGAAATGAAAATAACAGATGTCCTGAATCACATGGGATGATTGACAAGAAACTCTTTGGTTTTCTATTGGACACAGAAAAGCAATTGTATACGATTTTGAAAAAGTGATTCTTCATTCACATATCAAGGAAATATCATGTTATTTTCTTGAAAAACTCTAATAAATAAAAGAGAAGATAGTACGAAAGGAGAGATTGACATTTTGGCAAAAGTAAAAGTAGCCATGTGTCATAATTAACTAAAAGATTAATTCATAGTTAGTACCTTTTATCTTGGTATGTCTATCCATAGCTTGTTATTGAGTACTTAGATGTTTTCTTATCATCATGTTATGACAATTATTATTTATATAAAGTAATAACTGATCAAACTATTAATTTATATGCCAACTAAGAAGTCGTTTAGTTATTTGGATGTTTTCTTATCATAATGTAAAGGTAATAATTTATTATTTTATGGTCATTAAAATTAGGTAATAATTATAAATAAGAGTTAATCTTAAATTAAAGTAATAAGTTATAACATACATATGCTATGTAAGAAACTTATATTACATTATATTATATTAATTAATATAGGTAATATAATATGATAGCCTGACTACTTTTATTTGATACCAATATATAAGTACTATATATATTAACTTAATTTTAGTTTTATTTTGTACCTTATCAATATTAAAATAGTATTGATGAAAAAAAGAAAACAAATTTATTGGGTGGTCCTCAGTTACCAATTTAAAATTGAGGTCCCCTCATGATTAATTAGTTATGATAACTAAATTTTCACTGTAAAAATAGCAAAGGATGTTAATCATGTCGTCAACATTTCCGAATATGATAAAGACATTTTAGTATTAGTAACACATGCATCATGATTCATGCTGTTGGTGGTAACACATATTTTATATGATTATGTAAAGAAAAAAGAGAAACATGTCAAAAGTTAACGTAACGTATTTATGTTATCATTCATGTTAGAAGGGATATCCTCGTATGAATGCATGTGTCTTGATATCAAGTGGAGTTTACAAACTTCAACGTAAAAATGTGGTGACTTTTAAAGTGTGTAGTAGGATTTCAATATTTTTTTTTCATGACTTGGATTTCTTACACTTTTTTTGTTAGGTAGAGGCATCATTAATCTAATATTAAGCTACAATTGAATAGCATAAAATTTATTTTTTGAACTGTCTACCTTCTATATGAACTCCTCATGTCATCTAAGTTCTTTTGCTCAAAACATAGATAAGGTTTTATATTTCGATAGGTACCCTGACGCCCGCATGGAGGTATCCGACAGCCAACTTAGAAAGAGTCCCTGCATAAGGTACCTGACGCTACCAAGAAGAAGAAACTAAGCTAGGAGAATGAAAAATTTCTCTACAGAAAAAAAATAACCCCCTTCAGAAGAATGGACATGTGTCACACATTCACCTGCCTGGTGGAAAAAGAAAGATGAATCAAAGGAAAAATGTACTATACCAGATTAGACAGATGTTGCACATCAAGTAATTGGACAAAAAGAAGATATTATACAAGGGACAAGTGTCAAAGATCCGAAGGTGGACAAAAGTGATTTTGGGATATAAACTGTGAAAGACATGTCCATTGATGGCAATGGTGCAACAGACAACATAGAATTTCATTTATTTACCAAGGATTTCCCCCTCAGTCTTGATGATTTCAACAAAATTTCGATTTGTCGACTATTGGTTCCCCCGGATACCGCCTTCTTATTTTCCGGTTTTTGATGTTTGGTACCAACTTATGAGGATCCAAACTAATGATCGTCACCAACTTTTAGCTCACAAGCTAAAGAATCCTTTATTCGGATACTTGCATCTTCTTCTAACCAATATTGTCTTGGCTCGGTCGTGTGACCCGACCATGGATTTGATTTTCAAATATGAATTGTATATTATCTGGTGTCTCCATACCAATACAGAGATCAATCTAGGAGCTTTTCTTCTGAGGAACATTCTCCGAGAACCCATGTGAGAATGAACTCCTGTTTTATTGGGTAACAATGTCACTACGATAGCTGACACTATTTGTTCCTCCGAGATGTTGAGCATGTAACTGCACAAAAACTGAATTTAGACTACTTGAGAGAGGAAGAGATTACCACCACTGACAAATTGATTACAATAGGCATTACATAAAACAAATTGATTCCAATTACCATTACGAGATGTAAGAAGGACAAGAATCCTGCAGAGAAAGAATTGGTGGATGAATGATAATGTACAAGTCTCTTATCCTATTGTAGGTCTTCCACCAATTGTGTTTGAAGCACAATCGTCTGTACGCCTGCCACCTACCACAAGACGACTTGGACGACCAAGCAAGGCAGCAACATCTGAATCATCCTCTATACCTCATCCTTCAAGACTTGACCCTATCAATCTGACAAATAAAATTGGCTTGATCTTGGAAAAGGTAGAATGTCTGGTAGAAGCAAAAAGTTGAATGATATTCAAGCTCTCAAGGATCAACTCAACAACCATGAGCAACATAGCTTCAATGCTGCCAACATAGAAACTACAAATGACTCTATTTTCACCACCCTCAGTTCAGCAAGTCACTGACTGCATATTGGAACTGATACCTCCTCCCGATCCCTCTTCTTAGTATGATCAACATTGAAGACAGTGTTGATTACAAGTTTGGGGGAGAAGGTACATTTCTACTATTATCTCTTTTTAGTTAATGCTATCTTTTCTTATGCCTGAATTTTTTTCTCATGTTATAAGTTTACCTCAACATAAGCTTGCTTTTCTCCCTCATAAAATTTTCTTATGTACATAAGATCACCTAATATCCGAGAATAAGAAATGTTCTAGCTTCCCTTTTAATTGCATGTTTTTATTGTCATTCATGAGCTAGAAGGCAGCTAGAGGTTGTACGATGACTGATGTACCATACCTTAATATGGTGATGATTACATGTTGTTTCAATGCTATTGTTATTATGCATGATGATATTATGATATTAATGATTGACATGTAGATCGTACTGATAAGTACATTCATGCATCTTTCTCTTATATATGAAACTGCCTAGATAAGTCATGTAGTATCCTATTAGGGATACATTATATAGCATGACATTTACATACTATACTCTGGATCCGTGTAAGTAGTTGATTATTAGGATGATAACGGCTCAGCTCATGACGGAGATGTTTCGTATGACCTATGGTATAATGAGTCATTATGATGTTGAGTTCATTAGATCTATGAAAATAACGAACAAACGAACTGAATAATGGATTTCTATTATATATCTATGAAAATAATTTTCAATTGTTTCTCTTAAAGACCTCTACTAGAAAGATATTTCAAAATTATCTTAATGATTATTAGTTTCTGTTGCATTGATATAAATTATCTTATGTAATAATGAACGGACTAACACTGTCGAATTTCTCTAATTATCCTCAGCTTTTAATAGGGGTGAGCAAAATCAGGGTCGAGACTAGGTCTCGACCGACCAAGTCCGACCCAATTTGTTCCGAATTTTCGAAAAAGGAAACCGGTCCCGATCAAATCGAAATAAAAATTGAGAATTCTTGGTTGTCCCGATTTGACCATAAAAAAGTAAATTAATATTATTATATAAATATGATAACTATCAATTAAATTATATATATGATAGTAAAATATAATGTATATATCAAACAAAATATATAGTTTTATTTAAAATAAACATAAATATAATATTTAAAAATAATTTATAATGTATTTAACTGGATCGGGAACACAGTCCCAATCCCGGCCATGTCTCTGGGAAATGGAACCTGGTCCCAACCCGGTTACCAACCAGATTGGGAAAATCCAAAAAATTTGGGTCGGTGCGGGTGGGGGCAACCGAGTCGTCCCGGCCCGTGCTCAGCCTTAGTTTTAAGGTGGATTTTTAGGATATTACAATTTTATTCTTTTCTTCACAGTGATTTGTAACTTATAAGGAAAGTTAAAGGGCTTGGTTAACAAATAACTAATGTAGAAGTGTGGTTGGATGACGTAGTGAGTGATGGGGTGTGGTGGGACGACATGTTGAGTGATGTGTCATTAGAAAGTGCATGTTTCGATAATAAATTATATAAGATGTAGAGTGGGGTAACGGAGGTTTTATTTGTGTAAAAGTCATTTTTACCCTTCATTAATATTTAAAGTATTTATCATGTTTAACGATTAACAAATATTTATCATATACTTCTTTATTACATAATTTGTTTTTATCTTTTATTTTCTTTGACATATTTTTTTCTATTTTTCTATTATATTATTTATTGTATGCATCTATTTTAAAAAAGTTAAAAAAGAGATAAATATAGATTAAAAATAAATATAGATAAAAATTTATTTTATCATAATATTTGTTTACTAGTATGAGAAAGAGAAGAGGTTGATGAGAGAGAAGAGAAGAGAGAAGGAAGAGGGAAGACTAATTTAGTCTAATTATTAATCTCTTCTCATTTCACCAATTTAGTGGAATAAAAAATATGATGCTACTCCACTCCTCCACTCCTAACTAATATAAAATTATTATTCAAACAAAACTTATACTCTCATGTATCACTCCACCTTTTTAAAACCCTCAATCCAAACAAGTCCTAAGGGCATTAGACATTATATATTTCATACTTTTTTCCATAATTATTTTCTAACTTTTATTTTATAACAAAAACAGGTATTACTATTGTACACAAGTATGATGTGGAATTATTGTTATTTGCACAAACGTATAAGTTAAGTTATTTTTTATGTCTTAGGGCAGTTTATTTACTTTTTTTCAGTTTATTAATCATCATTTCAGAAAATAAATCATAGAAGTATAATTTTATATAATACACAATTATTTACAAATAAAATTGATAACAACACAAATAATAGCCATGTGTCAACTGTAATAAAATGTTTTTAATATAGTCATGTGTCTATCATGATAACATATTATAACAAATGTTATTAATATTTTCTTAAGTAAATAATCAACTTACTTCCTTTTCAAAATGTATATTTTAATCAATAGACATTAGATTTTTTGTATAAGTTTTTTTCTAATTTGCAAACTATGATGTATATAATCGGTATGGAACAAGATAATTAACAATTGGAAAAATAATAGATTGATCAGATTTTATTAATTATAGAAAATAACAAATAATGTATTAAATTTTCTTAAAACAGTAATTTTATTTTATAGGTGGCTTCAAGAGATGTCACTGGCAACTTCTACCTTCTCTCTCTATATATATATGGATTTAATGGAGGTGTAGATCTACATGGTGTAAATCAATCTTTTTTAAGTAAATTGTTAATTTTTACAAATAAAGTATATATACCAAAAATAAAAAGCTGCCAATTTGTACTTGCAACTTACTTAAAAAAGTTGATTTACACATGTAGATCTATACCAACATTGAACCATATATATATGACTAAAAATGTATATTATATTGTTAACAAACATTTTAATAATCAAAATAAATAACAAAAATTATTTGAATATTATCATCTGAACAAAGAATTATTGAATCAGTCTTACATTATTCCAAGTCAAATTATCGTATTGCATATGATTTTTCTTTTATAATCAATATTTTTATTTGGCAAGTTTTGAATATAAAACTAAAAATTCCAATCATATATATATATTATATATATAATTTAATAATTCTTATTGCTGTAAATAAACTCATTAATATCATTGCTTATAAGAAAGCATATGTAATTATAGAAATTTGATTGAGAATATTCATACAAATCTTAATTTATTATTTATTTAGAGTATTAATTTTAGATATGCACCTTTTGTAATGCCCTAAAATTCGACCTCCCACGTGGCGAAATATCTTTTTGGTCGTTATTTTCTTCGATCTTTCTTTGGCTCTTTCGTTGACTCACGTAAGCGGAAGACTTAATAATAAAATATTACAATAAGATATAAGAGATGCGGAAGATGAAATAGAATAAATGTCTCAACGTAAGGCGTATAAAAGTCCATGCCTGGATATATATCAATAGGTTACATAGAAGTGCAAATACAACTCGATATAATGAAAGAGAAAAACTCCAACTGGATTCTAGGATAACCATGTGCACACGTCACCCGAACTGTAGTCGCCGCACAGACCTCAACCAGGTACACATTCCTATCATGTACCTATGGGGATCACACAAAAGAGCAAGTTCAACCGTCAGCATAAAGTTATGTATGAGTTCGTATAGGTCGTAAGTTCCATTAGAATAAACATGAAACAAGTATATAGATCAAATATGAGAGAGGATCATAATGAGGAATCAATAAGGGATCATAATCATAGTTCATGCCTTTCCATTTCATATGGTCTCCATATTCATATTCTTGTTCTTGTTCATAAGGACAAGTCCTTCCATTCATCTTTAGCCACTATAAGAAAATTATTGATTAGCGATGCAGAATAACGTCTCCACGACTAGTGACACTAAGTCAACGCCATGAGGTCGGTATAGCATTTCAGTTGAGTCACAAAATGGTGACGCTACTAGCCTCCTAATAGTGCCACATTAGCATTTTCGTAGTGTTTCCCTAAATAGACGCTAAAGTCGGCGCCATAGAGACGCCAATTAGACGCTATTATTGCTCGCGATGGAGCAAAAATGTGTGGCAGAATTAGCGCTATTGTAGCGTCGACACTATTCGATGCGCACATAGTGTCTCGACGCCCAATTTAGCTTGGAATTGATATGGGTGCTGAACATTTGTGCAGTTTTGGCGCCGAGCAGTGCGATGCTATGTGGCGTCATAGGTGATGCGATGTTATGTGGACGCCAATATAAAAATCTGACACAATAGATATGTATGTTTGTGTAATTAGAGATCTTACCTGGAAGGTAGTCAATTGACGGCAACAGATGCTACCTACAAAGCCCATGCCTTGGTACTATTTTAACACTACTTTAATTAAAAAAATATATTAACCCATATACGTTATCTATATATGTTATATCTATTTTGACGCAACCTTAGATACTTTAATATATTATGTGTACCTTCGACATATATATGTATCCCTATATAATTACTTATATATGCATACCATATGTGTGTTCCTAAATAAATATATGTTGCGTACCTATATTATATATATTACTTATATATGCATACAATATATATCATATCTAGTTGCCTACACATGTAACGCATACAACGCTTAATTAGCACTATATATATTCTTATATTATTTTTATATTTTACATATGTTAATTAAGAAATAGATTAACTATACGCTATCTATATTTATATAACTATATGTTATCTATTTTGACGCAACCCATATATATTAATATATATTATCTATACTATACTTTAATGAATAAATAAATTAAATATTATATGTGTACCTTCAACATATATATGCATTCTTACATAATTACTTAAATAACATTATATATATACATATATGTTACATATATATATATATATGTTACTTATGCATACAATATATACAATATCTTAATTATACATATATTATTTTTATATTCTTAATCATGAATTATGATGGTTGAATTAAGTGATGATTTGTTACAAAGTAGTCCATTCTAGCACCAACATAGAGACTCAATAGCATCTATGTAGCGCCACAATAGAACCTCAATGTTGGTCGACGCTATAGAGGCACTATTGGTGTCTCCCTAGCGACGCAATATTGAGACGCTAAGATGATGAAGATGCTAATGTGACATTAGTGTGTCACTAAATAATTTTAGTGACTCATTAGCGTCTCTATAGCACCGCCTTACCCGACTTTTTATTACCCTTATTTAATCGGGCACATATTGACATATAAATACGCATATATACTTATACTTATATACAACACATACACATATACACATACACATATATACATATACACAATTTTGTCATATAAAGCTATTTCAATATAATCTTAATATAATATAAAATCATAATGTGTAATTTATAATATAATCTAAAGTTAAATCCCTAACTCCTCATAAATTAGGAAAAATATTTGAAATAGTTTATAGATATAGACCTAGCATACATGCATACATATATTATATATTTATATAGATATACATAGATATAGCTTAAAGTTAAAAATTGATATCGTGTCAACATAGCGTCGACATTTTTGAGATGCCAAGGTCGAGTCACATCAACGTCTAATTAGCATCGCATTACTTGGCGATGCTAGAAATGACCTTAAATCCCTAGGTTCTTCCCCATTTTTTACTTTTTACTATTTACTATTTATTGTTCTTCGATTGTGCTGACCGACGATTGTGACCGCTGGCCTCGTTGTCCATTGCCCTCCTCCGGTGTGTTGCTCCGACGCCACCGTGGGACGTCGACCTCTTCCACTGCGATGACTATGACCCTGCCGGCCTCTGCCTCCTCCGCTGCCCTCCTTTGACCGACGACGTCGACGGCTTTGACGATGTCGGCAACTTCCCTAACACCTCCTCTGACCCCGACAGACGACCTTGACAACTTCTCCGCTCCCTTGCGCCACCCGCCGCCTGCCGCCTGCTGCCTTCACCACCCTCCTCCGCCCGGTGGTGCCCTCCTCCGCCCTCTTCCACCTCCTCCACCGCCCGCTGATCGCCGTCTTCCTCCACACTCCACTGCCCTCCTCCGCCCGGTGCCGCCCTCTTCCACCTCCACCTCCACCGCCCTCTTCCACCTTCACCACCCTCTACCATCGACCTCCTCCACCCAGTGCCGCTCTCCTCCGCCATTTGCCGCCTTCCTTCTCTGCATCTACCACCCTCCACCGGCCTCCTCCGCCCAACTTGCTCCGCTGCCGCTTGAATTGCTCGACCACCACGCGTCTTGCTCCACCGCCGCCCAAATTGCTACGCAGCCGGACACCGCCCTCATCCACTCCACCACCAGAGGCTTCTCTCTTCGGTCACTCCTCCACTGTCACAATCAGATGTCGCTCCACTACCGGACAGTAAGTCCTTTTTGTTAACTTGAAATTGAAGATGGTCATGTTTTTAATTGCCTTAACTTAGATGAATATATGAACAAACTAAATTATTTCTTAATTATGCCTTAATTTAGATGAATATATGAATATATGTTCTTAGTTATGTTAACTTGAAACTCTGCTTTCAACTATAGGAATATCGTGACTTGAAAAATAGATGAACAAACTAAATTATTTCTTAAATTTATGCCTCCAATTAGATGAACATCGTGACTTGAAAAATAAATGAACAAATTAACTATATTATTTTGAATTATGCATCAAATTTGTATTCAATGAGATTCAACTTGAAATCAAATACTAATCAATTATTATCAATTTTTTTGTCTTTTTTATCATATTCTCATTTTAGTTAACAAGAATGTGGATGAATATTATTGTTAATTAAAATGAGAACATTGAAAAAGGAAACTAGAATATGATAATTCATTGATCAGTAACAATGATTAAGTACTTGAAACATGCGATTTTGGACTTCATAACTTCAAAATCACATGTTTTAAGTACAAGAATTTATTGAGATGTGGCTTAATGTTATCTGTTACAAAAATAACAAAGTCAGATCGTAGTTGGATTCGTCATTGGAAGGATAAACATGACATTATAATAAAAGAATATAAGGATGGTGTTGATGAATTTATTAATGTGGCATATCAAAATGAAGATGTTGCTTCTTTGGCGAAATTTTATGTCAATGCTGGAAGTGCAAATGTTAAACGGAAAGTAAGATATGATGTGCAGAAAGATTTATATTACAATGGTTTCTTACTGACATAGCAGGTTGATGCAATTTTTGAAGCTCGAGTCCCACATTCACACAGGCGGGTCGATGCGATTTGAGGAGCATCGACGACGCATAGTAATTTACATACAAAATCGAATCATCAAACTTTTATCTAATACTTATTTTATAAAATATGAAACTTTATTGCAGGAAGAAAAATAAGGTGTTACTATAGACTTTCGCGCGGTCTACACATAAGAGCCGAAAGACCAATGACTTAGTCACGACCACTGTTCGTAGGCTTCTGGCAAGTCTCATCACATGTTCATTTGGTTGGTGATGTTAGTGCAAATAATTTTCAGGATGAGTATAATGCAAAGATGGCTGAAAAGTACGGAGATAATCCGAGTACTCAACTGTCAGGTAACATTTCTCGAAAGTGATTCACATTTTTAATTTATTTTTTTTGATGTTGTATAATTTATATAATCTAAAATGTTTATATGATTGTATAATTTTTTATTTCGTAGAGGACCCTGCTGTTTAGGAAGAGGTGGCCGCCACGATACGAGGAGGATACCTGCGTGGCCTAGGCACAACCACTCAGGTACCTAGGAGGAGCGAAGGATATGCAGGTGGTCTATAGCTCATCCGCTGCACCTGATATGACATAGTTATCGCAGCAGCTATCGCAACAGGTGTTGCAGCAGATATCGCAGCAATTGACTCCTTTATTGCAGGAGATTCAGGGATTGATCCTGCCGCATAATCATTTCCCGCGAGGCCAAGGATCGAGCACGTCGGGATCGGACATCCGGAATGACAACAACAACTCCCAAACTTAGGATAGAAAACTTTTGTATTATATTAGATATGCTTTTGTTACTTATACGTATGTTACTAGATATGCATGTTACTTCTACTTATACGTTTGCATTATATTAGTTATACTTTGTTAGTTCAGTTTATTACATTTCATAATGTTATATTTGATATGATGCCTGTGATGCTTGTGATCAATGATGAATGCATTTATATGCATTATATATTTGTATGGTGTGGGAAGGGAAGAAAATATGGCTGTAATGGGACAAAAATATCCGAAATTAGCGTCTCCATATCATCTCAATGGCATCACAAGTATATTCGACGCTACTTTAAATATATCGTCTTTAGCGTCACATTAGCGTTGATGTTTTTAGCATCAACCTAGCGTCTCCTTGGAGACCCCATTAAGACATCATGTTGGCGTCATCACAGTGCCGTGTCGACGTAAGTAGAACATTAGCATTACTTCCGCGTCAGAATCACGTCAAAGGTTTCTGCGCCACGTCCGCGTCTCATTAGCGTCTCAGATCTATTGCTCGCAGCGACAACTTTTCGCTTCAACGCAACGTCGACTTAGAGTCTACATTTGATGCTATTTGCATCGCCTTATGCTTTGGTGCTATCACGACGCTATTAGCTATCGATTTTAGCGTCTCATATTGCCGACGCTAGAACGATGCCAAAGAGACGCTATTTATTCCAACCACGCAGTAGAGCCACATTAGCGTTGCGTGTCCTATGTCACTATTTATCAATTTTCTTATAGTGAGCCATTCCTATTCTTTCATCTTGTGCATAAGTTGCAAGAACTCTTCACTTTTAGGAAATATCATTGCAAATACTCGTGTATAAGTACTTAGACCATGATGGACAGAGGATGTGCCACGACACGTGCCCCATAAGGAGTGGATGACCTCGCTCATGGTGGTAACATCTGTAGGTGAAATGTCTCTACTGGGGTAGATGACCTCGCGCAAGACGATAACATCCGTAGGTGGAGGATCTCCATAGGGAGTGCTACACAAGACGGACGACTTACCATCTAGGTAGGTAATGGTAATCTTCATCTTTTATCTTTATTAATTATGAACATAGCTTTTGATCACATAGATCAAGCAAGGCTCTAGGAAGCAAAAGTGCTCCAATTCATCATGAATTGTTATTAAGAAAAAGGATAATCATGCGGACAGAGGCTAGTCAAATTATAATTGTTACTTAAAATCATATTGATTCTCTATCCACAATGCGAACATCCGAAAGTTGAAGACGATACCAATATCGCACACATGTGGTAAAATGGATAACAATCGTATTGTAATTAGATTAATTGTAATTTGATTATACGCATGGTTATTCAAACCCTTACCTGAATTAATACTTATTTATAATTCTATTTACTAAGGGTTGTTTGGTTGATGAATAACCAAGGGAATATCTAATTATTCCGAGAATATAACCAAATAGTGTGGAGAATAAGAATAATGTGGCCAAACTTCAATTTTGCCGAAACCACCTTGAAAATCGGAATACCACTATGTTATCCCATAAAAGCAGATATTCCATTAAAAATTTTATTCCATCAAAATTGAAGAATAATGATATTCTCGACGTTTTCACCTTTTAATTATTTCTTTTATTTTTTATAATTTAATCATATATTATTATATTATTATTTTTATAATAATAATAATAATAATAAATGTCAAGTATTTATAACAAAATATTTTAATAATAAAATAGTATATATTTAAAATCTATTCCTTTTAAACCAAATAGAAAGAATAAGAAAAATACTATATTCTTCCGAATAAAATTTTTTATTCTCTGCAACATATCCTTCGTCCAAAAGCCCCCTAAAAGTATCACATTAATTAAACATCATGCACATAACCTTTACCATCAACAAACCTATTTCCACCTCCTTATAACCTTATTCATTAAGTGAGGATATATTAATCAATCAAGCATAATGAAACAAAAAGAAATAAACGTAATTACATCAAGTTTTTGGAACCTTCAAATTATTTGTATATTACATGCAAGAGGACGGCATAAGAATATCTCATCCATTCACAAATAAAAACATGCATGCAGCACATAATAGTAGGAATGGTCAACATATTATAGCGATCATCTCACCATAGCAAGGTACAACAGTACCATATCGATGATATTAAATTCTGGACAGCATAACATATGGGAGATGTAGTCAAATCTTTGTACACAATCAAAATGTCTCTAATGATTCAAATCAATCCGATTTATTTGATGTGCGGGCACGGCGAAAGGCATTATTCATTATATAAATATGACAACACACAATTCAATAGATTTAAAAATATACAATAGTAAATCATCACAAAAATATATTCTCTACTAGGAAACATCCTCGTGCTTCGCACAAATAAATATTTATTATTAAATGTAACCGTAATTTTGTGTCATTAAAAAGTAACAATAAAATCGTAGACAGATAGAACAGAGAGAAAAAATAATAAGAAGAAAAAAAAATGAAAAGATTAAATGTAAAGAATTTTTTTATATATTCCTATTTTCATATATTAAATAGGATATAATTGCTAACAATTTATTTTAAAACACAATATAAATGGATTAGGAGATAAAATTACATACAACCTCCTTTAGTCATTCATCCTTAATAATATATATATATATATATATATATATATATATAATACATAATTTTCATGTAGTAAGAATTTTTATATATGAATACAATACAATACAATAATTACTGAAAAAGGAAAGAAATAAAAATAATTGCATGAATTTGATGGAGATAATTTGCATCTCTACAAATATTTATTCGACGATCCAAGAATTCCATTTGGGATGATCGACGAATTTTCAAAATAGCTTCAACATATCTACCAATTAAATTACCAGCCAGCTAAATTACCAGCTAGCGATGATGGCCTATGCCCTATGGAAAATATAATTGTAAAAGATCAGTCATTTTATTTGTGGAGTCTAAGTGGTGTACAAGAGAATGACGTATTTATAAGCTTGGAAAAAATTCCGTGCAACACTAAACATTTTTAATACATTGGATGCACCATTTCAATTTTCTAACCTTCCTTAGACTTCTCCACTAATGTTGTGAATATGTTTTACAATAAATTATCAGTTACTTTATTTTTTTTTCATACATGCATTCATACTTGAAACTCTTCCATTACTTGCAATGAATGCATAATGTCGTCTTATTTTTTTCATGGAAATCAACACACGATTATATTGCTTTTGCTTGCTTCTTTTTGCATTATTATCTTAAACTTCTCCGATGATAAAACACGATTTATTTTTACTACCAAATAAAAGGGAATTAATTTTAAAGAACACGTATGGTTAGTGGCAACAAAAATGAAATGTTGTGTTTTTAATTATTATGCACTAACTTCTTTTTTCTAAAGGAAAATATGACGAAATTTTACTGTAGTGTAAAAAAATAAGATGTCATGTCTCTCTTCACATTATCCCGGAATAAAGAAAAAAATGACATACAATTTCTCTATACAACAGAGTCCTCCGTAGAAGATGCCACTAATCAAATTCATACTACAAAGAAGCACTAAATGACTTGACTGAGTGTGATTAGCAATGAAAACCATATAACAACAGGCAAATGGCTGCATCGTGGTAGCTGTGAGACGGTGCAGCTATTTTGCTCGCCGGATGGCGACATCTGGATCACATTGGATGCGGCACGCGGAGGTTCCTTGAAGGACGCCATGTTCGCGCACGGAACAAAGTGACCTCATCACATACGACCTGTTGTAGTACCCGCGCTCCGCCGCCGCCTCGGTGGTGCACCCGGGGTGCACCTGGGCATCCTCGTGAGCAGGTACTCTGTGGAGTCTTCGCCATCATCACCGATGGGGGAGATCATGGTTGTCCGGCGGGAGTGCGTCATGGGTTCCGATGACGGACTTGGGCGATCGGTCGTTGTTCGTGAGCACGACCAAGTGGGAATGGATGCTGGTGAGTAATCTGAGCGGTACATGCCTGGGGAGGAACCTCCTTTTTTGCCATTGCTTGTGGCCACCTCGCACCATTATAGCTGAGCAATGAGGAATAAATGGAGGAAGAGACATGGAAATCCAGATAGGTCTGGAGCGGGAACTTTAACATTTCTCATTAATTACCTTTTCATTATTCCAAACAATTGAATGAATTAATGAGAGGAGCTCATCAGAAGTAACTCCATGAAGAGGTTATACATGGAAGGTCGATCGTGTTAACTTAGAAGTCAAGTTACACATGGGAATGTCAGTTGTGGGAGGAGGTTACGTAGGAAGATAGAGGGGAGGTTATTAAAATAAATGAATGACAAAATGGACAAATATATAATTATTAAATTAAAAAATTAAGAAAAAAAAGATAAATATCAATCTAGAAAGAAGAATGCACCACAATTATTAACACACATATATATATATATTATTAATAAAATAATTTTTATGTATATATTATTAGGTAGTGGGCAGGAGTGTAACGTACGTGGCGAGGAGTGGGCAAGAGCAATAAATAACTGTTCAGTTATGCCTAAATAGAAACGACAGAATATAGGCAATTATGACTAAAGAAAAATATAATTATTACTATTCAGTTATAATAAATAAGTTACTATTCAGTTACAATCATGACTACACAAAACGATTAATTGCTATGCAGTTATGAATAGAGATTAATTACTACTCAATTATAATAAGGTTAATATTTGTTACAATAGAATCAGAGAATTGAAAAATCTCAAAAAATTTAAAAAATAAATAAATAACAATGGAGCTTTGAGAATAATCTCCAAGCCTTTATATATATATATATATATACATATATATATATATATATATGGGGTTTAATGAGCGTGTGAAGCGTCTTTCGTGTGAAGAGCGTGTGAAGCGATTTTAGACATACTTATGTTTATTTTTTTCGACATTTTTCTTCATTGATAGTTTAGAGGGTCATTGGGGATAACAAATATATGATTCAAATCATTAACAATAATTTTTTTCATCATTTTTTAATTTTGACGAACTTCTGCACATTATTATCCGTCATAATGGATATAAGTATTTTATATAACTTCTAATCTTATAAAATTATTTTTTGTTATCATGAATGATCATTTAAGCTATTAGTAAAGAAAAATGTCGAAAAAGATAAACATAAGTATGTCTAAAGCCGTTTCACACGGAAGACGCTTCACACGCTCATTAAACCCATATATATATATATTCTGGATGTCCTAGTTGATCTTATGCCTTAATATTCTTGGACCTCAACTTTTTTTTGTCAGATTTCATCATTGAAATAAAGTTAGAAAAACTACATAAACAACAGTATAATAACAACAAAAAATGTGCCCAATTTTTAGGGATATATAAAATTGATATTGCACGTGAAATGAGAAAAAATATAAATTTGATATTGCACGTGAAATGACAAAAAATTGATATTGCATAAAAATAAAGTGTTCAACAAAAGAATTATTTTCTAATTCATGGTATAAGAAGAATAAACACAAAAGGCAAATTGAATTTTTTTGCGTTGCATAAAATCTAAAAGTGTTTAATAGAAAAGAAATATTAAGTTTTTTTAGTTAAGACAAAACATTAATTTATACTATATTAAAAGCAAGGAAGTTTGGAATGAGAGCTTGACATTTGGCAAAAGTAAAAAGTGACAAGTGTCCCTAAGAATTATAATTAGTTATAATGTATTACCATGTGTCCTTAAATTTTTAAAGCATATATTATCATATTAATTGATAAAGATAATAATTAAATATGGTAACCGTACAAGTAACTAATTAATTAATATGTATAAATTATTTAACATAATCTAGCTAATTAAAATATTAATATAAGATAGATTGACAAATTCTTTAAAATAATAATTAATTAAATATTAATATTGATATGCAGTACAATGGCCATTACAAAATTAATATACTAATTTCATCCGTGCAATGTTTTAATTAATTAAAATATTAATATTAATTTAACTAAATTCTAATGATTAGTTACGAAAGGTAGTTACAAATTACATTAATTATTTAATTAAAATAAATTAACATGATATAACTACATGAAATATTAATACATCATAGTTTTTCGGATACGATTATTAATTGTGAAGATTATTGGATGGTGGTTATTTCATTCGGCAATTGCTTCCCGTTTTTAAATAGTATCTCCCTCCATATAAATACCTCAAAAAATCAACTTCAATAATATTATATTATATTATCATGATATCTATATATTATATTAAAACATTGACACTTTGCATTAGTATGTATTGGCAAATTCTTTACAAATATTAATTAATTAAATATTAATATTAATATGCAGTACAATGGTCATTACAAAATTAATATACTAATTTCATCTGCATAATAGTATAGATATGATTATATAGGAACTACAATGTCATAATTATTTAAAATATTAATATTAATTTGTGACTAATTTTAATGATTAACTATGTGAGTTAGTTATAGAATTTGTTATTTATATAATTATTTAACTAAAACCAATTAACATGATATAACTAAATAAAATATTAATACATCATAATTTTTTTGGACGGTTACTAATTATAAAAAATAGTGGACGGTGGTTATTTCATTTTGGCAACTGCATCCATTATTCTCATGATAATGCCACCTTATAAATACCTACAAAAAATCAACTTGAATGAATGCCTCTCCACACATTTCTCTTCTTCATGCAAATTTCTTCTCTCTTTCTTTATATCCGTCTCTCTTCTCTCTCTCTCTCCGTAATATATATATATATATATATATATATATATATATATATATTATTGTTGGACTTTCATGCATGGATAGCATTAATTTGATTCTTTACTGTTTAAATATTCTAGCAGTCATTATATATCAATTTTATTATTTTTATTCCTTATTGTTTAGATCCTCTATCAATTTTTTTTTTCGTTAAGATATTTTTCTTAGGGAGTATGGATATCATGAACTATGTTATGATCATAACATAAATTTTATTAGTGATCTGGATCAATTTAATATGTAGTAGACTTGCATAATGAATAAGAGATTTTACGAAGTGAGAATATTCACAATATTTAATTTATTAGCAATATAATTTTGTAAAGTGAGAATATTCACAATTAAGAATATATCACTATATTTTAATTTATTAGCATAACAAATTTTCTTTATGTTAGTTTATTAGCCATATAATTTAAAGATTATTCTTATTCTATATAACAATAATATTTGTTCCATTAGTTACTTTATTAATTTTTAAAATGATTTTAGTATCCATATCATTTTTAATGTCAAGATTTCTGATATGGATCCATATGCATTAATATGCCTAAGTTATTTTTATGATATATTTTTGAAAAGAAATGCCAATACAATTTAGAGTGAGGAGACAAAAGAACTATGAATTTAAAATATTATTAATAATCTATTTATACTTACTATATTAAAGCAGAATAATTTTTAAAAATTCCACGCTTAACAAAAAGTAGAAGTTGCCATGTGTTATAACGAATTAAAATTTTAATTTGTATACTATTTGTAATGTCATTTAGTAATTATAAAACTTAATAATATCCATAATGATTTTTAGCTAACTAAAAACTTATAGTAAATTTTTTATGTATTTTATCTATTCTAATATATTAGCAAAACAAAAGTCGCGATGTATTGTAACTAATTTAAATATAAATGACATGCTATTTGATAAGTTATTTAGCAATTAAAAATTAAAATTATTTTATTCTGTCAATCATCCGAGAAATTTCAAGCTTAGTCTCTTCTACAACTGTCCATAATTGCATTCTCTAGACATGATCTTCCTTCGAGTGCATATATGGATGTCTGCCTTTAAATGAAATAGATAAAAGATAATAATTATGTTTTCACAACAGATTTCATATATTTTTTAATAATTCATATAATTTTTAATGTCACTCATATCTGCAATAATATTTTATCATACATACATACATATAATATAATAGTTATGTTTTAACATTTCATCTATGTAAGTACCAATGTTGGATATGTTTGTGGCATGCTGTCATTTCATTGAGTATGTGGCGAAGTAATCACACGTCTCCATATACATGTTAGTTGGATGAATCTTAGTAATTTGTTGTTACTTTAATTGATCTACCTAACTGCCTAAGCCTTCTTATATTCAAAGTCATATGATACAATTACTTTAACTTAAAGTTAGCTGTTATATATTCAAAATTGAAAGTCGTGATAATAAAATTTTAGATTATTTTTTGACTGAAATTAAACTTAGACGTATAATGGATAAAAATCTATAGTAATGATAAATAATTTTTAAAAAAATACATAAATAAACATATAAATAGGCATTGTTAGCTTTTTATATCAACTCATTAATGGATGATAGGAAAAAAAGGGATCACAGAGCATAGAGTATATATTTAGAGAAGTATGCATGTAAAGACAGAAAATAAGAAAAAAATAAATTCAAACAAAAAATATTCTCTATTGGACTAAATAATAATTTTAAAACTATTATGGGTATTAAATCTAAACGAAATAGATGATTAAATTTAAAATTAACATATCATTTCTTTATTATTATCCAGAGACCCGAACAAGATCACATGACCGAAGATGGAAGGTAAATCCTGTTTGGCTATTTTGAAATTCTTTCTTAGCTTTTAAAAAAATCATAAAAATGTGCACCTTAGTTTTCTAAAAAGTGCTTCCCGCTAAACAATGTCAAATTTTTTGAAGTGTTTGGATAATTTATTGATTTTTTTAATATTCTTTGCAACATCCAACTAATATTGAAAATTATACAAAGTAAAAATATTGCATATATTTTATATGTTATAAAAATAATATTAGATATTATAAAATAAAAAATAATATAAGATGTTATATTCTATCATATTAGGAATCATTACTATAGTTAACAAATACATATCCACTGTAACAATATGATTTGCATATTGATTGAATAGATGATTTAACTAACACATTATAACTATATTAATTTTATACATTGATTGAATAATTAATTCATAATCAAAATATAAAAAAAACACTAAGTATAAGTTTTATGTTTTATCGCCCGCACATCGTGCGGGTTATACACTAATGCTTATAAAAAGGAGTCTCAATATATACCTCCTCTTCATCTTCTTTTCCGTTGAATGCTTTGAGAGAAAAAAAAATGGAGCTATAGATTATGTATATAACGTCTGCAAATTAAATTAATCACGTGTTATAAGCTAGAACATGGAAATGGTAAAAGAACAAAGAATGTGAAAACAATCTTCCGTTCAACTGACCTCGTCATCTTCTTACCCTCCGAAGAAAGAATTGCAAGAGGAAAAATGAAGGGAGAAGGTATATGTATCATCATAACTTTGATTATGATAGAGGTAGTGGCGGTGGTGAGATCGGGTGATCTTTTATAAGAAAGGAATTTCAAGGGTCAAGAAAAGGTGTGGAGTTGTGGATTTAAATTTTAAAAATTTTCTATAGTGAGAAAACTATGAAGCATCATAATTAAAAAAAAAATAAAACGAAGGGTCGTTACATTAAAATCCTTCTATCTTACGATAATTTATTTATGTACGATTTTTTATATTACAAACTTCAAGAAAGGAAACGGCTGCAATAATTAAGTAGTGGACTGACTTCATGCCATTTAGCATTTTAATTAATGATAATAATAATAAATAAGTTAATGGGCAAATGTACCATAAATAAGTGAGTAGTGGGCAAGAGAAATAATATGATCACTATTCGGTTACAAAAGAATTAGAGAGGTGAAAAATGTCAAAAAATTAAGAAAATAGAGAAATAGTAATGGAGCTTTCACGATGCTTAGAATTATATATATATATATATATAAATAGATTTATTCTGCCATGCCGTCTAAAACTGATTTAAACCTCCAAGATGATCCGAAAACATTTTTTCTATTCATTTTAGCATAATTTTTAATCTCAAATCAGTCCTTTAAACATGCAAATCATTTTGGGAAATCATGATCCATATTTCGAAAATACACTTTTTTAAACGATCCGTGATTAGATCTTCGAATGGATGAAGTGTAACGCCCGGGAGTTATCAGGAATAAAAAAATAAAATAAAAGACAAAAGGGGGAAAATATAAAAATATGAAACAATTCTGACGGAGTTTGCTTCCAAGAAAAACTCGGATTCTCTCCTATATACATGAGATTAAAACCAACAAATGAGCCCATTTGCTTCCCATAAGCCGGCCCTAGATTTCTCCTCCGCTGTTTCATGCGTCCCTTCATTCTTTCCGCACCTAACGGCTGCCGTCCACACAAGAGGTCAACCGGAGAACGTGGAAGCCGGTGAGCATGCACCTGGGCAGAGGAGAGCGGCCAGAAGAAGAGGAAGAGGAAGAAGAAGATTGCAAGATTAATTTCTCCGATAGAAACTTGCAAGGTATGGAACTAGGATAGATTCATCATAGAATCTTGATTTTATTCTTGAAACATGCTCTAGTTGATCCTTAGTTAGAGTACTATGATTTATGATGGTTATTGATGTCGTCCATCACCAAAAAGATGATCGGAACGCGTACTGCGCATCCACACAGTTTATGCGTAAGAGGAACTCAGCCCGGGTTCACCATAACCCGGCCCGAACAGGTTTATGGCCGGACCGAGTTCGTCGGAACTCGACCCGAGTACGCCATTGTCGAGAGCACAGAGCTCTACGACGAAGAAGAACCGACCTGGGTTGATGATAACTCGGACCGAGCAATTTCACGACGAAGTCGCGTTCGATCGCGACCTTTCCCGAGCGGTCGACTAATTAGTCGAATCGGCCAACTGTCAAGCATGAACACGGCCCGGGTTATGCCATAGTTTCCCGAGTATATGCCTTACGATTTCGGCCCGAGTTTCACCCAACTCGGCCCGGGTTCTAACATATTTTTATGATGCTTAGACCCCTTATTCACATACTTACTCTAGATCTCGATGATAATGATGATTATGATGTTTATGCCCATGATTTACTCTCCATAATCTTATCTTGTAGTATTGATTTAAGTCTTATTAAATATTAATTAAAAGATACAAGATAAAAGAGGAAAATCGTTAAATGGAGAACTCTTATTTTTTACGATGGACTGGTGAAGATCAGATTATGGGCTGACTACGGTTAGTTATGTGCTGACTTTGTCAATTATGACAATGATGGATGGGTTGAGGCAAGCCTCCCTTGGGTTGAAATATTTTTCAAATAACTCAAAGATGAATAATAAGATGATTGAAACATATGAATAAAGAACCTTATGATGATATGATTCTACTCATTTATGATGATGTGATTATGATCTCCTTGATCTCTTATTCATATGCCACTTTATATGATTTCTCTACTCTTATGATGATCATGATTACTTCCTTTTATATATGATGATGTCCTTATGATTTTTATCTTAATATAATGATCTTATGATTATTTCTATCTTACTTTCATACTAAGTTGTAAAACTCATAGGGGGTTCTCCCATGTATGTTCTTAAATGCAGAACCAGGTCAGAATGATGATGGTGGTCAACAGTGACCGATCACGCTCGTAAGTGGCTGCACATGGGTGTATTGAGTGTCACGGACGTGCTCTAGAAACATCATTTGTGCATAATCATGCATTTAATTAACATACTAAGTTATTTTGGATGTTCATTTAGTGATATTTGTATATAGTAATTAATACTTCAATTAGTGCATAATGATTACTTAATTATCGATAAACTTTACAAAATAATTATATAGGGTTATTAGGAATAAATCATAAAATTTCTAAATAATATGATATATGTGTTTAAATAGGATTAAGTAAGCTTAATTATGGTTAAAACACTTAATTATGACAAACAAATGTGATTGGTCATCACTTAAATTCCAAGCAACTGAAGCAGACAGGTGAGAGCTGCTGAAATAGATATTTTTCCAAACCGCCATAAGATCTCAGAAAATTCTGAAAAAACAAATATAAGCCACTTAACATTATAATTTCACCGTAGAAAAATTACCAGAGGAAGAACTCGAGCGAACCGACCTGGGGAAAATCGGGAACATCGGCTGTTCCAGGTGAGTTTTGATCCGAAATTTTTCTTCGGATTGAGAGAATCATTACTTAGTGATAAACGAATAATAAATTATGAAATTTTGTATGGTTCTTCCATTCGAAGTAGCTTTCTATGGTCTCTGGAATCAACTAAAAAGGAATTTTATATAGGAAGTTATGAACTTACCTTCTCAAGTCACTTAGTCTGTCCCGAGTTTAACACAAGTTTCATTTGTAAATTAGGGCACGACTAGAATAGTGTGAATTAGGGTTTGAAATTTGGATATGCTTAAATAGACATTCCAAGGGTTCGATGAGAGGTGGAATCATCCTAGTTGAACTTGTATTTTGGGAGAAATGAATTTTTCATTTCATAGTGATGCTTCTTTCATATTCCAGGACATTGACAGATTACGACCCGAATTAACTATTTTTGTTTTAAGTCTATATAGCGAGTTAAATTCTTTAAGTTTTATAAACAAACAAAATAATGAAGTCTAGTTTTCATGAAAATTATTCCCTAGTTAAATGGACAAGTATGAAGAAACATATAAATCAATATTTGAGTGATACACAGTCTGTCAGGGCACAAACCCTAAGTCAGATTACTTGGGATGTTTTGACTTACTCACATGGATTTAGATAATGATATTTGGGGGTTGAAAACCTTAGTATGTCTAGCTTCTAATTAATCCATAATCATAAGATTTTCCCATGTGGTTAAGAAGTTATGAATTATTGATTGACAGACACTCAGTTTGAAATCCTGAAATAGCTCCTAGTTAAGCTTTTGAGAATTAAAAAGTTCTAAGTGTGGAATAGCTTATGAATATAAATGTCTGAAGTTAGAAATTGATATTAGAGGAGGTTATATGCATTTTAGGGTGCATAATCATTCATGCATCATAAGCATGCATTGCATATTACTTTATTAGTGATTGAGAAGTAAAAAGGTATTAGTGCTTGTAGAAAAACACTAAGTTGCAAGTGAAAGGGAGGAAATTTAATAAACCTCCTTGAAGTGATAAAGTACAAGGTGAGTGGGTAAATTTACAACATAGCAAAATGTTATATGTTAGTTCTTTTATTTATGGTATTACCTCAAGCAAAGCTTAATATTATTATTATTGAAACATATCTTAAGATATGAAAAGTAATTATGATATGTTTCAAGGATTTCATATGAGATGGAGTAACATCTTATACAAAAATATTTTTAGGGAACCATGCTTGTGAAGTGGAAATAAGTTTTACTTTATAATGATATGAGATTATGACATGTGTATTTTGATTTTGTTAAACTCCATGTGTTCATTAGCCATACTGTTTGAAAAAAGTATTTGGGACCGCATTCGATATACATAAAACCTTTGGGGCATATATAGGATGTCTTTGTCTTTTGGGGGCTGCTCTGCGTGCACGTATTGACCCATGATCGTTCTGCGTATTTGAGAATCATGATTGGGTGGCATACAATCATTATTGGGATACGTATTGACCCATGATTTGTTCTGCGTATCTGAGACTCTTGATTGTGAAGCTCTGCTTAACTGTATGACACACAATCATAGAGGGATACGTATTGACCCATGATTTACTCTACGTATCCGTGACTCTTGATTATGAAGCTCTGCTTAACTGTATGACACATGATCATAGAGGGATACGTATTGACCCATGATGAGTATGCGCAATGATACATGTGTGGAGTTTAATTATGAAAGTAACGATATTTTGAGCTACTTTTACTTATAGACAAGTTCATATGAATTGACAAGTTATGTTATATGTGCTATACTTTAAATGTTTTCTCATATGAAAGAAATGTTGATTATTTAAATGTTATATGCTATATACACTCGTATTGTTCTCTTATGTTGTACTTTTATTCCACTCACTGAGCAAATGATTGTTGCTCATAATACACGTTTTAAATTTTTCAGATACTCGTAAGTTCTCGAGTTGAGTCGACTCGGAGCTTGATTTTGGTGCATATAGAAGAGGTCGAGCCGCTGGAGCACTTTAATCCCCTTCACTTTTGTTTTTTTTGAAGCATGCATATGTAATAGATAGTTTTAGATGTTGTAATTAAGTTTGTGAAAAACTTTTTGTAAGATTGTATAAGAATTGATCCTGTGGAATTATATGTGAGATGGTTTGTGAAAAAAAATATGATGACAATATGTGAATGTCATATCTTATAGTTCTTTTTAAACTTTGATGAATATATATCCATCTTGTGTATGTGTGGGCTAATAACACAAGAAAGTAAGGGAGGGAGGTTTTGTCGATTTTATTTTAGGAATGGCTAAACGTAACTGAGATTATGATAATTGGGATTAAAACTTAGTTACGGAGTTGGGTGTGACAATTTTTGGTATCAGAGCTTATGCTATAAGTTTCTGTAGACAGTATAATCTAAGTTAAGGCTATGTGACATTATATGCATTAGATTGATAGTGCATGCTTTTGACTTTCTTTTTATTTTTATTTTGAAGGAGTAAAAATGCCACCACGTAGGCGTCATGGCGATGGCCATGGCCCAAGTCATTCTGCTCCACCAGGCGGTCGACCGGATATGAGTCCATCAGTTTCATCTCATGCATCGGTACAAGGTGCGGCACGAGATGTGAATGATAACCCTCCCTTACATGATGATGAGATCCCAACGGGTCCACTTCCTCATGTTGTTGAGCAAGTCAATCCTATTGAGAATCAAAGTGTTGCACAAGTTCTTGCACAAGCTTTAAGGGCTATTATGAGTGGAGTAAATCCGACCTCCCAAGTTATGCAAAGAAATAGGTTCTACGACAAAATTAGAAAACAAGGTGCAGTTGATTTTGAAGGTACAGTTGACCCATCAGAGGCAGAAGCATGGCTAAAGCGTATGGATAGAATACTTAATCAGATGAGGTGCTCCAATGAAGAAAGGTTTGATTATATTGTGTCTTTGTTGCAAAAAGATGCTTTGGATTGGTGGGAGACAATTCCTGGATGTCAAAAATTTTCGGCTACTCTTGGATGGGATGACTTTCTTCGAGAATTTTGAAAAAAATATTTGCCCAAAGTATATACTGATAGAAAGCAAAAGGAATTCCTAAATCTGACACAAGGAGCATTACCAGTTGCTGGGTATGAATTAAAGTTCAACAACTATTAAAATATGCACCGAGCTTGGTGTCAGATGAAAGTGACAAGTGTAGGCGATTCGAAGGAGGACTTCACTTGAACATCAGAGAAAAAGTTGAAGTGTTGGAGTTCACTGACTACTCAAAATTGGTAGCAGCAACACTAAGAGCTGAAAAGCTTATAGAAGAAAGAAATCAAGTTAGCCAACATTTGAAAAGACCAAACTCAAACTTTACTCAGACTAGGCCAAGTAATAAAATGGCAAGATATGGTGATAGTACATTTCAGTCTCATGGTAACTTTTACAATAATAGGAAACATAGAAATGGATCACAAGGTACACAAAGATATCATACCAACTAGAAAAATATGAGTACACAAGCAAGTGCAGTCAGAAGAACATTTTCAGAAAATCAAAGTAGAGTGGGACCAAGACAAGAACAATATCGCACAAATGCATATTGCATAACTTGTGAAAAATATCATTTTGGAAAATGCTCGATATTCACAAGAACTTGCTTTAAATGTGGTCAAAGGGGACACAAGATACAAGATTGTCGATTCATGGAAAAGGGTAAAAGTATTTCTGAAACAGTAGTCTATCCTCCTGTGAAGTCTCAAATCAAAGCTACTCCTGGTGCAAGCATGAAAGCGAGTAATCAAAATGTTCCAAGTACATCAAAACCGACGAATCCACCAGGGAGACCACAAACTCAAGCACGTCTTTTTGCAATGACTGAACCTGATGCTTTGGCTACTCCTGACGTAGTGATGGGTACGTTGACTATCTTTGATAAAAGTGCACATGTTCTTATTGATCCTGGATCTACTCATTCATTCATATCAAAAGACTTTTCCATGCATGCCGATAGAAAACTTAGTCCTTTAGAATGTTCCATGTTAGTACATACACCCATGGGAGATTTTATTATTGTCGCACAATCATATAAGGATTGTAGAGTCAAAGTTGCTGAGCAAGACATGAGAGCAGATCTCATTCCTCTAAATATTCAAGACTTTGATGTCATATTGGGAATGGATTGGTTAGCTCGTCATCATGCCGCTATAAATTGTTTTAAGAAAGAAGTTTACTTTGAGTCACCCAAAAAAAAGAGAGTTATCTTTTGTGGTAAACGTCAAATTCTTCCCTCTTGTATTATTTCTGCAATGGTGGCACATAAATTAATCAAGAAGGGATGTGAAGCTTACCTTGCTTCTATGATTGACAATAAGGTAGAAAGACCACGATTGGAAAATATTCCAATCGTATCTGAATTTGTAGATATTTTCTCAGAGGATCTTCTTGGATTACCACCGCAAAGAGAGATTGAGTTCAGTATTGACCTTATTCCAGGAACAACACCCATATCTATTGCTCCTTATCGAATGGAACCAGCAGAACTGAAAGAGTTAAAGCTACAATTACAAGAATTATTAGACAAAGGTTTCATTCGGCCCAGTGTTTCTCCTTGGGTGCACTAGTATTATTTGTGAAAAAGAAAGATGACACATTAAGGTTGTGCATCGATTATAGACAATTAAATAGAGTTACTATAAAGAATAAATATCCTTTGCTGCGGATCAATGATCTTTTTGATCAACTGCAAGGAGCAAAAGTATTTTCAAAAATAGACTTGAGATCAGGATATCATCAGTTGAGAATTAAAGATGCTGATATTGCCAAACTGCCTTCAGAACTTGATATGGACACTATGAATTTCTAGTGATGCCATTTGGTTTAACAAATGCACCCGCAGCTTTTATGGGTCTCATGAACCGTGTTTTCAAACCTTATTTGGATAAGTTTGTGATTATTTTTATTGATGATATACTAGTCTATTCTCGAAGCGAAGAAGAGCATAAAGAACATTTAAGAATTATTTTGCTACTTCGAGAGAAACAATTATTTGCAAAGTTTAAAAAATGTGAATTTTGGCTCAACTCAGTAGTATTTCTGGGACATGTAATCTCAGCAGAGGGCATTTGTGTAGACCCAGCAAAGGTTGATGCAATATTGAAGTGGGAGCATTCAAAAATTGTAACAGAAGTGAGAAGTTTTCTGGGTTTAGCAGGATATTATCGACGTTTTATTGAAGGTTTTTCTATGATTGCAGTTCTATTAACTAGACTTCTTCAAAAGAATGTAAAGTTCGAATGGACAGAGCAATGTCAAGATAGCTTCGAAAAGTTAAAGAGATGTTTAACATCTGCTCCAGTGTTAACACTCCCAACAGATAATGAAGGTTATGTGGTGTATAATGCTGCTTCTAGACAAAGGTTGGGTTGTGTTCTAATGCAACATGGAAAAGTTATTGTCTACGCTTCTCGACAACTCAAACCACATGAGTTAAACTACCCAACACATGATTTAGAGTTGGCGACAGTTATTTTTGCTCTTAAGATATAGAGACATTACCTCTATGGAGAGACATGTCACATTTTTACGGATCACAAGAGTTTGAAATATCTTCTTACACAAAAAGAATTAAATTTATGCCAAAGAAGGTGGATGGAGTTACTAAAGGACTATGATTGCATAATTGATTATCATCCGGGTAGAGCTAATGTGGTTGCAGATGCACTTAGCCGAAAATCATCGAGTCTTCTAGCCCATATAAAAGTTTATTAGTTACCACTACCACTTGAATTGAAATTCTTAGGAGTTGAGCTGAAGACAAGTGAGAAATGAGCACTCTTGGCACACTTTAGAATTAGACCCATTCTAGTCGAGAAAATACGTGAAGTACAAGATCAAGACAAAGAGTTAGTGAAAATCATCAATCAAGTAAAGAACGAAAAGCAAACACAATTCTCATTAAAGGATGATGGAACTTTAATGTTTGGCAGCAGGTTATGTGTTCCAAATGTTGGAAATCTTAGGCAAGAAATAATGGAGGAAGCTCATTGTTCGCCTTATATTATACATCCAGGAAGTACTAAAATGTATAGAGATTTGAGGAGAAACTTTTGGTGGCACGGTATGAAGAAGGACATAGCAGAATATATCTCTCGATGTTTAATATGTCAGCAAATAAAAGCAGAATACAAATCTCCAACTAGAACTCTTCAATCAATTTTGATACCAGAATACAAGTGGGATGAAATCACTATGGATTTTGTAACGGATTTGCTAAGAACGAAACGAAATCATGACACTATTTGGGTTATAGTTGATCGTCTTACCAAGTCAGCACATTTTATGCCAGTTTGAAAGGATGATTCTTTTAATACATTAGCCAAGTTATACATTGATGAAATTGTGAGACTACATGGTATTCCAATATCTATCATTTCTGATAGAGATCCTCGATTTATCTCACGATTCTGGCATAGTTTACAAAATGCCTTAGGCACCAAACTAAAGTTTAATACTTCATTTCATCCTCAAACAGATGATCAATCAGAGAGAACAATTTAGACACTTGAAAAAATGCTCAGAGCTTGTATTCTAGAATTTAAGGGATCTTGGGATGAGCACTTGCCATTAGCAGAGTTTGCCTATAATAATAGCTTTCATTCAAGTATTGAGATGGCTCCTTTTGAAGCATTATATGGTAGAAAATATAGAACACCGATATGTTGGGATGAAGAAGGTACAAGAGTTCTTTTGGGACCACAAAAAGTATAAGAGACTGTCGATAACCTAAAAATCATCAAACAAAAGTTAAAGGCAACACAGGATCGACAAAAGAGTTATGCAGATCAACATCGTCAAGAAATGGAGTATGAAGTGGGCAGTAAGGTTTTCTTAAAAGTTTCACCTTGGAAAGGTTTCATACGATTTGAAAAGAAAGGAAAGTTAAGTCCGAGATATGTAGGACCGTATGAAATTTTAGAGCGTATTGGACCAGTTGCATATCGATTAGCGCTACCACCAGAATGATCACATATTCATGATGTCTTTCATGTCTCTATGCTTCGACAATATCGATCAGATCCTTCACATGTATTGGAGCCACAATCTATTCAAGTACGAGAGGATTTGTCATATGAAGAGAATCCAATGCAAATTATCGAAAGAAAGGAAAAAGAACTACGGAATCGAAAGATTCCATTAGTTTTGATGATTTGGAGAAACCATTCAAGAGAAGAGGCAACTTGGGAGCGAGAGGATCAAATAAGAAAAAAAGTATCCATTCTTATTTCCTGAAACAGGTAACTAAATTTCGAGGACGAAATTTTTTTTAAGGAGGGGAGAATTATCACGGACGTACTTTAGAAATATCATTTGTGCATAATCATGTATTTAATTAACATACTAAGTTATTTTGGATGTCCATTTAGTGATATTTGTATATAGTAATTAATACTTCGATTAGTGCATAATGATTACTAAATTTTCGATAAACTTTACAAAGTTATTATATAGGATTATTAGGAATAAATCATAAAATTTCTAAATAATATGATATATGTGTTTAAATAGAATTAAGTAAGCTTAATTATGGTTAAAACACTTAGTTATGATAAACAAATGTGATTGGTCATCACTTAAGTTCCAAGCAGCTGAAGCAGACAGGTGAGAGATGCTCAAATAGATATTTTTTCAAACTGCCATAAGACCTCAGAAAATTCTGAAAAAAATACACAAGCCACTTAACATTATAATTTCACCGTAGAAGAATTACCATAGGAAGAACTTGAGCAAACCGACCTGAGGAAAATCGGGAACGTCAGCTGTTCCAGGTGAGTTTTGATCCGGAAAATTTTCTTCTGATTGAAAGAATCATTACTTAGTGATAAACAAACCATAAATTATGAAATTTTGTATGGTTCATCCATTCGAAGTTAGCTTTCTATGTCCTCTAGAATCAACTAAAAAGGTTTTTATAGAGGAAGTTATGAACTTACCTTCGCAAGTCACTCAGTCTGTCCCGAGTCTGATACAAGTTCCATTTGTAAATTAGGGCACAGTTAGACTATTGTGAATTAGGGTTTGAAATTTGGATATGCTTAAATAGATATTCCAAGGGTTCGGTGAGAGGTAGAATCATCCTAGTTGAACTTGTATTTTGGGAGAAATGAAATTTTCATTTCATAGTGATGCTTCTGTCAGATTCTAGAACATTGACAGATTGCGACCCGAATTAACTATTTTTGTTTTAAGTCTATATAGCGAGTTAAATTCTTTAAGTTTTATGAACAAACAAAATAATGAAGTCTAGTTTTCATGAAAATTATTCCCTAGTTAAATGGACAAGTATGAAGAAACATATAAATCAATATTTGAGTGATACACAGTCTGCCAGGGCACAAACCCTAGTCAGATTGCTTGGGATGTTCTGACTTACTCACTTGGATTTAGATAATGATATTTGGGGGTTGAAAACCTTAGTATGTATAGCTTCTAATTAATCCAGAATCATAAGATTTTCCTATGTGGTTAAGAAGTTATGAATTATTGATTGACAGACACTCAGTCTGAAATCCTGAAATAGCTCCTAGTTAAGCTTTTGAGAATTAAAAAGTTCTAAGTGTGGAATAGCTTATGAATATAAATGTCTGAAGTTAGAAATTGATATTAGAGGATGTTATATGCATTTTAGGGTGCATAATCATTCATGCATCATAAGCATGCATTGCATATTACCTTATTAGTGATTGAGAAGTAAAAAGGCATTAGTGCTTGTAGAAAAAACACCAAGTTGCAAGTGAAAGAGAGGAAATCTAATAAACCTCCTTGAAGTGATAAAGTACAAGGTGAGTGGGTAAATTTACAACATAGCAAAATGTTATATGTTAGTTCTTTTATTTATGGTATTACCTCAAGCAAAGCTTAATATTATTATTATTGAAACATATCTTAAGATATGAAAAGTAATTATGATATGTTTCAAGGATTTCATATGAGATGGAGTAACATCTTATACAAAAATATTTTCAGGGAACAATGCTTGTGAAGTGGAAATAAGTTTTACTTTATAATGATATGAGATTATGACATGTGTATTTTGATTTTGTTAAACTCCATGTGTTCATTAGTCATACTATTTGAAAAAGGTCTTTGGGACCGCATTCGATATACATAAAGTCTTTGGGGTGTATATCGGATGTCTTTGTCTTTTGGGGGCTGCTCTGCGTGCACGTATTGACCCATGATCGCTCTGCGTATCTGAGAATCATGATTGGGTGGCACACAATCATGATTGGGTGGCACACAATCATGATTGAGATACGTATTGACCCATGATTTGCTCTGCGTATCTGAGACTCTTGATTGTGAAGCTCTGCTTAACTGTATGACACACAATCATAGAGGGATACGTATTGACCCATGATTTACTCTATGTATCCGTGACTCTTGATTATGAAGTTCTGCTTAACTGTATGACACGTGATCATAGAGGGATACGTATTGATCCATGATGAGTATGCGCAATGATACATGTGTGGAGTTTAATTATGAAAGTAACGATATTTTGAGTTACTTTTACTTATAGATAAGTTCATATGAATTGACAAGTTATGTTATATGTGATATGCTTTAAATGTTTTCTCATATGAAAGAAATGTGATTATTTAAATGTTATATGCTATATACACTCGTATTGTTCCCTTATGTTGTACTTTTATTCCACTCACTGAGCAAATGATTGTTGCTCATAATACACATTTTAAATTTTTCAGATACTCGTAAGTTCTCGAGTTGAGTCGACTCGGAGCTTGATTTTGGTGCATATAGAAGAGGTCGAGCCACTGGAGCACTTTAATCCCCTTCACTTTTGTTTTTTTTGAAGCATGCATATGTAATAGATAGTTTTAGATGTTGTAATTAAGTTTGTGAAAAACTTTTTGTAAGATTGTATAAGAATTGATCCTGTGGAGTTATATGTGAGATGATTTGTGAAAAAAAAATATGATGACAATATGTGAATGTCATATCTTATAGTTCTTTTTAAACTTTGATGAATATATATCCATCTTGTATATGTGTGGGCTAATAACACAAGAAAGTAAGGGAGGAAGGTTTTGCCGATTTTATTTTAGGAATGGCTAAACGTAACTGAGATTATGATAATTGGGATTAGAACTTAGTCACGGAGTTGGGTGTGACATTGAGTCCTTTAAATTATGGGATAGATTTACTTTTTCGCATATTAGTTTTATGATGTATTAGTTCTTTTGGACTCAAGTTTTTTTTATCAATCTTTCACATATTATGGTGTGATACTCTTTTTACTATTAGTTAATGATGATTAGACTTCCGCTTTGCATGATGTTGAGTTGAACAGTTAAAGTCTCATTTTGGTCAATATAATGTACACGTAAGGATGATCCATAGCGTCCTTGAAGCGTATTCCGCCACGTGACGGAGTGCAATTTGGGGTGTTATAGTTAGTTATCAGAGCCTAAAGTCAGGGCATTCTCATGTCCTATTGTATGATGTCATAGTCCATGTGCAAGTGTCACGAGTAGTCACCATGTCACCTGAAGTCAAGTAAGTTTTAGTTTCATTTTCATAAGATGTATGATTTCCTAAGATGCTATGATGTATGATTTCCTAAGATGCTATGATGTAGATGTTTCCACGACATGCTTTTGCTGTTCGAGGTTGGGGTCAAGGCCAACCTCGGGGTACTGGTAGGAGTGCAAACTAGCAACAAGAAGGAACAGACCAGAATGATGTCCAAATGAGTCAAGCTCGTGTAGTAAAGTCGACGATTTAGTATCCACCACTGCAGCCCCCACTAGCACGGATACCAACAATTCAGCCTACACCCACACTACGTCACAAGTTCAGCTCTCCTTCGTATAGCCACCGCTTGTACAACCCTTGCCCGTGCTGTCGGTGCCCTCCAAGGACATCATTCAGGCATTCATGAAGTTGTGCCCTTTAGAGTACAATGGCTTGGGCGAATTTGACAAGGATGATAGGTGGATGAGAACCATAAAGGAAAAAACTACAACAAATGAACTATGGTGAGGATAAGAAGGTCCCATTTGCCACTGTGGAACACTTCCGTGATGCATTTGAGACACGGTACTTCCCAGAGTACCCGCGTACATTGAAGCAGAGGGAATTCTTATAATTGAGCCAAGGCCAGATGACCATGACTCAATACCATGTTTCGTCTAGAGAGGTATAATATTCTCAAGATGAGCGATGGACAAAAGGCAGATCATTTTTGCTAATGCCTGAATTAGACCATCCGGACAAACACTTTAGCAGGCCAATGTGCTAATATGAGTCTGACAGTTGAGTTGGCGACTACTATGAAAAGAAACTATGATAGAGCAGAAGGAGGTCAGGGATGTGAAAGGAAAGGCCCTCATACAGCCTTCTATGCGTAATCGCTACTGTCTTAAGCGGATGAAGTGTCGATCATCGACTAAGAGACTAAAATGCTTCTGTTTAAATCGGTCGACCGATCCTAAAGTGGTCAACCGGTTCAAGAGTTGTTCCATACGTGAACACTACTGTTCAACTCGAATGAGGCATTGACTCGACTAGACGATCGATCGATCGCATTAAATTAGTCGACCGGTCCAAAACTAGTCAACAGCAGCGGATAGCCACTATTTTATTCGGCCGTACAATCGGTCGACGCCGATCGAAAATTTTTATTTTGAAAAGTAAAAATAATGTTTCTTTTAATTATTGATTGTTAGCTGATATCATGTTATTCCATGTTATGTCTGACACTCTGATTGATATGATGTTCATGTTATTGCTTGACTCACATAGAAGTCGAATTGCATGCTAAATCGTAAAGTTAAAATGAACATTGTATTGAATTGGCACGTGAGGATAATACTTGGCTCTTACTAAATGGATATATGTATGAAAATGGAAATGACACGATTTCGGAGTGTCAAGGCTTGGCCAACCTATGGGCACAAGGACAATCAATTACCTCATCGTATTGGTAAATATTCATTAATGATTGATTGATACCCTAATCAAGAAGATAAGTTAAGTGACAAGAACATATGGATATTGTATTATATTAGACATTTCATAAAGTAAATGCAATGAAACATTATTAGTCATTATGGATATGGATAATTGTACATTAAGTGATATTAATGCAATTGATTTATGAAATTGATATATGAAATGAATAATTGACTTTCATGATCTAATTTGAGATTTTTATCGTGCATTGATTATCATTTTAATCAAAATACTTTATGAATTAATGAATTACTTATTTTTATGGTCCTTACATACAACTAATGGGAGGTGGGTCTCCCTTGAAAGAATATGTTGACGTTGGTGGAGAGCTCATGGTGGCGGATTGCACTTGGCCATAGCGTTTCATATCGTTTATGAATTATGTATGAGTCGATCTATGGGTTTTTATTATGGATTATGTTGTATGTCCTCATGCGAGGAATGTTTGAGTCGTTATGTTGTGGACTTCAAGTCTTTTTGTATTTGGGCTATCCGTCATGGTATATTTGATGTTATTGGGCTTAGTGTTATATGATTCATTATGTTTTATCATTTCTACTATGTTTTCAAATAGGATAGTTTTAAATATTTTTGTTTTTCGTTGCATATTATCGTCATGTGTTTTGTTGACTTTGGGTCAACCATTACATTGTCCACTGTGTAAATTCGCTCGCGACACGTGTCGTGGGGCTAATTTCGAGAGTGTTACAGGGAAAATAACAAATGAGACCACAAATATAATATACAAATGTAAGATTTTATCATTATATCATGCTTTATTTGTTAACAGAAAGTTACATTAGTTTTTAGGTTTTTTCCGCTGACCTTTCATGCCTTTTTCTCCTCTGCCAATGATTTTTAAGTTTTTCGTAGACCTTCCCTAAAATATGTCATTTTTCACTTAGGTCCATCCGTCAACATCTATTAATTTTTCCGTTATTTTTATTTTTTTAAATTATGAAATGACTAAAATACCCTTAGAGCTTAAAATAATATATAATAAAAAATAATGGCCAACATTTTGGTCATTTCATAATAGTAAATAATATATTTTTTAATTTTTTATATTACTATTATGTATTATTTTAAGCTCACTTATTTTAATTTTATGAGAATATTTTGGTCATTTCATAATTCAAAAAAAAAAATAACGAAAATATTAACAGATATTGACGAATGAACCTAAGTGAAAAAAATCCTATTTTTTATAAAAATAATATAAATTTTAGGACAATATTGCCATCACTTAAAAAATTATTATCATCACTTAATTATAAACAATTTTGTTTTTGTTTGAAAATAAAGTAGAATGATAATGATAATGTATTTTGAGGTTACAATAATCTCAAAACGCACGAACCCAAACCCCGCGGGGGCTCGACCAATAGCTAATACCTCCCGACTCCACCCGCACCTCGTATAAATAGTAGTTCCCCGAACCGATTTGCCTTTTTCCCTTCTCCGTTCCTGCGTCCCTTCGTTCCTTCGTTCCATCCATCGCTTGCTTCTTTCCCCCTAAATCCGCATCGATTTATCCTCCTCCTCCTCCTCGCTCTTTGTTCAATTTCTTCCGGTCGTAGATCGAATACCTTGTTTGGATAGCATCGAGATCCCTTTCCGTTCCTTTCCTTTCCTTTCGGGGGTGGGGTAGAGAAGAGAGGCTCCCGACACGCCCGCCGCCTGTTCGCTCGTTTGCCTCATCGAGATCGCGGCCGGCGATCTCCATGGGTTTGTTGTTCGTGGAGAAGCTGACGGCGCCCCGGGTGTTCAAGTGCAAGTGTTGCAAGGTGGACTCTGCCTCGCAAGACGAGATCATCTCCAAGGATTTCCAGGGACGCTTCGGCCGCGCCTATCTCTTCGAGAGAGTGTGAGCTCCTCCCTTCCCTCGGTCTCCTCTCCCCCTTCTTCTTTCGGCCCCTTGGCATCTATCTGTTTGTTTACGTGCTGCTGCAAATTAATTATGGCGAGAAGACTTTTTTTTTACCGTGATTTTATTTTCTTCTTTTGCATTCATGTCGATTCTTTATTTAATTCATTCCTGAAATAAACAGTGTAGCTTATTTCTAGAATTTCGGAAGCGTGGAGTCTTGATGATTGACTAGGAATGAATGGTTACATTTTGACATTCCACGGATTCACCCTGATACCGTACTGAATCCATGTTTGTGGTATTATTAGGCTTACAAATTATATTTGGACTAGAAATAGCATTAGACAGTGGCCTCAGATCTAATTGTTTGCCTGTCGTGGTTAAAAGCCTTCTATGTTTGAAAGTGCTATGTAGGCACTTGCAGTTGCAGCTAAACAAAAACCCAAGTTCTATATAGGCTTACAAATTGTTCTGAATAGTTATGCTCAACCTATGTTAGGTTCCAACTTTCATTTTTTTCCTCTAGTTCTAGCCATTTACAAACTGCCAACATGGTTGAGTCCTAAGTCAAATAAGTTGGAGGATTAGAGCCATTTGTTTGCTTCTGCACCACAACTGTCAACTGCTGGTGTGATCATTCATTACATATAAATGTTCTGAACAGCTGCATATATTATCATTTAATATTTTTGACAGCGCTTCATGATCTGAAAGCTCAAAAGGTTATGCGAATCTTTATGCTTAGTCATCTACTACTGCAGAACTTTGGTAACTTTTCTTGAAATTAAATGTTCCACACTAGAAAAGGATTTAGATGTCTTCTTATGGAGTTGTCTCCATAAAGTTCGTTAGTAAGCATTGAATTTCCAGGAGTCCCAGCTTATGTGGTCTTAGTTTTTGCATTCCATTACTTTTCTAGCGTTTTTTTTTCTATTACCAGATGTAAATATTACTGTAGTTGTGTCTTTGAATATTATTTACTGGAGACAGATTGAATTCCTGTCTGTCGGAATATTTTGAGATTACCAAAGTTACCTACCATTAGTATGCACTGGTTATGACATTTCCTCTAAGAAAAAACTATATTAATTTGTCATCATAAGTGAATCTCGTAAGATCTTTGGGGTCAAATGCAAGAGGAAAATTAAGCACATTTTCTGTACATGAAGCAACTTATCAAATGCCAATTTGTTACCCTCCTGTTGAGCCATCATATTTATTATGAATGTTTCTAAATCTTACCTCGTATTTCTGGTGGCATTCGTTAAATTAAATTCACCACGATTTAAAGACTACTTGAAATCTTTTCTCAAACAATAGGCAACTATGAAAATGTGGTTCGTTAGCTTGTGGAGATACAATGTCTTGATATATTTCAGCATGATATTTTGGTTATATTGTAAAATAGGTGTTACATCTTCGTGTTGAATTTTTGTAACTCTATTAATTGTGCTAAATCTTGACGCTATGAACTTATTACATGTGTTGTTATTCTCATGCAAGGAGGCTTACAACACGCCTAGCAAAATGATCTACTGGTTTCCTTATATCCTATCTTTCAGGATTATCATTGTTTAAAATTGCATTATAATTGTGTCGGGTAAAAAAAGTATCATTTAGACAATTTCTTCTATTACACTGTTTGTCATCAACTCTTGCTTTCATTTATCATGAAAATATCAGGGTGAACATTTCTTTGGGCCCGAATGAGACTCGCCATCTTTTGACTGGATTGCACACAGTGAATGACATCTATTGCAGTTATTGCCAACAAATCCTTGGTTGGAGATATGTAAGTCCTGAGACCAAACTTTCAGCTCTTTTGTTCTAACAATTTTCATGGATTAACCGATGCTTTGCATTTCAAGCTTCTTTAGTCTTTGATACAATACAGTTATATGTTTTTACGCTTTGTTGCTTAGTATGATGATATTGTTTGCTTTTTCTGTCTTAGAAAAGCATGTCAAAAGCTGTAGCAACGACTAATTACCCTGTATAATTATTCGTAGCCATTGTTACTTAACACGTTGACCTGTGTTAGACTATGCACATTATACTTTCCGAGCTTTCCAATTGTGCAGGAGAAGGCATATGATGAAAGTCAGAAGTACAAAGAGGGGAAATATATCTTGGAGAAAGCTCGGATGGTGAAAGATGGCTGGTGAGGCATATCATGTGCGTGAATAGTAACATGTATATATCCTTGGAGGGATCAGAGGTTGTAATACTTACTCTTGGCAATTCTTGGCCGGATAAAATTAGGATTAAACAAACTGAACAATTTGCTTCAGTTTAATGTATAAAAACCTATTTGGGCAACTCTACATAGAGAGTCTTCTTAGCCCTTATGTTGACAAAATGTCACGAAGTTATTTCACGTTGTCCGTGGTTTTAAATTCTTTGTCCAGCAATCCTGCCACATTTTACAATCAAAATTGGTGTATTGTGAAAATGGCATGCCAGCTACTAGTTAGAATTTAGGACAAAGTTAAGCTAAGCATACACTGGATCCAATTGATATATGATATTCTTATGATGTTTTGAATTTCTTATGATTATTATGCTCTGTGTGCAGTGCTGACGAAGGGATATTGTATTATTAATGACCGTATTGGATCGACAACCGAAGAAATTTGTCTGATAATTTCGCTTAAACATATTTTTAGAGAATTTTCGCTTAAACATGTTGAGCTGATATATTTAGTTAAACACTTCATAGAAGGATGAAATGCTAGTACCATTAAATAGCACGACACAAATCTTTTTCTTCTTTTTTCTTTCTTTTTCTTTTTTTTTTCTTTAGACGTAGCAAGTGACAATTTCAATTCTTCAAGTGAGAGAGGTAATCCCAATCAAATAAAGAGCACTTATCTGAGTCATCTTGTGATTTGACGAATAACTCTCATCTGCAATCCCCCTCAAAATGAAATAAAATAAATAAATAATACAATGAAACTATCATCAGCGATCATGTTTGAAACCTATTTGTACAGAGGTTGTCGGAGATGTTTTTGTAGTTCTAGATCTCGTGAATGTATTTGTTTCACATACGAGGTGTCATAAAACATGATCAAAAGTTATATGTGGTTCACTTGTTTACACAAAACATTCGTTGTTATGTTAGTTTTAAAGAGTAACATTACCATTTCAATTTAAACCCCGCCTATGTTTTATAGTCGGTTCCAAGCTCGGATAAAAAAGAGAATTGTGTTAGGCCCCGACAACCAGCGTAAAATCCTGTCGAATCTCATGAATATGGATCAACGAATATATTGAGCGGAATGACGTCGTATGATCCATATAGTCGAACCCACCTAGTGGGATAAGGCTTTGTTGTTGTTATTGTAGTATTTGTTTTGCTGGTAAGATTTTTCATTCTGGATCTATGCAGTTGAAACTTGAAAGTTAACAATGATTACTGATATAATATTAATAACAATTAATAATAACATATAACCAATTTTAATTCTGATTTATTATACTGTTAATGTAATGAGGAGAAAGGTAAAATGTGAGAAAGATAGTAGTAGTATAAAACACTTTAGAAAAGGTAGTCAAACGATATATTACTTGCACTATTAACAAGATGTAACAAGAAAAGAACATAAACTAAGCAAAATTATGGAAGGGAAAACAAGAATCTAGGTGTTGGGATGTAGACTGCAGTTTAGCATTTTGAAGTTTAGGACTTACATACATAAGTATTTTAATTTTAATTTTAAAGATGCTCCTGTACAAAATATGTTCGGATACAAACTGAAACAGAAGAAAAAAAAAAGATGGGTAGGGTAAACATTACTGAATTTTGATGTGTCCGGTAACATGTATAAAATGCCGATTGCCTAACCAAACAATAAATTAAAATCACAACCTAATTTAAGTCGATTGTGATCAAGGTGGTAACAAGAAAAGTGACTTCGGACCACAAAGCAACAGGAATTACTAACGTGCTACCACCTATGAGGCTGCAACCAAAGTTGGCAGGACCGGACAGAATATAGGAGTGTCCATCTAATCGAGTTCGACCAAGTGAACTCGAAAATTCAACCCGATCCGCTACTATGAGGCTGCAACCAAGGTTGTCAGGATAGGACAAGATATAAGAGTATCCACCGAATCAAGTTCAACCCGACCTACGGGTCGGGTTAGATTTGAACTAAAAATTTTCAACCTCACTTGACCCAATGACCTAGATTTTTTATTTTTTAATATAAATATTTTTTTTAGAAGTTTATATAATTTAAATTAAAATATATATATATATATAAATATTTTATATGTAGAAGAATATATATATTTAAAACAATATTTTTTGTATTTAAAAATAAAACAAAATAATTGCTTTTTATATTAAAAAATGAAAGAAAATTTAAAAGAAAAAGAAAACTTACCCGACTAAGTAGGGTCGAGTTGAGTCGGGTCAAGTTAGCTTTGTTCATGAGACGAGTTGACCCGCTCCGTGAACACTCCTACCGAATAAAAGTCCATTTGATTTTTGATTGAATTGAATCGATAGTAATAAAATATTATATTTTAATGGATAAAATGAAAATAATCCTTACCTCACATTTCTATTTTCTTCACCATCAAATCAAACCGATTGAATTGAATTGATATTTGGTAGTAATAAAATATTATCTTCATCCAACTATGATAAACCATTTAAGAAATTTAATTATGAATCATTGGATGGATGAAGATCTCATGGTATAAAAGATAAAAAAATAAGAAACAAGATAAGATAAAAAACACCAACATTGAATCTTATTTTAATATAATATGTTAAATGACTCTCATATTTCAATAATCCAGGTGAAGCTCAAAGTTCCATTGTGTGAAGTCTAAAATAAGATTTATAGAAATAAATTTAGATTATATCTAATATTATATTAATGTATATATCAAATTTCAGCAATGTACATATATTACAATTAGAATTATACAAATTTTGACAAATTATAATCCCATTTAAAAGTATTTATATAAATTTCATGTTAGAAATAACAAATAATAAAATTATTTCATGTTAAAACATTAGAAGACTAAAAATTTTATTCTACAAATAAATATATAATTTAATCTTGTGGTTAAGTATCTAATTTAAACTTATTACATATTAAAATTAAAGAAAATTAATACTATACTAACCATATTATTGTATTATTATCTCATTATTATCCTTTCCATCAATAACCAAAATTTTCTAATTATATCATATATCATAAAATAATATATAATTAGTCTAAATTTTATATTATGTATACATGATATAAAAAGATTGAACAAAATCATAATTCATAATATAAAGTTTAAAGTTTAACAAATTATAATGTAGATGAAAAGAAAAAGAAAGAACAAATGATTCCACATTGATAATACCATAAGGAAGAAGAGAGGTGCGAAAGGTGGACTAGTGGCTTACAATATGAGAACTTTTAAGAGGAAAGACCCACACTAAAACTTTTAAGAGGAAAGGCCCATCTGCCATCTTCAATTATTTATAAATAAAACATTTTGGTTAGTTCCATTTCCACCGGTTTTATCTGAATTTACCTATTTTATCCAATTTTGACAAATTATTGACCGGTCTTAATTGGCTCAATCTGATTCAATTGAGCATCTAATTGTGGGATCTCTTTTAAACCACGATAGTGCCCGGTTGATGATTGCATTGGTCCGACTCTATCAACATTAGTTGCAACCTACTAGAATGGAAGATTAAACTAAAAAATGAAGTGATATAATGTGATATGTTATTAAAAATCTGTCTAGAAACTAAATTGTGAAAGATGATGAAATTTTAAAATAAAAAAGTTATTTATATAAAAGTTATTTTTAACCGTGCTGTAAAATCCGACCTAGCCCGACCGATCGAACCAGTATCCGAGAGAAACCCGACCTAGCCCGACTGATCAAACCAATGTCCGAGAGAAAAAATAAGTCTTGAGTCGATTAAAATCCGACCAACCTTTTAACCCATGTTGATCCATTCAAAACTCGAGTTTGATCGACCGACCCAGTTAAAGAAACCCGCAAAGTTCAAAAAACCCAACTGGCCCAATATTTTTTTTTAAACAGTCAAAACTTAAAATAGCTTAATCGAATCATTGATCGCCGACTTCAAGCACTAAGGCTTCAATAGATTTTGTTGGTGCGTGAATAATTTGACAAAATAACAACATTCCAATGATGATCAAACTTTCAACATTTCAACTTCTAGGATTGCATTATATGTGATTGAATATAGTCAGTCATTCATCATAACTTCTGGGATTGCATTATAAGCCATGTGATATAAAATATAAAACATCATTAGTAATATAAAATATATGTATGTTAATGTTATCCATATATTATATTCCGATTTGATCATTCAGTCCGACCTAGTCGAACGTGACCCGTCGATCAATCCAGATCAATGCTCGGGTCGAATTTTACAACATTGATTTTTACCCTTCATAAGTTGAACCAAATTAATGAACAAATCCAACCAATTAAAAGTTAAATTTGATTGAGTTGAACTGAAACCTTTTGAGTTAGAGTGGACCCAATAATGCAATATGAGTCAGGTGGTCAGAACCACCATAACATCTCCTGTATGGATGAATCTAAATTCACAAGCGCACACAATCAAAAGAGGAAGTAGAGAGGGAGTAAAAATAATTTAATCCAAAATTAATAATTCTTTCTCATTCCACCAATAAGAACTATGAAATTTGGAGACCTCTCTACCTCACCTCTTGAAAAACTTATAGTAAATCTTATTCTTCCATATTCTATCCCACCCCTTCAAACCCCTCAATCTATACAAACCCAATGAAATTAAATAACTAATATTTAATAACATTTTTTAGAAGATTAGCATTAATTAAAAGTTTAATCCCGCAGCATATCACATCAGCAGTGAAATGAAATCAAGTTTTAATTCGGACAATGGAATATCAAAACGAAAGAGATCAATTCGTTCCAACCCATTAGAAAATAATTATAATCACGAACAGATCACAAAACTAACCAAAGATGCACATGGAAGATTAATTCATTGTAACTAATAAAACACGCAGCACCCAGCAACAGTCATGAATCGCTGCAAATAATGAAAAGATTATCACGAAGCAACAAATAAGGATAAAACCCGTTAGATAAGAAAATCTATTGTCTGAAACCAAAAAGGAAAACCCCTCAATATCATCACGTAGAAAATCATCATGCGAAAGTTATTGCCTTTTTTTTAGAGTTTCCAACACGAGGAAACAGTCACAAACACTAAAATCCTGATTGAGTAGAAGATCCAGTGGCTGTTCCAAATCTTCATGCTAAAGTTATTGCCTTTTTTTTAGAGGGCTAAAGTCATTGCTGTCCTGTATTCCACTCCCCCTTCACTCCACACAAAAACATGATGATATTTCAAACAAAACAAATCAAGCACCAAGAAATATATCATGAAAGTGCATAATGATTAGGTACCACAATGTCCAGAAATGAAAATGTACACCATCAACTGTCACTATAACGAACAGATGGCACATGGAAATCAACTAATGAACTTAACACCTTAACTCTTAGCGATAAAAGGTAGAAGCATACGGGTTGGAAAGACCTGAAGTGGGGTAACCACCATAAGTCACAGGTCTATCATATAAACCAGAGCCAACAACTGACTCTTGGTAAATATAAGACCTTGGAGGAGATAGATTTCCACCCAACATCAGAGAAGTTCCTGAGATACTTGGTTTAGTTGCATCATGGAAGCTGCTACTAGCTGCATGCCCATAGGTCCCAACTAATCCCATGTATCGTGAACGATCAGTCATAGACAATGACTGACTTTGTGGAAGTGAAAGCGGATGAGAAGCAACAGTATATGTTGATGCCTCCAATGAACGCTGTCTCTTATTCGGTTGGTGCTGCTGTTTTTGGGTCTTAAAGTTCACAGAAGCATTGGATGCAGATCGTTTCTTAGCAGCCTTTTCTTGCTCTATCTGTGAAATGCGCTTCTTAAGGTTCTCACAAGGATACTCATTTTCGAGCTTGTAATCCTCAATGGTTTTGATCACAGCTCTCAATGCAGCAAGCTCGTTCACTATGGGCTCATTCTGTGGCAGACGTAAACAACTTGCAATTATAAGTGCAACAATGCACATACAAACTTAAGAATGGCTACAAATATATGCCATGCATACCTGAGGCCATGCAGAGTTATTCCCCTTCGTTTTCACGTCCTGAACAGCCTTCTTGGAATCCTTCAAGTAGGCTTTCAAAAGAGGCACTACGGGATATTTTTTAGTTAAGTTGAGTTCATGCACAAACTTAACAGCATCTAAATGCCTGCCCTTGTTACTCAACTTCTGAATAAGATCTGCCACAAGCGAAATGCTTGCATGTGTTATTAAAACCACCCTATAACAAAGGGAGGTGCTAAAGCCATGTACTGGCATTTATTCCATGTAATGGAAGTGCTCAAAAGGAAGGTAAAATGGCAGAATGAATAGGAATTGGCAACACAAGTACACCCAATAAAAGGTATAGCACGTTTCAAAAGAAAAAGAAAGGTATAGCAAAAAAGGTAGACAGGCAATCAAAAGGTCATGGCTTGCAACATTCCTTTGATAAGAAATCAAACAATCCAACAAAGGGGGAACAAGAGAATTAAACCTTTACCAAAAGAAGCTTGCAACAAAGAGATATAAAGGCATAAATCAATCATTTTCAATGAAATCATGACAACTCAAGTATTATATGTCACTAAAGACATTTAAAAAAAACAAAGACAGATAATATGAACAAATGGAAGGCAAGATCAATGGCAGTGCACAAGTGTGATCTATATTTAACACAGCAAAAATAGAATAATAGAATACAAAAAAAAAGACAATAGCCCAAAAGTTGCATGCTAGTAGCAAATTTGAAAACTTAATGAAGCATATGCCAGAAAAAGAAAAACAAAGGAAAATGAAAAAAGAGAGTAGAAGGATGCTGTTCAGAAGAATAATAGTAGCAACGGAAATTGCAAAACAATTTTCCTAATTAATAACAAAACTTAAATTCTAAAGAAAGAGTTAATAAATAAAGACAACCAGAATCCTATCATCCTCACTGAAGATAACAAGTATAAATGTTCCATAGTCCACACATATGAAGAGAAGCCTCAGTGTGTATATTGTACCTATTTGGAAACAGTGGAATGAATGTATATTCGGGGGTGAGAGACCATTTGTAGAAAATAGTGTGCATGGGGAGAGCTTGGTAAATGCACTCAATTACTTGTACATAATTACCATATAATAGTTTTAAGATATCAATAAAGTGGGTTTACTTATATGTGTTTACCATATGGTAGTTCTAAGATACTAAAAAGGTGGCAGCTCACAAATTGTCGACCATCTTTTTCGTCTCACAAAATTAGACAACTACCATGATTAAGCAACTCAGATAAAGTGGATCTATTTGTACAAGATTACCATATAATAGTTTAAATATTCGAGTAAAGGGAATGGCCGACAAATTGTCCATCATCCTTTTTCTTCTAAAAGAAATCTAACATATTAGACAACTACCATAATTAAGCAAGTCAGTGAATTCAATTGAATCAAGCTTAGAGCAAAAGGATCTCACCAGACATATGTTCTGCAAAACCGAGCTTTTTGCAGATATCAACAGCTTGCTTCCTTCTTGAAGCTAATAAGAATACATCCATGACTTCCTCAATCTTAAACTCCCCCACCAATCTAAATGCAATCAGCAACTCCAACCAATATAGAGCTTCTATAGAGTTCTCCCCACCCTCCTTGACCTCCCGTTTCCACTCTAGGGCGACTTTCTTAGCCTCGTCCCTAACATCTGGAGGGATCTCCGGTGAGAGTTCCGAAAGATGCTCTAAGAAATTGAGACAGGTCCTCTTGAGGACCTGCAAGTTACCGTCTTTATCCCCGTCGGGGCGGTGGAACCCTTTCAAGGCGCCAAGAACAAACCTAGCGGGATCGGGCGCCATACGGATTGCGGTGCCAATCTCATCGCGAACCGCGGCGCTCCTATTGGCGATGATGTAGGACCGGAAGCCCAGCCCATCCATCTTCAAACAGAAGGATACGAGGTCCGAGCGAGGAGTATTCAAGGTCGACGCGTCGGCGCCGGCATCCACCTTCACGGAGGGGGTATCAGCAACCGGCTCCGCCTTCACGGCGATGGCCGGAGATGGGTTGGCAGGGACGGGCTGACGTTGGGGCAGGGACTGGGATAAGGATTCGAGGTCGCGTAGGCGGTCCTGGATGGATTTCTCGAGGGAGGCAAAATGGTCCTCGAGATCTTGCCACTTGAGGGTTAAGGAGGCGAGAGAGGAGGAGAAGGAGCTGAGGGTGTCGAAGGCCTGTCGAAGCCCCGCCTTCTTCTCCGGGATCGACGCCACGGCCGCGGTGATATCCGCCGTTGCCATGGACGGCGACGAGGTGGAGTTGGAAAAGAGAAACCCTAGAAAGTAAGAAACCCAAAGACGAAGACTCGGGACCAAAATAAGGATGAAAGGAATAATATCTTGTATATATATACATATTATATAATATGGACATATAAATAAAAATATTTTTTATCAATATATATGCGGAGGCGGTAGGAAATGCTATAACAAAAGGAATTTGATGACCCAATAAGCTCGTCATTACATATGACTCGCCACTCATTAAATTATTAATAAATAATTTGTTAGTTTCATATTTTTTAGTAATATATCAAATAATCAAGATAAATTTAAAAGTTATATAATCTATCTAGTACTCTCCGCTTTTCTTATCTCATCTTAAAAGAATAATAATAGTAATAATAATATAAGTAAAACACATCATAATAAAACTGTGTTTATTCTATTATAAATTTTAGCTCATTATATAATTTTACTAAAAATATTTTTAACTTTATTTTAAAGATAATTATATAATAATTTTCTTATTATTATTTATTTTATCACAACAGCATCTAGAGAAAATTTGTCATAATTATACATATAGAGAAGATAAAATGATATTTAATATTTTTTATTAAATAGCGAGAAAATTAAAATATAGACATCTATACTTGTGGATTCGTACGTGCTCTTTCATATCAAGGAAGCCGCCGAGTATTATTATTAAAATTTGAAAATATCCAATATTTATAACTACAAACATAAAATAAAAAACATAGGTTTTTCATAATTAACTTTTAAATACGATGATGATGTATTTAATCATTTCAACTAAAAAGTAACGTAAATTGATATCCTAATAAAAATATATGCTCTTTCATATAAAAGAAGGTGCCAAGTATTACTATTAAAATTTGAAAGCTTCATCTATTTATAACTACAAATATAGAATGAATAAATAAACGAATAAATGCCTTTCATAATTAACTTTTGAATACAATGATGAGGTATTTAATCATTTCAATCAAAAAGTAATGTAAATCAATATTCTAACGATGAATATGATTTATTTGATTTCTTATTATATTTTGCATAAAAAATCATTTTTAAAAACTTTTTGTTTGTTCGAAATTAATATTAATTCTTAATAAGAGGTTTTGCATATAAATCATTATTATAATTCATTTCTTATATTATATATATATATATATATATATATATACATACTATTGCATCACAACTATAAGAGGTTGGCACATGCATCCATGAGTGATATGATACAATCAACCAATTATCTTCAAAATGTAGCAACGCATAAAATTATGATAAATTATAACATAATGCTACAAAATATTGAAAAAACACTATAGCAACTTACTCTTTATCTTTAAACTCTATGTTCGTGAAGATACTATTTTTGTTATCTATTTTGCACTCTCCAATCCCACAATTCTCTTTTGAGATCTAAAATACTTTACAATAATTTAAGAAGGAATATTAATCAATTAAATAAATGAAATGAGAACCATAGATGTGTAAAAGAGTTATTACCAAATACTTTCTTCTCATTAACATGACGTAGATCAAATATATTCATGCGAAAAGTTGGATATTCTCTTTCTATGAAACTAGTCTTTTGTGTGAAAGTTAGTTCAAAATTTGGATATTCATAATATTATTTTTTAGCATGTCCATACATATAATCACAAGTCTGCATTATTATTTTTGTAACGCCCCCAAAATGCACCACTTTACATGATAGAATATGCTTTGGAAGACTCTACGATCATACATAAGTGAACACAAAAGAAGATTTTTTTTTGGTACATAGGGAAGTCCAGAGATCTAATGCAAGGAAATTAAAAACTATAAATAAAGGAGTACATATGCATCATTGGTGTGATTTGAACTCGTGACTTCTTGATCTTTGAGTGATGCTACACCCTTGTTCCCAAAAAACAAAAAAAAACTAATCACAATACACCCATGTGATTGATCAACTAATCACATAATCATAGCGGAAGAAAAAATCATCATATAACATACTAGAATGAAAATCTAATCATCTTAATGTGCAGAAAACTAATAAGAGAACATTATATGACACCCATGTGGTTTAGATAATACATCATCCCAATCATCATGAGAAAAAAAACAAAGACATAAAGATAGAAGACTAAGGACACCCATGGCCGGCGACGAGGTGAAGTTGGAATGAGAGGAAACCCTATAAAGTGAGAAATCCCGAAAAAATGAAGACTCGAGACCAAAGACGAGGATGAAAGGAATTAAATAATATTGCATATATACATATTATTACCTTTATTACCTTATAACTTATGTACATATAACTTGTGTACTCCTTTATTACCTTCTTGAAGCTAATAAGAATACATCTAGAAATTCCTAAATCTTAAACTCCCCCATGAATCTAAATGCAATCAACAGCTCCAACCAATATGGAGCTTCTATAGAGTTCTTGTATTTTTCATAAAAAATCATTTTTAAATTTTTTTGTTTGTTTGAAATTAATATTACTTCTTAATAAGAGGTTTTGCATATAAATCATTATTATAATTCATTTCTTATTGTAACACCCTAAAATTTCCACCCTAAAAGCTGTGAGGGCAATTAGATCATTTTGATTGTGTTAGTCTGTTCGCCATCGCATCATTAAAATAAAATGGTTCATATAATAGCAGTAAAAACTATTTTTCATTAAAATAAGATAAAACAATTAATAATTCAGCGGAAGACTTTAATAAAATACTTGCAACATCATGTCATAGGAACTAGGAAAAATATTCGTTGTTTCATACAATTCATCTAAACATAACTCTAGAGACTCATGACTCATTTATTCCTATGTCATGTGCAACTTCGCCATCATGAGTTGATCAGTCATCCATCCAAGCATTTGCACAGATCCAGGGGTGTAGGTTTCCCGATTAGAATATGTAAAGGACAATACAATAAAATGCATCCTAAATAGATACTACATGACATATATATGATTGTTTCATAATATGAAGAAATATGCATGCTATGTCATATTCATAAAATGTACATGTCATTGGTTCATATCATGAGGTCATTAGTAACAGTAATGTAATTGACATGTAAACACCTTCCTCAATTCATCGGTCAGTCAATACAGTAGACATACCAAGTGACTAGCACTTGTCCTTACCTTATCTCAATAATATCCTAAAGGTTGCTCCATAACTTTTTGGAACTCACTTTCGTGGTCATCAGTCAGTTCAGTTTGTGACCTTAAAAATAATTGAAGAATCAAGTCATTGTCCTCCAGTAGGCTAGCTAGGCCTTGGAGCCAAGGCTCCCATAGGAATATATATACCGTTTCCTATAAGATACTAATTACTCCTCCAAGAAATGCTAACTCCAGGGTGCAAGGCACAGTAATTTCCCGAAAGAAATTCTAACACATGGAGCAGGGCATAGTATTTCCTGTCTTCATTTTGAGGGACGACCAATAACAGTATTCTTTAATTGTGTATTTCCTATCATGATTATCACAATCGTCAAATAGTTCACATCGCTCAATCTTCATATTTTAACCTAATTATGACTGTTCATGCATTTTGTGTATCTATGTTTATATACAATCATCAATCATCATTACATAATATTAATACCTTAAATATAACTTAAATCCACTTTTCTTATTGTCACAACCATGATTGGGTTGGTCATGACCGTGAAAGAAACCCAACTTTGCCCCTTTCTGTCATGGTCATGACCACATAGTCATGGTCGTGCTTAACATTGTCACGGCCGTGACAGTATGTGTCACAGCCTTGCAACGTCGTCGACCATTTTTCCAGCACTTCTACCACGGGCATGACGGGTTTCGTCACAATCATGACAGAGGTCATTAATCCTCCGGTTCAGCCCGATTTTTGCCCAGATTTTGATCAAACTTTTGGGAAAAATAATCTTGAACATTATAAGTGATTCATACATGATTTATAGGCAATAAAGTGTCATAAATCAAATAAAAACATGTAAGATCATGCATTCTTAAAGATCTAGAGTTCTTCCCTCAAGGCATATAAGAAATCCTAATAATGAACCCTAACATATAGATCTAATCATGAATTATGGTTCACAAACTCTCGAGCTTGAGATTTAAACTCTTATGAGTTCATGAGTTTAGTCATGAAATCGAGTCAATTCGGAGTGGAATCAGACTTGATGGTAAACTCGAGTAGACTCTTGTGGACTCAAGTAGACTCGAGTAAACTGATCACTAGCTGATCACAATAGATTTTTATCCCATTTTAGATTCATTTCACCCATATCGAGCCCTTATTTTGCCTAACTTTTGACCAAATATGCTTGAAATGTATGGATTGTAATAACTAGTTGATCTTTCTCATTTTATACTTAATTTAATGTGCATAGAGATTCTGAAATGCTAAAATCCATAAATATATCAATTCTATGCCAAGTTATCATTTTTTTGGGGCAAGTTATCATTCCAAAGTGCAAGTTATCATTTTTCTAGTTTAGCTAATTTCTAGTGATTATCTTACCCTAAATCCCTTCCCATCATGAATTAATCATATTTGGATGATCATATTTCAACTTGTGCAAAGTTATCATTCCATTTCACAAGTTATCATTTTTTTAGTGTCAAGTTATCGTTTTAGGGCAAAACTATCATTTCGATGTGCAAAGTTATCAATTCTGCATAAAAGCATTAGGAAATCATTAAATTACTATCCTAACTCCTTGCTGCTCTGATTTGATCACATTTGGACAACCACAACTAAAGTTATGACAAGTTGTCATTTTATGACAACAAGTTATCATTCCGGGTCACTTTGTCATTACTATGAAATCTTATCCACATTTGATTTCTGACTTCACTCACTTGACATCCTAATCCATTTTATGCCTTCAATGCTCTGAACTACTCATACTTGGATAATTTTCATGAAATATGCAAAGTTATCATTCTGGGCTTCAAAGTTATCAATTTTAATTATGGTTTTCATTCCTACACAACACCAAACCCCATTTGATATTTGAGTTGATAATTGTTGTTGTCTTAATATTTGTTTAAATTCCATTCAAAGGCTTTGATGCTTGCTGATTTGGCCTTTCTAGCAGGGAAAAGAGAGCTGCACAAGGAGGAAAAAGTAGAGGGGACCACTTGCTTTTTGGCTGTCCAAAAAGCTGGCACCTACAGATATTTCTAGATCAGGACACTTGGCATAATCAAGTCATAGGAGAACCTTCTTATCTGCATCCAAGGGTTTAGGAAGGCCATATATAAGCTGAGAAACCAGAGGAAAGAGGGGGACTAACCATTTGCAAGGGTTGGAGCAGGATGGAAAGAAGGGGAGCTGAAGTGGAGCTGCAACTCTGATTTCTGTCAACAACCTTTAACCAGGATGATTTGTATCTGTTTTCCCTTCTATTTTGTATCAAACTTTGTAATTATGAGGAGCTAAATCTCATTTCTCCTAGGATATGGTAGTAGTTTAATTAGTTATGGATGGGATATGAACAAATCTAATTTCCTGCACTGAAATATGATTTCTGGTTTGCATTCTTGATTTTTGTTTTTACAATTCTGAATTCCTTGGATTCTAATCTTGACATTGTGAGATCCTATTTGTAATTACAACTGAGAGGTTGTCTTTTGATCTATTCTTGTTCAAAAATGAATTAAGAAACAGTGACAAGTTTTAAATTCAATCTCCAATTAAGAATCTGATTTTCTGATTTTTGAAATATGTTTTCCTCATTTCTGATTTCTGAATTTTGTTGAATCTGTTTCTACCATTGTGGAGCCCTAATTGAAATTATAACTGAGAGGTTGCTTATGGTTTCATCCTTATTCAGAAATGAATCAAGGACAATGGTACTTCCAAGATTTAATTCTCTGAATTGTTGCAACTCTTCAATGCTGATTTCTGAATTTCCTTTGTTGATTTCCTGAAATTTGAGAAATCTGTCTTGCTATTGTTAAACCCCTGAATCCATTAATTACTGAGAAGTGAACTTAAGGTTTTCTTGCTGTTCAGAGATGGACCAAGAAGCAATTGCATGTGCTGAGTTCCCATATGTAACTATGCGCTAATTTTATCCAATTCATTAGTGATAATGTGGATTTCATTTTCATTTGTAGCTGAGAGGTTGATTTAAAATCCTCTTCTAGTTTAGAGATAAACTAAGAAGCATTAGCACTAATGTTGAATTGATTTCATTCCTGTTTAATTAATTAAAGTAATTCCCTCATATTTAAAGTGCAATTGATTGTTATCATTTTAGATTTCACTAAATTGCCAAAAATCAGGAAGGAACTTGAGTTTGAACCTAATTATAACTTGATATTCAGTGGGGATCCTCCTATAATTCAATATAGCTAACATTTATATGAGAATGTAATGATTAGTTTTGGATAAATTCAGTTGTGAGAGTAGCCATGTTAAGATTGAATCAGATTTGACTAAAAATTGATAACTTATTCTATTTCATCTATAATTAAATTAGATGAACCCCAACTCCTAGGAGAACCTTCCTCATTGATAGATAAACCCTTTTAGCCCTTAGTTTAACATTTATAATTCAGTTCAAATAACTTTCCAAAAGTCCAAAAAATAGTTATCCATTTTGCCAAAATTAAAAATCTGTTTTCCATTCTCTTTAATTTCCTATTTTTGCCACTAGAAGTAGGATTAGTCTAGATTGTCTTAGGGAGTCTTTGGCTTCAAATCACTATGGATACGCCATTTAGGGTTTACTACAATTGACCTGTGCATTGCAGTAGAGAGTGAGTTAAGGAGTTAAATCAAAAATTGAAAAATCTGAATTTTGACCCCAAAATCAGCAAGTTATCACTGGACTCCTCAATTTCACTATCATAAACTCGGGTAAACTCAGGTAAACTCGGTAGAGTCTACAGGTAGAATCGACAGATGCAAAAATTAGACATTTAACCAAGATTTGAGGTCAAAATTGAAATGAAAGTAGCATTAAACATTCATGATTTAACAACTATGTTTTAATTTGTACGACTCATGAACTTCTTTGGTAATTTGATATATAAACTTTGAACTCTTTACATTTCAACATGTGTACTTGTAGATTGTAATGAATTGTTAAAAATAATGAATGATTATGCAATTCAATATGAGCTAGTTGAAATATGACCAATGAACTCATCATTTGAAACTAACATATACAAATTATTTTCACAAATATTTTATAACATATAATATTAAATATATACATAAAGTCATATATATAAACTCTACGAGTTTACGTTTCGAGTTTACGCAACATAAATTCTCGAGTTTGAAAACCTGAATCATAAAAAAACATCCCAGATCTCATAAAACCTATAAAAAGTCCTCATCAAATCCCTTAATAGGAGCAGGGTGCCCTATTACACTAAATCCAATCACTAAAATCATTGAGAGGGGAGAGAGGGGTTGAATCCCCTTTACATACCTTAATCTTGAGTTCTCTTTCTTCCTCTCCTTCTTCCTCTTCCTTGCTCGTCAGGTTTCCTCTCCTCAAGCCCTAGTCGTCGCGTACACGAATGAGGAAAAAGGGTCAACATGAGGATTTAGTCTCTTTATATAGGGGAATCATCATGTTGGGCCCAAAAGTCCATCATGCCCTTTTATAAAAATTAGGGTTGTTACATCCTCCCCCACTTAAAAGAAAATTCATTCTCGAATTTTAACATAAAATATAACGCTTACCAAATAATCTTAGAAATTGTTCCCTCATCTCGTATTTCGATTCCCATGTTGCTTCAGTGCCGTTGTGGTGCTTCCATGCAATCTTTACCATATTCACCACCTTATTCCTTAGATGATGCTCACCATACTCAACTATCTATGTAAGGTACTCTTCATATGTGATGTCCTCTTTGATGGTTGGCTCTTAAATTACTACCACATAAGATCTATTATATGTGTACTTGCGAAGCATAGACACAAAGAACACAATATGGATCTTAGCATATGAACGAGGCAATGCCAGTTTGTATGCTCATTCACACACCTTCTCCAGAATTTTGAATGGGCCAATGTACCTAGGAGTTAATTTGCCCTTCCTGCTAAACCTCATGACTCCTTTGGTAGGAGATTTCTTCAACATTACATGGTCCCCAACCTAGTAAATATGTTCTCTTCTTTTCCTAAGCCATCATCCTTTGCTTGATCAGATCCACTTTCTTTGCATACTTGACTCGCATACAGTTTGTATAAAGAATGTCACGTAAAGTGGGATAGAAACGCTTAACTTAGCGAGGGTACATATGAGGGGCGTAAGCCTCCAAGACATATGTCTACCCTTTACACTAGCGTATTACTCTTAGACACAAAAGGAGATGTCAAATGAAGTTTTAAAATATATAATCTCTCTACAATATCAAAATGCAATCTGCAAGTATACGTGACATCATTGTAGTGGTTGAGGTTCGGTCCACAAGGAACAACATCGTGAAACCTTTGGAAAATGCTTCGGAACTAGCTTAGTGACAAAACAACGCTGAAAACATGAGTAAAAGAATCCAATGATGAAATAATAAGCAATGGGAATATAAATGATAAAATATTTTGATTTTCAAAACATGATACAAGACTAAATCTGGAGGGTGCAAGGCAATCGATAGAAACACGTGCTGAGGACTTACGAAAGGTGCTTTGCTATGAAAATTAGGTTCCTCTATTCGATTCGATATAAATGAAAATGACTGAATGCCCTTTCATGTGTATATATAGTAAATTTTGATGAGGAAGACACTCGACTTACCCGCGACACTCTCGTGCTTGTAGGAAATCTATGTTGCATGCACGAAAGAGATTTATGGAACCGGCACGATAGTCACTCTCGTGAATGATGCTCCAGTGCATAAATCGAGCTCTTCTTTCTAGGATTGAGCTAAGACTTTGTGACAACTAAGACTCGAGCGTTCAAAAGAAATACACTGAGGGTGAAACAACTACAATCGGCTCCCGAGTAGAACATTGGGAACTGGATATCTCAGAGGATGTTTAGACCAATCTAAAAATGCAACTTGAAATTACTGAGAGCTTCTCAGACATAACTCCTTCGCCATATGCCCTCTCGGGTCACCTATGACGAAAGAGGGTTAAAGACTTCCCTCTCGGGCGGAAGCGCTTAGAATAAAAAAGGAAGCAAAAATAGCAATGATAAAATAGATAGAAGATGGAAGAAATCTCGCACACTTCAAGCCCATCTATGATGGTCTGAGTTCCGACTCACTATGGTCGTTTAATGTCGGAAGCTCAGAATGCGCATGTCCCTCTCGGGCTTCAGGTTAAAGAATGTACGATGTCTAAACCAGATAACAGAGGACTACCATTGCTGACGCGACAGAAAATCTGAACTACCATTGCCTGATATCTTTGCGTATGATCGCGTAGGACCTAGAGTATCCCTACTATCAAGGGTGTAGAGCGATAGTGATTCAAAACCTCCCTCAACTCTACCTGCAAAGAAACTGAAGAAACCAAGCAGAGGATCGTCTTGCCGGTGCTCAATGTCTCTACGTACGATCGTGCAAAGCCTAGAGTATCCCTACGATCGGGGGTGCATGACAAAGATGATTCGAAATCTCAATCACTCATCAATCCAAAGAGTTGAAGATACGCGATAAAACCAAAATCAAAGACAGATATCACTAAATGAAAGCGAAGCTCAACATTTAGTTTGGTCTATGAAAACAACAGGATGAAATATGACCATAAAATATACAATCAAACAAAACATTGTTTCTCTTTGTTTCTCCTCCAAACCCTCAGTTCTCTCGTCTATTGATAATAATACTCTCCCCAAATCAGAAAAGTTCTTTTGCTCCCCCTTTTTTCGTTGCTCGTCCTTCCTCTTTTATATGCCTTTTTTTGTCCTCCTCTGCTTCTGCCGATTTCACAGCTTTTTGCCTCCCCATTGTTGTCATGGTCCCCTTCTCAAGGAAGCTTCCTTGCTCGAGTAGGTGGAGGAACTGGTTGGTCCTCAGGTGTTAGTTGGTGTTTGTTGTTGATTCTGTTGGTCTTTATCACAGTCTTGAAGCAAAACACCTTCCCAGATATAGAAATTAGTGCATGGTGCAAAATGCCCAACCTGCTCTACCCCATCCGCCGAGCTGTGTTGGCTTCCTACATGAATATGCATCTCAGCGAGCATTTTGACGACAAACAAATAAGAATGATGTATAAACTAGTTTGATGTGGAGAAGGCATGAAACATATTCAATTGATGCTATGCATGCATTTGTAAGGGAAATAAGCATGTCGTGGGTGCAAAATACATGTTGAATAGTGATGTAAATATATACATAAATTCTCTACATCAATACTTTTATACTAGTTCGGGTCCTAGTAGTCTTCTTTCATCAACTGCACTCCAACATGTGGGAGACCTACAAGGTCTTCCATACAGTGGTTTGAACGGTGCCATCTTTATGGAGGAACGATAACTGTTGTTGTAAGCAAACTCAGCTAAGGCGAGGTGATCATGACAACTGCCTTGCTAATCTATTGTTCACGCTCTCAACATGTCTTCCAAAGTCTGAACTGTCCTTTCACTTTGCCCATGACTCTGAAGGTGAAAGGCAGTACTATAGTGCAATTTTGTGCCAAAAGCATGCTACAATCCTCTCCAAAATCTTATTATGAACCTTGGGTCCCTATCCGATACGATGGAAATAGGAATTACATGTAACCGAATAATCTCATCTACATATAATTGTACATACTTGCATCTGATTGCCTTACATTATATAGTAAGAAGTGGGCAGACTTAGTCAATCTATCCATGATGACCCAAATAGCATCATGCCCTTTCTGTGTCATTGGGAGAGCCACAATGAAGTCCATCGTCATCTCCTCCCACTTTCACTAAGGTATGAGCAGTAGATTTAGTAGTCCTGGTGATTTTTTGTGCTCAATATTGACTTGTTGGCAGACTAAGCATTTGGAAACAAATTATGTCACCTCTCTTCTCATGTCCTTCTACCAAAATACCCTTTGCAGATCCTTGAACATTTTAGTGATTCCCAGGTGAATGGAAAATTTTGACTTGTGCTAATCAGTTAGAATTTCTTCCTCAAGTGTCTTGTCCTCAGGTATTCACAGTCTGTCTTGAAACCTAATAGTCCCATCTTCATTAGTCTTATAGTCTGGGTGTCTCTTCTCACATAGAGCTTTCATATGCTTATACTCTGGGTCCTCCTTCTGCGCTTCTGCAATCTTTGTCACCAATTCAAGTTGAATGACACAATGCATCATCAACTTTTCCTGTGTGCTTCCTTCAACTAAGGTTCATTTGTAGACTCTTAGACATGCCACTAACCCTTCATATTTCTTGCTTAGAGCATCTAAGTTGGCATTCCCTGAATGGTAGAAAATACCAAACTCATAATCCTTCAGAAACTCTAGCCATGTTATTTGTCTCATGTTGAGTTCCTTTTGAGAGAATACATACTTGAGACTCTTGTGATTAGTGTAGATTTCAAATTCTTCTCCATACAAATAGTGACACCTCTTCAAGGCAAACACCATAACTGTCAGTTCCAAATCATGTGTGGGGTAGTTCCTCTCATGAGTTTTCAGTTGCCTTGAGGCATATGCAACCACTTTTTCATGCTACATAAGTACGCATCCCAGTCTAGTACCACTAGCATCACTTATACACCGTGTAGCCTCCAACTCTTGTGGAAATTGTTAATACCGGTGCAGAAGTCAATCTTTTCTTTAGTTCCAAGAAGCTTTCTTCACATTTTTATTTTAGTTGAACTTCTCTCCCTTCCTGGTCAGTTTGGTCATTGGAGATGCAATCTCAAAGAAATCCTGGGTGAATCTTTTGTAGTAGTCGATCAAATCTAGAAAACTCATGGTATCAGTTATTATCTTTGGCCTACCCCAGTTGACGACTGTTTCAACTTTTGCTGGGTCCAGAGAGATGCCTTCCTTTGAAACAGTAGGATCCATAAACATAACTTGCTCGAACCAGAACTCATAGTTGGAGAACTTTGCATGCAGTTAATGTTACCACAAAGTCTCCAGAACATTCTATAAGTGCTTCTTATGTTCTTCAGAACTTGATGAATATATTAGGATGTCATCCACAAATACTATAACAAATCAATCCAAGTGAGGCTTAAATATCTTGTTCATCAAATCCATAAATGATGCAGGAGCATTTGTCAGTCCAAAAGGCATAACCAAAAATTCATAATGGCCATACCTTGATTTAAAGGTTGTCTTCTCTATGTATTCATCAGCCACCCTGAGATGGTATCAACTTCTCAAGTCAATCTTTCATAAGACTAATGCAGAAGACAATTAATCAAAAAGATCGTCTATCCTAGGCAGTGGGTACTTATCCTTGATGGTCACTTTGTTGAGAATCATGTAATCAATACATAATCTCAGTAAGCCATCATTCTTCTTTACAAATAGGACAGGTGCACCCCATGAGGACACACTTGGCCTAATAAAGCCTCTATCCAACAACTCCTGTAATTAGGTCTTTAGTTCTTTCATCTCAGCTAGTGCCATCCTGTATGGAGATTTGGAGATTGGAGTCGTCCCTGGCAACAACTCAAAATGGAAAATCAATTTCCCTTTTTGGAGGTAATCCCGAGAGCTCTTCGGAAACACATTTGGAAAATCCCTCACCACTTCAATTTCTTATAGTGATTTAGGTTGGAAATCTCCCTTGATGACACTTACCAAGAATCCTCGACAACCCTTGTTCAACATCTTGGTTGCCTTGGCTGAAGAGATCATCATCTTCTTTTCCTTGGATGGAATTCTGCGGAAGGTTATAAAACTTCATCCTTCTTATTGATCATGACCTTTCTTTGTCGGCACATCATGTAGGCATCATGGTATGACAACTAATCCATGCTCAATATGACATCATAGTCCATCATAGGTAGCACTATAAGGTCAACTGAATAATTATCTCCCTTTATCATCACTAGTGTCTTTGAGAGATATTACCTGGTGGAGACCCTCCTTAGTGGTGTTGCTATTTCTAACTGTCACTTCATGTTTTCTCTCTCAACGGTCAACAAGTTAGCAAAAGCAGACGATATCAAGGAGTGAGTGTCATCAAAATCAAATAGAATATTTCCATAGTGATCAACTACAAGGAGTTTACCTTGAATCACTTCATTGGACTTCTGGGCCTCATCCACCTGCATGGTGTATTTCCTACCTGGTGCCCTCTGTTGGTTCTCTGTTTGTTTTCCTTTGTCCTTGTTCTCAAGCTTATGCTCAGGATAATCTCTGACAAAGTGGCCAGTCTTGCCACAACGCAGACATGCTCTAGTCTTGAACTTGCATTCTTTAGGGTGAATGATGCATGCAAAATATAACATATTTTATATTATTATTTCAGTTAATTTTTTTGTAATTTAATCATGACATGTAGCGTTTTAGGTCACTTTTAATGATAATTTTGGATTTATCGATTCTGACTATTAATCCTCTGAATATTTTAATTAAGGATGGATTAATTAAATTTTGATAATTATTTTGTAGGATAGGCCATGAAACAAACACATATTTCATTGGGTGCCAACTCATATTAAGGCTATTATCGGTCGTGAAACAAAAGCAAAAGGAATATTACAACCCACACTTTATCAAGTCCGTTTGAAGCTATTACCGATCGTGAGATATATCCATGATGAACTTCACGGTCGTGAATCAGATCAAAGAAGAGCATTACAGGCGTAATATATGATTAGATAATGAACGCCAAACTTTTTTATGGAATTATCGTCTGTGAAACACTAAAGGAAGTTATCATCATTGGGCGAGACATTATATCATCGGGTTAAACTTGGTGGCCAAGAATTACATCAAAAGTTTGTTGGCCGTAATAGAATGAAGGATTTATCATTACCCAAGTCTTTATCACAAGAGAATATTATTGGTCGTGAATCATTGGGTGATAAGCGATGAGAAGTGTTTATCTTTACCCAACATTTAAACTTATTGGCCATGATACTCTATCATCAGGCGCAAAACACCATCATTAACCATTTGGTGGCTGAGAATCAAAGATAAGTTTTATCACCGGGTGCCAAATGGAGAAGCTTTTATCATGAGCATGGAGATTATCGGTCGAAACATCCAAGAAGTTTTATCCTTAGTAAGTATCATCGGGCGCTTAACCAAGACCAAGGTGTACATTTGGTGACTGAGAATAAAAGCAGAGTTTATTAGCAGGCTCAAAACGGATAAGTTATCATTAATCATAAAGCTTATTGGCCGTGAAACTATATCGTCAAAGTGGATAAAGTTGTAAGCAACTCAAGTTTTATTTCATGAAATTAAATTCGTCCGTACGATATTATCGACCGTGATCTGCATGAAGAGCCTTCGCACCTATAAATACATGAAGAAGCCATCGTTCCAATTCGTGCTTTGAAGTTCAGGTTTCTTTCACAATGGAGTCGTGAGTCTGCAGGATATGACCAAGAGGAGAGAGGTGCGATGGTTGGAGGTTGATCGTGACTCTGATCAAGTCTGAAAGGCTACCCGACTGTTTGCCTCATGATTCGAAGCTTCAACCTTTTTATCTCTCTATGTGTAATTCTTTCAATTATTATTATTATTTTATTATCTCTTCAACTTTTCTAGGATAAACTCTATATTTTTAGGATTATTATTTTAGGAGATTATTAATTGAAGGAAAACTATTTGGACCCTATTTTATTTGTTTTAATCTTTTCTGATCAATTATTAATTATGCTTAATGCTTTTATGTTAGTTAATTGAATTTCTGAATTAGGCTATACTAGTTTGTGGAGTGTTTAATTTCAGAATTCATGATACTAATTTTAATTAATTTTATATGAAATTAATAATTAACATAAATTTGATAACTAGTGTATGAAGAATCAAGTTTGTGTGGCCTGTTAAGTGTTCACTAGGTCGGGTCGACCCGTGAACACGATGACCGGACCCGACCCAAATCGGTTCGGGTCGGGTCGGACCCAACCCGACCCGAATTCGACCCGACCATGGGCCGGGTCGAGTATGGGTTGGAAAAATCCAACCCTAGTTGATCCGACCCGACCCGATTTTTTTATTTATTTTTTAAATTTTTTCTTTTTTAATTACACTTATGGCTTATTTTTTATTTAAAAATTTTATAAAAACTGAAATAAAATATTTGAATTACATAAATAATATTAAATAGTTAAAAAACTTATTTTATGCTTTTAAAATAATATTAAATAATATTTTTATATTAAATAAAATATAAAAATAGTAAAAAAAATTTAAAAAAAGAAAATTGGGTGGCCCGACCACCCGACCTGACCCGAACCGGGTCGGGTTGGGTCGGATCTAGCCTGCCCAACACCCTTGACCCGACCCGACCCGACCAAATTTGGTCGGGTTGGGTCGGATTTGTTCACGGGTCGAGTCCAACCCGACCGTGAACTAGTTTAAGGAATCCAATTTAATGCATCTTAATATTAATATGATTTGATGGGATGCTAGTCGTGGAGACTTCAATTCTTATTAAATTAAGATAGTTTTGCATGCTTAGGTTAAGAGAATGCCAGCCGTGGAGACCACAATCTAATTATGTTAGATTACGTTAAGGAGACTCTAATCCACCTTTAAAGATTAAATTTATCTTTTATGATTCAAATATTTATCTTGATTATTTTTCATCCTAAGACCTAACTTCAGCACCACTATATTATATTGTTATTATCTTATTTTTTTCATATCTATTTTATAATTACAAAACTTATCATCAAAATCTATGTTTTGTCTCTCTTATTAATTTATAACTTCAGATATTAAATTAATAATATTCCTTGTGGGTTCGACACTTTTACTCCTATTTTTTATATTACTTGAGCGACTAGTGCACTTGCTAGCGATTTGTTTTGCTACATCATTTTATGCATCAGTGAAATATGTGGCAGTGAGGACATGCTTTGCTTTTTTATCCCCTTCAATTTTTGAGTAGGGCTTGGAGTCCCTATTCTTCTTTTCTTTGTCTTTCCTCCGTTCTTTCCTTGAGTTCCTAATCTACTCATACTTCTTTTGTGTGTCAATCTCCCTTGCCAACTTAGTTGCTAAGGAGATCGCCTTGGCCATAGTCTCGGGTTCACCACATTTGACATTCATTTTCAGACGAGGATTTAGTACTTTGATGAAGTGGTTAACCCTTAACTCTTCATCTTCATTCAGATGACTATACTTCTCAGGCTCAAGGAACTTGTTGAGATATTCCTCTATACTTCTCAGGCTCACTCAGATGACTATTGCAAATTCATAAACTCAGCTTGTTTCTCCCCCCGACATGTGGAGGAAGGTAGTGATTCCTAAATGCCTTCTAATAGGTCTTTTGACATATTGTTCCACAAGTTGGAGCATGACTATGGTGTCTTTAAATTCTCCACAACCAAGATTAAAAAAATAGAGTAAGGCATCAAGTTAATACTAGCACCAAGATCTCATAAAGACTTAGTATAGTAAAAATTTCCTATAGTGCATGGTATTATAAAACTCCCTAGGTCTTTCTCTTTTAGAGGCAGATCTTTGTTGCTCACAACACAACAATTGGATGATAGTTTGATTACGCCAGTTTCCTTAATCTTCCTTTTGTTAGAAAGTATGTCCTTCATGAACTTAGCGTATGTTGGCATCTATTTCAAAGCTTCATGAAAAGGAATGTTAATGTGTATTTGCTTAAAGATATCAAGAAATTTGGAAAACTGTGTCTAATTTTTCTTGGAGATATTTCTGGGGATAAGGAAGGTTTCCCGCTTTTACTGGGATGATGTATTTATTTGATTGAGTGCTTGTCCTCTGTGGTTGTGTGGCAGGAACTTCTTCTTCATATTCGGGTTGTTCAGCTTCCTTGTCCTTTGAAGAGCTTGATTTTTGCGCTAGCTTTGTTGTTTCCTCGGCAACCAGTACTTCTTTCCCACTTCTCAGCGTGATGGCTTTAACTTCTTCTCTTGGGTTCTTTCTAGTGTTGCTAGGAAGTGTCCCTAGTTGTCTACCTGTGACAATATTGGCTAACTGTCCGACCTAATTTTCCAAATTTCTAATTGAAGCCTCCATGTAAATAAATTTAGAATTAGAAGCAGAAATGAACTTAGCAAGGAGATCTTGCAAATTAGATTTTGGTTCAGCGCGAGGCTTGTCTTCATTACGTGATGGGAAACCAGGAGGGGTCATCCCTCTATTTTGTACCCAAGAGTAATTTGGTTGAACTTTAAAACCAAAGCCATATTTAAAAGGATCTTGTTTATTCCTGTAGGAATTGTTAGCAACATAATTTGCATTTTCAAACTGATTTGAAGAAGAATTATCGGTGGGGCATTCATGATTGGCATGCCCTTCGCCACAAAAATCACATCGGATAGTATACGGACTGCTTTAAGTGAAACTGGAATTTCAATTCTACTCTCTAGGAGTTGTTCCATTTTCTTGTTGAGGTCTTCTATTTGTGTAGAAGGATATGATGAATTGTTTACCTGATTCATGCCAACTCATCGTCGAGGTGCCAGATCTCTATCATTTTGCAAATTATTGAGAGCCAGATTTTTTATGATCATGTAGAAATCTTCAGGTGACTTGTCTCACATCAAACTTCCTATAGAAGTATCAATTTTATCTCTAACTTGTGGAGTAGCTCCATTATAAAAATATTGAATTTGTTCATAAAGGAGCATATGATTGTGTGGAATTCGGCTTATGAGCTCCTTAAAACGTTCCCAAGTTTCATACATCGTTCCTAATAAATAGATTTTACGTTAGCAATAAGTCTAGCTGCCTTTTGTAGAGGGCAGTATTTATTGCAAAATTTATGTTCCGTCTCATCCCAAGTGGTAACAGTTCCAGGAGGTAATGTAGTCAACCAAGTCGAAGCTCCACCCCTGAGAGAAAAGGAAACTAAACGTAGCATCACGACATCAATAGTAGCATCATGAAACTTGAAAGTAGAACATAATTGTAAAAATTTTCTAACGTGACCAAAGGGGTCTTCATCTTTGTTACCACTGAATTGATTATTTTGTACCATTTGAAGGGTACCATGTTGGATTTGAAAATGGTTAGCAACTACATCAGTTAGAATAATTCTATTTGGGTCATCATGAATTTGCCCCAACATATAATATCTCATTGTTCTGTATGGCAGTGGTTGATTCGATTGAGGTTCGGATTCAGATTCACATTCAACTCTTGATTTTGATGTTGATATGTCATTTCTTCACTCTTTTGAGTTTTCTTGGACTGCCGCAATGATCTTTCAATTTTTGGATAAAAAAGCAAAGGTCCCCTTGAGCTTCTCGTGTTATGTCATCTTCCTAAAGGAGGAAGCTCGCTTGAAGAGTCCCGGACGTGATTTGTTCTGAATTTGCAAATCCTGCACGATGACATAGAAAAATAGAAAAGTAATAAAACTCATATATAACTAATAAGAAAGAAAATATAAAAATCAATTAGTCCTCGACAATGGTGCAAAAAACTTGATGCGAGAATTGCATGCTCAAAATACTAGCAAGCATACTAGGTTGAATCAAGTAATAAAGAGTAAGTAAGAGTTGTCGATCCCATGAGGACTAATGACTTCAAATTTTTTGATCTAATAAGTTATAGTGAGGAAGTTTAAATTCATGTTGTGTTGCAAAGAGAAATTAAAAGACAAAAATTAATCAGAAATAGAGAAGGAAAGATGTGCCTTAATTCAGAGAAGAATTCAATACGCGATGAAGTTAGGGTTCAGACCTTATATCTCCCTGGTTTGCTCTTTAATTAACAATTAAAACATAATTAAATTTCTATGATGGAAAGATTGCTAATAATATAGTCTTCGGTTAAGACAACCTAACTATCACAATTATCAATAGATAAAAGATGTTAAACAAATCAACTTTTAATCTACGATAATTATGATACTTTCGAATGCAGATCTATGTTATTAAATATTGAAACTAGTCAGATAATAATTGATCACTTGCTGATCACTATATGATTTTAACCAATTTTAGATGAAATTCATACATATCACGTCTCACTTTTGCCTATTTTTGGGCCAATTATACTTGCAATGCAAACATTGTGATAACTAGTTGATATTCCTCATTTCATACTTAATTCCATGTGCATAGAGGTTCTGAAATGCCAAAATTCATTAATATTTAAATTCTATGCCAAGTTATCATTTTGAGGACAAGTTATCATTCCTAAGTGTCAAGTTATCATTATTTTGAATGAACTGATTTTCAATAGTTTTCTTGCCCTAAATCCATCATTATCATGTATAAATCATATTTGGATAGTCACATCTAAACTTGTGCAAAGTTTTAAGTCCATTTGAACAAGTTATCATTTTTCAAGTGCCAAGTTATCGTTAAAGGGCAATTCTGTCATTTCGACATGCAAAACCATTAATTCTGCACGAGGACCTTAAGCAATCATCTTATTATTGTTTTAACTCATTGCTGGTCAAATTTCATCACATTTGGATAATCAAAACTCAAATTATCACAAGTTATCGTTTTTAAGTCATATAAGTTATCATTTTTGGGGCACTCAAGTTATCACTTTTAGGAATCTCATTCATATTTGATTTCTGACCTCACTCACTTGTCACTCTAATCAATTTGATGCCTGAAATGCTTTGAACCACCCATATTAGGACATTTTCCAAGATTTCCATAAAGTTATCATTCCGGACCCTTGAATTCATTTATATCGATATAAGTTTTCATTCTTGCACAACACATAATCCCATCTGATATTTGAACTAGTTACCAGCATTATCCTAATCCTTATTTGTCAAAATACTACTCAAGAGCTTTGATGCTTGCTATTTGGGTTTTTGTAGCAAGAAGAAAAGGTGGCCAAAAGGAAGAAAAAGGAGGGGGGACCACTAGCTTTTTGACTGTCCAAAAAGCTGTCAATGCTGGAATTTCAGGACCAGGGGACACATGGCTGCAATCAAAGCACAAAGAATGTTCTGATGCTAATCCAAAGGTGGGGAGAAGTGATATAAAAGCTGGATTTTTCTGGAGGAGAAGGGGGGCTGGTCACTCAAGGGTTTGGAGCAAGGCAAGGCTGCTAAAGACTCTGCTGGAGGAGCTACTGCCGAGAGCTTGAAGGATCCATGATTTGTATCTGTTTCTTATCCTATTTGATGTCAAATCTTGTAAACATGAGGAGCTAAACTCCATTTCTTCTAGGATAGGGTAGTAGTTTAGATTAGTTTTGGATGAATATGGACTGTTTTATAATTCCTGCACTGAATCATTGCTGATTTCAGATTTCAGAAACATTCTGTACTGATTTATGCTATGCTACTATTAGATCTAATTGTAACCAATGACTGAGAAGTATTACTTGATCTAATCATTCTACAGAAGTGAATTAAGAGTTAATGTCAGTTTTCTGATTTCATTCAATTGCAAATCTGATTTCTGATTTGGTTTCCTGATTTCTGAATTTCAGTTTTCTGATTTCTGAATCTGATTCCTATGAATATCATAATCTGTTCTTCATTTCTAATCTGGTTAATTGAGTCATTGGAATGTTATTATTGTCCCTATCTTGTTCAGGAATGAATCAAGATTGTTTGGACAATCATTTGACTCAAACCAGAATTTTCCACTGATTTCTGAATAGAAATCAGAATTCTGATTTTTTCTGATTCCTCATTGGAATATGTTTTTATCAATTGAGTCCCCTGAATTATTCCATTCACTGATAAGTGAACTTTAGGGATGTCTTATAGTCCAGAGATGGGTGAAGAATCAATTGGTAAGTCAGATTTCCATTGGTTTAAAATTCTGATTTCTAAATTACTGATTTCATGTTTTTTTTGGTTTCCTGAATTCCAAAATCTGATTTCCTGGGCTTTGGATCTGATTGTCATCAAGGATTGGATTAATTGAATAGTTGAGAGGCTAATATATGCCCTGATCTTATTCAGAAATGAATCAAGATCTTTGACAATTCAGGATTCAAATCTGATTTTTCCAAAATCTGATTTCTTAGTTTGATTCTAAATTCTATTTTCTGATTGTTTGGAATCTGATTTGCCAATTGTTAATCCCTATTTTATTCAAATCACTGAGAGGTGTACTCTAGGAATCCTTTGCAGTCCAGAGATGGGTCAAGGGGCATTTGGCAAACTTGAATTCCATCAATCTACATTGCTGATTTCCTGAAATGCTGATTTTTGTTTTCTTATTTTAATTAAATTCTGATTTCCATTGTCAACCCTCATTTTAATCCACTACTGAGAGGTAGTCTTAAGGGCTTCCTTGAGATCCAAAGATGGGCCAAGGAGCAATGGAAATTGTGAACTCATGTGGCCATATGTTTTGCATTTCCAATTGAGTGTGTTTGTGTGGATTTCAATTTACTTGCAACCGAGAGGTTGATTTTAAATCCTCCTGGAATTCAGAGATGAATCAAGGATCACAAGCACCATTATTGAGTAGATTTCATCCTGGTTTAATTGATTAGAGTGATTCCATCTTTTTATGATTGCAATTGCAAGTTATCATTCCAAACTTCCTTGAATTGCAAAAATCAGCATTGAACTTTCTTTTGAGCCCAATGATAACTTGATTTTCAGTGAGGACCCTCTTTTGATTCAACCTAGCTAACAACTATATAATCTTATATTGTTTAGTTAGAGCCCAATTGAGCTGTGGAAACAGCCATTTTCAAGTTGAATCAAAAGTTGGACATTTAGTGATAACTTGTTCCATTCCATCCTTAATTAATTTAAATGAACCCCAAATCCTAGAAGAACCTTCCTCATAGATAGTTAAACCTTTTTAGACTTCAATTTAGCATTTATAATTCTGTTTTGCAAGAATTTCCAAAACCCAAAAACCAGTTATCATTTCACTTTCCATTAAAAATCTGTTTTCACTATTCATTAAAAATCTGTTTTTAGCCATTAAAGTAGAACTAATTTAGATTGTTTTAGGGTGCCTTAGACTTCAAATTCTTGTGGATACGACAACCTGAGTCTACTACAACTTACCTGTGCACTTGCAGCTAGTGAGTTGGGAGACCAAAAAAAAAAGAAAAAATGACTTTTTCTTTAATTTCAGCAAGTTATCACTACTCAATCCCAAATATCACTATCAATAATCCACAATTTATGGCCTCAAATAGACACTACAAGAAAATAAGACTTCTGTGATGGAAAATATCGTCACAAAAAATCTAATTTTCATCACTGATAGTTTTTTGTGATAGTATGGTGATGAACCATTTTCCGTCATTGAATTTTGACCCACAGATAGTCTTGTGACAAAATGTCTTCCGTCACAACATTATTTGTGATGGATCATTCCATCACAATATTAAAAAGACACCATCACAAAATTGTATATAAATAAAATTAAAAAAATAATCCATCACAAGCGTGACAATGTTGTGATGGACTTTTGATGACTTACTTGTGATGGATATTTATTGTGATAAATATATGACGAATTTATCATAATAATTTGTGATAATATTGTGACAGTCTTTTGATGATTTTTTTGAAATTTGTGATGAAATTATGACAAATATTTATAGCAATTCAATGTATATTCTGTGATGATATTGTGATAAATTTGTAATGGAAAAAGTAATAAACTTGTGACAATATTGTGAAGAAATATAATTTATTTGTGAGTAATTCAATTTTGAAAACTTGTATCAATTTTGTAATAATTATTTTGATTAATCAATATAAATAATAAATCATGCATATAAAACATTTTCACATATTGTCCTAGGACAATTTTTTAAAAACATATATACTAATGATCATTTTGCTCAAATAAATATAGTTTAGAACATTAATTATACTTCAAAAGATGCAAAAAGATAGATTCACTACAAAGTTTTTGCTATTAAAAAATAACATGAAACTTGCTCTCTAGATAATGTGAAACATGTTCTGCATCTTACAACATGATCTTATCATTCAAATAGTTTGCTCATGCAAAATGTTAAATCTAAACAATAAGAAAACTTCATTGCTTGATCATCGTCATGACTTCTCCATGCAAAATGGATCAAACTTAAATTAAATATATGTTAAAAAAGGTCAGATATGAATATTTCAATTTGGAAAAAAACTATAAGACATTATAAATGAATTTATAAATACATCGCATTAATAAAGTAAAACTTATAACCTCAAGAAGATGATTAACTATTTCCTTGTTGAGTCATTTGTAATACAATCGCACGGACACGTTCTTCCATTTCAGAATTTGCTTTTTGAAGACGTTCATCTAACTCTTGTTGCAATTCTTGCCGCACTTCCTCACGCACTTCTTCTTGTATTCGTTGCAAATCATTGTCACTTGTCACGTTTGATGAAAGCTTACCAACACACTCTGATGTAACAGAACCAAAGTTGTTCAACAATGATTGAGCATATTGTCCTGTGCCAAATCCATATACACGTCCTTTCATTGAAGGTCCTACTGCATCCATCCATAGAAATGGATCAAACTCTTGGTTGAGATTCCACATCTGAGCCATACTTGTTACTTAAGGATGCATAATAATCCTCCTGAATTGAGAAAATAGATTCATCATATGAACATGATTTTTTATGAATTGAATACATAAATTCATAATATATATGCATACATATAAGATATGAAACATTTAAAGAATTACAAGCATGCATTGTAAGAATTTTTAAAAACTTACACAAACTCTTTTTGACTTTCCATCAACATATTCACCAGTTTTTTCCCTACCACAATGCTTATGACAATGCTCAAATACAATCTGCCTAACTTTTGTGCCTACAAAAAAAATTATGAAAAAATGTTAGTTAAAAAAACACGACCAATTAAACAAAAATGAATATTAAAGAAGTATTTTAATGTACAAGTCTTATGCAATGTTTTGCCATTGATATGGAACCAATAGTATGCTTCGTGATTCCATCCTCCTTTTCAGTAAGACGATTTTGTTTTGCGGCTTTAGATTTATGTTGCCACTCATCTGCTATCCATAAATCAACCATCTCCTCGTAGCCATGAAGGTCTAAAACCCTTAGTCTCACTTATATGCGACTTGTTATGTTGCTTCATCACTTGACACGGTGTATGATACAATGTGGGAGAATAAAGGTTGCCACATTTTCTAAAAAACACTTCCTTAATTAGATTGTTTGATTGTTTTTAGACATATGTTGCCTAAAAATATTTAGAGTAAGAAAGATAAAAAATAACTTCAACAAATTTTTTTTAGCAAAATTAATGAAACTTTGCACACCATCTTTGAATTGTTCACTTATAAATCCAAATTTGTCTAAGCGATTATGCATCCAACTATGATCACTTGACATGATTTCTGTATATATAAAAAGAATAAAATTCACATATGGACACCAATAATGTTGGAGAAATTTAAATTATAAGAAAAAATATAAAACACATAACATCATTACCAATTGAAAATGATGAGAAATAGAAATATGGTGACATTCTTTGAGATAAATATTATAACGTTCAAATTCAATACTTGACTTATCAAATAAATGTATATTTATGTGTCAAGCAAATCATCCATGTTGGAAGCAACAATTATGAATTTCATAAGGAAAAATAGGAGAACCATATATCAAATAAAGTAAGAAACAATTACAATTTAACGAGAAACATATAGTAATAAAATTTTAATAAAATTAATACAAATTCAATAAGAAATAATTAAAATGCTAATATATGATGAAAAAACACTCACCGAACAGAGGAGTGTGCGCCCTGTAGGTATGAAGTTGCAAACTACTCCAAGTCCTATAATTTTATTATGACATTAATTAGTTATTTCTAACAAAAGTAATTAAAATTCTAATATAATAAAAATATAACAGAAGAAGTCGCGTGGCTCACAGGGTTCGGCTCAGGGGAATGACCCATGCTGTTGGTTGCAGGTTACTCACTCAAAGGCCTTTGCGTGCAAGGAGCCGACGTGCGGGGCGGCTGCCAGCGACAGCAGGGGTTGCCGGCGACGCCCTACTCGTCGCAGGGGCGAGCCAGTGACCCTTGTCGTCGCTGACAGCACCCTGCTCGTGTTCCAGTGACCTCTGCCGTCACTGGCAGGATCGATCTAGGCCCCTATACGTGTAGGGCGTCGGCGGGTGCCCTGCCGTGCGCAGGGGCCTTAGACGACCCCTGCCACGGAGGGCGCCCTGCTCGTGCGCAGGGCCTGGCTGGAAGGGATCGGTCTAGGCCCCTGCGCATGCGTCGTGTGCAGGGAGCAGGCCTGCGCACAGGGGGCCGCCAGCGACCACAGGGGTCACCAGCGGCACCCTGCTCGTGCGCAGGGGCAAGCCAGCGAGGTTGCTGGCGGCGCCTGCGCACGCCGGCGACCTGCGCGCGCAGGGTCCTGGACCGATCCCTTCCGGCGACGACAGGGGTCGCTGGAAGGGATCGGTCCACCCCTGGGCGCACAGGTCGCTGGTGGCGCCCTGCTCGTGCGCAGGGGCGAGTCTGCGAGGTCGCTGGCGGCGCCTGCCGGAGACCTGAGCGCGAGGGGGGATCCAGCGAGCCTGGACCGATCCCTTCCAGCGACGGCAGGGATCGCTGGAAGGGATCAGTCCAGCCCCAGCACGCACAGGTCGCCGGCGCGCGCCGGCATTGCTAGAGGCCTCAGGGGTCGCCGGCATGCGCAGGCACCACCAGCGACCTCGCTGGCTCGCCCCTACAGACGCCGGCAACCTGCGCGCAGGGGTGAGCCAACGTGCATGGATCGATCCCTTCCAGCGACAATAGGGATCGTTGGAAGGGATCGGTCCAACCCCTGTGCATGCAGGTCGCCGGCGCGCGGAGGCATCGCCAGCGACCTCAGGGGTTGCCGACGTGCACAGGCGTCGCCAGCTACCTCGCTGGCAGCACCTACGCATGCCGACGACCTGCGCGCGCAAGTCTGGATCAATGGCTTCCAGCGACCCTGCCATCGCTGGAAGAGATTGGTCCAGCTTGCTGGCTCACCCCTGTGCGCGCAGGTCGCTGGCGTGCGCAGGGGCGAGCCAGCGAGCCGCCAGCGCACGCCACGACCCCTGAGGTCGCTGGCGACGCTTGTGCACGCCGGCGACATGCGCGCACAGGTGCCGCTAGCGACCAGCCGGTAGAAGCAACTGTGCAACATGTCGAAGAAACAAAGACGCTCAAAGACGATAGAAAAATAGGGAGAATCAAAGAAAAAAATAGACGAGGAAATCAATACCTTAGTAGAAGTTTGAGTACTCTCGAACCCTAAGCAAATTCTGCAATAAAAAGAATTAATTTTTTAATTATTTTGAATGTATATGGGAGATGAAGAAGAGATAAAAAAGCTGTTTATCTAAATCTCTTTTGTTTCAAATAGAAAATTTAGGACTTTTTTTGTTTTGGCGCCACAATTTTTATTAGATGGAGGGAAAATAATATCGTGAGACAGAGGGAAAATAATATTGTGACAATATTTGTGATGATTGAGTAAAAATTAATTATTTGTGATAAAAATGTGACAAAATTAATTGTGATAATTTATATTCTGTCACTTTTATATCACTAATCATGTTAATTAAATAAACCACCACACATTCATCACAAACTTATGACGGACTTGTGATGAATAATATTGTGACGATTCATTTTGTCATAAGTCGGTCATTAAAGTATTAAATAATTTGATTTCACAAATCATTCATAAAATGGTCACATGTTGTGATAGAATTTTATCGTCACAAATAAATTGTCACAGAAACCAAGTTTTCTTGTAGTGAGATAATCGAAAAATTGACCTCGGAATAGCCGAACTCGGTCCAAGTTCAGGATAACTCGGCCCGGGTTGGGTCTGGGAAATCTACACACTGAGAACTCGGCTCCGGTCACAGGACACGACCCGAGTTGCGTAGGTACCTAACCCGGGTTGATCAAGCATGGCTTGGGCTTAATATAAACAGAATATGGCGATATTCAAAACGATTATCATGCACAAAATTTACACGCAATTATTGCAAAACAAGTAATAATAAAAATGTAAATCTATCTAGCATTGATAAAAGCATTAAGAAAAGGCTAAACTTAATTCACATAAGTCTAAATTCTAGAATAATTCAAGAGCAAAACCAGGGTTCAACTTCAATCTTCCCCTAACGATAAAACTATCGTTTTGACATCAACATGAGAAAGATAAGCATGAAAGTTGTGCTAAAAGTTATAGAGGAGACTCCCAGGAGTTGATTGATTCTTCTCGTCCGCTCCGCGGTCTAGTGGACATCATAGAAGATCGCTGGAAAGTATAAAGAAAATCTCTGGAACGCGTAGCAATAGCAATAGTGAATAATCCTCTTCTCAGAGGCTAGAGCACAAAAATACACGAGCATGGGATGCTGCCAAAATCTCCAAACAACAATATTTATAGGAGAGAATGTTCCCCTAGGTTTACACACCATTTTAGGATGTTAATTTCGTGTTAAATAAGGTAAAAGTTTGAGCCATCTGATAAAACATCAATAAGCAAACCCGGCCCGGGTTCAGGTGTCTTGCACAACCCATGTCGGGTTCATGTACAGAATAGTGTAACATGGTGTTTATGCTCCGATTTTTGTGTTCTTTCGGTCCAATCGCTCCGCACCTCCTAATTGATAATTCTGAGACCACAATAATCCAAACGTGGGTAGCTTTTGACTCTAACAAATTTTAGAAAATTAAATAAGAAAAGAGATGCATGCCATGATAAAATTATGAAAAGTAACCTAAATTATGCATGGAAAATATGTATAAAATTGCATGCATCAAAATTCCTCCAAGCTTCAAGGTTAAACTCAAGAATCATAAATGAACTATCATAGTCTCCACCCGACTAATACTTTTCTACTACCATCATTTTACAAGTCCATTGCCAAAGTTTCTATTCACAATCCATAACCCAACCTCATAGAATTTATAGATCTTAAATAGTTTAAACTTATTCTACTTCAGCTCCGTGCAAGAAAATATACAGCCTATCAAATAATAGCATTAATGTTGAAAGCAAAAGTAAAGAGTGAGCTTAAATTTTATGTTATTCACCTTATTAATTTTATATAGAATTGAGTACTCATATTCTTCTCCATTTTGTTCAAGGCAGTCCATCTAACAAGCTTTCAACCAACGAATCTCAAATCAGTTGGCCTTAGGTCACCAGACAAGAATCTCCTATGGGTCTAATTGCCCGAACATACCAAGGTTCCGAATAGCACATTTATACATCATTTAATATTGTCTCTTTTCACTGATTTGGTACTCTTGTGCTTCTTCATATTGCACAAGGTGGTCCATGTAGTAGGCTTTCGACTGACGGATCCCAAAGCAATTGCCCTTATGTCTTCAGACAAAAATCCCCGATGGCTGTGTTTGGATAGATGAACAAAAGTTATACTTGGTCCTTGGAACTTATAGAAATGACGATTTTGTTCAGGCCGAGCATTTGGAAAAGTTTGACATGTATCAGAACTCTTTTTCTTGATTTGATGTTTCGAGGTTGGAAAATGAGTGAATGTCGGCGTGGGATACGAAGCTGGTTCGGGGCGCGCGCGTGAAGTTGGAAAATTCTACCACTTCGCGCGAACTTTTCCAACAGAACATTATGCGTTGAACGGGATTACAATTCTCATGGGCCCCACCAATGTTCTACCACCTGTTTGGTTGAACTTTGCTTGGTTCTAGTCGATGTTCATCAACCAAACACAACATATGGTTCTAATAACCCCAACAAACCCAGGTTTCGGATAACACATGTATTCCTTATTATAACTTTTGGGGTTCAACTAATCCTCTTTCATGTTTGATTATTTATTTTAAGCTCATAAAATATTTTATGCGTTCAATAAAAGGTCTACTACCATCAAGACATAAAATAAAAATAAGAAATAAAATGCGAGTGTGAACAAGAATCAATGGTCTAAGTATCCATAATTTTACTTGGCAGCATATACTTTCCAATTTACCCAATACTAAGGCGATGGAACATGTAAAATTATGGCAATAAAATTTCATAAGTGCACAGGGTGTCCTTGAATTTCACTTAAGTGCAATTAAGAAGAATAAACAATAAGGGAAAATGATGGTGAATGGTATTTTTGTGATTTTTGAAATTTTTGTTTTTTTTAAGATGCAACGATAAAACAAACATGCAATACTCAAAATAAACTAAGAAAAAGCAAATGTGCTGATGTAGTACAATAAGCATATATGATGCATGAAATGCAATCTCCCCCAAGCATGAACTAAACATTGTCCTCAGTGTTAGCTAGACAAAGTAAGGAGTACAAGATGCAAGACTCAAACAAAAATAGAAAAGAATAAAGGAAAAGACACGACCAGCTAGCCCATCTCTGGAGGTGGTGGAGGTGGTGGAGACTTCCCAAAGAAATCTTGAACCAGCTGGTTAAGGTGATCGTGGCAGTCGCTAAGCCTCTAAAACTGAGTCTGAGACTCCCGATGGTGCTGCTGCACTCCTGGCCCGCAAGAAGTGCGACTAATGTATCTTGCATAGTAGAGTCATCAAAATTGGTAGAGGTAGAAGAATAAGTCGACTAAAATGGAGACCTAGGATGATGTGGTGGACTTGGAGGCATAAAGGATGGCTGCTTGTAGCAGGAAGGCCCCTCATCCTGTTTAGGTGCTGGATCCTCGTCAGAAGCTGGGTGCTCATGAGGATATGCTAGGTGGCGACGCTAAAAAGGTCTTAGGGAAGGAAAGTATGTCCAGTTCGCGTGATCAAAGATAGTGAAACGATCAGCAGGCAAGAAAGTGTTTCGACCCTGCTCCGAAATTTGAAAGCAAGACCACCTGATGTTCGTTCGACCAGATTCATATGAAGGATCGTGGTCATTTCAATCAGTGTGGGCGCGATGGGATTAGGGAAAACAGGTCAAGCCCTAGATAGATGGCTATAGGAGTTATCAAGCCGTCATTTATAACTTTGATTCCAGTCTTGTTAGTCTATCTCTGAAAATTCTCGGCCAAGATGGCGCTGAGGTTGATATGTCTTCCTTCCACCATGGCCCATAATATTTCCAGGTCCGTAGTGTTAATGGCACCTTCGCTTTATCCTCTACCGCGGATGGTATAGGAGATGACCTTGTGAGCATAGCGAAACACCGGATTCTCAATAAGGCTTGCCTTGACCCGGGATGGGAAGAAGGGCTCATCATTTGTTACAGCCTTCAAGAAAATAGCTGCCTAAAACTCAGGAGAAGTATCAGAAGACTCCAACAGGGGAAATCATAAATAGAATTGAACTCCGGCATAGAAACATTGTACTCATTATTATAGAGCCGAAAGTTGACCCGATGGCATTTGGCAGAGCACTCATAAGTGTAGGATCTGAAGAACTCATGGCACAATTTCTCGTATGTGGGCCACTATTTCTCTAGAAAGGTCCGCATCCCGATCCTCTCAAAGAGTAGCATAATATCAGACTCAATATTCAACTTCTCCATCATTTTGAAACATGCATATCGGGTGGGGGTAATTGTGAAGAAGAATGCCTGCCGGCAGCGTTTGCGTTAGGTAGAGTCTCAAAACTCGAGACTAGTAGGTTGTGGCGGTCGTTCATCCGGCCAGAGAACTTCATTGTCATATGTGGAGGAATCATTGGAGCGATGAACTAGAAACTTCTAGTGATGTGGCATCGTGAAAAATGGCTTCTGAAGCAGTCTGTGCAAGAATCCTGACCCGGGTTTATTGGAAATCCAGCCCGAGTTGGCAATGACATAGCAGAGACTAATGATCGATGAACCCGGCCCAGGTAAGTAGTTGGCGCAGCCCGGGTGCTGGCGGTGGTGTGAGATGGACACGATGCGAGATGATCTTGGGGCTGCGTGCAGAAGATCATCATCCAGGGTTTAGACATGGATTGCCTGTTGGATCTAAGTTTTAATGACATATAAAATTATATTTTGATGATACAAACCTTGAAAGATTAAAGTTAAAATGTTCAAAAGTTTAAGGAAAAAGGGATAACTTTATGCACTACACTTTAATTAAATAATTAACTATGATCCTATTAGATTTTGGATTAATCATACATATCAAAGTTGTAGAGAATTCTGTTAACTTTCCATAGAATCAAAATCATCTCATTTGGATAACTGTGCAAAAAGTTATGCTTAAAATAGTGCAGGGCGATCGACCTACAGGCTAGGAGACCGGTCGACCGGTCCTGAACACAGGTCGATCGGTCAGTGCAAAAAATGCCCAATTTCAAGAAGCAGAATATCGAGACTGTACCGGTCGAGGTACCGGTCGACCGGTCCAAAATACAGATTGACCAGACAGTGTAGAATTCGCCAACGTTCATATTTTTCATAACAGAAAGTGTACCGGTCGATCGGTCCATATGTGCGGTCGACTGACCTCCGAGTCAAATGAATAGTAACTATCAAATTTGAAGGAGAAAATTGTGGAATGATTTTTGGACGACTTTGTCACTTGCTGAAGCCTATAAAAGGAGTGTCAAAGCCAGAAGGAAAAGCATCCATCCAAGCCTTGAAAAAAACTTCAAGTTATCAAAAGGAAATCATTCCTTGAAGTTTTCATTTTAAGTTTTCTCTTATTTCTCTTGTGAGAGCTTAGCATTGTAAAAGAGAGAAACATTTTTAGAAAAATACTGAGAGAGTTCATGTGTAAAAGAGGTTCAAAATCTTACCTCTTGAGCGAGAGAAAAGATTAGTTTGATTAGAGGAGAGGTGTGCCTTACCTCTGGAAGCTGAGAAAAGGCGGTGATGTAAAGGGCTTTTTGTTCCTTGCCCCATTTGGAACAAAGAAAGAGTTCTAGTGGAATCTCTGGTGGTCTCAAGGTCATGAAGTCGGAGCAGGGACATAGGACAAAGTGTGGCCGAACCTCGTCAACAACCACTGCGTACTTTGTGATTGAATTCTCTCTCTCTCTCTCTCCCTCTCTCCCTCTCATATTATGCTTATGATCTGATTTGATTTGTTTTGTGTTAAAGATTTGTGAATTGATTTTAAGCCTTCTGCGATGATTTTCGTAAAATCTATACTTTTGTTTTTAACACCAATTCACCCCCTCTTGGTGCCCTTTGGGATTCTACAATTGGTATAAGAGCGGATTGTTCTTGTTTTAAGATCAAATCATTTTAAGTTTTAATCATTTCAAGATTTGATCATCTTGTTTTAATATTTAACAATCTTTAGAGCTATGACATCATGTGGTTTTAATTTTGCCGAAGGACAATCAGTTAGTCGTCCTCCCATTTTAAATACATCAAATTTTGCATATTGAAAAATTAGAATTCAAACATATATTTGTTCTTTTGAAATCGACATGTGGGACATAGTTGAAAAAGATTATTATATTCATAAAAAGTTATCTACTGATTCTAAAGAAAAAGAAAAGATTTTTTAAAAACTTGATTGGAAAGCCAAAAATATTTTTTTATTGTGCTTTGGATTCAACGAAGTTTAATCGGATTTCAAGTTGTGAAACTACAACTGAGATTTGGGAAAAACTCATCACTACTTATGAAGGAGCTGACAAAGTTAAAGAATCTATATTGAATATTTTAAACATCAATATGATTCTTTCAAAATGCATGATAATGAATCCATAAATAATATGGCAGCTCAGTTTAATGATATTTTGAATAGCTTAGCCTCCTTGGGCGAGCCTAGAACTAACCCCCAAAAAATGAAAAAGATTCTCAGGTATCTCTCCTCTAAATGGCATACGAAAAGGACCATGATCAAAGAAAAAGATCTGAACAAATTGAATTTTGATGATCTTATTGGTTCACTTCTAACCTATGAGATCTCAATCCAAGAAGATCAAGAAGAAAAAGCCCCCAAGAAGAAAATATTGGCATTAAAGGCAAATGCAAATGAAGAAGACTCAAGTGAAGAAAAAGTGGACGAAAAGAGACTCGTCCGCTACACAAGAAAACTAGATAAGTATCTCAAGTTGGTAAAGAAAAAAGAAAATAATGAGAAGCCTACCCGAAAATCATACAAAAATCACAAAGAAGAGACATCTCGAAAAGGTAAAAAGAAAAAAGTATGAAGAGTCAAGTGAAACAAGTGACTCGTCAAGCTCTTCCAGTGATGAAGCATACTTATGCTTAATGACATACGATGATGAGGTAACCTTTAATCCTTCAAATAATGGCTCATCGAGTTCTTCCGAAGAAAATATTTCTTTAGATGTAAATAAAGAACTTTCCTCTCTTATAAAAAGATATTACTCACTTAAAGAGAAAAATGAGAAATTACGACATGAGATTGAAAATTTAAAAGAAGAAAAGAATACATGTTTTATGGAGAATGAAACCTTAAAATATGAAATTGAAACTATGAAAATTACACATGCATGCGAAATTGTAAAACTAGCATATTCTTTAGAAAAAGCAAAGAAGGAAAATGATCTTTTGAAAAATTCACAAAATAATGATAAATCTAGTTCTTATGTAAAGAAAGATAATTCTAGGAAATACTTTGGATATGAAAACTCTTATTGGGAGTCCAATCATTCCTATGATAGAAAATCACATATTACATGTTTTGCATGCGGATTTTATGGATATTATGTTTATCAATGAAAAGTATAAAAATCTTCAAAACATGGGATGATATGGGTTCCAAAAGGAACTTTGACTAACAAAATTGGACCCAAAGAAATTTGAGTACCAAAGTTTAAATGATTGTTTTTCAGGTGTGCCTCATATGTAAAGCAAAGGAGGAATTTGAAATGTGAAGGCACAAAGATTATGGTAAAAGTATCATCTATCTTTCATTTTACTCAAAAATTCAAAATTACTATTTCTTTGAAAAGACAGAATATCTAAAATTGGTAATAGTGATAGTGAGAGCATACTAAACTTTATATCATTGTTGTATCAAAATTTTATGCCATATTTTGATTATTAATATATTTTTTTTGACATTCATCAAATTGTTTCCATTTTGCCATTATAAAATAGTCCTAAATTTAGGAGGAGTTATTTCTTCCATACTAACTCTTTATGATGCAATATTTTACATGTTTCTAATATGACAGAAGGGGAAATAATATTTTTTTTCAAAGATGGCATGATTAAGGGGGAGTTACGTATGATTTCCTATATCCTTCATACACAAATTATTCATTTTGATGAAACAAAAGGGGGAGAAATATAGGGAAATATGATCTGGATATCACTTTATATGAAGAGTTCCTTACGATTTATATATGTGAATATCTATCATTGTAAGGAAAGTTAAGTGTTAAGGGGAGTAAAATAGAATTTACAACTTATTTTATAACTTTTTCGCAACTTATACATTTTTCATATTTCTCGGTTTGTCTTCATTAAAAAGGGGGAGATTGTTGGATCTAAATTTTAATGATATATAAAATTATATTTTGATGATACAAACCTCACAAGATTAAAGTTAAAATGCCGAAAAAGTTTAAAGATTAAAGGGATAACTTTATGCACTACACTTTGATTAAATAATTAACTATGATCCTATTAGATTTTCAATTAATCATAAATATAAAAGTTGTAGAGAATTCTGTTAACTTTTCATAGAATAAAACATCATTTTATTTGGATAACTATGTAAAACGTTATGCTTAAAATAGTGTAGGACGGTCGACCTGCCGGCTGGAAGACCAGTCGACCAGTCCAGAACATAGGTCGACCGGCCAGTGCAAAAAATGCCCAATTTCAACAAGCAGAATGTCGAGACTATACCGATCGAGTTACCGGTCGATTGGTCCAGAAAACAGGTCGATCGGATAGTGCAGAATTCGTTAGTGGTCATATTTTTCATAAAAGAAAGTGTACTGGTCGACCGGTCCATATGTGCGGTCGACTGACCTCCAAGTCAAATGAACAGTAACGGTCAAATTTGAAGGAGAAAATTGTGGAATGATTTTTGGATGACTTCCTCACTTGCTGAAGCCTATAAAATGAGTGTCAAATCCAGAAGAAAAAGCATCCATCCAAGCCTTGAAGAAAAACTTCAACTTATTTTTCTCTTCTTCTCTTGTGAGAGCTTAGCATTGTAAAAGAGAGAAACATTTTTAGAAAAATATTGAGAGAGCTCCTGTGTAAAAGAGGTTCAAAATCTTACTTCTTGAGCGAGAGAAAAGATTAGTTTAATTGGAGGAGAGGTATGCCTTACCTTTCGAAGCGGAGAAAAGGCAGTGGTGTAAAGGGCATTTTCTTCCTTGCCCCATTTGGAACAAAGGAAGAGTTCTAGTGGAATATCTGACGGTCTCGAGGTCAAGAAGTCGGAGTGGGGACGTAGGTCAAAGTGTGGCCGAATCTCATCAACAACCATCGCATGCTTTGTGATTGAATTCTCTCTCTCCCCCTCCCATATTATGCTTATGATATGCTTTGATTTGTTTTGAGTTAAAGATTTATGAATCGATTTTAAGACTTCCGCGATGATTTTTGTAAAATCGATACTTTTATTTTTAACACAATTCACCCCCTTTTGGTGCCCTTTGGGATTCTACAGTGCCTGGCCTACGAATGATCGATTGGGGGGGGGGGGGGTGCGGTGTCATGACAAAGGCGAAGCGGTCAGATCTGTGGCTGCACGACTAGGATGAAATCGCGACGGCGGGTCATGGCTGGGCGATAGGAAGAAGCAGCAGCATAGAAGGATGCTGAAAGTCGTCGGTGTTGTGCTTGTCGTCAGAGAAGAATACGAAGATCCGACGATGTGGACCTGCAGTGCCCCGCTGCCCGAGTTTTGTAGACGAATCCGACCCAAGGATAAGGATTTAGGCAGAAAAGTTCTAAGTTATAGTTGTTAGCTTGACTTTTCCCTATGTGAACTAGGGCTCAAATAAAATAATGGATTGCAACTCTTCAGGATGGGTGCCCCCTAAATAGTGCTTCAAGTGGTGCCCATTAACTTTAAGCCTTTGACTATCTAATATGGTTCGTAATTCAACTACCCCATGAGGTGAGGAACTGACCACTATAACTGGTCCTGTCCATTTTGATTTGAGTTTACCGAGGAACACTTGGAGCCTACTATTATATAGGAGAATCTTCTAACCAGGCTGAAAGTAAGGTCGAATGCACCGATCATGCTAGTTTTTAGTACACTCCTTGTATATTTTACTATTTTCGTATGCGTTGTTCCGAAACTCTTCGAGCTCGTTAATTTTAAGCAGTCTCTACCTACCTGATTCGGCGGAGTCAAGGTTTAAAAATCTAGTGGCCCAAAACGCTTTGTGTTCTAACTCAACAGGTAAATGATAAACCTTACTGAAAACTAGCCTATAAGGTGATGTACTTATTAGTGTTTTAAAGGCTGTTAGGTAGGCCCATAATGCATCATCTGATTTCATGGACCAACCTTTCCTAGAGGAATTGATAGTTTTCTCTAAAATTTGTTTTATCTCCCTATTAGAAACCTCTACTTGACCATATGACTGAGCATGATAATGTGTGCTTAACTTGTGAGTGACCCCAAATTTGGATAAGAGGGCTGAAAATATACGATTACAGAAATGTGTATCATTATCACTGATGATTGCTCTTGGTGCACCAAACCGAGTGAAGATGTTTTTCCTTAAGAAATTGACAACAACCTTTGCATCTTTTGTGGGTGTGGCAATGGCCTCAACCCACTTTGACACATAATCGACTGCCACTAAAATGTACTCATGATTATCAGACTTAGGGAAAGGACCCATAAAATCTATACCCCATACATAAAAAATATCACAGTAAAGCATATTTTGTAAAGGCATTTCATCACGTTTAGAAATGTTACCTGCTCGCCGACATTGATCACATTCCTTACAAAATACCTGAGCATCTTTGAAGAGGGTCGGCCAGTAGAATCCACTCTCCAATACCTTTGCGGCAGTTCAGTTCGGTCCATGGTGGCCACTAGCCTCCCGACTATGGCAGTGGGTGAGGATGCTCCGAAATTTTGATTGAGGCATGCAACGATGAATAATCTGCATACTTTGAACAGGTATGGGTCCTCCCAAATGTAGTGCTTCACGTCAGAGAAAAAAATTCTTCTTTTCTGGGATGTCCACCCTTTTGGGATCTACTGAATGGTAAGAAAATTGGCAAAGTCAGCAAACCATGGAGACTAATCAATAAGGCTTACCTCATGTATTTCTATCATAAATATTTTCTCATCAGGAAAGGCCTCCAAGATTGTTGTGTCTTCCACTTGAGCTAGAACCAATCGGGACAGGTGATCCGCAACTACATTCTCTGTGCCTTTCTTTTCCTTTACTTCAATGTCGAACTCCTGTAAGAGAAGGATCCACATTAAAATTCTCGGTTTCGCCTCTTTCTTAGTCATCAAGTGACGAATAGCTGCATGGTCAGTAAACACAGTCACTTTAGAACACACTAAATAAGAGCAAAATTTGTCAAAAGCATAAACAATGGCTAAAAATTCTTTTTTTAGTGGTGGCGTAGTTGATTTGTGTTGGTGTAAGAGTTCGGCCAACGTAATAAATGACTCTATAAATCTTGTCCCACCTTTGTCGTAGAATAGCCCTAATGGATATATCGCTTGCATCACACATCAGCTCGAAAGGCTGACTCTAGTCAAGCGCTACAACAGTAGGTGCCAAAAATTTTCTTTCAAAGAATTAAACACAATTAAACATTCAAAATCAAAGATAAATTTAGCATCCTTAGCTAGAAGAAGTCAAAGTTTTTGCAATTTTAGTTAAATTCTTAATAAATCGACGATAGAACCCTGCATGGCCTAGGAAGCTTCTGACTACTTTAACTGATGTTGGCGGAGGCAAATTAGCAATCACATCGATTTTTGCCTTGTCTACTTCAATCCCCTTCTAAGAAACCTTGTGACCTAAGACAATGCTCTCCTTCACAATGAAGTGGCATTTTTTTCCAATTAAGCACCAGATCTGTTTCCTTGCAATGCTGTAAAACACTAGCCAAGTTAGATAAGCAATTATCAAATGAACTGCCAAACAATGTGAAATCATCCATAAACATTTCTAGGATTTTCTCGTTTATATCGGCGAAGATGACCATCATGCATCTCTGAAAAGTAGTAGGAGCATTGCAAAGTCCGAATGGCATCCTCCTATATGCAAATGTTCCATAGGAACACGTAAAAGTCGTCTTCTCCCGATCCTCTGGTGCCACTACAATCTGGTTATAGCCGGAGTAGCCATATGAAAAGTAATAGAACTTATGTCCCGCAATAGGCTCAAGCATTTGGTCAATAAAGGGTAAAGGAAAATGATCTTTACGTATTGCCTCATTTAATTTTCTATAATTAATGCACACACGCCACCCTGTAACAATTTGAGTAGGCATGGATTCGTTATTTTTATTTGCAATCACAGTTGTGCCTCCTTTCTTCGGAACTACCTATACATGACTTATCCACGAGCTGTTAGAAATTGGATAAATTATACCTACATCCAAAAGTTTGATTACCTCTTTCTTTACCACCTCTTTCAATTGTGGGTTAAGGCGACGTTGACATTGAGCAACAAGCTTGTAGTTGTCTTCCATCAGAATCTTGTGCATACAAAGGGAAGGTGATATTCCCTTAATATCGACGATGGTCCAAGCTATAGCCTTTTGATGTTGATGCAAGACAGCTAGTAATTTTTCTTCCATTTCAGGAGTGAGATCTACAAAAATAATAACAGGATAAGTGTCATCTTTAAGATAAGCGTATTTCAAATGAGATGGCAAATCTTTAAGTTCTGGGCGAGGTGGTGGTTGCGCAGATTCATCAACTCTTGTTGCTTGTGGTGGAATGTTCTCTACTTCCTCAATGTCTCCTGCTTCCTCATTGTTGTCTAGAGATTCTGCATCAACTATATAAGGATCAATGATTACATTTGGAACAAAACTTCATCTAATTCATCCGACACATCATTAGTATAAGTGTCAACAGAGTAAACCGATGAGATATCAAAAGATTGTTGAAGAGAATCAGACATCTTAAAACTAATGTTTTCATTGTTAACCCTTAACGTAAGTTGTCCCAGCTGGACATCTATGATAGCATTTCCTGTTGCAAGAAAAGGACAACAAAAAATAATTGGAGCTTCTGGTTCAGAATCCATATCGAGGATGATACAATCTGCAGGAAAAACAAATTGATCAACTTTAACAAACACAACCTCTAATATGCCTCTAGGTCTTTTAACAAATTGATTCGCAAGTTGGAGCATGACTATGGTGTCTTTCAATTCTCCACAACTAAGCTTAAAAAAAATAGAGTAAGGCTTCAGGTTAATACTAGCACCAAGATCGCATAAAGCCTTAAAACAGTAAAAATTTCCTATAGTGCATGGTATTGTAAGAATCCCTGGGTCTTTCTCTTTTAGAGGCAGATCTTTATTGCTCACAGCACAACAATTGGATGATAGTTTGATTCCGCCAGTTTCCTTAATCTTCCTTTTCTTAGAAAGTATGTCCTTCACGAACTTCTTTCCTTGATGTTTTCTCGGGAACCTGTACTTCTTTCCCACTTCTTAGTGTGATGTCTTTAACTTCTTCTCTTGGGTTCTTTTCAGTGTTGCTAGGAAGTGTCCCTAGTTGTCTACCTATAACAATATTGGCTAACTGTCCGACCTGGTTTTCCAAATTTCTAATTGAAGCCTCCATGTTAGTAAATTTAGAATCAAAAGCAGAAATAAACTTAGCAAGGAGATCTTCCATATTAGATTTTAGTTCAACGAGAGGCTTGTCTTCATTACATGATGGGAAACTAGGTGGGGCCATCCCTATATTTTGCACCCAGGAGTAATTTGGTTGAACTTTCAAACCAAACTCATATTTAAAAGGATCCTAATTATTCCTGTAGGAATTGTTAGCAACATAATTTGCATTTTCAAACTAATTTGAAGAAGAATTACCGGTGGGGCATTCATGATTGGGATGCCCTTCACCACAAAAATCACATCGGATAGTATTATGGCCTGCTTTAAGTGAAGCTGGAATTTCAATTCTACTCACTAGGAGTTGTTCCATCTTCTTGTTGAGGGCTTCTACCTGTGCAGAAATGATGAACTATCTACCTGATTCATGCCAACTCATCGAGGTGCTTGATCTCTATCATTTTGTCAATTATTGAGAGCCAAATTTTTGATGATCGTGAAGATATCTTTAGGTGACTTGTTTGACATCGAACTACCTGCAGAAGTATCAATTTTATCTCTAACTTGTGGAGTAGCTCCATTACAAAATATTGAATTTGTTCATAAAGGAACATATGATTGTGTGGAATTTGGCTTATCAGCTCCTTGAAACTCTCCCAAGCTTCATACATCGTTCCTACATCTTGTTGATAAAAAGATTCTATGTTAGCAATAAGTCTGGCTACCTTTAGTGGAGGGCAGTATTTGTTTTAAAATTTCTATTTCATCTCATCTCAAGTGGTAACAGTTCCAGGAGGTAATGTAGTCAACCAAGTCGAAGCTCTACCCCTAAGAGAAAAGGGAATAGACGTAGCATTATCAGTAACATCATGGAACTTGAAAGTAGCACATAATTGTAAAAATTTTCTAACGTGACCAAAGGGGTCTTCATCTTTGTTACCACTGAATTGATCATTTTGTACCATTTGAAGGGTACCATGTTGGATCTGAAAATGGTTAGCAGCTACATCATGCAGAATAATGCTATTTGGGCATCATGAATTTCCCCAACATATAATCTCTCATTGTTCTGTATGGCGGCGGTTGATTCAGATTGAGGTTCGGATTCAGATTCACATTCAGCTCTTGATTTTGATGTTGATTTGCCACTTCTTCACTCTTTTGATTTTTCCTGGACCGCCGCAACAATCTTTCAATTTCTGGATCAAAAAGCAAAGGTCCCCTTTAGCTTCTCGTTTTATGTCATCTTCGTAAAGGAGGAAGCTCGTTTGAAGAGTCCAGGATGTGATATGTTCTGAATTTGCAAATCCTGCACAATCACATATAATTAATAAGATAGAAAAATAAAAATCAATTAGTCCTCGGCAACGACGCCAAAAACTTGATGCGAGGATTGCATGCGAAAAATACTAGCAACTATACTAGGTCAAATCAAGTAATTAAGAGTAAGTAAGAGTTGTCGATCCTACAAGGTCTCATTAACACGACGTAGATCAAATATATTCATGCAAAAATTTGGATATTCTCTTTTTATGAAACTAGTCTTTTGTGTGAAAGTGTAAAATTTTTTGATATTCATAATATTCTTTTTAGCATGTCCATATCTATAATCACAAGTCTGCATTATTATTTTGTAACGCTCCCAAAATGCACCATGTCACATGATAGAATATGCCTCGGAAGACGCTATGATCATACATACGTGAAAAAAAAGAAATTTTTTTCTTCGATTCAGAGACCTAATGCAAGGAAATTAAAGACTGAAAATAAAGGACTACACACGCCTCATTCGTGTGATTCAAACTCATGACCTCTTGATCTTCGAGTGATAGTGTGCGCCACTGCGCTACGCCCTTGTTACCAAAAAAACAAAAGAAACTAATCACAGTACACCCATGTGTTATAATTATATTTTGATGATACAAACCTCAAAAGATTAGAGTTATATTTAAAATGGCGAGAAAGTTTAAATAGAAATGAGTTGCTTCATGCATTAAACTTTATATTAATATTTGTTTATATTTCCACGAGATTTACATTAAGAGGTGAATATAAGATTTATAGATAAATCTCTTATCTTTGTAGAGAATTAAGAATCACCTCATTTGGACAACCACATAATAAGATATGTTTAAACAAGTGAAGCTCGAAAAGTTCATTTTGAAATTGATATTTTTATGTGCTAAACTTACACTTAATATTTGAGTATTCTATCATGAGATTTGGATCAAGAGATTAACCTAAAAGTTATAGATAATTTTGTTAGTTTTTCATAGAATCAAATATCATATCATTTGGATACTGGTATGAAAAGTTATATATAAAAGAGTAAAGTCTAAAATATCTTATTTAAAATGGACAACTTTTTGTATTTAACTTTGAATCAATATTTGACTATGATCTCATTAGATTTTGGATGAATGATGGATGGAGAATATTGTTAGCTTTCCATAGAATAAAAAACCATCTCATTTGGATAACTGTGTAAAAAATATGCTCAAAATAGTGTAGGGCGATCGAAGCACTGATCACACCGGTCAACCGGTTAGTGTAGAAATCACGCATTTTAACCAAATAGAATGTCAAGATGATACCGGTCGAGATATCGATCGATCGATCAGGCATACCGGTCGATTGATCAGCACAAAAAAATGCAAAAATTAGCTGAGTATAATGTCGAGACCATGATGGTCGAAGCACCGACCGGTCGGTTGATCAGTCAGTGCAGAATTCACCAACGATCATATTTTTCAATGGTTATATGTACGGTTGATCGGTGGGACAGAGCGGTCGACCAGACAGTGTGTAGAATGCACTATAACGATCATATTTTGGTCTCAAAATTAGAAAACAAGCCCTAATGGCTAAATGGAGTTAAGAAGGCTATAAAAGAGGAGCCGAAGGTATAGGAATGATAAAGACTTCTAAGAAAAAGTGGGAAGAACATTTGTGAAATCTATTTGAGCTCCAAGTTGTAAATCTTTCATTTTTTTCTCTCTTACTCTTGTGTGAGGTAACAAATTGTAAAAGAGAGATTGTTGAGTGTTCTTATTATATTGTAATAGTTGTTTAGCTCCTGAGTGAAAAGAGATTGTGTCTTACCTCTTGAGCGAAGAAAAGATGAGCGAAAGCCTATGAGTGAAAGATGTGTGTCTAACCTCTTGAAAAGGCAAGAGTTGTAAAGGGTTTCTTCCTTGCCCCATTTGGAACAAAGGAAGGGTGTTAGTGGAATCTCCGACAGTCTCGAGGTCAAGAAGTCAGAACAGGGACGTAGGCCAAGGTGTGGCCGAACTTCGTCAACAAACCACCATGCATCTTATGTTTATATTTTCTCTCCCTCTCCTTCCTACTTTATTATGCATGTGATATGATTGCTATTGTGTTGGTTTAAATATTAACAAATCGATTTTAAGCTTCCGCAATTCTTTTTGTGAAATCAGTATTTTCGATTTCAACACCAATTCACCCCCTCCTCTTGGTGCCTTATGATCCTACAATTAGTATTAGAGACAAGTTGCTCTTATTTTAAAAATTTAATCATCTTTTAGAGCATGGCACTATTTTCAGAAGAAGGCCATTCCATTTTAGACCCACCGAGTTTTAAAGACCATTCTTTTTCTTCATGGAAAATTAGAATGAAAGCTTAAATATGTTCTATTGATTTTGATATGTGGGAAGTTTTAGAAAATGGTTTTGAAAAGCCAAAGAAAATTATAAATAGTGTTTCTATTGATTTTTCATTTTTTAATATGACGATTTTCAAATGTTGATTGAAAAATTTGACTACAATGCTAAAATATCTTTTATTCCTCTTTAGATTCATATGGCATGAATCTTATTTATAAATGCTCCACTTCTCATGAGATTTGACAAGTTTTGAAAAGAAAAAGAGTGACTTTGATAATAAGGGCACACCAGACGTGGATAATGAAGAAAATGATAGTTCTACATCTACGACATCCAAGAATAAAGTTTTATGCTTAATGTCAAAAAGTGTGGATGATGAGGTAACCTCAACTCCATCTTATTCTTCTACTAGTGATAGTGATGATGATGTTGATATTGTTTTTTATGTTCATAAAGAATTTTCATCTCTTATTTAAAAGTATCTTTCTCATAAAAAGAAAAATGGATCATTAATGAATGAGTATATTGTCTTGAAAAATGAGTTTGAAATTTTGAAAAAAAGAAAGAGATGCTTGTCTAGTTCAAAATGAAACTTTGATGAATGATCTTCATATTATTAAAAATGATTTTGAAAATTAAAAGATGAAAAGAATGCATGTTTAGTTGAAAATGGAAATTTGATAAAGGAAATTGATTCACTCTCCTTGGCAATTAAAAATTATGAAATTTTGAATGAAGAGAACTCAAAGTTGATTATATTACAAAATGAGTCCAAAAGAAAATAACTTCTTTGCAAAATGCTTTACATGATAAAATTGATGTGCCTTTGAAACATTCTAGTAATCTTCAAAAGCCTATTAAAATGTTTGCAAAATCTAATTATTATAAAAAGAAAATGAACTTGAGGAAAAATGTCAAAAACACAAAAGGATATGCTTTGAAATATTCTTATTCCTCAAAATCAAAGCTTGCTAATGATCATTATTCGAAGAATAAATATTCTTATGATCACTCTTTTAATGTTAAACATTCTCATGCTTCTCATCATGATTATTCAAAGATGAAATATGATCATAATCATTTGGATAGATCCTCTATTAAATGTCATTATTGTAATACTCATGGGCATTATTCATTTGAATGCCAAATTAAAAAATATATTAATATGGTCATGAAATTTATATGAGTTCCTAAAGGAACTAAAATTAATCATGTTGAACCAAACAACTTTGGGTACCAAAATGCAAATTATTTTTTTTGTAAGTGTGCTTCATAAGGAATGAAAAAAATGATTTAAGTGAAGGCATACACTTTTTGGTAAAAGTATCATTGAAGCAAAAATTTTAATTTATTTTGTGCACATGTGATTTTAATTATGACATATCATATTTAAAATGTGCATTAAGTCTCAATTCTTGATCATGATTATTCGCAAGCTTAAATACATAAAAAGTCTTGAAATCTTCACTTTAACGAAAATGATGATACTTTCTATGATTAAGTATGCACGTGCATTTTTGATTTGATATATTAAACTTTTTATTACTTTTGTGACCTAAAGTAAATTTAATATATTAAATATCTTTCTCATGCAAGTTGCATTTTAATATCTATTTTGACGATAAGACTTGCATATGAAATTGGTGTTGGGAAAAAAGGCTGAACTGATAGTTGTGGAATTATCTTCTTTTTCCCTTTTTAATGCACACAATAATAATGGGATAATGACAATAATATAAAGGAATTAAATCAGACCACAAACGCAAAGGATTAACGTGGAAACTTCTCGACGTGAGAGGAAACACCACGGGAGCAAGGAGCAATTCTTCCACTATGAAATAATAGTAGGTTACAAAATATCTTCTCTGAACTACGCAAAGAAATACAATAATAATCTCAAGAATTAATCTTGGATGCCACAGAATAAAAGTCTCTTGGAACTGAGGATAGAAGTCAGAATGATCTCACCGGAATATGAGGAATAGATGAGAAGGCTGTTGAGAAGTAATGCTTGAAGTTTCATTGAGAACGGATAAAAACTCGTTCCCAAATCGAACCCGAAGTTCTCTTCTCTCTCTTCTCTTTTTCTCTCTCTCGGTGGCTGTTCATGCACGCATGACAACAACTTCTGGACGCACACCATAATCCTCATCTCACATCTCCTTTTATAGTGTGATGAGTCAAGTTTGTCTCCAAAACAATTTCTCCTTTGTCTCGGACTTGACCTCATCTTCGAGCTTCATTTTCTTCCCTTTTTTTTGTTTCCAAGTCAGACTCGCATAGACAAAAAATCCAACAAACTCCCCTTTTTGGTTTATGCGAAGGAATTCACCAAGCCTGCACGCTCCCTGCAGAACTCGATCTTCTCTTTTGGTAGAGGCTTCGTCATCATATCTGACGTATTCTTGTCAGTATGAATCTTTCGAAGAAGGAATTTCTTCTTCTTCGTTTCGTCGTGAATTCATTGACACCGGACATCAATGTGCTTGGACTTAGAGTGGAAACTAGAATGCTTACTCAGATGTATTGCACTCTGATTATCGCAGTGAATAATATACTTCTCCTAATCGACCTAAGTCTCTCAAAAATTGTCTCATCCATAGAATTTTCTTGCCTGCTTCAGTAGCTACAATATATTCTGCTTCAGTCATTGATAGTGCAACACACTTCTATAACTTGGATTGCCATGAGACTGCTGCTGCGAATGTCATCAAGTAACTAGAAGTTGACTTTCGACTATCAATGTCTCCTGCCATGTCAGAGTTTGTAAATCCTTCCAACACTGGTTCAGCATTTTCGAAACATAAACATATCTTAGACGTGTCTCGAAGGTATATGAGAATCCACTTGACTGCATCCCAATATGCTCTCTACCAAGATTTGATAAGAATCGGCTCACCACACCAACTGCATATGCTATGTTTGGCCTTGTGCAAACCATTGCATACATCATACTGCCAAATGCAGATGCGTATGGGACATTCTTCATCTTCTGCTTCTCAGTTTTGCCCCTCGGACACTATCTAAAACTAAACTTGAAGTGACTTGCAAGTGGCAATGTAATTGTCTTTGCATTCTTCATGTTAAACCTCTCCAATACTTTATCGATGTACATTTCTTGGGATAACCATAGCTTACGCTGCTCTCGATCACGGGTGATCCTCATACCAAGGATATTCTTTCCGGTGCCTAGGTCTTTCATGGAAAAACATTGACTCAGCTCCTGCTTTAATCTGTCAATTTTGCTTTTATCTTGACCTACAATGAGCATGTCATCAACATATAACAACAGGATAATAAAATCATCATGTGAAAAATATTTCACGAAGACACAATGATCTGATATGATCTTATTGTATCCTTGCTGCGTCATGAATGGCTCAAACTTCTTGTACCACTGACGAGATGCCTATTTGAGTCCATATAAGCTTTTCTGCAATTTACACACCATGTTTTCTTTTCCTTTCTCTCGAAAATCCTCTGGCTGTTCCATGTAAATCTCTTCTTCCAAGTCATCATGGAGAAAGGCTGTCTTGACGTCTAACTGTTGAACTTCTAGGTCCTTTGTAGCAGCTAATCCAAGAACTAGAATTGATGACATTTTGACTACTAGTGAGAATATCTCATCAAAGTCAATTCCTTTCTTCTGACTGAACCCCTTGACAACTAATCTTTTCTTGTATATGTAGCAATGAGCACCAAGAGGGGGGAGGGGGGTGAATTGGTGTATAAAAAATCTAACCGAAAAAGTCATAAAAGTCAATTTTTAGAAAATGCGATCACAAGCAAGTAAAAGACAAGTAAGAAGAGAATGAGAAGAGCAATAGAAAAGAAAGACGCAATATGTTGACGAGGTTTGGCCCAACTCCTTGGCCTACGTCCCCGCTCCGACTTTCCGACCTCGGGACCGTCAGAGATCCACTAGCCTTCTCTTTTCTTGTAGGGAGAGAATAACCCTTTCTACACCACAATGCCTTCTTCTTTACTCAAGAGGTAAGGCACACCTCTTCTTATAAGGAGCTCTCAAAACTATCTAAACAAGAACACAGGGATTCCCTCCAATTCTCTCTTCTTACAAAGAATGCTCTCACTAAGAAACTAGAAGAGGGAAGGGATGATTTGCAAACTTTAGCTCAAGAAAAATGCTTTGGGTTTGAAGGAAGCTCTAGAGTGTTTTGCCTTTCTCGGATAACCTCCCTTCAATCTTTTGAATCCCTTTTATAGGCTTCTCTAGAAAATATGGCCGTTGTAAATCAATTCAAAAAGTGGCGTTGTCAGCTCTAAAATGGTCGCCCATTTTAATATTGGTCATCCGTTTTGCACAGTAACTAGCCGTTATCCCTTTTGTCGCATATTCAACGGTCGCTCATTATAGTATAGGGCGTCCATTTAATAAAAAATTATATTCGTTGCTTTTGTCTTTTCTGCGCAGTTTTTCGTTGATCGTAGTCCGTAGAAGAATTATAGCCGTTTAATTAATTCTTGCTTCCATAACGGCCGCCCGAAAGAGAATCGATCGACCGATTTAGAAGTCCCGTGCTCTCTGTAATCTGTAGTCGTCTATGCACTGATTTCGGTCGTCTGATTTCATGTTCTTTTCTTCTTTGCTGCCCAGAACGGTCTACCGTTAATATTTCGGTCGTCCATTTTAGAAGTGTCTGCGCTCTCTGTAATCTTTGGTCGTTCATTCTCCAGTTTCGGTCGTCCGATTTATGCATTTTTTACCTTTACTTCCCAAAATGGTCGACCGTTAAGGTTTTGGTCGTCCATTTTAAAAATGTCTAAGCTCTTTGTAATCTGCGGTTCCATTCGCCACTTTGATCGTCCGTTATGTACTCTGATCTGTCATGTAATACATATAACGGTCGACCGAAAATAAAATGGTCGCCTGATTTTAGAATGTTACTTCTCTCTGGAATTAGCAATCATTCCAGTTTCTATTTGGTCGTCCATTATAAGTCAAATCGGTCACTCGTTTCTCTTACAGTCGATCGTTTGTACTGCTGAAAACATTTCGACTCTTTTTCTTCGTAAAAGAATTTAACCTATTCACACTAATACTTCAAGCACAATTACATCTTCCTTGTTTGCTATCAAAATACTTAGAATATGGTCTTTGGACCAAAATCTCCCCCTTTTTGATGATGGCAAACAAGGTGACGAGGAGATAAATACATAACAAAATGTAAGTTCCTCCCCCTTAATTTATGCTTATCTTGTGATTATCAAAAGATATTATCTACTCCCCCTCAATCAAAGCATAATGATATCAAGAGAACAAAATCATAATGATACATTGTTAAGAACATGATTAATGACAAATAAAAGTGAACAACATAACTAACACATAACCAACATATCCATACAAACATAGTTTCCATCACATAATCAGAAGTAGAAGTGCAACATCATAAGCATACATAATCTCCATCATACATATAGTCACAAATACATAACATAACACACGTACATAGTCTCTGTCACATACATTTTCTCCCCCTTTTGACATCATCAAAACGGAGAACAAAATGAAGAAAATAAATGAAGACTAAACGTCCGAAGCATCGTCGGGCGGAGGAGGTGCAACTTGCTCATAAGGTGAGGTGTCGAAGCCTTGAGAGCGAAAGTATGCAAAGAAACAGTCTTGAGTGCGACAGTGATAAAGCTTTAAGTGCTCCATGTGTGTAGTCATATTATCCAAGCGTCTATCGATCCCATCCATGCGTGTGATCATTCCATCCCACTCATCACGTGAAGGCACTGTGGATGCACGCCAAGCACTCTTCGGCTCAGGTGGAGGACGGATGTATTGCTCCCAAGAAGGTCCAGTATCCTCCATAGGAGCTCTCGTAAGAACCTCTGTACCTGCTCCATCATCAGAGTGCGAGTCTTGTGACTCTTGTCCTTTCTTTGAAAATACCCATTAATTATTAACAAGGACAAGGCCCTTCCGCTTCAATGTGACTTTCCCAATGATATCAGTTGGTCTCTCAGAAAAGGATGGCTCAGTCTCAGGAATAGTAATGTCTTTCTAACGAAAGGTCCGAGTAAGAAAAGAATCATTGTGAGAGCGTTTGGAGTCTATCTTCTCTTTGGTAGAGATGAAGTGATAAATCATATAGGCTCCAAAGTTAACCAGAGGAAGATCATCTCGAAGAAGACAATAGAGATGTAAATCATAGGAAGTCATATCAGTATAATGACTGGATCGAGGGAAGAGGATGTGACTGACTATATGATGTGCAACAAGAAGGGGAGGAGTCAACTTTTTGAGAAGTCCTTTCATAGGAATGTTATCTACTTCACCACGAAAGACAACCCCAAGGGCTTCAGTGATAGAAATATTGGAAGGTCACCTATGAGTCGCAATGTTCGAGAGGCCTCCTTTGGGAACATCAAAGGTCTCACAAATCAAATATTCAGTGATCTTAATAGTACGCCCAAAGATGTGAGATGTCACATAAGACTTAGACTCAGAAAATGACATGTTTTCATAGAAAAGTCAAACCAATCTTGGATAGACAAGTTCTCGAACATTAAGAAGGGGAAGCCAGCCTATGCCATCAAACAAGTCATGGAAAAAATTCATGTTAAGGGAATTCCAATCTACTCTCATTCCATGTGCTACTTCTCTAGATGAATACAAGTGTTCAAAGCTAGATGCAATAGACAGATTAGCAAATAGAGAGGAATCAAATTCTTCAGGAGGCGTTGGCAGAGATTTCGACCGTGGGAGAGAAGAAGAACCTAGTTCCTTCCTCTTGCGAGGACCAGAAGCAAGTTTCTTCTTCGGAGGCATTGTTTTCAATATCAGATTTAAGAATGAAAGTGATAATCGACAGACACACAGAATCAAAAAGGAAGAAACGGTCGACCACTGTGAGAAACGATCGTCCATTTTTGTCCAGGACAAAAAAATCTATCGTTTGATCAACCGATTTCAAAAAATGAACTTTACAATCACACGACAGAGCTGACGACTACATGTGGATCGTGATCAAAAGAATAGATGTGAGAGAGACCAATTGATATCACGATTTAGTCACAATTCGCGCTTGCAATTCCCAATCATGGCGTTGGAAAATGTTAGGATTTGAAAAGAAACGGAGAAGGAAATCAAGTCATGTGACTCATGAGAAGGATTGCCGAAAGAAGTTTGAGAAGACTTGTCGAAATCGAATTCGCCAGAGTTGGTGGTCATTCGTAGTGGCTGTGGCGGTACCCTTTGAGCAGCGGCGTCGATGGTGATGACGGACAGGATGTTGAGGCGGTGCTCACGAGCACAACTCATGGATGTGCCCTACGCGCGGTGGGGGAAGCGACGGCGGTGTGCGCCTTACGGAGGGCATTGACACGATGAAGAAGAGCGCTGCCGAAGTCCAGCTCTCCAGTGATGAGCGACTGCTGACTTGACGATGAAGAACTCCTATCGAGGAGATTCGTCGGAGAGGAAGTCATCGGCCGAGAAGGATCACTGAATTGACTTTGCCGAAGTCGATTTCCCCGCCGTCAATTGAGCGATTTCTGATGTGGATCGCCAGAGAAGTCGAGGAGGATCCTCATAGAAGTCAAAGAGGATCGTCAAAGGTGATGGCCGAGAGAAATATCCAAGAAGAATTGTCAAAAGAAAAATCACGAACGTCAATTTCGCCGTCGACCGAGCGACTAAAAACGCCCTTGAAGGAGATCAATTCTTCTCGTGGAGAGTTGCCAAAGGTCAGTCAGCGATGTGGAGGATCTTCGCCTGGAATAATCGTCGGAAAATATGGAGTTTTCCAGTGATATGGAGCGACGACGGCGTAGAGGGTCGACCGATATCGAATTTGGGAAAGATTTGGGAAAAAAATTGTCGGCGGCCATTTTATATCGTGTTGAAAATGGTCGACCGATATTATGTCGGGCGACCATTACCACTTGGACATTATAGTCGATCCATTTTGTTTCTAATGATCGTCCAAAATACGTTCGGGCGACCATTCTGGAAGTGTGTACTCTGACGATAAAATCGGTCGTTCGTTAACTTAAATGGTCATCCAATCAGATCCTATAATGGTCGACCGATATTATAATGGTCGACCGGTCTAAATGTATGTGTTGTGCAACAAAATTTTATATTCAATTCGATTAAAAAATGATACTTGCATAACCAAGTCACTCATGAGTTGAGTTTAGATGCAATCAAGTTCCTAACATTCCAAGTTCACGTCTAAGCATACAAAATCTCTCATCACTTAGGGGTTTTGTGAAAATATCCGCAAGTTGAATTTCGGTGGACACATGTTCAATAGCAATGTCCTTAAGTGTCACATGTTCTCTAATGAAATGATAGCACAAATTATTATGCTTATTTCTAGAATATTGAATTGGGTTTTTAGTCATTTCTATTGCACTTGTGTTATCACACTTCATGGGTACACTTGAATATCTTATACCATAATCAAGTAATTGTTGTTTTACTCATAATATTTGTGCACAACAACTACCGACTGCAATATATCCGGCCTCAGCGGTAGAGAGTGCGATGAAGTTTTGCTTTTTGCTAGCCCAAGAGATAAGATAGCTACCAATAAAGCAACACATCCCACTAGTGCTTTTCCTATCAACTTTACATCTAGCAAAATCTGCATCGGTGTAGGCATGTAAATCAAAAGATGAGTTCCTATCATACAAATGCCTAAATCACAAGTATGCTTCAAAGAAAGTAATATTCTTTTAACGACAACTAAGTGTGATTCCTTAGGTGCGGATTGAAATCTTGCACACAAGTATACACTAAACATTATTTTGTCTTTCTCATCTTTATCTAATTTAGTTGTAGTGCTCATGGGAGTTGAACTTGGCTTGCATTCATCCAATCCAAATCTCTTTAACAACTCTCTTGTATACTTCTCTTGATTAAGAAATATTCCATCTTTGTTTTGCTTGACTTGTAATCCCAAGAAGAATATGAGCTCACCTACAAGACTCATCTCAAACTGTTTTTGCATAAGAGATCCAAACTCTTTGCACAAGCATTCATTAGTAGCACCATACAATGTCATCAACATAGGTATGAACTATTAAAATATCATCTTCCAAATGCTTCAAATATAATGTTAGTATCAACTTTCCCTTTTTGAAAATTATTTTCAATCAAAAAAGTACTTAGTCTCTCATACCAAGCTCTAGGAGCTTGTTTAAGTTCATAAAGAGCTTTAAAAAGTTTAAATACATGATTAAGAAAATTTGGATTTTCAAAACCTTGAGGTTGCTCAACATAGACTTTCTCATTTATAAAACCATTTAGAAAAACCGATTTTACATCCATTTGAAAAAGTTTGAATCCTTCAAAACAAGCAAAAGCTATGAGCATTCTAATAGCCTCAAGTCTAGCAATGGGAGCAAAAGTTTCTTCAAAATCAACTCCTCCTATTTGTGAATAACCTTTTGCTACAAGTCTTGCCTTATTTCTTATTATGATGCCATTTTCATCTAGTTTGTTTCTAAAAACCCATTTAGTACTAATTATTGGATAATTTTTTGGCCTTTCTACAAGTTTCCAAACTTGATTCCTTTCAAAATTATTTAATTCTTCATGCATGGTATTTATCCAATTTGAATTATTCAAAGCTTCATCAATGTTACTAGGTTCAAATTGTGCAAGAAATGTCAAAAAAGCACACAAGTTTTTCAACGAGTTTCTAATCTTTATACCTTCATTTATGTTACCTATAACTTGATCAAGTGGATGTGATGATGTATGTTTCTAATTCCTTGGAATAATTTGATTATCTTCACTTGTGTTTCTTCTATTTGTTCCACATTTGAGATATCCATTCTCTTTTCTTTCAAGTCTTCATTTTGGATTTGCATGTCTTCAAGATGTCTTTCCACTCCAACTATTCCTTCCTCGTCATCATTCACTTGCTTACTCATATAAAAATCACTAGTTTCATTGAATTTAACATTAATAGGTTCTTCAACAACTAATGTTCTTTTGTTATATACTCTCTATGCTTTACTTGTACTAGAGTATCCAAGAAACACACCATCATCACATTTTGCATCAAATTTGTCTAATTTATCTTTAATATTCAAGATATAACATTTACAACCAAACACTTTGAAATATGAAATATTTGGCCTTTTTCCATATAAAACTTCAAAACATGTTTTCTTTTCAAGGGGTCTAAGTAAGATTCTATTTAAAACATAACATGATGTGTTTACGGCTTCCGCCAAAAATACTTAGGCAAATTACTCTCATTTAGTATTGTCCTAACCATTTCTTGAATAGTTCTATTTTTTCTTTCTACTACTCCATTTTGTTGAGGTGTCCTAGGTGTAGAAAAGTTGTGTGTAATTCCATTCTTTTCACAAAACAATTCAAATTTGTAATTTTCGAATTCACCTCCATAGTCACTTCTAATTTTTATAATTCTTAACTCAAGTTCATTTTGTATTTTTTTTGCAAAGTTAGAAAACATGTTCATAGTTTCATCTTTACTTGTAAGAAAGATAGTCCAGTAAAACGAGAGAAGTCATCAACAATCACAAATACATATTTCTTTAACCCTAAACTTACTACATCAATAGGTCCAAATAAGTCAAGATGTAAATGTTCTAAGGACCTATGTGTACTAATAACATTTTTTAATTTAAAAGAGCTTTTGATTTGTTTACCTTTAAAATATGAATCACAAAAATTATTTTTCTCAAATATAATTTTGGGTAAGCCTCTAACTAATTCATGGCATGAAAGTTTGTTTAACAAGTTAAAGTTTACATGTCCTAATCTTCTATGCCAAAGATTTATATCATCATGCATAACACTAAGACATTTTTCACTTTTCAAATTTTCAAAATCAATCTTGTATACATTATTATATCTAAAACCCATATGAAGAACTTCCTTGTTTTCATCTAGAATCAAGCACTTGTCCTTTTCAAAATTTACCAAGTAGTTTTTATCGCACAATTGACTTATGCCGTAAAAGTCAATTTTTAGAAAATGCGATCACAAGAAAGTAAAAGACAAGTAAGAAGATAAAGAGAAGAAAAAAATGCAATATGTTGACGAGGTTCAGCCCAACTCCTTGACCTACATCCCTGCTCCGACTTCCCGACCTCGAGACCGTCGGAGATCCACTAGCCTTCTCTTTTCTTGTATGGAGAGAATAACCTTTTCTACACCACAATGTCTTCTTCTTCACTCAAGAGATAAGGCACACCTCTTCTTATAAGGAGCTCTCAAAACTATCTAAACAAGAACACAAGGATTCCCTCCAATTCTCTCTTCTTACAAAGATTGCTCTCACTAAGAAACTAGAAGAGGGAAGAGATGATTTGCACACTTTAGCTCAAGAAAAATTCTTTGGATTTGAAGTAAGCTCTAGAGTAATTTGCATTGCTTGGATAACCTTCCTTCAATCTTTTGAATCCCTTTTATAGGCTTCTCTTGAAAATATGACCATTGTAAATCAATTCAAAAAGTGGTGCTGTCAGCTCTAAAACGGTCGCCCGTTTTAATATCGGTCATCCATTTTGCACAGTAACGAGCTATTATCCCTTTTGTCGCATATTTAATGGTCACCCATTATAGTACCGGGCGTCCATTTAATAAAAAATTATATCCATTGCTTTTGTTTTTTGTGTGCAATTTTCTGTTGATCGTAGTCCGTAGAAGAATTATAGTCATTTAATTAATTCTTTCTGTTGATCATACTTCGTAGAAGAATTATAGTCATTTAATTAATTCTTGCTTCCATAACAATCGCCCGAAAGAGAATCGGTCGACCAATTTAGAAGTCCCATGCTCTTTGTAATATGTGGTCGTCCATGCACTGATTTCGGTCGTCCGATTCCATGTTCTTTTCTTCTTTGCTGCCCAGAATGGTCGACCGTTAATGTTTCGGTCGTCCATTTTAGAAGTGTCCGCGCTCTCTGTAATCTACAGTAGTTCATTCTCCAGTTTTGGTCATCCGATGTATGCATTTTTGACCTTTACTTCCCAGAACGGTCGACCGTTAAGGTTTCGATCGACCATTTTAAAAATGTCTGAGCTCTCTGTAATCTGCGATCGTTCCATTCGCCACTTCGGTCGTTCGTTATGTACTCTTATCTGTCATGTAATACATATAACGATCGACCGAAAATAAAATGGTTGCCCAATTTTAGAATGTTACTTCTCTCTAGAATTAGCGGTGTCACGACCCTTATTTAAACCCTGATTTAAATCGGAGTTCGCGACTCATTACGAAAACATGATGTAAATATTTTCTTTTTAAAAGTAAAAGAAATGAAAATATATCATTAAATAAATTGCACAATTTTATGATGATCATTTTAGAGCAAACCAACTACCCTAAGTTATACATTTCACAAAATTACTTTACATTGTTACAAAATGACAAATATATAATACACATATCAAAGTCTCAACATCCTAACAAAAGGACATGAGAGTAACAACTCCCCTCAATACCTTTACATCAAAGGAGCTAAACTCCGCTAAGATTATGACCTCGCACGATCCAAGAAGCTATAATGATCTGAAAAATGTTAGAAACAACAGAGAGAGCTGAAATAGCTCAGTAAGTTGATAACTCATATGGTATGTGTTACCAACTAATTAATTCAGAGAGACATGAAAAAGCATACAATAATCATAATATCAAAATTAGTATTTTCATATATTTGATAATTACATATACAACATTCTAATCAACAACATCATACTCAATTTGCAATCAATATCGTCTAAATCATAACAAACATATGTATGCAAATGCAACACTCTCATATGGATGCACGGATCACCAACTGGCCAGTGGCCGGTAGGTGGTTTCTAGAGGTGGCTCATATCGTGATTAGCGATGTAGCATTTAGCTCCATTCTACCTCATCCCTTTCGGGCAACAATATCATATAACGATAGGTGGATTCTAGAGGTGGCCCCTACGGATTCTAGAGGTGGCTCCCATCGCGACTCCTCACGATGTAACACTTAGCTCCAGTCTATCTCATCACATTTATGGGGAACAAAATGATGCATTGGATTCTAGAGGTGGCTCCCATTATGATCAGCAATGTAGCACTTAGCTCTAACCATCATACATGCAATGCAGGCAAATGCAGATGCATGATTCATCATATAACAATTATATCTCAATATAAGAAGATAAATCATATCAGCTATCATTTCAAATGAAACAATATTGCACTTCTCGTAATCCATTCATATCATATCATATATGCTTTCCAAATGTGCAATCATACAATCATTCATATATACTTTTCACGGTTGCATTTCTCGAAACCAATTCATAACTTATCCAAAATATATTCAATAATATAATAGTCGATGTCACACTGAATTCAAAAGAGGTGAATACATAGAGTAGGAGAAACCAACTTACCTCACAATATCGAAAGACCTTTCCCTTTTCCTTTTCCATGTTATTCTTTTAGACCTATTTCAAGAATATGTATTCTTAATAATACTATGATGTGAGTATCAACATGTCTTACATGAATGCAACAATGATAAATTTTATATACCCCTCATGCCTTTAGCCCTGTAGCTTAATTAATTGGTCAATTATAAGATTTCATCTTGTACCATGACAGATTGCATACCTTGTGAAGTAAAATTCATATATCTTAATGTAAATATTAAAATTGAATGGTTCCAATTTTACTTAGCTACATATCACAGAAACCTTAATCTAAAAAGTTTTTCAAATTTTATTTCATTATGCTGAACTTATTACTCTCAGTAATGAGCACAATAAATTTAGCAAATACTAAGATGATTTGCCCTAGGTTTCTTTGCAATAGGTCGAGTAAGGTTCGGTCACAATTTTTATATCTTCTTATATATAATTTAATTTTTTTAGTAATTCCAATTTGATTAGGAAGATTACAGAAGAAATAAGCTCACCTAACATTTTTAGATTCTTGTCTGAGCTACGTAAATAGGAGCATAATTTACAACCTAACCATGTCATTTTTAAGAACACCATGACAGCTACTCAATGTTTTAAAGATAACATATAGCTTGCATATGATTTCAAGATGATTCCAAATCCCATGGAATCTGGACTCATAGAAGAACATGTGATATAAATTTTATAATATTCTGAATATTTTTTCTAACTAATTATTAGTAGCCATTTCCAGCCATATAGTGATTGTAAACATAAGATTTATAACCTATTCGATTCCATTACATACTTTTAAGTTGACGTGCACTATTTCATAACATGAAACCTCACCAAGTAAGTAAACAAATAAAATATTTTAATTTATTAATTCCATAGAAATTAAAAGAGAATAATCCCCTTACCTTATTAGCTTTCATTTCCTTTTTCCATTCTTTCATAGTTTCAGCAGCATCCACGGCTTAACCCCTTTCCTTTGTTTGCTCTATTGCTTACCATCCTCCATGTTTTCTCTTATGGCCGACCACATCACAGAAAGAGGGAAGCTTACTTTCCTTTCATTTTTTTGGCATTTCCTTTTTCTTATGGTGGTCTCACGGTGGCAAGAAGGTATCAACGTACTATTTGGCCATACATATATATATATATATATATATGATATTATGTGATGTAATATGAGGCGGTTGCTAAGTCTAGAAAATTTAAGTCGGTTAATTGAGGTGAACACGTGTATGTGCATTTATATAATATATGTATGTATGATAAGATTATCCATACCAATTGTGCGGTGACCGGTTCTTACTTATCCAAATGTGGTGGCTTGTACAAGGTCTAGGTAGGTTGTAAGGTGGAATACCTTTAAGCTTAACTATTTGATTAGTATAAAAAGCATAAAACAAGTATTGAATAATTCATTCTAATCAAATAATTCAATATGAGTTAAATCATAGACCAAAGAACAGTAAATTATTTATTATAATAAATCAAGTAAATAATAGTCATAATTTACCAAAATCCTTAAATAGGTTAAATAATTAATTTTTACATAAAAATTACAATACAATATTTTGGTCAAACTTACATCAACGAGTCACTAACTTACTAAATCCTTGATTAAGCTTAATTAACCTTTTGCAATTAACTTAAGAGGATTTAGATGTTAACATCAAATTATACTATATAATCGGAAACAACTAGCTTAATTAATTATTGATTAAGTTAATTATTTATGGGGTGAAATTCTGGGATGTAACAAGCGATCATTCCAGCTTCTGTTTGGTCGTCCATTATAAGTCAAATTGGTCGCCCGTTTCTCTTACGATCAACTGTTTGTGCTGCTGAAAACATTTCGACTCTTTTTCTTCGTAAAAGAATTTAACATGTTCACACTAATACTTCAGCACAATTAGTACATCATCTTTCTTGTTTGCTATTATCAAAATACTTAGAATATGGTCTTTGGACCAACAGTATGTTGGTTGTGGATTATTCTCTTCACTCTTCAGTCGAAATATCCATTTGTTCTTCAGTGCCTTCTTCCCTTTAGGAAGCTTCATCAGTTTGTAAGTGTTGTTCTCATGTAGAGATTGCATCTTTTCCTGCATGACTTTCATCCACTCATCCTTCTGTTCATGTGACAAGACTTCTTGATAACACACTGGTTCTCCCCCTTCAGTTAATAACACGTACTCAATCGGGGAGTACCGCTTTGACTTTTGTCTTTGTCTATTCGATCATGCATCATGGTGGCTCATCATCACTGTCTTGACCATCTGAAGATATATCTGAATTATATGAGATGCTATCACTGTTATTGTCATCTTGATCAGCTTCTGGAACAATGTCATCTTATATCGGTGTGTTAACTAAACTCGGTTCAGCTAGATAATCAGTGAAGATAGTTGGCTCTTTGTCCTTTGACCGATCTTGAATTGTTTGGTGTTCCATGAATACAACATCTGTACTTCTGATAACCTTCTTGTTAATAGGATCCGAGAGTCTGTAGCCAAATTCATCACCTCCATATTCAAGGAAGATACATTCTTTCGATTTGCTGTCAAGTTTTGAACGCTCATAATTGGGAATGTGAACAAAGGCTCTACAGCTGAACACTCTGAGATGCTTGTACGAAACATCCTTCCCTGACCAGACTTTCATAGGTATCTCACCATCCAGAGGTACTGATGGTGAGTGGTTGATCAGTTCGACTGCGGTTATCATTGCATCATCCAAAATCCCTTCGATAGCTTGGCATGTAGTAGCATACATCTGACATGTTCCTCGATTGTTCTGTTCATCCTCTCAGCAACACCGTTTTATTGAGGAGTCTTGGGAACTGTGTTCTCAAGCTTGATGCCATAGGTGTTGCAATATTCTTCAAAAAGTCCTCTATATTCGCCGCCATTATCTGTTCGAATACACTTGAGTTTCTTGCCAGTTTCTCTTTCGATTTTGGCATAAAACTTCTTGAACTTTGCCAACACTTGATTTTTGTGTGCTATAGGAAAAGCCCAAACTCTTCTAGAATGGTCATCAATAAATGTAACAAAATAAAGAGCACCACCTAGAGTTTTATCCTTCATACATCAGACATCAGTATGCACCAAATCAAGTACGTGAGAACTTCTTGATGAAGAAGTTCTATTAAATGTAACCTTAGTCTGCTTACCAGTCAAACAATGGACACATACGTCAAGTGAAGTGTCTTTCATACCTGGTAGCATATTTTGTTGAGTTAATATCTGAAGTCCTTTCTCACCTATGTGACCAAGCCGCTTGTGTCATAACTAAGAGGATGACATCTCTTGAGTCATGTTTATCTCCTCGGTGAAGTGTTGTGCTTCAGTCTTGTAAAGTATACCATCTTTGTGTCCTTTCGCAAGTAGGAGTGAACTCTCTTGAGTTTCCACACTCTCCCTTTGAAGTTGCTCTCATAGCCATCATCGTCTAATTTTCCAACTGAAATTAGGTTGAGACGGATTTCTAGTACATGGCTGACATCTTTGAGCGCAATTTTGCATCCGGCATTGGTCTTCAACTGAATGTCTCCAACACCAGCAATTTGGGACTCCGATTTGTTCCCCATCTTTACTTACATTAATGCTCCCTCTCTATATGTTGAGAATACATCTCTACGGTGAGTAACATGGAATGAAGCTGCAGTGTCTAGAATTCAAACTGAATCTTGACTCACAACATTGACACCATCTTCTTCCTCTTCTTGAGTAAGAAAGTATACATCATTTGATGTAGGCACTGCAACGTTGTTTCCACCACTACCCTTCTTCTACTTTTCAGCATCTTCATACCCTTCATGTGATTGATCGTTCTTTAATTTTCTACACTCCTTTTTGAAGTGCCCTGACTTGCCACAATGATAACAAGTGACTTTTTTTTACTGGACTTCGACTTGCCTCTTGACCTTGACCTATCGTGGCTGTGAGAGTTTCTCTATTTGTTTCTCCCACAATCTTCCACGACGAATGCTTCTGATTTATTGTTGAGATTCTGCTCTTGCCTTCTCGCTTCTTCATTGAACAAACTATCCTTGATAGTTTCTAATGATAGTTGTCCATATGGAGCAGAGTTGTTCAGAGAGATAACGAGCGTTTCCCAACTATCAGGTAATGAACTCAGCAGTAGTAGTGCTTGAATCTCATCTTCAAACACGATCTTTACTGAAGACAACTTGTTAATCAATTCCTGAATGCTGCCAAGATGTTCTGCAACAGAATGACCATCCTTGTACTTCAGGTTAACAAGTTTCTTCATCAATAACACCTTATTCTGCGGCGATTTGCACGCATACATTTCTTGCAATTTTTTCCACACTTCATCGGGTTCATCAATATTGGCAATATGATGAAACACCTTGTCGTCGACCCATTGTCGGATTTGTGCGACTGTCTTGGTCTTAATCCTTCCCCACTTTTTAACATCCATGTCATCGAGCTTTGCAGAATCACCTTCGATTGGATCATAAAGGTCCCTGCAGTTTAGGCAGTCCTTCATCCGAGACTTCCAAATAGAATAATTTGTACCTGTGAGCACAGGCATCCAACTGGGGGCATTATTGTCCTCCATTATAATGTGCACTTCCTGACTAGGCTCTGATACCACTATTGGGAAAAAAAGACTGAACTGATAGTTGCGGAATTATCTTCTTTTTCCCTTTTTAATGCACACAATAATAATGGGATAATGACAATAATATAAAGGAATTAAATCAGACCACAGACGCAAATGATTAACGTGGAAAACCTCTCAACATGAGAGGAAAAACCACGAGAACAAGGAGCAATTCTTCCACTATGAAATAATAGTAGGTTACAAAATATCTTCTCTGAACTACTTAGAGGAATACAATAATAATCTCAAGAATTAATCTTGGATGCCACAAAATAAAAGTCTCTCGAAACTGAGGATAAAAGTCAGAACGATCTCATCGGAATATGAGGAATAGATGAGAAAGTTACTAAGAAGTAATGCCTGAAGTTTCGTTGAGAATGGATAAAAACTCGTTCCCGAATTGAACCCCGAAGTTCTCCTATTTTCCTCTCTCTCGGTGGTTGTTCACGCGTGCATAACAGCAACTTCTGGACGCACACCATAATCCTCATCTCATGTCTCCTTTTATAGCATGATGAGTCAAGTTTGTCTCCAAAATAATTTCTCCTTTGTCTCGTACTTGACCTCGTCTTCGAGCTTCGTTTTCTTCCCTTTTTTTGTTTCCAAGTCAGACTCGCATAGACAAAAAAATCCAACAATTGAGACATTACAACGATCTTACTTTGACTTATAAAGATTTAAGACATTTGAGTTTATCTTGACATTTTCAAACATTTGCAAGGATTACCTAATGATGATATTTTGTCATAATTTCTCGAACTGGTTATCATAATTTCTACACAAATGACTATGATTTTTGGAAAGATAATTTTTGCTTTGAAAATGATTATGAATACATATGCTAACTATTGGAAATGAGAGTATGTATATGTGATTATACTCTTATTAGTTCTTATTTAAATATTCCGTGCATCATAATTTTAAAATTGAAAGAACTTATAATTTTGGAATTTAGATATAAAAATTGACAATTTCTTTTGAAAACAAAGTTGGTAAAAGTTTTAAATTTTGATATCATAAATTCTTTTGAATTGTGGTAATATATTTGCAAAATATCTTTTCTCACCTGTTAAATGAAGTAAACTAGATGCATATCTTAATCCATTGTCATATCTATTATAGTTATCATCTTGTTTTGGCAAAAGAAAATGATATATGTGATTATCTTTGATGAACATTTTATTTATTAATATTTGACTATCATTTATGTAAAGTTAAGTTGAATACAAGTTTAAGGAATATTTTGGACATCATTATTCTTATTTTTATAAATCTAGAGATGTCCATGATAATGCTTAAAATATCATTCTCTTTGTTATGCATATAAATTTCATGATCACTATTTTATTTTATGCAAAGTTGTGGAAACTAATCATGGTGAAATCTTCCAAAAAGAGACGTGACTAACAATCTTGGACCCAAGCTAATTCCAAAATTCAAAAGATCCTTTACTTGTAGGTTTCCGTCACATGGAAAGAAAAAGGAAAAAACAGTTGAAATAAGGTGGAGACATAAAGTTTGTGACAAAAGTATTTGGTATATAAAAATGAAAATTTCAACTCATTTTGAAGTGATGCATATTTATGCCTTAGATTTTTCTATTTATTATCATAATATGTGCATAAATATAAACATTGACGAAAGATTATGATCTTTGTGCATATCAAGATTATCTTGCTTATCTAATCTTAAAAATTCCTATATTACTCATTTTGATTAAATATGCTTAAAGATTATGATTATTGTTAAGTTGACATTTTTAGACTATCATGCTAATTCAATGTGGAAATCATGTTTGACGAAATAAGAGCACTTATATCAATACTAAAGTTTGCATGCATGATTCTTCACACTCAAAATATGTTGATTTTAGCATTAAGCTATAATTGATTTATATGAATCTTATTCTTTCATATTTCAAATTATCATGTCATGTAATGAAAGTTATATTTGGAACATATAAAAGACTAAACTTTGAATATCTTTTTAGTTTCATTTCTTGTCACCAACTTTGATTATTATCTTGTGACAAAGAAAGAAAAGGAAAAATGAATTTGAAGGAGTGCAAACACAAATTTTATGGTAAAAGTATTATTTTGAACATAGAAATAGAAAATTGGATATACTTGTGTCTTACAATTATTTGTGCCTTATACTTGTCTACTAGTCATCATAATTTATGTAAACTTATGATTGTTAAAAAGTCAACTTTGGGCATATTTTGATATGTTAAACATTGGAAATACTCATGCTATTTATGATGCTTATTTATTTGTCTTGGCATATGCACTCTTATGCTATAAGATTAATGTGCATAAATTTATATGGTCATAACTTGTTATCATTTCAATATCTATATGATACATGATCATCAAAGTTGAATAAGTTTTAAATGATATCTCCCTTGCACAAATGAAAAAATATATAAAATCTTTTGACTTGTGTAATAATTTATTTACATTTGAGATATTTATGTCATACCATGAAATATATCAATTATGACTTATATGAGAATGGATTTGCATTTTCATGATATGTAAAATCATTTTATTATCATATCTTAATAAAAATATTTTAAGCTTAAAATCTTCATGTTATGAAATTTAAGTTTTGACTCCTCATTCACAATGTTATATTATTATTGTTTCTTGAAAAGAAAAAGAAAACATATAAAAGACTAAAGGAAGATAGAAAGTCATAGAAAATTGGTCATAATGGTAGGGGAGCTTGTTCAAAAGTTTGAAAGATTATTTCTTCCATTCTCTTTGAATATGATTTTATTACCATTATTGTCAAATCCTTGATTATTTGATATAATCCAATTTAGTTTTGACATATGTCTCAAAGTTTGATGCAATATTTTGATTCATTATATAATTTTTTGAAACTTGTGTTATTCATAACCCCTAGATAAATTTGATTTTATGTTTTGCTCTTATGAATTATTCATGAACTTAAGGAGAGTTTTACCTATTTCATGTATTATACTTGAAACAATTCTTATAGATGTGATAAAAAAATAAAAATTATTTTCATCACACTTTACATATTGTATCTTATATGACAAAAGGGGGAGAATGAAAAGTTTAGGAAGATGACAAGATTATGGGGGAGTTATATATAGTTTCTTATATGCTTCATGTGAAAACTCCTTTTTGATTAAACAAAAAGGGAAGAAATATAGGAGAAATATGATAAGAACATAAGAAAATTATATAGGAGAAATATATATATAACCCATGATTTATTATGTGGACTTCATGAGTATAACTCTATATGAAAAGTACCATACAATTAATACTTATGTGCATATCCATAATTGTAAGGAAAACTTAATTTTAAGGAGAGTAAAACTAACTTTAGTATCCTTTACTTCCCAACTCATATGCTTTTCATATTTCTCGATTTGTCTTCATAAAAAAGGGGAGGTTTTTGGAGCAAAATTTTTGTGCCCTATATAATTATATTTTGATGATACAAACCTCAAAAGATTAGAGTTATTTTAAAATGCCGAAAAAGTTCATATAGAAATGAGTTGCTTCATGCATTAAATTTTCTTTTAATATTTGTTTATGTTCCCAAGAGATTTACATTAAGAGATGAATATAAGATTATAGATAAATCTCTTATCTTTGTAGAGAATCAAGAATCACCACACTTGGACAACCACATAAAAAGTTATGTTTAAACAAGTGAACCTTCAAAAGTTCATTTTGAAATTGATATTTTTATGTGCTAAACTTACACTCAATATCTGAGTATTCTATCATGAGATTTGGGTCAATAGATTAATATAAAATTTATAAATAATTTTGTTAGCTTTTCATAGATCATTTGGATACTGGTATGAACGTTATGTATAAAAACGTAAAGGCGTAAAATATCTTATTTAAAATGAACAAATTTTTGTACTGAACTTTAAATAAATATTTGACTATGATCTCATTAGGTTTTGATGCATGATGAATATCAAAGTTGTAAAGAATTATGTTATCTTTCTATAGAATAAAAAATATTCTCATTTGAATAACTATGCAAAATGTTATGGTCAAAATAATACAGAGCGGTCGATCTAGCGGTGCTGAAATCATCCAGTTTAACCAAATAGACTATCGAGATGATGCCGGTCGAGATACCAGTCGACCGTTCAAGCATACCGGTCGACCGGTCAACACAAAAAATATAGAAATCAGCCGAGGAAAATGTCGAGATAATGACGGTCGAAGCACCGGTCGATCGGTCGGTTGACTAGCTAGTGCATAATTCACCAACGATCATATTTTTCAACGACTATATGTACCGGTCGACCGGTGGGGCAGAGTGGTCAATCGGATAACACACAGAATGCACTATAACAGTCATACTTTGACCCCAAAATTACGAAACAAGCCCCAACGGCTAAATGGAGTTAAGAATGTTACAAAAGAGGATCCGAAGGTGTAGGAATGATCAAGACTTCTAAGAAAAAGTGGATAGAACATTTGTGAAGTGTATTTGAGATCCAAGTTATAAATCTTTCATTTATTTCTCTCTTATTCTTGTCTGAGGTTCCAAATTGTAAAAGGAGGAGTGTTCTTGTGATATTGTAATAGTTGTTTAGATCTTGAGTGAAAAGAGGCCGTGTCTTACCTCTTGAGCGAAAGCCTACGAGTGAAAGAGGTGTGTCTTACCTCTTGAAAAGAAGAAAAGGCAAGAGTTGTAAAGGGTTTCTTCCTTGCCCCATTTGGAACGAAGGAAGGGTGTTAGTGGAATCTTCGACGGTCTCGAGGTCAAGAAGTCGGAGTGGGGACGTAGGTCAAGGTGTAGCCGAACTTCGTCAACAAACCACCGTGTATCTTGTGTTTATATTTTCTCTCCCTCTCCTTCCTACTTTATTATGCATGTGATATGATTGCTATTGTGCTGGTTAAACATTAACAAATCGATTTTAAGCTTCCACAATAATTTTCGTGAAATCGGTATTTTCAATTTAAACACTAATTGACCCCCCTCTTGGTGCTTTGTGATCCTACAAGAAAATCCTACAAAGTAGAAAATCTCGAAATGATGAAGACTCGGGACCAAAGACGAGGATGAAAGTAATAATAATAATAATAAATAATAATAATAATAATAATAATAATAATAATAATAATAATAATAATAATAAAAGTAAAACACATCATAAAAAATTTGTGTTTATTCTATTATAAATTTTAGCTCATTATGATATTAATTTAGATAGATAGATTTTTACTAAAAGTACTTTAACTTTATTTTAAAGATAATTATATAATATTTTACTTAACAAAGTTTAACCTTAGTTGTCACCTCCCTCACGTCCTCCTTTGTGTACCCATGTCCAAGAACCTAGGAGCACGTTGCTGGACGCCAGAGAGATCGTCGGAGACAAGTCCAAACGAATCAAGGTGAACAATAGAGATAGTTGGCCTTCTTTTTCATGTTTTTGGTTGCTGCTTTCCTAACTCATTTTCCCTTTGATTCCTCCATCAAACCACATGATCAATGGATGAATGAGAAGAGGGGAGAATGACCTTCGAGATTGGGGGTCCATCTGGGACTGCCGGTCATGAGGACGAACGAAATGAACCTGAAGAAACAGAGGAAAATCATAGGAAACGCTAACAGAGGTAGGTGGATCATTTGATCAACCTCTGAATCAATTTTAGCAATAGATTTCCATGTTTAAGGACCCACTTAGAGCCATAGCTATCTATCTTGCGTTGTTCCATGTGTTTATTGTTGTTCCTAAGAGGTTTATTCCGGTGAAATCACATGGAACACTTGAAGCCACGACCATGATTCCACCGGAATCACAGAACCTAGCCTGGGTATGATCACCATCGGGCGGATCGATGCAGAACCACACCTAGGTTCTCCGTCGCCGACGCATGAACAGACATCGGAACTCGGCCCGGGTTCCACTGAACCCGGCCCGAGTTTTGGTGGGGACCTTCCTCGAAGTCCACCTGGACCAAGTCCTAATTACAATCGGGTCAAGTTGGGCTGAGGGAGGCAATCAGCGAAGAACCTGGCCCAGGTTAGACCCAACCCGACCTAGGGTTTTGCCGAGACGTGACAATGTTTTGTGCTTTTACGTTATTATTATTTTAGTGTTGTTCCATGATATATATTGATCCATAGGATAGTATTGCATTGCATGATCAGAAGTCATAATCTGGTCGAAAACGAGAACCTAAATAATTAATAAAGATAAAAGTTTGGGTCTATGTTACGGATTGGCAAGAGCTCATGGCATTATTTTCATCGCATTCTTAGGGCACTGACTCGGCCTTGTCCCCGTTCATGATTTCTCCCCATCGTGTGACGAAAGAGGATACCCTCCCCTATAGCGAGGATGACTTATTCTGATGTGCACAATCATTGACCTCATGAAGTACATGACTCCTCATTGTAACCAAAATGTTCATTGATGACATTGCATAGATGACATTGATCCAGAGCATTGATTTCGCCTTTCATGGTGCATTGATCTTATCCAGAGCATATATTATATTGATGCTGATATAGCATGGCATTGATTGTATTCCCACTAATTCCCCTATTGTTACTTATGCCTATTTGATCCATGCTTATACATTGTTAATGTTTATCCATTGATTTATTATCCACCTATTGGGCTACGAAGCTCACGGGTTATTGTTTCCCCTGCATTGATCCTGCAGGTAATGATGATAATCAAGGATGAGTTGCGGCTGACGACGTTCGTGATGGTCAAGTGCACATGTGGTGTCTTGATGTTTTTTCTATTTCGCTATTTTAGATATTTTGAGTCCATGTTTAGGCTTCCGCACTATTTTGATGTTCGGTGATGTTTTTAGCTATTTTGAACTATATTAAAGACTATTATTTGGATCTTTATTTTTATTTTTTTTAAGTTTTCCGCTTTTATTTTATTCAAGTCAAAGGACCGGTCAAGGTATAGCATTATTAGTAGCGACTTCAAGTTGGATCTTGCCACGTGGCAAGGGCGATTTGGGGGCTTTATATTTATTATTAAAATTTGAAAATATCCTCTATTTATAACTACAAACATTGAATAAAAAATAAAAAACATATGTTTTCATAATTAACTTTTAAATACGACGATGATGTATTTAATCATTTCAACAGAAAAGTAATGTAAATCGATATTTTAATAAAAATATATGCTCTTTCATATCAAAGAAGGTGCCAAGTATTACTATTAAAATTTGAAAGCTTCGTCTATTTATAACTACAAATATATAATGAATGAATAAATAAATAAATGCCTTTCATAATTAACCTTTGAATACAATAATGATGTATTTAATCATTTCAACCAAAAATTAATGTAAATCAATATTCTAATGATGAATATGATTTATTTGATTTCTTCTTATATTTTGCATAAAAATCATTTTTAAAATCTTTTTGTTTGTTTGAATATATTAATTCTTAATAAGAGGTTTTGCATATAAATCATTATTATAATTCATTTCTTATAATATATATTCTATTGCATCACAACTATAACAGGTTGGCACATGCATCCATGAGTGATGTGATATAATCAACCAATTCTCCTCAAAATGTAGCAAAGTATAAAATTATAACCTAATGCTACAAAATATTAAAAAAATACTATAGCAACTTACTCTTGATCTTTAAACTGTATGTTCATGAAGATACTATTTTTGTTATCCATTTTGCAGTCTCCAACCCCACTATTCTCTTATGAGATGTAAAATAATTTACAATAATTTAAGAAGGAATATAATGAATTAAATAAATGAAGTGGGAAACATAAATGTCTAAAATTTGTTATTACCAAATACTTTCTTCTCATTATATTCATGCGAAAATTTGGATATTCTCTTTTTATGAAACTAGTCTTGTGCGTGAAAGCTAGTTTAAAATTTGGATATTCATAATATTCCTTTTAGCATGTCCATATCTATAATCACAAGTTTGCATTATTATTTTTGTAACGCCCCCGAAATGCACCACGTCACATGATAGAATATGCCTTGGAAGTCGCTACAATCATACATACGTGAACAAAAAAGGAAGACTTTTTTTTGGTACATAGGGAGGTCCAGAGACCTAATGCAAGCAAATTAAAGACTCAAAATAAATGAGTACATACGCCTCACTGGTCGTGACCTCTTGATCTTCGAGTGATGATGTGCGCCACTGCGCTACACCCTTGTTCCCCCACCCCCCACCCCCCACCAAAAAAAAAAATAAAATAAAATAATCACAGTACACCCATGTGATTAATCTACTAATCACATAATCATAGCGGAAGAAAAAATCTCATATAAGATACTAGAATGAAATATGTAATCATCATAATGTATGGAAGACTAACAAAAGAATATTATATGAATCCTATGTGGTTTAGATAATACATCATCCCAATCATCATGAGAAAAAACTAAGAGATAAAAATAGAAGACTCAGGACACCCATGGCCGGCGACAAGGTGAAGTTGGAACGAGAGGAAATCCTAGAAAGTAAGAAACCTTGGAAAGATGAAGACTTAGGACCAAAGACGAGGATGAAAGGATATATATATATATATGGATATATAAATAAAATTATTTTTACTAATATATATGTTGAGGTGATAGGAAATGGTATATGTACAAGAAAAGAGATTTGAGGACCCAATAAGCTTATCGTTAGATATGATAGACTCAATCGTCCTTGAATGATGAATTTGAAAGAAAAAAGTGAACTTTTAAGGAGTAGCATTATCATACTTCTATTAATTATTGTTCGATTTATGATGAACGATGGGTAAACAAATTCAATCAATCCATCATCTATCATGAATTGGATGGTGACTAATAGACGTTCAGTGGTGTTACCCTTTAATTCTTGAGATATTTCTCTATTTTAATCTCCATGATGTAATTATTTGCACTTTACATCTTTTTAGTTGGTTACCTTAGTGTCAAAAATTCAAAAGGAAAGTTGTTACTATAGAATTCGACCTTAGTCAGTTTTCTTTCGTTAGCTAGTTTTTGCATTCATGATATGTACTTTATATTGGAATTAATATTTTTTTCCTATGAATTCAATACTTTAAGTATTATAATATATCATCATGTATTTGTGGTAATTTGGATTATTGTAAGTTTTTTAAAAAAACTATTTGTATATTGTTTAAATAGTAATAAAGTGGGAGATTCAACCCTTGCATATAACATTTAACACTCTTAATTTAGAACCAAACTCAAGAGTGAAATACTACAAAATTGATATAAGTTCATCCACATTATACTACACTACTATGGCCTTCAATTGACCACTGTACCATACACATCATGTATATACAACAACTTTGGATCAATCAGATAAGATTAAAATTTATCAAAAGAATAAATGACCGTTAAAAATTCATTTTTAGTTGTTGCATAATTAAGTTGTTCTAGATTAAGAGTTCGATTGGCTTAATAAATAACATGAAATCTTTTCTCTTTTTTTGTCCAAGCGCAGCTCCAATTTCTCCATCGGGAGCATCACACATTAACTCAAAAGACAAGGTCCGGTTTGGTCCTACTACCATAAGTGTAAATATCAGCTTTGTTTCAAAACATCAAATGTAGTTAGACCATCCAAATCAAAGTCAAATTTCATGTATTTAGAAAGAGAATATGTCAAGGGTTTAGCTAATTTAGAAAAATCATTTATGAAGTGTTTGTAAAATCCTACATGCCCCAAGAAACTCCCCACACCCTTCACCGAGGTTGAGGATGGTAAATCAACTATCACCTTCACCTTGGCCATGTAAAGTTCAATCCCTTTCATGTTATCTTGTAAGCGAGTACTATCCCTTCCTCCTTGAGTGTTGAATTGAGTCTTGGAATTAAGCGACTAGTTTGTTGTTTTTTTGCATCAAAATTTTGTGCATGCAAATGGAAGGAGATATTTCTTTGATGTCTGCTATGCTCCAAGAAATAGCATTCATATGTTTGCATAAAAATGAGAGCAACATGTTCTCTGTTTCAAAGAGGAAGAAACAATCATAAATAATTTGTTAGTTTCAAGAATATAATATTTCAAATGTGGAGGTCGAGTTTTAAGTTCTAGTTTTTTTTTCTAGAAAAAAGTGACTTTATCTTCCTCAAAGTTATTTTTTTTTTGAACTTCCATGCTAGAGGTATCTTTAGTCATCTCCTCTTCTTTATCTTTTATTGTGGAGCTATTCATGTGTTCATCTACAAGATCATCAACATCAACATTAAAATGTTCATAAAAATACCAATAGAAAAGAAAGAAGAATGGTCCACTAGACACTTTAAAGATTTTTAATATTAAAAGAAACATCTTTTTCCTCTTCTTTTAAAGTTAACTTTACTTATTTGGACAAAGTTCTTCTGTAAGGAAATGTCTGGCTAAAATTAGAGGTGGATCCCCCTCAGACTTTATACCAAGAACAATAAAGTCAATAAGGAATATAAGTTAATCTACTACGATCAAAACATCCTCCAAAAAAGATAACACTCATGTTTCCTTAATTGACATGTGCCAATTTTTAAGAAAACTAAATATGACATCAAATTGATGTTTGCACCTATGTCACAAAGAGAATTAGCACAAAAAAGTCTCCACTTTACCTTTTTTTATTCCAAAGTAACTTTCATAAATTAGTAGTATTTTTATATGAAATGTCGGGAGTAATTGGTTAGATACATTGATATTGGAACTTTTGTACCAAAAACAATGGTATCTCCAATTATAGCCCCTGTGAAATGTTGCTCGATTATTATCAAACTAACTGCAATCATTTTTTGGTCATGAGGATCCCACCAGAGCGCCTTTATCCCTTTTTACTTTTGCTTTGTTGGATTACTAACATTCTTGGCCCAGCTCGAAAGAGTCGTTGAAGCATAATAAAAAAGAAATAATTATAATGATTTTTCTCTTGTTCATCAAAAAAGATTACTATTCCTTTTTTTCGATTGATAAAATAAAGAGCAATGAAACTCCTTGGATCCTTAAGCCTCTAAGGATGATTCTGCTAATAGAGTGCACAACAACTTGGAGATAACTTCACAAATCTTGATTCTTTCACATTTCTCTTGTTTGTGAGGATGTCCTTTAAAAAACTAATATATGTCAGCATATGCAAAATTGCTTCTTAAAAAGTAATGTTAATATGTATTGTTTAAAAATTTTATAGAAATCTAGATTTTTTTATTTAATTTTGTCCTTCAATATTTTTGTGGGTACGGGAGTTCTAGAGCTTTCTCTTCTTCAGATTGATTTTTAGGGATTCAATTGTTTGTTTCCTTGCCATCTTTGTTTTCCTATGCACAAGGTTCATATGAATTATCTTTTTCTCGTGGAGGTATAACCTCTTCATGTGCAATAAGGTCTTCCAGTTGGCATCCATTTCTTAAGGTAAATTTCATTTGCTTGCTCGTTGGAATTCCTCAAAGTGTTATTAGGCAAACTCCTATTGTCATCCCAAAATCAAATTCGCCAATTGTCTAATTTGAGTTCCCAAGTTCTTGATTGATGAATATTGATTGGTGAACTTGGTTTCCACTGTGCTAATAAATCTTGATAGGACATCCTCAAAAGTCCCTTGGGTTCATTGCGATTTCAAAATCTAGGAGGTTGTGCAAGTTGATTATCCAAGAATAATTAGGAGGATTTCTAAGCCTATAATTATAGGAATTTCCCATAGCATTATTCCTATAAAAGATATTGGAAACATAGTTAGGATATTCATAATTTGACTGAGAAAAAATTGTGTCTATTGGGCATTCATGATTAGGATCCCCCTTCCATGCATATCACGTATAATGGTGAAAACATTATTGTTGGCTATTTGTGACATCAGTGTTGTCCAACTTTCTAGTCAATGCATCCAATTATGACTGAATATGAATAGAGTTATCGAATTATGACTGAATATGATTAGAGTTATCCACGTGATAGATGCTAGACTTCCTTGCTTCCGAATCATTATGCCAATTGTTCAAAGTAGGATTGTGAAAAAAGTTTGTATTGATTCTTATGGAGATCTATCAACCATTGTACCTCCAACAATTGTATCAATCTTATCCTTTTTGTGAGCCGATGCACCATTATAAAAGTATTGAATCGGTTGGTGATAAGGTATATTATTGTTGGGAATTAGATTGACAAGATCATTGAATCTATCCTAGGCTTCATGTATGGACTTAGTATTTTACTGAGGAAAAGAAGAAACTTCAATTAATAATCTTGCACCTTTTTAAGGAGAACAATATTTATTAAGAAATGCTTGATACATTTCCTCCCAATGTGTAATAGTGCCAATTGGCAATGTAGAAAGCTAATTACAAGCTTTTCCTCTCAAAGGGAAAAAAGTCTCAGTCGAACCGCATCGTCAATAACTCCTTGGAATTTGAAAGTGGAGCATAGTTCTAAGAGTTTAGAGATATGGCTGAATGGATCTCCATCTCGAACTCCACATCAAATTACGTGTTTGAGATCATATGAACAGTACCATGCTAGATCTAAAAGTTATTAACATTGATTTCAAGAGTATAATACTCCATCTTTCATCTATCTCGTGGCATAGTATTGCATACATATCGAAGTGATGGTGATGAGTTATTTATTTGCCTTTGATTTCCTTCCATTTGAAATCTTTTTCTACCTTATAACAGTTCTCTTTATTTTAGAATCAAAGACCCAATTCTCCTAAACTTTTGTAATTACGTTTGTCCTAAGGCTCTACTGTTGGAACCCGCCAAGCTTGTGGGTTATAAAGTGATCAATTCCTGCAACCATAAAAGAAAGAATGAATAGCAATAATTGTCAAATAAACAAATAAAATGATTAAATAAATTATTAACACCAACCCTCCCAAGACGTCAAAAACCTGGTGCAAATTTAGTTACGTTAACAAATGCACTAATAATAAAGTGATGAATAGATATCATTCTCACGAGGATAGATAACAACTATTGATCTATTTTGCATGTTAAACTAGAAGGAAAGAAGAAATTTTGAATTACTGAAATAATTAAAATGAAGAGTAAAAGAAAATAATTAAAGTACTGGGAATTGGATTTCAAATGTATAGATATGATGATTTTCTCCTGTTCTACACCTACATCATGTATGGTTCTTTAAGCATAAAAATATATGATTCATCAATAAAGTTGAATTCTTCAAAATTAACTACCCAATATTTCAAATTTCAATTGCTATCTTGAGAATAATAAATTAAATTAATCCTTTCAATTTTAATTTAATAATCAGGTGTTTTAGCAAGTCACCATAATTATACAAAATTGAGTTTCTTTTGATTTTTCTAATCATGACATGCATGGAAAATTCATAACCCTCAGCAACTATATATGAAACTAAGAATTTCTTTTCATATGACAAATAAATTCATAATCATTGAAATTTAGAAATGAATTTAAAAGCATTCAATGTTGGCGCAAAGTTTTAGTGCCATATAAAATTATATTTTGATGATACAAACTTCGAAAGATTAAAGTTAAAAGCTGAACAAATTTAAAGAAAAAGGAATAATTTTATGCACTAAATTTTGATTAAATAATTGAGTATGATCTTATCATATTCTGGATGAATGATGAATATCAAAGTTGTAAAGAATCGTGTTAGATATCCATAGAATCCAAAATTATTTAATTTGCATAACTGTGAAAAATGTTATCCTCAAAATAGTGCAGGTCAGTGAATTAGCCGATCAAAGCAAAGAAGGCCGGTCGAGGCAATACCGGTCGACCGATTGGAGATGCCGGTCTGTAGGATCCCAAAGGGCACCAAGAGGGGGTGAATTGGTGTTCAATTTAAAAATGTCGATTTCACAAAAAACGTAATTCATATCATAAATTCAATATTAGAGGGAGAGAGAGAAAATCAAACGCAAACACACGGTGGTTGTTGACGAGGTTCGGCCACACCTTGGCCTACGTCCCCGCTCCAATTTCTCGACCTCGAGACCGCCGGAGATTCAACTAATCCCTTCCTTTGTTTCAAATGGGGCAAGGAAGAAAGCCCTTTACATCAACCACATTTTCTCCACTTCGAGAGGTAAGGCAACCTCTCCTTTTAGGAAGCTAATCTTTTTCTCTCGCTCAAGAGGTAAGATTTAGAACCTCTTTTACATAGGATCTCTCTCTAATTTTTCTGAACAAAAATGTTTATCTCTTTTACAATTCTATGCTCACAAGAGTGGAAGAGAGAAAGAAAGAAAAACTCTAAATGATAACTTCAAGAGAAATGATCTTCTTTTGATTTATTGAAGTTTTTCTTCAATACTCGGATTAGTACTCTTCCTTCTGGCTTTGACACTCCTTTTATAGGTTTCTGCAAGTGAGAAAGTAGTCCAAAAATCATTCTATTATTTTCTCCTTTAAATTTGACAGTTACTGTTCATTTAACTAAGAGACCGGTCGATCACACATGGACCAGTCGATCAGTACACTTTCTTTTATGAAAATTGTGACCGTTGGCGAATTCTGCACTGTCTGGTTGACCTGTGTTTTGGATCGATCAACCGGTATCTCGACCGGTACAGTCTAGACATTCTGCTGGTTGAAATTGGACATTTTCTGTATGGACCGGTCGAACTATGTTCTGGACTGGTCGACCGATATTCTGGACCGGTCGACTTGTGTTCCTGACCGGTCGACATGTTTTCCAGCTGGCAGCTCGATCGCCCTGCACTATTTTAAGCATAACTTTTTGCACAATTATCTAAATGAGATGATTTTTTATTCTATGGAAGGCTAACAGAATTCACTACAACTTTTATATTTAAGTTTAATCCAAAATCTAATAGTATCATAGTTAATTATTTAATCAAAGTGTAGTGCATAAAGTTATCCATTTTTCTTTAAACTTTTTCAGCATTTTAACTTTAATCTTTCGAGGTTTGTATCATCAAAATATAATTTTATATATCACTAAAACTTAGATCCAACAATCTTCCCCTTTTTGTTGAAGACAAATCGAAAAATATGAAAAATATATAAGTTGCGAAAAAGTTATAACATAAGTTGTAAAATCAATTTTACTCCCCCTAACACTCAACTTTCCTTACAATGATAGATATACACATAAGTATAAATTGTAAGGAACTCTTCATATAAAGTGATATTCAGATCATATTTCTCCCCCTTTTGTTTCATCAAAAAGAATAATTTGTATATGAAGCATATAGGAAATCATATGTAACTCCCCCTTAATCATGCCATCTTTGAAAAAAAAATATTTTCCCCTTTTTTCATATTAGAAATATGTAAAATATTACATCATAAAGAGTTAGTATGTAAGAAATAACTCCCCCTAAATTTCTGACTATTTTATAACGGCAAAATGGAAACAATTTGATGAAGGCCAAAAATATTTATATATATATTAATAATCAAAATATGGTATAAAACTTTGATACAACAATTATATTCATGATATGTCAAAATAAAGTTTAGTATGCTCCCCCTATCACTATTACCAATTTTAGATGTTTTCTCTTTTCAAAGAAATAGTAATTTTTGAATTTTTTAGTGACATCAAAGATAGATGATACTTTTACCATAACCTTTGTGCCTTCACATTTTCAATTCCTCCTTTGCTTTACATGTGAGGCACACTTGAAAAACAATCATTTAAACTTTGGTACCCAAAATTCTTTGGGTCCAATTTTGTTAGTCAAAGTTCCTTTTGGAACCCATATCATCTTATGTTTTGAAGATTTTCTTAGTTTGCACTGATAAGCATAATGGCCATAAATCCACATGCAAAACATGTAATATGTGATTTTCTATCGTAGGAATGATTAGACTTCAAATAAGAGTTTTTATGTTCAAAGTATTTCGTAGAATTATCTTTCTTTACATAAGAACTAGTTTTATCATTATTTTGTAAATTTTTCATAAGATCATTTTCCTTCTTTTCCTTTTCTAAAGAACATGCTAGTTTTATAATTTCACATGCATGTGTAATTTCCAAAGTTTCAATTTCATTTTTTAGGTTTTCATTCTCCATAAAACATGTATTCTTTTCTTCTTTTAAATTTTCAATCTCATGTCGTAATTTCTCATTTTCCTCTTTAAGTGAGTAATATCTTTTTATAAGAGAGGAAAATTTTTTATTTACATCTAAAGAAAGATTTTCTTCGAAAGAGCTCGATGAATCATTATTTGAAGGATTAGAAGTTACCTCATCGTCGTGTGCCATTAAGCATAAGTATTCTTCATCACTGGAAGAACTTGACGAGTCACTTGTTTTATGTAACACCCCCAAAATGCACCTCGCCACGTGACTGAATACACCCCGGGGACGTTAGGAGACATGACTTACGTATACAATAATTTGACCAAAATAAGACTTTGACTGGTCAACATAATAAAGGCAAAATTGTGGAAGGAAACATAGCTATCATTTGATTAAAAAGAGGCATAATTAAAATGAATGCGGAAGTCTTAACAAGATAACATAACTGAGTCTCACATAGTCCAAAAATGATAGTTTGCATAAATAAATACAACTTGATGAAAATAAAAAGGAAGTTGAAGAGACTCGATTTCATGTGTGAAGATCACCACGAGCTCGATCTGTCGCCAGAGCCATCATCCTTTTTATTAGGACAAGTTATTTCCTGTGACATTGAATACACAGGGGAGGTGAATCTCCTTGTGAGCTTTGACGCCCAGTACAAAATAAATATATGACATAGCAGCAGTAATGATATCATAACGATAATCAAATAACCATAATTCATAAATGATAGAGTCATGTAAGCATAATTGGTATGATAATATCACGATCAAGATGCATAAAATAGAGTAGCAAGATTGATGATAATATGATAAGTGTAACAAAAATAACATAATCATCATTAAAAGATCATAATATCATTGGGCATTGGGCATTGCCCATCCTCATAATCATTATTATATTTACATTTTCATTATGTTACACCTATTTTGGAGTGTCTTTCAACTCCCTTTAATAGGGTCGGTGGAGTATCTTTCGACTCCCTTTTGACCAGGCTGACCGTCGTCAACCAAACATAAGAAGAGCTCTTCCATTTATATTTTTCGTCTTTTTATATGTAGAATTCAAGGATCATGGACCAGAATAACAAGATCGCGATTGCTGAAATTAAGATATAAACCATGCTGGATTCGTGAGAGTGCGTATATAATATCATAAGTATTACTTTGTATTAACCAGAAGAGCATGATAGGTAAATATGTGGTACAAATGATAATCATTCAGATAAATTAGAATAATACATAACTCTGTGTATAATACTACAGGGATGTATCACCTTGCGGAAGTGCAGAAGGCATGGAGTTGGGCAGTGATCAAGGTAAGTAGTTAATGCTCTGAACAGAATGGTTAAACATGAGGTAATGTAGAAGGCGTAATGGCATAATACCACATTAATTCTGTAGTTGTATACTATGTCCAAGGCAAAGTACTATAATTACATACACATCTGGATTACTATTGCAGGCGCAAAGTATTGTAGCTATGGGAATAAAAATGCAGATCATTATCTGGCACTAAATGTATGACATGATGTCTTTTGCCAAGTAAGTAATTACTGTAAGCATAAATTGATGAAGGTGCATTTAATGTCAGAAATAGTGCAACCCAGCTTTTCAGAATGGTGGTTCCTCTTATGCAATTAAATATCATAGAAAGACCTATTATTAAATCCTTTTGGCTGAGATCAAGGATATGGCAGCCACTAAAATATGCAACAGGCACTAAATGAAGGTTTGACGTCACCCTTAATTATATCAATTAAATTATAAGTGCAGAAAGAGGAACTTATGTTGCCCATGATTCGAGTAGGGGGCCAATGGACATCGACGTGGATAAAAAGGTGAAATAATACGTGGGATCTATCATGAAATCTCATATCAGAGATCGATTACATTGTTCGGCCCTAAAAGAAAGATATGACGCAAAAGAAAATCCAATGCCATCCTTAATCTTATACTAAATCAATAATAGGTGTCGCATCTGATTAAATCACAGAAGCATGTACTTAGAATAGTCGAATAGTCATACTATAGAAACACCAATCAGGATTGCATTTGTTGAATTATTTTTCCTGTGATAAAAATTGGAAAGTGACCAGGGTGTTTTGTGCTTAGCATCCGGACGATGTGTTTTTCTTCCAAGCATGCAGGTCACCATGATAATTGAATGAAAGGATACACTACTATTAGATTGGTATTCGATTAGAATATCTGAATAACACTAATTCACTCATGCGGAAATCAACAAAATGATAGAAGAAGTATGAGATCAATCGACAGTGCATAGCAATTCGTGTACCTTATGGGTAAAAGAGATCTGATCTCATTATTGGCAACTTGGACATCTCCTTCCATCATGGCGTCTTGGTGGTGCTGCTCTCATTCCTCTCAAGCCGTGATGCACATAGGAAGTTCTGGTTGGACCCCAACTCACGTAGGGTTAATTTATGAGGGAAACGGGGTGACGGTTACAAGAAAATGTCCTAATAGAATTTCCTTTATTTTTATTTTCATTTTCGAAATTGTCTGGCGTTACATTTTATTTGACTCTTCATACTTTTTTCTTTTTTCCTTTTTGAGATGTCTCTTCTTTGTTATTTTTGTATGATCTTTGGGTAGGCTATTCATTCGTTTCTTTCTTCTTCACCAACTTGCGATACTTATCTAGTTTTCTTGTGTAGCGGACGAGTCTCTTTTCGTCCACTTCTTCACTTGAGTCTTCTTCATTTGCATTTGCTTTTAATGCCAATATTTTCTTCTTGGGGGCTTTTTCTTCTTAATCTTCTTGGATTGAAATCTCATATATTAAAAGTGAACCAATAAGATCATCAAAATCCAATTTATTTAGATCTTTTTCTTCAATCACGGTCCGCTTCATATGCCATTTGGAGGAGAGAGACCTGAGAATCTTTTTCACTTTTTGGAGGTTAGTTCTTGGCTCGCCCAATGAGGCTAAGCCATTCAAAATATCATTAAACCGAGCAACTATATCATTTATGGATTCATTTTCATGCATATTGAAGGAATCATATTGATAATTCAAAATATTTAATCTAGATTATTTGACTTTATCCGTTCCTTCATAAGTAGTAATGAGTTTCTTCCAAATCTCGGTTGCACTTTTACAATTAGAAATCCAATTGAAATCCGTTGAATCTAAAGCACAATAAAATATATTTTTGGCTATCCAATCAAGTTTTGAAAAATTCTTTTCTTTTTCTTTAAAATCAGTAGGTAACTTTTCATGAACATAATAACCTTTTTCAACTATGTCCCACATGTCGATATCAATAGAACAAATGTATGCTTGAATCTGAATTTTTCAGTATTGAAAATTTGATGCATTTAAGAGGGGAGGACGACTATTTGATTGCCCTTCGGGAAAAACAAGTCCACTTGATTCCATGGCTCTTAAGATGGTTAAATCTTAAAATAAGATAATTGAATCTTAAAAAAATTTAGATCTAAAGATGATTAGATCTTAAAACAAGATGATTCAAAAATCAAAACAAGAGCAACTCGCTCTGATACTAATTGTAGGAACCCAAAGGGCAACAAGAGGGGGGTGAATTGGTTTTCAATTCAAAAATGTCGATTTAACAAAAATCATCGTGGAAGCTTAAAATCAATTCTTAAATCCTTTACAATTCAGATCATAAATTCAATATTAGAGGGACAGAGAGAAAATCAAATGCAAACACACGGTGGTTGTTGACGAGGTTCGGCCACACCTTGGCCTACGTCCCCGCTTCGACTTCTCAACCTCGAGACCGTCGGAGATTCAACTAATTCCTTCCTTTGTTCCAAATGGGGCAAGGAAGAAAGCCCTTTACATCAACCACCTTTTCTCCACTTCGAGAGGTAAGGCAACCTCTCATTCTAGGAAGCTAATCTTTTCTCTCGCTCAAGAGGTAAGTTTTAGAACCTCTTTTACACAGGAGCTCTCTCTAATTTTTCTGAACAAAAATGTTTCTCTCTTTTACAATTCTGTGCTCACAAGAGTGGAAGAGAGAAAGAAAGAAAACTCTAAATGATAACTTCAAGAGAAATGATCTTCTTTTGATTTCTTCAAGTTTTGCTTCAATACTTGAATGGGTGCTCTTCCTTCTGGCTTTGACACTCCTTTTATAGGCATCTGCAAGTGAGAAAGTCTTCCAAAAATCATTCCACAATTTTCTCCTTCAAATTTAATCGTTACTGCTCATTTGACTGAGAGGCCGGTCGAATGCACATATGGACCGGTCGACCGGTACACTTTCTTTTATGAAAAATATGACCGTTGGCGAATTCTGCACTATCCGATCGACCTGTGTTTTGGACCGATCGACTGGTACCTCGACCGGTACAGTCTTGACATTCTGTTGGTTGAAATTGGGCATTTTTTGCATGGACTGGTCGACCTGTGTTCTGGACCAGTCGACCGATATTCCTAACCAGTCGACCTGTTTTCCAGCCGGCAGCTTGACCACCCTACACTATTTTAAGGATAACTTTTTGCACAGTTATCCATATGAGATGATTTTTTATTCTATGGAAAGCTAACAGAATTCTCTACAAATATTTATGATTAATCCAAAATCTATAGTATCATAGTTAATTATTTAATCAAAGTGTAGTGCATAAAGTTATCCCTTTTTCTTTAAACTTTTTCAGCATTTTAACTTTAATCTTTCGAGGTTTGTATCATCAAGATATAATTTAATATATCACTAAAACTTAGATCCAACAATCTCCCCCTTTTTTATGAAGACAAATCGAAATATATGAAAAATGTATAAATTGCGAAAAAGTTATAACATAAGTTGTAAAATCAATTTTACTCCCACTAACACTAAACTTTCCTTACAATGATAGATATTTACATAAGTATAAATTGTAAGGAACTATTCATATAAAGTGATATTCAGATCATATTTCTCCTCCTTTTGTTTCATCAAAAAGAATAATTTGTATATGAAGCATATAGGAAATCATATGTAACTCCCCCTTAATCATGCCATCTTTGAAAAAAAAAAATTCCCCTTTTTTCATATTAGAAATATGTAAAATATTTGCATCATAAAGAGTTAGTATGTAAGAAATAACTCCCCCTAAATTTATGACTATTTTATAATGGCAAAATGGAAACAACTTGATGAAGGCCAAAAAAATATATATATATATATATATATATATTAATAATCAAAATATGATATAAAACTTTGATACAACAATGATATTCATGATATGTCAAAATAAAGTTTAGTATGCTTCCCCTATCACTATTACCAATATTAGATGTTTTCTCTTTTCAAAGAAATAGTAATTTTAAATTTTTGAGTGAAATCAAAGATAGATGATACTTTTACCATAACCTTTGTGCCTTCACATTTCCAATTCCTCCTTTGCTTTACATGTGAGGCACACCTGAAAAACAATCATTTAAACTTTGGTATCCAAAATTCTTTGGGTCCAATTTTGTTAGTCAAAGTTTCTTTTGAAACCCATATCATCTTATGTTTTGAAGATTTTCTTACTTTGCATTGATAAGCATAATGGCCATAAAATCCACATGTTAAATATGTAATATGTGATTTTCTATCGTAGGAATGATTAGACTTCAAATAAGAGTTTTCATGTCCAAAGTATTTCGTAGAATTATCTTTCTTTACATAAGAACTAGTTTTATCGTTATTTTGTGAATTTTTCAAAAGATCATTTTTCTTCTTTGCCTTTTCTAAAGAGCATGCTAGTTTTACAATTTCACATGCATGTGTAATTTCTAGAGTTTCAATTTTATTTTTTAGGTTTTCATTCTCCATAAAACATGTATTCTTTTCTTCTTTTAAATTTTTAATCTCATGTCATAATTTCTCATTTTCCTCTTTAAGTGAGTAATATCTTTTTATAAGGGAGGAAAGTTCTTTATTTACATCTAAAGAAAGATTTTCTTAGGAAGTGCTCGATGAATCATTATTTGAAGGATTAGAAGTTATCGTCGTGTGCCATTAAGCATAAGTATGCTTCATCACTGGAAGAGGAGAAAATATTAGCTTCCTAGGAGGAGAAGTCGCCTTGCCTCTCGAAGAGGAGAAAATGTGGATGATGTAAAGGGCCTTTCTTCCTTCTCCATTTGGAAAAAAAAGGGAGAGTTTAGTGCAATCTCCGGCGGTTTCGAGGTCGAGAAGTCGGAGTGGGGACATAGACCAAGATGTGGCAAAACCTCATCAACAATCACCCATGCACTTTGTGTTTGCATTCTCTCTCTATCTCCCTCTCATATTATGTTTATGATCTGAATTGCATTGATTTAAAAGGATTAACGAATTGATTTTAAGCTTCCACGATGATTTTTATGAAATTGACATTTTCGATTTTAACACCAATTCACCCCCCTCCCCCCTCTTGGTGCTTTGGGATCCTACAATTAATATCAGACAAGTTGCTATTGTTTTAAGATCTAATCATTTAAAGATTTAATCATTTTTAAGATTTAATCATCTTGTTCTAAGATTTAATCATCTTTAAGATCCATGGCATCAAGTGGATTTAGTCTTTCCAAAAGTCAATCAATTGTTGACCCTCCGCTTTTTAATGGATCAAATTTTACTTATTGGAAAATTAGGATTCAAGCATATATATGTTCCATTGATATTGACATGTGGGACATTGTTGAAAATGGTTATTATTTATATGAAAAATTACCTTCAGACTATGACGAAAGACAAAAGATTTTTTCAAAATTGGATTGAAAAGCTAAAAATATTTTCTATTGTGCTTTGTATTCAACGGAATTTAATCGGATTTCCAGTTGTGAAAGTGCAAATGAGATTTAATACTTATGAAGTTAAGGAATCTTGATTAAATATTTTAAATCATCAATATACTTCTTTTAAAATGCAAGAAAATGAATCCATAAATGATATTATTGTACGATTTAATGATATTGTGAATAGCCTCCTTGGGCGAGTCAAGAACTACCGCCCCCCCCCCCCCCCCTTCCCCCCAAAAAAAAAGTGAAAAATATTCTCATCTCTCTTTCCTCCAAATGGCATACAAAGAGGACCGTGATTGAATAAAAGAATTTGAATAGTCTAATTTCGATGATCTAATTGGATCACTATTAACCTATGAGATCGGAATCCAGGAAGAAGAAGCAAATGCTCCCAAAAAGAAGACATTAGCATTGAAAGCAAAAAAAAGGAAGAAGACTCAAGTGAAGACGAAGTGGACGAAAAGAGACTTGAACGCTACACAAGAAAGCTTGAAAATATCTCAAGTTGGTGAAATCCAAAGAAAAGAATGAGAAGCCAACCAGAAGATTATACAAATATCACAAAGAAAAGACATCACAGAAAGGGATAAAGAAAAAGTATGAAGAGTCAAGTGAAGATGAATCAAATGACTCATCAAGTTCCTCCAGTGAAGATGCATACCTATGCCTAATGGTACACAACGATGAGATAACTTCTAACTCTTCAAATTCAAATAATGACTCATCAACTTCTTCCGAAGAAAACCTCTCTTTAGATGTAAATAAAGAACTCCCTTCTCTAATAAAAATGTATTTTTCACTTAAAGAGGAAAATAAAAAAATACTACATGAACTTAAAAAATTAAAAGAAGAAAAAAATACATATTTTGTAGAAAATGAAAATTTGAAAAATGAAATTGATTCCTTGAAAATTACACATGCATGTGAGATTGTAAAACTAGCATGCTCTGGATGAACAGTAACTGCAATATTTGAAGGAGGAAATTATCGAACAAATTCTGGATGAATTCCCACGTGCTGAAGCCTATAAAAGGAGTGCCAAAGTCAGAAACAAAGGCACCCATCTAAGCATTGACGAAAAACTTCAAGTTATCCAAAGAAAATCCTTTCCTTGAAGTTTTCATTTTAGTGTTTGTCTTCTTTTTCTCTTCCACTCTTGTGAACTTGTCATTGCAAAAGAGATAAACAATTGTTCGAAAAAATAGAGAGAGCTCCTGTGTAAAAGAGGTTTCCTATCTTATCTCTTTAGCGAGAGAAAAGATTAGCTTCCTAGGAGGAGAGGTTGTCATGCCTCTCGAAGTAGAGAAAAGGTGGTTAATGTAAAGGTTTTTTCTTCCTTGCCCCATTTGGAACAAAGGGATAGTTTAGTGAAATCTTCAGCGGTCTCGAGGTGGAGAAGTCGGAGCGGGGACGTAGGCCAAGGTGTGGCCGAACCTCGTCAACAACCACCCATGCACTTTGTGTTTGCATTCTCTCTCTCTCATATTATGTTTATGATCTGAACTGCATTCATTTAAAAGGATTAACGAAATAATTTTAAGCTTCCACAATGATTTTTGTGAAATCGATATTTTGGGTTTTAACACCAATTCACCCCTCCCCCTCCTCTTGGTACCTTGGGATCCTACATTCAAAATTATGATATTGATGAATCAATTTAATAAAGAAATAAGGATCCTTTACATAAATAGGGTTCAACCAAACTAACCCTAAAAGAAAATCACTTCATAACGCTAAAACATGACATCAAATCCAATGATTATTTTAGAAAAAAATGAGGAGAATAAGAATGACAAACTACTTCCAAAGCCACTCCATCCTCTCGCGAGTATTCGGTAGACTTTCATTGTAGCGCTTTTTAGACCTCTTCGTCAAGCCTTCAACTCTCTTCTTTTGCACTCTAGAGATACTTTTCATAATGATATTAACCTTTTTCATGTGCCAAAGAAGAAATATGTGCCCTACTAAAAAGTTTGAATAAAATCCATCAGACAATCACCTAATTGATCGCTATCACCACTGTGAATTTCCTCATCATGGTCATGATAGAATATAATAGAATTTGGTTCACAAAATTAGCTTTGGGAATGAGCATGATCAAGGTCGACACAATCATTACCAAATGTTCAAGTTTGAATCTTTCAATCATGGGTGTGACAAGGTTCGTTGGTCGTGCCAAAACTTCCAAAATCTTGCATTGCCCAACTCTTTCTATCACAAGTGTGCCTTGAGTTTTCACGACCGTAACTTTCATCTGTTGTCTAATTTATCATTTTGCGACATTTTTGGTCAAATTCTTGATAGTTTGATTTCTTGTCACAAAATTAAAACTTAGGCAGAAATCAAATGTAAAATTAATACTCTAAAAATAAACCAAATAATTATTAACTTTAAACAAAAATAAGCTTCTAATATGCTAATAAATGCACTAAACTAACTATGCATGATGTTTCTTGCATCACTACATGATTATTCTACATGATTAATTGATAATGTGTTCTATGATAAGTTCAAGTGAAGGTTGAACATGGATAATGTCCTTATGTTATTAGTTCATGTCATTATCTTGCATATTATGTAATTTTTTTAAAGCATCAAACCTCCAATGCTATGTCTTACAATGTACTTGATTATCGAGCTTTCACATTAATGCATCATTTATTTTTATTTTCAGTATTATGTCAATTAAGTTGTATATGTTATTGTTTTTAAATATTTAATTGATGTCTAACTCTACTTGATCGTCTTGATAACTAAGGCACCATTTGTTTGCTGGATACAGGGTTGAATAACTCTTTATTCGAGCTAATAGTGCGAAACAATGTTGAGGTTAGGGATTACACGCGACATGGACATCACATTTTTTAATGCGTGTTTAATCTTGTTGGTGGCCTATCTTTCGGGTTATCATATTTGGCAAAAATAGATGAATAGAATTTATCCATCGACATAGCCGGGGGTAGGAATGTAAATTTACTGTTCACATTAGAAAAAAAATCCCTTTCGTCGACATCAGGCCGGGCATCTATTACACTCCTTTCCCCTTTCAACCCCATCTTCTCCTTGTGGCTAGGTTTAGGGTTATCATCCTGGCCCATTTCTTGGATGAGCTCACGATGTTACCGGCGATTGTAAAGGACAATGAAAGGCTTGCTCTGCAGAAGGTATGCCAGAAGTCACTTCCCTTCCACTTTCGTCGTCTTTTCATTTTCGATTTTCCTTATTTGTATAGTTTTTGATATTTTTCCCACCTTTGTTTTTGTTGCCTACAGATCTTCGCATGGAGCATTCACAACACCATTGCAAAGATCCCCTTTCCAATGTGACAATTTGGATATGACGACCAAGGGGTACTTCCGAGTTATTTTTTTTCCTTTTCTTGTGCTACATGTTCTCTAGTCAACTTTTATCTTCTCCTTGTCTTGATAGACACCCGAGCATTTTTGTTCCTTAACCTATGAACCTTCTTTCTTGTGCATGTTGATCATCAAAAGATGCCTAGTGACAAAAGTTAACCTCGTCTTCGGCAGAGCTTATGCATATGGGTATGAGACATCACGAGTGAGAGGTACCCTGATTTTACCCATCTTACATAAAGAGCGTATTAAGGTTTCTCTGATATAGTGACAAGAACTTCAGCAAGATGTTGTGCTTCATAGTCCGTTGTTCTTTTGATATCAACTTAAGTTTGTTCTTAATTTTACACTTGGAAATCTTTATTGTGATTCCATAAATGCAATCCCTCATGCCACTCGTTACAATAATCATCTTAACTTAGGTCATATCAACAAATATTGCAACTATTAGCTTCATAGAAGAAAGGCCTATCAATTTATATCTTAGTTTTCTGGATGCTGCTTCACTGTCAATACTTATTGAACAATGTTTCATCCATATGTAACATGCTCATGCAGAAATGAATAACCCTTTCATCTTATGGCAACGACTAAAGTCTTAATACTAGTACCTGCTACAAATCGTATAGCTTTATGCACTTCCCAATCATAGAATGACGACTTATCCAATTAATGTTGATGACATGGATTTCTTACTCTTTATTGTTAGGGTAGAATCATGATTTATGCTGCAATTAAATAATATAACATTTTTAACCTTTTGCCTATTATATAAAATCTCCATGTCATCTTAGCTCTTTTGCTGAAAACATAGATAAAATTTTCCAAATTTATAAACTGTTGTCTTTTAGCAGTACCCACACATTGCATGAGAGTATCCGGTAGCTAAGTTAAAAGAGCCCCTCCATGGGGGTATCTGAAGCTGCTAAGACCAGAAGCTGAGTTGGAAGAAAAGGACAAAATGGCAGCTGCCACCTGACACGCACAGGGAATAGAACAGAGGTGCAAAAAAGAGATAAAAGCCACCTGCCCAATGGAAAAGGAGAGGAATAAAAGAGAATATGATATAACAGGCTATACAAGTGTCACACATCAGATGGTTGAACAAAAAATAGATGTTGAACAAGGGACAAGTGTCAAAGATCCAATGGTGGACAGAAGTGATGCAAGATATAAAAAGAAAATAATGTCTCAAGGAAAGGGGGTTGGCCAGCAATCATCGAGAGGCAATGTGAGGAACCTAAGAGCATGGAGGAGTCCAACCATGAAGGGTAGAAGCCACTTTGGAGAGGAAAAAGACCAACTGAGCCGAGAGGGGAAGCTGGAGTTCTAATCCTAGTGCTGGTTGCTTCTGCTTTTCCTACTTCTTTTATATTGTTATTTCTTTAGTTTTCTCTATTGAACAATGTTTAGTGTTAGGATGATGATGTTATGTGCTATGATCCCTATAGTTATGTATAACTAATCATCCATCAAGGCTGGGGGTTTCTTAATGTGATTGAACTCTTTGGCTATGCCACTTATGGATTGGATGCATATTTTCTTGATCTGCAATGCTTATTTCTACTTGTTGAATATCATTTACTTTGGCCGATAGTTGATTAATCCTTATGCAACAGACTCTTAAGAGAGGGCATATGTTGTAAACAATCCAGCGATGAGCTGAGATGCTAGCTGGTTGTAGTGGAGTAATCAGCAGGAAAGTCACTCCAACTTGACATAAATCGAGAGGTGGAACTCATGGAGGATGACTTAATCATAATCTGAATGCTTAAATCCATAGTTTCAAAGTGAGAGCGGAGAAACTAGAACGTCCCTAACATGAGAGTTATGGGAATCTACATTTTATGTTTTGGTGATTTGTTTGTAGTCTCCCATCTCCCTTCATCGTGTCTGATTTCTCCTAGTTATGCAATGAGACCCCTGAGAAGGGTATTTGTGAGATAGTTTAGCAATGAGCCGAGAGGTTAGCTAGTTGTATCAGGGAAACAATCAATGAGATAGGGGAGACTGAGCTCAAGCCGAGAGGGAAGAGCTCAGGGGAGTAGTCCAATATGTGCTTGAATCTATGGTTTCGAAATAAGAGTGAAGAGGCTAAAGAGATCCTCAATACGATAGTACTAGGATCCATTTGCATTACTTGCTGATTTGTTTGCATCTAATTGAACTAAATATCTAAGGCATAGCTAATCACTGTTCATCCCTAAAGAAAATTCTCTAGTCTTGATAGTTAACATCATTTGTGACTTAGTTTTAGATTCATAGTTCTATTTTTATCATTTAACCAAAAAGATAAAAAAAAAATACATAAAACGAAAAATCACAAAACTATTACATTCCAGCAATATTGATTTCAGCAATCTTAGCTTACTTCTTTTACTATCAAAATCAGATTCTCTTCTTTCATTATTACATAAGTCTAAAAACAAATACAACTTCTCTCTCTGTGGTTCGACCCCGATCTATACATCGACGATGGTTGTATACTTGCAATCTAAGAAGTGTAGTTGGGATTATAAATTTAAAACTTGTTTACATTTTTGCAGAAGGGAACTTGATCTGTACATACCCGCATTTAGCGTGCTAATACTACTTCCCATACTTCATAGATTTCTCACAACAAATGACCAATATGGATTTGAAAACCAAACACTTTTCTTTTCGAGCAGAGGAAACTACAACAAAATTTAGTTTGGAAAAGGAAATGGAAGATCATAATTTGCCAAGTGAAATCTTGGTCCAGTAACTTGAAGACTTTTCAGCATTCACACATTTGAGGAGGCCATTGAAGAAGTGGCTACTTAAACAAGATGATCCAGGAAATTTAGAAGTTATACATGTGAAGTTAAGTCCCACTGAATGAGGGATAGAGACAACTGAAAGGCAGAAGTTTGTTAATGACAAGCTGAGATACTCATACTTGATTATTGAAGTTGTCCACAAATTGAGATCTCTACTTGATCACATGATACTTTTTAAATCTCCTTGAAGTGAAGAAGAAAGAAAGTCTAGTATAAGACTATAAAAAATGACGCTTACTGGGAGGCAACCCAGTCTAATAATACTTTTCATCTTGTTTTTGTAGAAATCAAACAAGTGTCCCAACTAAAGTTTCTAATACAGCATTGCACTGCATATACCCTCACTTGCTGCATCAACTATCACCGATTATAACTCTCTTACTTTTGATTTATCAATTGCTATACCTTTTCTGTTATATTCTGATTAAAGCATTTTCTGCAGACATAGAAGTCGAGGAAGAAGAAAACAAGTGAAGAAAGATGACAGAGCAACATACCCCCATCTGAACTGAAATTTGAACCATACCTGCAAGTTAAAAAATATTTTCTTTTGCATTTTACACTCTCCCAACTTGTTTCAAACACTAAGGATAGTGTTTTGGGGGAGTCAATGGTATGTTCTAACTCTAATTTATTTATCACCATGATTTTGAGGTTAAATTTTAAAATTTTTCACAGCGTGCTTTACTTTTATATCCTAGCTAAAAATTTTCACTTTTCATCTACATTTGTTGCTAGGAATCAAAACTGTGATCATATTCTTATTTCTAAACTACATTTGCTTAGTTTCTCATGCATTAATTAGAAAGCATTAGGAAAAATTATACATGCATGTAGGATGGCCTATGTGCATGATCTGTCTAATGCATCCCTGAACATGTAACATTTCAATTGCTAAAGCCCTGACTTGAATCAAAGTAACAGTTCTAGGTCCAGAAATATCTTTCGTCCCCTAGCACTAAGGATCCATAAGAAACTGCAGCTTTAAATTCCCAAAGTAAAGTAAAGTGAAAGTGAAAGTGTTGTAAAACCCCAACCCCCATCTTAAGTAAGAGTACCAGGAGTAAAAAAATCTTTTTAAAAAATTCATGAGCCTGGTGCATGAAATATGCGCGGCCACTATGTATAATTACAGAGCTGTTAAGCATATTTTCATCCAAATGGTTACTCTTGCTTTAAGTTTGGGGGAGTAAAAAAGGGGAAGTAAATGTAAAATTGCAAACTAAAAAAAAAGGGAAAGAAAAGGGATAAAGTTAAGAATGTTGTACAAAATTTCTTAAAAGGGTCCTTAGGACTAGGGGAATGTGCTGAAAGTTAGTATGGACTTGTTAAAGAAGTAAAATCCTTTCTTAGAATTGTTACTTCTGTGATACAATCTCAAGTGTACTTAATTGACCTAAAATTTGCTAATTGATGCTTGAGGAGTTATGTATGGTGAGTCTTACCTACTATGGCTAATTATTTCCTTTTGTGGATATTGCAACTATTGTATCTTGCCTTAAATTTCTAACTTTTGCTTGAGGACAAGCAAAATCATAAGTTTGGGGGAATTTGATGACATGGATTTCTTACTCATTATTGTTAGGGTAGAAGCATGATTTTCTTGATTTATGCTGTAATTAAATAATATAAAATTTACATTTTTAACCTTTTGCTTGTTATATGAAATCTCCATGTCATCTTAGCTCTTTTGCTGAAAACATAGATAAAATCTTCTAAATTTATAAACTTTTGTCTTTCAGTAGGTGCACATTGCATGGAGGTATCTGGCAGCTAAGTTAAAAGAGTCCCTACATGGGACTATCTGGCGCTGCTAAAACCAAAAGTTGAATGGAAGAAAAGGACAAAATGGCAGCTGCGACCTGACGCGCGTTTCCCGTGACAAGAAACGTGAAGCCTCACTGGACCAGTGCCGCTCAACTTATAGCTCTCGGCCACTCAGCGCCGAAATCACGGAACACATGCAGCCGCCCCGCACTGCGTAATATTGCGGAGTACCAAGTTATCTTCCCTTAGGACATTTATCTTGTAAGGTCGTCCTTATGAATGGCCAAGTAGGTGACGTTCCCGTAGGGTATGTCTTTTGCATCTTCAATATGTAATAAGACTGATATACCTACGGTACACTGGGAGGAGTTCAGTAGTGCCTTTCGAGGCCCAATTGTATGTTATATTTCATCATAGTTAATACAAGTAAGCTTTCCTTTAATTCTAGTGTCATGACCTTGAGCGTGGGGTGGCAACCCATATCAGTGTCCCTTCGTGGTCCCTTCGTCGCCCCTTCGGACTTTAAGCGCCCAAACGCTTGCATTAGCGCCGCAACGCGCTAATGTCACGGACCTATGACGAGTAGTCCAACACTCTAGTCATGTTCGTGATCAAATGCCTATAAGAGCGACTCTCGGCATAGTCATCTCGATCATAAAACTTTCGCTGCCATTCAAAATAGGCTTGGTTAGGTGCCTATCCGCCTAGTCGTCGCACGTGGTCTAGTGTCCGAGAATGACCCCGTGACAAGTGATATCAAAGCAGTTCTTCTTGCTCGGATTACCCAGCGACGATGACTCGCTTGTGTCATCGCAATGTGTCCTAGCGTAGGAAATGTGCTTCCGCTCAAGAACTCCATCATGCCCAGGTGCATTGGTACCATGGTCTTTGATCATGGACTCCAACGAGGAATGCATGGCAAGCTTCCTCGCCGCACGCCCAGTCGTGCCCCGCAGCATGTTCCTCATACACCCGTGTCGTGTCCAGGAATGTCCGTCATGCACTATGATGGCGGAATGATCGCCCCGCATAACTGGGACGATCACGCATCACTCACTCGAGCAGATCAACCACCCCAGGTATACAGTCAAGGGAATCTTGAAGTGCCGCGGTGCGTCAAGAGTGGCCATATGCTCCGCATGATGGTCTTGCGCTACCCATACCAAGAGGTCGCTTACACAAACGTTGTGTAACTCGAAGGACCCGTGTCACATTCAAGGACTGTCGGTCATGCACTATCATAACAATCTGGCGCTGCTCGGTATTTCGTGACGTCGCATCACATGCCCAGTCATGCAACGTGAAGTGCACAACCGCTTCATGGGAGAAGTTGGCTCAAAGGTTAAGCATCAAGGTTCATGGTCCCTTTCGGCTAAGGAACATCATCCTTTCGGCTATGGAGTATCATTCACAAGCATTTTATCGTGCCGCCAACATTGCCTGCCGTGTCAAGACGACTTTCATAAATGGTGCAAAGTGTTGATTACTTGCAAACACTTGGAGACGAGCTGTCAGCCTTGCCTGCCTCGTCAAGTGTCGCCCCGCAAGTGGCGCGATGTCAACCAACGAGGATTGGGATGAATTTGCTACATGCCAACGCAAATCGATGCCTCAACTCAGCGACCAATTCAGCAAATGGTTTGAGCGTCGAGCATTTGGTGAACCTCGACATGCTGCTATGGAGCGTTCCGCCGCCAATCGAAGGAAGGAGTGCCCTTTCCTTTCGGTCAGCGCCTCGAGTAATCGAAGCGGCCTCCAAGGATCGCAATGCGAAGGTTTCGAATGACACACTGGCGATGTCATCCCTTCGATTGAAGATGGAGGTGAAGTTGGGGGCTCGTGCCACGAGTTCACCAATCGCAATCCGCTTATTCAAGCGGAGCATCTTCGCGACCCCATGGATCGGTGAAGGCCCGGAACGGCTAATCTTTCGCGAGGGTCAAGTCGCCCGGTGGACAAGTATGTCAAAGGTGCATGATCTAGGATGACAAGCACAATGGTATTACTTCGTCTGAATTATGGATGGACGAGTATCAAAGGTGTATCCTCTCGTGAACGAGTATGATGAACTCGTCTCATCCATACCCCAAGGGGGTGCCAAAGCTTTAAAGGAGATCCCAGGATCGGAAGAAGGCATATCCCAAGAACCCTGCAAGATGTGGCAAACTTAGGATGGTGTTGCCATCGCAACAATGTGGAATGTGGCAAACATGCATCCCATTGAGACATGGGACAGAGGATGTGGCAGCTCATCAATTATGCAAGCCCTGATAAGTTGGGACTGGAGGTCAAGATCGTTTTGTTTAGCATTGGCCAGATGGGCATGTTGAAGGAGGACGTGAAAGATATCACTGAACTCCGCCTACAGTGTTCTCAGAAGGATGAAGACCCAACGTTGGTGTTCTTCAAACAGAGGGGTTGAAGCTTTGGACTAGGACGGAGTTGGAACGATAGGATCGCCCAACCTCCGCTCGCTAGTCCCCGTTACCAAGGCTTTCATGCCAAGACAAATGCCATACCACCAAAGCCCTTGGGCAAGGGCAATGGTGGGGGAGAGAAGTTCAAGTCGCAAGGAGGAAGCTACTTATGCCAAAGACAAAGATAGCCCATCAAAGCAGGAGAAATGAGTCAAACCACAGACACATGTGGGGAGACTCCCATCGTCGCTCATCACAGCGACTCGAAGTGGACAAGGCAGAAAGGGGCATATCAAAGAACCTTGTTCCATCTCAAATCGTTGAGATATCCAATGACCACCAAGGGTAAGGTGGTCCTGCACTCGACACTCGACGGATGAAGGACTCCACGTTGTAGCCATCTGCAACTTGGAGACAGTGAGTTGATCCACAAGGACACGTGGGGAGACTCTCGTCGCTACTATGGTGAATCAGAATGGACAAGGCATGGATTGCTACATTAAAGAACCTTGTCCTGCCTCAAGACTGCCGCAACATTGAGTGATCAATAAGGAGGAGGTGATCCTGCACTCTTCACTTGGGGGAGGAATGGAAGACTCTACGTTGCAACCATTTGTAACATAGAGACGTTGAGTCAAGCCCACAAAGAGACCCAAAGCGTCCCGAAGCATCCGTGGGAAGACTCTTGTCGCTCATCATGGCGACCCGAAGCACCCGAAGAAGACAAGCTGCAAGCGTCGACATCGAAAAGCTTGTGCTGTTTCAAACTGTCAAAATTTCACAACGATCATTGAGGGTGAGATGATCCCGTAATTTGCATTCGACGGAAGGGAAACCTTATGCTGTGGCTAGCTGCAACATAAAGGCATCGAGTCAAGTCATGCAGGTCGAATGGCGAGACTCTTCATCGTGTTCTGCATGACCCTGGAGCAACTCTTCTCCGAGCTATCCCCGAAGGCATACAAGAGTTGTGTCACCCCAAAGAAGACAAACCACATAAGTTGACGCTGCGCAAGTCGAAGAGAAGTGAAGCCAACAAGGACTTGATGGACGGATAGTTGCTTGATGAAGTCAGACCGCTCATGGCGGACTCCACTTGCACTGCACAAGTGATGACCCCGGATTGGATGAAGGATCAGCAAGCGAAGTAGGCCTGAGGGAGGAGTCCTCAGCGAGACCCCAAGGAGCGGGCATTCCTGGCGTTGCGTGATGCTGGTGAAGTAGAAGTCAAGGTAAAGAAGGAAGAATTGAATAAGACAAGCGAAGTCAAGATGGAAGGCGAGGACCCTGAAGAAGCCCGGACAACGGCGTCGGGGGCATCGCCGACTTTGGTGGGGGAGAATGTCATGGGGCGTTTTCCCGTGACACGAAGCGTGAAGCCTCGCGGCACCAGTGCCGCTCAACTTATAGCTCTCGGTCGTTGAGCGCCGAAACCATGGAACACATGCAGCCGTCCTGCACTGCGTAATATTGCAGAGTACCAAGTTATCCGCCTTAGGGTATTTATCTTGTAAGGCCGTCCTTATGAATGGCCAAGTAGGTGACGTTCCCGTAGGGTACGTCTTTTGCATTTTCAATATGTAATAAGACTCTTATACCTACGGTACACTGGGAGGAGTTCACTAGTTTCTTCCGAGGCCCAATTGTATGTTATGTTTCATCATAATTAATACAAGTAAGCTTTCCTTTAATTCTAGTGTCATGCCCTTGAGTGTGGGTGGCAACCCACATCGGTGTCCCTTCGTGGCGTTCTGTGATCCTTTCGTCGCCCCTTTGTCGTGGTCCCTTCATCCTGTGGTCCCAAGCGCCTGCATTAGCACTGCAACGCGTTAATGTCACGGACCTATGACGAGTAGTCCAACACTCTAGTCATGTTCATGATCGAATGTCTATAAGAGCGACTCTCGGCATAGTCGTCTCGATCATAAAACTTCAACTGTCATTCAAAATAGGCTTGGCTAAGTGCCTATTCGCCTAGTCGCCGGTAGGGAATAGAAAAGAGGCGTAGAAAGAGATGAAAGCACGAGGACATGTGTCACACACCCACCTTCCTGATAAAGGAAAGAGAGAGAAATCAAAGACAAAATGTGATGTATCAGGTTGGACAGGTGTTACACATCTAATGGCTGGACAAAAAGATGATATTGCTAAAGGGACAGGTGTCGAAGATCAAATGGTGGACAGAACTGATGCCAAAATATAAAAGGAAAAGAATGTCTCAAAGAAAAGGGGGGTTTGAGCAGCAATAAACGAGAGGTAACATTAGAGAGACAATATGAGAACCAGCCTAAGGGCATGGAGGAGGCCAATCTGCAGGAAGGGGATAAGCCATTTTGGAGAGGGAGAAGACCAGCTGAGTCGAGAGGGAAGCTGGAGCTCTAATCCTAGTACTGCCTACTGCATTTCCTGCTTTTCTTACTTCTTTTAGGTTGCTATTTCTTTAGTTTTCTCTATTGAACAATGTTTAGTGTTAGGATGATGATGTTTTGTATTGTGATCTCCATAGTTATGTCTAACTAATCAGCCCATGAGGTTGAGGGATCATTTGATGGGTGTGGATACGATTTGATGTGTTTACTTGATTTTGGATGATTTGCTTTCATGGTGTTTGCGAATTCCGTTATTGCAAGTTCCACTTCATACGATGGTTTCCTGAAAAGGGAACATATGTCATTAACAACATGCTATGAGCCGAGAGGTTAACATGGTTGTAGAGAAGAGAAACTGTAGTAATGGATCTTTACTTTCCTATGTAGAATGAATTGAGAGAGGATTTTTACGAACTTCTAATCTGATATCACCTACTGGTGAAGTGGCTCGATCCAAATACGAGAGTAGGAGGACCAAAGGTTATCTTTCATGAAAATGAAAAATATCCACTAAGTATCGCATCTGAATGCAACCTTAAAAGAAACAACATCTATTTGCCAAGTCCCCCCATAAGAATGATCCCTCGTACCTCTATTTTACACACTGTTGAGCAACGAGACTTTACTCTAGGTTTTGTTTTCCTTAAGTTTTTTAGTTAAACACGAAAGCAACAAACAAATTACAAAATCTAAAACATAAAAATACACCCTTCTCTTACTATCAAAATCAGATTCTCTTCTCTCATTGCTATATAAGTCTACGAACAAATACAACTTCTCTCTTTGTGGTTCGACTCCAATCTATACATCGACGACTGTTGTATACTTGCAACATGAGAAGTGTAGTTGGGATTATAAATTTAAAACTTGTTTACATTTCTGTAAAGAGAATTCGATCTTTACATACCCGCATCTGACGTGCGAATACTACTTCCCATACTTACATAGATTTCTCACAACAAGTTTTTGGCGCCGTTGTCGGGGAGAGTTTTGAATTTGTTTCTAGATTTTGTTTTGTTTGATTTGAATATGATATCATTATTTTATATCACCACATTGTCTATAATCATATTCTTGTTGATTTACATTTCAATTTCCTTTTTCTCTTTAAATTCATTTCTCTAGATTAGTTTTTGTTTATATTTTCCTCTGTTTTTACTTACCTTATACTCTCACTATCTATATCATATTCCCTAGGACACAACATTTCCAATAAAACCATTGTAGAGAAGTTCCAACATTCCGGAAAAACTATATCTCGCCATTCTAATAATGTCCCTCGAGCAATATGTTCACTATCTTCGGAGTTCATAGTCTTATCCAATGGACATGAAGATGTGCACTTACGGATTTGTAGCAGTTGTAAGTTCTTCCCATATTTTGCGATAAGTCGATGATGATTTTCAATCTTATTGACTTGTGATACCACAATAGTGATGTGTGGTGAACATAATTGTTGTAGAATGCACTGGGGCAGTCGACAGAACCCATGTTCCAACTTTAGTTAAGAAAGTCGACCAACCTCTCTATATGAATCACAAGAGGTTCATTTCTCAAAATGTGATGGTAGTAACTTCATTCGATCACTCATTCCTTTATGTGTGCACTACATGGGAGGGATCCGCCACCGATATGAGAGTCTTGCATTGGTGTGTTGAAAGCGGAGGATTTGTTGTCCCATAAGGTATGCACCTTGTTTATCACACTTTTATCTTATGTGACATAGGATGTGTATAGGTCAATTCTATCTTGTGGATTTTGGATATGCTAATATGGGAAGTTTCTTGCCCCATATCATAGTTTGAAGTACCATTTGTCTGAGTTTAACAGTTGTCAAAGTAGTTATGAAAATCCAAAGGAGCTTTATAACCACAGGCATGCACAACTTCAAAATTATGCTGAGAAGACTTTTGGTATTTTGAAGTCCCGTTTCAGAATTCTTCGAATGAGGATGCAACTTCCAAAAGGGACACAAGAGTGAATTGTCTTGGCGTGTTGCATCTTGCACAATTTCATAAAATGATATCAAGGGAACGATGAGTACTTTAATATGCCAAGACTTGAACCTAATGGTTGTGTATGGATAAAGGAACTAAAGTTCCAATTAGTTCCAAGAACTTCGTGAATTGACATTTAAGTTCTCGAAAGTGTTTGTATGAAAGCTCTGACCAAGGAGATCTAGAACTGCGTCTTCAATGACTATCGACTTCAACAATGGGCTCCACTGTGACACTTCTGCTACCGCTCTTCCATCGGCGCTCATCCACGGTCACATATTCCTCTTTGGCGGCCGTCGTATCTTGCGAAGGCCCCCTTTGCGGCGCGATCTGAGAAGGCAAAGAGGTGCTCGGCGTCCTCGGCGAAGGCAAAAGCGAGAGCTTTCCGACGAAGGAGAGAGGTGAGGGCTTTTGGCAGCAGGTGAAGAAGGAATGCTTCTAAGAGGAAATCGTTCATGAGGTAAGAGGATGTCAGTGACATTGTAGAGAATGATCGGTGGCGCGTCGGAAGAGGAGATGTTCGGTGGGGGGGGGGGGGGGGGGGGGAATCACTCGGCGTGGCCCTGCGGGAGGTAAAGGATGTGGGATTCGCGCGCGCGGCGGCTCCCCAGCACACCATCCACAACTCTCGATCCACCGCCTGCAACTCGCGCACCGCTACGGCCTTCGAGGGGCTCAACGATGGCGTCGGTGCGCAAGATGGCTGCTCCATCGAGGGTGGCACCAGTGCGCAAGATGGAGCAGTGTCTTCGTCCCAAGGAGGTGTTGCGGCTAGGAGCAATAACATCGTCCCACAGGGGACTCAAAGGGAGATGGGGGAAGAACTTGGTTGAAGAGGGAAGAGGGAGAGAGAGAAAAATAGCAAATGGGGATGTTGGTGCATTGGAAAGTTCTCGGGAGGACTAAGAACTTTTTTGAAGAACTTTTGCAAAAAAAGTTCTCATCATTGTCACGTGATACAAACTTTCGAAATTTCCATTGTAAAGGCTGTTTCGCAGAACTTGGGCAAGTTCTTGTCCAAGTTCTGCCAGTGAGAACAACAACGTGAATGAACCAAATGTAAATGTCCAAATGGGTTTCGAAGAAAGTCGAAGGGATGATCACTTGCATAGTGACGTTGTTATTCAGCTATGGAATGCTCCTCCGCATCATCAAGGTACGTTTATGTTGTTTTATCCTTTATTTAGTGGCCATCGCAATTATTTTAGATGACATAATTGGTGAACTTACTTTTCTTGTGCAGCAAATGAAGGTCAGTGAATTCTAAGTATATGGCTGGAGATACAAAAAGAAGCCAATTTACTGAAATTTTATCTTGTAAGATTACATATATATGTGTTGCTTGTACTTTATGTCTTCATTACGTACACCTCTAGTTATGTTCTGTTAACTATTTGTCTTGCTGATGTTGCAATAGTGATCATGCATATAATTGTTAAATCATCTCAAAGTGTGGAGCTTATGTAGAAAGATTAGATTTTAACCTGCAAACTTCTAATGTAGTCGTTCTGAAAATTATCCACATGTACAACGGTGTGGCTCATGAGTCGCTTCGGCTGAGCTTGAAAGAAAAATAATGTCATGTCCCACTGCTTATTATAAGCAATGTAATATTATTATATCTGATAATTTTCTTTGATGGTTACTTGACTTGTAGATGTTATGCTTCAGCGACATGGTCATTGGTTGTGTGTGTGGAGATGTACATCATAATGGAGTAAGCTATATGACTCTTCATTCTTGTCATTTGGTTGTAGAAAATTTGAACTTAAATTTAGAGCTTATACGTGTGCCATGTGCCTGCTTATGGATTCGTTGAATAAGTGTGATGATTATTGGTTTATAGACGTCTCAACTGAGTGTTCCAATTAATGTAGGAAGCTTCATGTTTGTTTCTCCTACTATAAAGTAGTATTCAGTTAATATATTTTATGAGACATTGATATACACAACGAATGAAGTTATGTTGTGAAGTAGGTATTTCCTTAATTGTCAAGCAGGTAGGTATGCATGATATTTTGAGATACAAAATTAAGTTATATATGTAAAATTTTATCAAGCTATTATTTCTTTAATGCAAAGAAAAGCTAAAGCTTTTAAATAACTTGATTACGATACCAATTTCAACCTTATATGTTATGTTGTCCATAGGTGTGAAATACAAATGAAGTCGGTCGGCTAAGGAACCCTCATTCGAATACTGTTCAATTCTCAATAACCATATTTCAATCTTGCAGACAAATTGATATACACAACGCTTCACCTCCATCTATCTATGTGGCGTAGCATCCATTCCTTGTGTGCAATGCTCACATGTTTTGTATTTTATCAACAACGTCCCACCTCCATTTTATTGAGTTGAAGAACGATATTAAGAAGAAAGATTGATGACAATGGTAGCCGGCCATCTTTCACTATTTCCATTTGTTGGTTTCATTAGCTACTATAATCAAATCATGCACCACATTCATTAACAAAAGTTGGAGACTCAGACTTATGCAATTAAGCGATCATCATGCGATGACAAAATATCAAAGGAGTTTACCCACATGCGATCACTGCCAAATATTGTTGAACAAAAGGAATCGCATGGGTCCGATAAGCACACACTGCATTCGTGCAAATGTTAATAAAAGATAATTACATGATACTACAATCGTTAGCTCAAACAAAAGTTAACCAACTTAAAGAAGTTCACTTAACAGGAAACCAAATACGATCCAACAACGAAGTAAATAATCTACTTATACAAACTTCACTATCAGGAAGCCAAATACGAATTCAACAAGTAAATAATCCTCTCTTGCTTGAGCCGTTACATGATTTCTTCCAATCTTTCGCACTTTCTTAACAATCTAGATACCACGCCACGATTTTCGATTGGTGGATCACGCTATCTGAAGAACCCACAAGCACCTTGTGGATTATTATTATTTTTTTTTTTTGCCAACGGAGGCCGTTAACTAATAAAATAGGAATCGACAAAGAGGAAAAATCAAAGAATTGCGTACTGACATCAAAATGCGGACTGCTCGAAAATCGTTTGTCTGGATTTGTGTTAGTCCATGACATTCTCAACGTGCACATATGTTGGCAATGATAAAATGGGACGATAATAGAGAAGATCCTTGTTCATAAACATATGTTGTACTTGAGATTTAAACCTCCGAAGAAAGATTGTTAAGAAAAACTTACACCAAATGCCCTCCAACTTTTAAGTTTATTCAGCAATATCCTCCAACTTCACTTTGTAACAGCGATGCTCTCCATCTTCAAACTTATTGCATGGAATGCCCTCCTGATTGGAAATAGCCAATTTCCTGGTGACATGGCGATGCACTCTCTCCGCTACGCAGGAGAGCATTTGACATGGCACCGCCACGTCAACAAATTAATAATAAATAATATTAAAATAATAATAAAATATTAAAGAAGTCGTTTCCTCTCTCTCGTCCTCACCTCCGACAAGCCCCCCCTCCCCCCCCCCCTTTTGTTGTTCGCAGGGAGGTCGCAGAGGGGGGGCGAGACCCCCCTTTGCTTTTCGTCGGCATGGGCTCGCCGGAGACGAGGACGGAAGAGAGAGAAAACGATATTATTTTAATATTATTTATTATTAATTTGCTGACGTGACGTGCCACGTCAAATGCTCTTCTGCGTGGCGGAGAGAGTAGTATCGCCACGTCAGTAGATCGATGAAAAAATTGGCTATTTTCGATCGGGATAGTATTTCATACAACAAGTTCGAAGATGAAGGTCATCGCTGTTATAAAGTGAAGTTGGAGGACATATCTGAACAAACTTGAAAGTTAAAAGATAATTGGTATAATTTATCCATTGAAAAATAGACTATTTGTAACCTTGCAAGGAAAAAATGGAACACAACGAAAATCGTAAAGAATATGAAGAAAGAACTCACGTCAACTTTTGGTTTCACCTGAGCATGCCACTAGGCCAGGTTGCTTGCTGGATACGACATCAGGTGACACCGCCTTCACCGTAGGGCATTCAGCTATAGAGGAGTGGATTAACTTGGGACAAAGTGATGCAAGGATCATTTAAACACCATCATTTTTCAATACTTGTTCGCGTGTTCTTTTTCAAACGGCCCGGCGGAATAGCGCGGCCTGCTGCAAGTTTATCAGATGGCGCGGATAGACTATATATTTCTGTGAATATTTTCAATATTCTCTGGATCCGTATCGAGCAACCCACACCATGATTCAATATACTCGAGCAAGATTTTTGTTTTTGTAAAAAAAAAAACAAATAATACTTTTTGGGGCATTATATTTTTTATTAATTTAAATTCGTACAAGTACTAACGGGCCATAAATTGTCACACATCATATTTTTGTCATACTTATTTACAGAACTCGTTATAATTCAAAATTAATTTGGAGAAATAAAAAATAAAATGATTGAATATTAATCACGTAATGTTCATCGAAACTAGTTTTGCTATTAATAATATCATTTCGAAAGCTTTGAACGTTGAAAAATTTTAAATATTAGTGCGAACACAAAAGAGAAAAAAAAAAATCCCACCCCTCTTATATGCGTCTTCTCACAAAAAATCGCGTCCCTAATCAAACTCTGCATCCCAAATTATTCCCTCCAATTCTGGATTTTAATTTCAATCTAATTTTCTTTTACATGACCCCATTTCCTCTTCCTCCGCCATGGCAGGCCACCCCTCCCTCCCCTCCACTTCCTCCCCTTTTAAAAGGCCACACATCCCCTCCTCCCCCCTATCACCGCCGCCGCCGCCACCACCACCACCACCTCCACCTACGCCGCCGCCGACGCGAGTCGCTACTCCGCGATGGAACACCGCCCCTCCGCTCCTGGCGAGGTCCACGTCATCGTTGGCCCGATGTTCGCCGGCAAGACTACGGCGCTGCTCCGCCGGATCCGCGCCGAGGTCGCCGATGGAAGGTACCGCATAACTGTCACCTGTTTGTGCTTTTTGCGGCAGCGATCTCTGTTGGCTGATCATTTTCTATTAAAGTTCTCTTTTCTTTTCCCCTGAACTAACGTGTAGGAGGGCTGCGATCGTTAAGTCGGATAAGGATACGAGGTACGGCCTCGATTCGGCTGTCACGCACGACGGCACTAAAATGCCATGCTTGGCCTTGTCGGAACTCTCCATGTTTCAGAATAAAGTTGGGATTCAAGCTTATGACAAGGTATACCTCAGATCTACTAAACCTTTTGTTCCGGTAATTGAGAGAGGGTCTTGAAGTAGCCAGTGTTGCATGCTGTTGTTGATTTCCTCTTCATGTTCGCTTTCTGGATGAGTGCGTGTGCGGTACTTAGTAGAAATGTTAGGTCAACTAGCAATGCTTGTGCTAAACTTTCTGATAATGACAGCGCAAACACACCTATCGAACCTATAGAATATATGAATTTTGTGCCACATCACTAAGACAATTTTAGAAAAATGGGAGTAGCTCCTATTGTATTCGTGATCCACCGAAGAACAATTTCTCAGGATTGGAATATTAGTTGGATCAACTTCTCTTAACCAAAGAACAACGAAAGAACAAAAAAAAAAGTAGAGCCAAATGGAATCTTCTGGTATAAATAGTCTCAAGATTATGACATATTACATTTTTCTAGATTATCAAACATGTCACTTTTTCGACATTGATAAAGTTGAATTTCGGCTAGCTATGTGTGCTCAATCCGATAGAGGACATTAGCTTTGTCTAGCTAAAATGATGGACTTCGCAAGTCTTTAAATGAAATGTTGCTCAATCTGAAACAAGGAGTCCTATTTTTGTGAACATAGTGGAAAGCATAAAAGAAAAATGAGAGAAATTGCCTCTTTTTTTTTTGTTGGAACCCAGAAAATCTCAACGGACTGTTGAAATTGTGATGTCCTACTTGTTACTTATCATCTGCCAGTGTTTAGTGATTGCTCTATCTTAGTGTGCGTACATGTTTTGTTTGCTATGCTGGTGGTTGTGGTAGCAGTTGGATGTAATAGGGATTGATGAAGCTCAATTCTTCCATGATCTTTACGACTTCTGCCGCAATGCATCGGACCGTGATGGGAAAACAGTCATTGTTGCTGGTCTTGATGGAGACTACCTACGGTATGTGTCGTGTCATTTTTCTTCTTAAAAAAAAATTTACTGCAGCTGAAGTAGGCATATTCAGTTTATGATACTTTCGCTTATACATTTCATCTTCTCTGTTCTTTACACTGTCAACAAAACTTTGACAAAGAGAAAAAAATGCAGAAGAAGATTTGGCCCTGTGCTTGACATCATTCCTCTGGCTGATTCCGTAACCAAGCTCACTGCGCGCTGTGAACTTTGCGGGCATCGCGCATTCTTCACCTTGAGGAAGACAAGTGAGACAAAAACAGAGTTCATTGGCGGTGCAGATGTGTACATGCCCGTTTGCAGACAGCACTACGTAGATGAACAGATTGCTACTGAAGCCACTAAGGTTGTGTTGAACGTGTAGAGATCCGCAGTGGTTGGAATAATTTGAAATAGTCCGTGATATTAAATTATTGTTTCATGCATTGGTTGCATTGTGATATATCCCGTCAATTATGGTTGCATTTGGACCTTAATCATTTACAATTAGAAGAAGATCAACGTCTGAAGCTGCATCTCAGACCATGATTATTTTTATTTGAGATGTTTTTTTTTCTAGCAAAAGAAGAAGATAAATGTAACATCCAATTTTTTATTACCGCCACAGGTGGTCATATCATAAAATAATTTATTTAAATTTAAATTCTAATAACCAATGAAAATTTCAATAAAATAGTTCGAAAATTTTGGCACCATTACGACAGTTTATAAGAACAGGATTGGCAATTTATAAACAAATATTATGTTAGAATTTTCGCATGAGAGAAATTATGGACCGTAAGAAAATTTGAGAAGAAACAAAAAGAGAGGTAGAGTTTTATTAAATCGAAGAAATAAAAGAGGATTGCAATATTAGATTACTTTTTATTTGGACATTAGGAAGTTTATATAAGCACTTCCTTTTATAGACGATAGAAATTATAGATTCACTGACTGAAATTCTGAATTAATCCCTAAAAAATAGTACACATATCTCATATAAGAAAATAAATTAATTCCAAATCACATATAGAATACCTCATAAAATTTTCACGAGACCTCGTAGTGCGAGGGCGCCTTTTACTTCGGAGTGTCTTGGAGTCAGACGGATTTTTAGTTGGAATAATATTCAAGATATTATTAACAAATATCCACCTTAAATTGAATCCTCCAATTACATATTTAACATCTCTGCCGTTGTCAGTCCCAACTTGGTACTACTGACACCTATCAATATTTAGCAAATTCAAATAATATTAAAACTTGCTAGTAGGAATCGACTTAGGGAGCATGTCTGCTGGATTATCTTATGTGCCGATCTTTTTCACCTTGATCCTCTTCTCAGTATGGATGAAGTGTTACTTGACATCGATGTGTTTGGTGCTTTCTTGATGCACTTGATCCTTGGCTAAGCATATTACATTTAAACTGTCACAATACACTATAGTCTGATATTTTTGTATTACAAGATATTCGACAATACCTTTTAACCAGATGTCTTCCTTAGCAACTTCTGTCAATGCCATGTACTCTGCCTCTGTGATAGACGATGTAACTAATATTCTTCCATCAACATCTGCTGCATAATTTGAATCTAAATAATCTGCAATCAAACACTCTTTACCACTTATGTAAGTCCTCTCAAATAACAAAAGATGTGCTTTACTGCTTGTCAATGCTCCTTTCTTGAATTGCTCATAAATTTTCTAACCGCACTAATGACATGCACAATATCAGGTCTTGTGCATACCATAACAGACATCAGGCTTCCGAATGCACTGGCATATGAAACTCGTGACATGTATTCCATCAGGCATAAATTCAATTGCAGAAAGGTGCACATTTGAAGTTGATGGAGTACTTAAGTTTTTCACTGCAGACATATCGAACTTGGATAAAATCTTCTGAATGTAACTTTTCTAAGATAGAAAGAGTTTATCCTTTATGTGATCCCTTTAAATCTCAATCCCTAAAATTTTCTTTGCAGCTAAGATCCTTCATGTCGAATTCTGCACTAAGGAGCTTCTTTAAATTCTGAACGTCTTTCATGTTCCTAATAGTAATCGACATATCATCAACACACAAAAGCAGATAGATGGTGAATCACCCCCACCTTCTTGTGATAGATGCAACAATCATAAGGGCTCTTGTTGAATCCCTTACTTATCATAAAACTATCTAATCTCTTGTACCATTGCCTCGGTGATTGCTTCAAGTCATATAATGACTTCTTCAATCTGTAAACTTGGTCTTCTTTATCTAGGATAGTGAAACTCTTTGGCTGACTCATGAGGATGTCTTCTTCAAGTTCCTCATGTAGAAAAGCTGTCTTTACGTCTAATTGCTCAAGCTCCAAATTCTGATGTGCTACAAGGACAAGTAGCACCCGGATGGAAGTCTGCCTAACAATTGGAGAGAAGATCTCGTTATTGTCTACTCCCACTCTCTGACTGTAACCTTTAAGAAAAAACTTTCATATTAGTATAATCATCAAGATTTTCTTACCATACATCAATAAGAGTCTTCAGATCGATCATGATTGCAAGACTCTGATTCACAAGGTAAGACGGTGTGCTAACAACCTCAATCGAGAATGATTTATTCAGACCAGAATTAGAGAGCATGCACCATGTCCTCCTCAGAAGAGTTTTGTTCATGTGTTCTGCTACACCATTTTGTTGTGGTGTATCTCTTATAGTGAGATGTCTCACAATGCCTTCATCTTTACAGAACTGATCAAATTCAGATGAATATAATTCTAAACCGTTATCGATACGAAAGTATTTCAATTTTCTCGATGTCTGATTCTCCTCTAGAGCCTTCCACTGTTTGAGAGCTTCGAATGCCTCGCTCTTGTTTTTCAGCATGAATATGTCATCCTTGTGTAATCATTTATTACAGATAAAAAGTATCTAGAACCTCCTAGAGATGGAACACGAGAGGGGTCCCAACAATCGACGTGGATGTAATCGAGTGTTGCCATCGTCTTGTGCTCGACTTTGTTGAATTGATGTCATTTTTGCTTGCCAAAAATACAGTGCTTGCATAATCTGATTTCAGATATTTTCTGACCATCCAAAAGATTGCGCATATCGAGGATGTTCATTCATTTCTGACTCATATGTCCAAGTCGCATATGTCACAACTTGGATGCTTCTAATTTTGATTTGGATGAACCATCTTCTACAGTCACGCCAAACATTACTGTGCCTTATAGTATGTACAATGACTTTTGTTTGACTCCTCTCACGACTTCAACATCACCCTTGGTGACCGTGAGTTCCTACAGTATCCATCTGACATCCTTTGGAGTCCAGAACTCTTAACGAGATTAGAGTTTTCTTCAGTGACGGGACATGACAGACCTCTGTCAATGTCCTCACCTTATTGTCATGAGTTCTAATCTAAATTGAGCTGATTGCAACTATTTTACATACTGCATCATTGCTCATGATGACATTTCGCCATCAATATTTTGATAAGTTGATAACCACTCATTGTGCGGAATCATATGATAAGAGCATCTTGAATAATATTCTGACCGGCAACGAGACCCCCGTAGTGCGAGAGCGTCTTTTACTTCGGAGTGTGTTCGAATCAGACGAGTTTCCAATTGGGGTAGAATTCAAGTCATTATTAACATATTAAGTGGAAGTCAAACTCAAAAATTAAGATATCCACAAATTTATTTAAACTCAATACCAACTAGAAAACAAAAAGCTAACAAAAAATATTAAATACTCCGCAAACTCCAACGAGATAGTGTCTTGTCAAGTAGAGTTTAGATAAATTTGTTTTTGTCTAGTAAACTCGTATCCTAAAATTAATTGGTAAATTCGTAAAGTTCATGTGCTAAATAAGATTAATTATTTAATAATTTTTATATCTTACAAATAAATATCTTTGATTCATAAATTATAAATACCTGCTATATTTTACTAATATGAAAGTAATCAAAATAAGCATTATCACTTACAACTAATAAATATTATTTAGGATTAGTTTCATAAATCACCCCCTAAATTATCATATTTTTTCACATGTAACTTCAAACTACGAACTTATTGTTTTGAGCCCTAAACTATCATAATTTTTTAATCTAATTTTTTCGTCGACTTTTGTCAACTTTTTTGTTAACTTCATTTTTTTCATTTATGAAAATTTGAAATTACTCCTTCTCTCATCTCTTCTAATATTTAAAAATTAAAATATTAAACAAAATAAAAAAGAAAAACCTAGTGGAAAGTCATCTAGTGGACAGAGTTGCTGAGGATGATGTCGAAGGACATGATCAGCTCGGGGAAGCGTCTGGCGTCGATCCCGAACCTGTGGAAGTTGATGTCGAACTTGAGGAGCAGGTTGAGGGAGTCGGGGTGCGACACGTCTTCGGTGACGTCGAAGTTCCAGAAGTTGAACTGCCACACAGTGGGGCGGCCGTGGGAGGTGGCTAGCTTCCCGAAGGTGAGGCGCAGCTGGATGAGGCGGAGGATTTCAATGTTGGTGCGGAGGGCGTAGTAGTTGATGCCGCAATCGAGCCTCACCTTGCCGGGTGTCTTGAGTACGACTTCGGAGAACTCGGTGTCCATGCCCACGTATGGGAACTCGTCTACGACATCGCCGATCAAACTTATCTCTTCCTCAAGATTGTACGCCCAAACCTCCCGGATCTCGATCTCGTTACCTCCGATGTCCGCTTGCGGGATGTCAGCGTTGGAATGGCGAAGAAGGTGATGCAAGAGGATCTCGGCCGGGCTGACGAATCAGAGTCGCGCGATGCGATCACTTCGAGTTGACGTCCAGATGTCGATCAACAGGGTAAGAATGTTAGGGCTCCCGAAGGTGATGCAAAGAAGAAGAGAACCAACAACGTCATCCTCAGGTAACTATTTTGGCACCGTGAAGTTTAATCTGTCCATGGCTATCATGATGGTGGTGCTCATCACTGCCTTCTTCTTCCAGGGCTTCTTCTCCATCTACCTTCATAATTGTGAACGAGCCACTGATGAGGGCTCCATAGGCTCCCGCTTCGCAGGCGCTGCCGGGGTACGATCCCGGCATCTGCAGCGATAGAGGGGTTTGCGGCCCAAGGTTCTAGACGCATTCTCGTGTAATCCGAGGTAGAGGAGCATAAGGTCGAGAAGGGCTATCACCGGCGATCGCAGGGGGCATCGTCCCATTGCATTTTTCTTTCTTTTTTTTCTTTTTTATTTTAAATTTTTAAATATTAGAAGATATGAGAGAAGGGGTAATTTTGACATTTCATAAATGGAAAAAATGAAATTAACAGAAAAGTAGACAGAAGTCGACAAAAGGATTAAATTAAAAAAATCACGATAGTTTAGGATAAAAAAAATAACTTCGTAGTTTGGAGTTAGATGTGAAAAATCGTGATAGTTTAAGGTGGTTTATGGAAATAACACTATTATCTAACTATCAACTATTATGTTTAATTTTTTTATAAAAATAAGTAAAATTCATGTACTAAAATTTATAATCTTGATACTAATTTCATTCTCAACCACAAACATATTAATCAAATAAAATAATTAAAATTTTACTCCTTTTTTGGGACAAAATAAATAATAGTATGTAATCGTATAAACTTGTGTCAATTATATAGGCTCTATAAGAGTTTATAAGATTATGCATTTTTTAAAAATTAATTTTATGTAAAATCTAAGATTCTAAGTTATTTAAAAATTTAGGATTATTTCCTCAAATCACTCCTAAACTATTATGATTTTCTAGACCTAACCCCAAACGAACTTTATTTTTTAGGTCCTTAAACTATCACGATTTTTCCAATTTGATCATTTCGACCAATTCCGTCAACTTCTCAATAATTTTTTATTTTTCGCATTTATGAAAAATTCATTATACCCCTGCTACAAGTATTAGTCTATTTTTCTTAAAATAATATATATTAAAAATAATTTAAAAATGAAAAAGACTTGGGGAGCGTCCCCCCTCCGTGTCGTCGGAGCGAAAGGGGGAAGGGGGGGCGCCGGCCCCCCTTTTCTCCCTTGCGCGCGGCAAAGGAGAGGAGGCGAGGGGGGGGGGGGCGTCCCCTCCCACTTTCGCTCCAGCAACATGGAGGGGGACACTCCCAAGCCATTTTTTAATTATTTTTTATTATATATCATTTTAAGAAAAATATATTAACATTTGGAATAGGGGTATAATGGATCTTTCACAAATGCGAAAAAGAAAAAATAATAGAAAAGTTGACGAATTGGATGGAAGGATCAAATTGAAAAAATCGTGATAGTTTAAGAACCTCAAAAATGAAGTTCGTAGTTTGGGGTTAGATCTGAAAAATTGTGATAGTTTAGGAGTGGTTAGAGGAAATAACCCAAAAATTTATGATGGTTTGACTTATTTTATTGTAGGATCCAAAGGGCACTAGAGGGGTGAATTAGTGTTAAAATAAAAATATCGATTTCACAATAATCGTTGCGGAAGCATAAAATCGATTCTTAAAATCTTTTAAATCAATGCAATTTAGATCACATCAAAACCAATATGAGAGGGAGAGAAAGAGAAAGCAATCACAAAGTACGCAGTGGTTGTTGACGAGGTTCGGCCACACCTTGGCCACACTTCTCGACTTTGAGACCGTCGGAGATTCTACTAGAATCTCTTCCTTTCTTCCAAATGGGGCAAGGAAGAAAAGTCCTTTACTCCACCGCCTTTTCTCCGCTTCGAGAGGTAAGGCACACCTCTCCTCTAATGAAGCTTAATCTTTTCTCTCGCACAAAATGTAAGATTTTGAACATCTTTTATACAAGAGCTCTTTTGTATTTTTCTAAATAAAATATTTCTCTCTTTTACAAGCTAAGCTCACAAGAGAAGAAGACAAAAAGAAGAGAAAACTAAAAATGAAACCTTCAAAAAGAATTTCTTCTTTTGATAACTTGAAGTTTTTCTTTAAGGCTTGGATGGGTGCACTTCCTTCTGGCTATGACACTACTTATAGGCTGCAAGTGAGAAAGTCGTCCAAAAATTATTCCACAATTTGTTCCTTCAAATTTTACCATTACTGTTCATTTGACTCAAGGTCGGTCGACACACATATGGACCGGTCGACCGGTACACTTTCTTTTCTGAAAAATATGACCGTTGGTGAATTCTGCACTGTCCGATCGACCTGTGTTTTGGATCAGTCAACCGGTTTTCCAGCCGACAGGTCGACCGCCCTATCTATTTTAAGCATAACATTTTGTATAGTAATCCAAATGAGATAATTTTTTATTTTATGTAAAGCTAACAGAATTCACTACAACTTTAATATTTATGATAAGTGTAGTGCATAAAGTTATCCATTTTTCTTTAAAATTTTCAGCATTTTAACTTTAATCTTTCGAGATTTATATCAGCAAAATATAATTTTATATGTCATTAAAACATAGATCCAATAATCTTCCCCTTTTTTATGAAGACAAACCATGAAATATGAAAAATATATAAGTTGCGAAAAAATTATAAAATAAGTTGTAAAATCAATTTTACTTCCTTTAACACACAACTTTCATATAAAGTGATATTCAGATCATATTTCTCCTATATTTCTCACCATTTTGTTTCATCAAAAAGAATAATTTTTATATGAAGAAATAACTCCCCATAAATTTATGACTATTTTATAATGGCGAAATGAAAACAATTTGATGAAGGCCAAAAAAGTATATTAATAATCAAAATATGACATAAAACTTTAATACAACAATGATATCCATGATATGTCAAAATAAAGTTTAGTATGCCCTCCTATCACTATTACCAATTTTATATGTTCTCTCTTTTCAAAGAAATAATAATTTTGAATATTTAAGTGAAATCAAAGATAGATGATACTTTTACCATAACATTTGTGCCTTCAGATTTCCAATTCCTCCTTTGCTTTACATGTGAGGCACACCTGAAACAATCATTTAAACTTTGGTACCAAACTTCTTTGGGTCCAATTTTGTTAGTCAAAGTTCCTTTTAGAATCCATATCATCACATGTTGTGAAGATTTTCTTATTTTGCATTGATATGCATAATGACCATAAAAATCACATGTAAAACATTTGAATTGTGATTTTCTATTAAAGGGGTGATTGGATTTCCAATAAGAGTTTTCATTTTCAAAGTATTTCCTAAGATTATTTTTCCTCACATGAGAAGTAGTCTTATTTTGTGAATTTTTCAAAAGATCATTTTCCTTCTTTAATTTTTCTAAAGAACATACTAGTTTTACAATTTCACAAGCATGCGTAATTTTCAAAGTATCAATTTCATTTCTTAGTTTTTATTTTCCATAAGACATGTATTCTTTTCTTCTTTTAATTTTTCAATCTCATGTATTAATTTTTTATTTTCCTCTTTAATTGAGAAATATCTTTTTATATGGGAGGAGAGTTCTTTATTCACATCGAAAAAAATATTTTCTTCAGAAGAGTTCGATGAGTCATAATTTGAATTTGAAGGACTAGAAATTACCTCATCGTCGTATACCATTAAGCATAGGTATGCTTCATCACTAGAAGAACTTGACGAATCACTTGTTTCACTAGACTCTTCACATTTTTTTTCTTTTTACCTTTCTGAGAAGTCTTTTCTTTGTGATTTTTGTATGATTTTTCACCGGATAGTTATCTAATTTTCTTGTGTAGCGAGCGAATCTCCTTTCGTCCACTACTTCTTCACTTGAGTCTTCTTATTTTAGATTTGCTTTTAGTGCCAATATTTTTTTCTTAGGAGCTTTTTCTTCTTTATCTTCTTGGATTGAGATCTCATAGTTAGAAGTAAACCAATTAGATCATCAAAATTCAATTCGTTTAGATCTCTTTCTTCGATCACAGTCCTCTTCATATGCCATTTGGAAGAGAGAGACCTGAGAATCTTTTTCACTTTTGGGGAGTTAGTTCTTGGCTCGCCCAATGAGGCCAAGCTATTCAAAATATCATTAAACCGAGCTACCATATCATTTATGAATTCATTACCATACATTTTAAAAAAATATGATTTAAAAAATTCAATATATATTCTTTAACTTTGTCAGTTCCTTCATAAGTAGTGATGAGCTTTTCCCAAATCTCGGTTGTAGTTTCACAACTTGTAATACGATTAAACTCCGTTGAATCCAAAGCACAATAAAATATATTTTTGACTTTCCAATCAAGTTTTGAAAAAATCTTTTCTTTTTCTTTAGAATCAGTAGGTAACTTTTCATTAACATAATAACATTTTTCAACTATGTCCCACATATTGATATCAATAGAACAAATATATGCTTGAATTCTAATTTTCCAATATTCAAAATTTGATGCATTTAAAAGGGAGGACGATTAATTGATTGTCCTTCGGCAAAATTAAAACAACTTGATGTCATAACTTTAAAGATTGTTAAATCTTAAAAGAAGATGTTCAAATCATGAAATGATTAAAACTTAAAATAATTTGATCTTAAAATAAGAGCAACTCGCTCTGATACCAATTGTAGGATCCTAAAAGGCACAAAGAGGGGGAGGGATGAATTGGTGTTAAAATAAAAATATCGATTTCACAATAATCATTGCGGAAGCTTAAAATTGATTCTTAAAATCTTTCAATAATGCAATTTAGATCACATCAAAACTAATATGAGAGGGAGAGAGACAAAGTAATCACAAAGTAATCACAAAGTACGCGATGATTGTTGACTAAGTTCGACCACACCTTAACTTACGTCCCCCTCCATGTTGTCGGAGCGAAAAGAGAGAGGGGGGCTCCCCCCACAAGGGGGCCGGCGCCCCCTGAGCGAGCTCGTCGTCCACGCGCGACAAAGGAGAAGTGGGGGGGGGGGGGGGGGGGGGGGTTGGCGCCCCCTGAACGAGCTCGACGGCGAGGGTGAGCTCGGTCAGGGGGCGTCGACCCCTCTTTCTCCCTCGCCGGCGCTCCCTTGTGAGGGGAGCCCCCTCCCTCCTTTCGTCCGACGACACAGAGGGGGATGCCACCAAACAATTTTTAATTATTTTTTATAATATATTATTTAAAGAAAAATAGACTAACATTTGGAATAGGGGTATAATGGACTTTTCACAAATGCAAAAAAATAAAAAATAATCAAGACGTTGACAAATTGGACGGAAGGATCAAATTGGAAAAATCGTGATAGTTTAAGAACCCCAAAAATGAAGTTCATAGTTTGGAGTTAGATCTAGAAAATCGTGATAGTTTAGGAGTGGTTAGAGGAAATAACCCAAAAATTTATGATGATTTGATTTGTTTTATTGTAGGATCCCAAAGAGCACCAAGAGAGAGGGGGATTGGTGTTAAAACAAAAATATCGATTTCACAATAATCGTTGCGGAAGCTTAAAATCGATTCTTAAAATTTTTCAAATCAATACAATTTAGATCACTTCAATACCAATATGTGAGGGGGACAGAGAGAGAAAGAAATCACAAAGTACGCGGTGGTTGTTGGTGAGGTTCGGCCACACCTTGGCCTACGTCCCCGCTCCGACTTCTCGAACTCGAGACCACCAGAGATTCCACTAGAATCTCCTCCTTTGTTTCAAATGGGGTAAGGAAGAAAATCCCTTTACACTACTGCCTTTTCTCCGCTTCAAGAGGTAAGGCACATCTCTCCTCTAATGAAGCTTAATTATTTCTCCCGTTCAAGAGGTAAGATTTTGAACCTTTTTTACGCAGGAACTCTCTCAGCATTTTTCTAAATAAAATATTTCTCTCTTTTACAAAGCTAAGCTCACAAGAGAAGAAGAGAGAAATAAGAGACTAAAAATGAAAACTTCAAGAAGAATGTCTTCTTTTGATAACTTGAAGTTTTTTCGAGACTTGGATTGACGCACTTCATTCTGGCTTTGGCACTCCTTTTATAGGCTTCTGCAAGTGAGAAAGTCATCCAAAAATCATTTCACAATTTTCTCTTTCAAATTTGACCGTTACTGTTCATTTGACTCGGAGGCCGATCGACCGCACATATGGACCGATTGACCGGTACACTTCTTTTATGAAAAATATGACCGTTGACAAATTCTGCATTGTTCGATCGACTTGTGTTCTGCATCGATCAATCGGTACCTCGACCGGTACCTCGACCGGTACAGTCTCGACATTCTGCTTATTGAAATTGAGCATTTTCTGCACTGACTGGTCGACTTGTGTTCTGGACCGGTCGATCAGTCTTCCAACCGGTCGACCATCCTGCACTATTTTAAGTATAACTTTTTTGCACAGTTATTCAAATGAGATGATTTTTTATTCTATGGAAAGCTAACAAAATTCTCTACAATTTGATATTTATGGTTAATCCAAAATCTAATAGAATCATGGTTATTTATTTAATCAAAATATAGTGCATAAAGTTATCCCTTTTTCTTTAAAAGTTTTCAGCATTTTAACTTTAATATTTCGATATTTGTATCATCAAAATATAATTTTATATGTCATTAAAATTTATATCCAACATTACTTACCTAAACTCTTAAATTCTGACTCGAGTTTTAACAACATTGGTCTCACCCATATCATCTCAATTGTAAATCTTGGAGCCTGAGCTCCCATCATACATCCCATACACTCTTGTGTCATAACTCGAAAACCATACAATATCAACACTGTCAAAAGTAAAAGGAGTTGAGTACTCAACATTCGAGAAGTAAAATGGTTAAGTATCAAATAAGGAACAACATATAATAAAACACTAAACCCCTCGCGTGATCTCACACACATATCCCATTTTTGCAACTATTGTCCTTATGTAATCAAGCTTGCAGTATACTCATTCATTTCTTGCAATTATTAAAGAAAATGGGATGAGAATGATTTAAGCTCAATCAGTTAAACAACTATATCAAATATTTAAAAATATATAACAGAAAATCAACATCTTTTATTTCCAAACATAAATCATATTCCTTTCATTCATCAAATGGAAACACAATCAGACAATGCTCACACAGTCACATATACAACAATAACAAAGCCTTATCCCACTAGGTGGGGTCGGCTATATGGATCATACGATGCCATTCCACATTCGTTGATCCATGTTCATGCGATTCGACAGGGTTTTACGCTGACTGTCGGGGCCTAACACAACCCTCATCATTTATCCGGGCTTGGGACCGGCTATAAAACATAGGCGAAGTTGAAAATCCAATATGGATACCTCTATATAGTACTCCATTGTCCACCCCTCATGTCATCACCATGAGGGAGCTGTTCTAATTTTGTTCCTCATGTCAATATATTACCATAGGGCATTCAACCACTTCTTATGTCACTATATTGGCAAAAAAACTTATTTCTTTTTTTTCCATTTTATCCCTCGTGATATCATCACATGATGTTTGTTCTAATTCCATATTTCATACCTCGACACTAAGTGTTGAACTTGCTTCTCGTGTTCCATTGACATAGAACATACCATGCGCCAATTGGTCTACTCAAAGTTGGTCAATCTCTGAGGTGAAAATACTTCACATTATGTGGTGGGATTTTACATGTAGTGCATATGATGAATGAATGTGTTTCCAAATCTGAGGTTCAAATTCAAACTCGCCAAAATAAAGCAATTTCCAAAATCCAAATATTTGTTCTAGTAAAACTTTTATCATAGTCAAGAATATTTTCAAAATTCATAACTTAAGATTGCAAGTCATATGATAACACATATGTGACAAACAAATATATATGATCATGCATGAAGAAAATTAGAACGAAATTCATCCCACATCAGGTGGAATAATGTACTTGCTTCAAAGAGTTTAGTAATTCTATATATGTTCCCTCACCTTGTGTGTGTTGTCATGTCCCAATCTATCTTCTCATTTGTATCCGATCAAATGTACAAACAATCTAGCACATCCTTACCCTTTCTGACATTAATCATCATTATAAATATTACAACAATAATGCTATTGACAACCTATCTTATCATATTTTTGAATGATATAAAAAATGAGATTATGTATATAAACTTGTTCCTATGAAACTAGTAGTTTTTCTTTAAGCCTAGTAACTATAACCTTGCCAAATGATTACAATTTTTAGATTCTATATGCATCTCATACATACACACACATATATATACATGAATTTATGTTTATAACTAAATTACATTTTACATATAAACATCAAAACTATATTAAGACCCCCAAAATTAGATTAAGTAATATATTTAAATTCACTTGATAATGATTCAGGAACAAAGTTATGTTTTTCCTTCAAAGATTGAATTTTAATGTACTAATTGTATTTAATTGGTATATAAAGCAATTAACTCTCTAATCCTCTAGTAGACATTATCAAAACTAACAACTATCAAAATACCTATGTCCATTGCATACTTCTCCATTATTTCAATAATATCGTAAATCTAACATGAAGAGTCATTATTACTTTTCCATTATTTCAATATTCTCACAAGTCTAACTTGAAGAATCATTACCAATCAACTTCAGCTGACAAGCGCTTCTCTTTTGTTCTTTCTTGTTTTCAGCAATTTCGATTTTCCATTAGCAATGCCCCAAATTAGCACCTTAGTTGGTCTGAAAAACTATCAATTCCAATAATAAATCATAACGATATCTGATTATATAATTAAATTTAATCTTGTACTCACATAAGGTGAATCAATTCTGAACTCACTGGAAAAATATGAAACTATGGTTGTCATCTTCCTGATTGATAGAAAATGGTGTGGTAATTACCAATTGACAAAACTGAATGAATTCATTATACATAGCACTCATAACTGTTGAATATGTGACCGCAACGACCACTGCCGACTCCACAATCCCGCGTGACCAACTGTGCGCGTGATCATCGGCGGCGATGGTGAACGGCTGGCGAAATCCATCATTAAGAGCCAGCCGTGAATCGTGGAGGAATAATGACGACGGACACGTCGCCGGACGTTACGAGGTACGGATCGTGAAGGATCGCGCGACCTTCGTATGTTGTCAGCGGGCGTAATGGGCACGGAACTTTGGGGACGAACGATCGTGGGCGAGCGCTATAAATCAAGATTGAGAACGATCGTCATCGACACCTGTCGGAAGTCCCCAAATCGCCTTTCATTTTTCTTCGCCCTGCTTCATTGGAATCAGAGCGCCAGATCGGGCTTCCGGTTGAACAAATCCTCTCCTTCCCGGTGCCGGTGTTCTTTCCGAAGCCCTTCCATTTTTTCTACAGCGGCACCCGAAGGTACAAAGGCGATCTCTGCCGAGGATTCGTGAACCAACAGCGAATTCCGGCGAATCCTTCTTTTTGGACGTCTTTAATCCGCTGCCGGTGTCCATCACTCCCCGCTGCGAACGACTCGAAATTGACGCTGCCAGAACGCTTCCACATCCTTGGCGAGTCTTCTCCGACCGTTGATTGCGTTTTCGACGAGTCCCTGCCGGCATTCACCTCATCCCCTGATCACCCACGGTGAACAGTACGCGCAGCTTTTCAAATTTGTTTGGAGAAGACGAACAGTGGCAATATGACTTAAACCATTAGATTGCATCGTAACGAATCTACACCGTTAATATTTTTTGTTTTTGTGTGTGATCCGCGTCGGGCTGTTATTTCCTGATAGCGTCATAACACATCTGCGCCGTCAATATTTTTTTTTTTTTGGCCTGATCTGCATGCTGTTTAGCTTTACGTCGTTGTTACATGCTTGATTAAATCGCCATATATTGCATTCTTGATTAGATTACTGCATGCTGTTTCTTTTTTAGATCGACATCTGTTGCGCAATATTTTTGTTACATATTATTGCGTAGAAATAAGAAACCCTTTTTCTGCATATTTTTTAATCTAAGCCATTAATCATAATCTTGGTCTCGATAAGTATCAACTTTAGATTTATTATTTAGTTGATTAAATCAGAATATCTGCACCACTAATATTCTGTTTGATCCGCATACTATTCTTGATATGCGCGATGCATGCTTGATTAGATCAGTTAGTTTTATCATAGTTGCTAAATATAATCTGTTAATTTTTTTTTTAACAATTGATCTGCATATTTTAAATCGTTACCGTAAAAGGGGGGTCATAATTATATTTTTATAATCATCAGAATAGTAAGAGGCCCATAATGCTTGCCTTATATTCACAGCTCGTGTAACTCTGCTGTTATTTGTCGTCGGCCTATATAATTCTTATCTTATTCTTCTTTGTTTGAAATTTCATTATCCTTCTAAATTTATTATAATTATCATTTGTTTGATAATTATTATTTTTGTTTCCAGAGTGTTTTAATCCTGGCCATATAGTTATCTTTAATTTTAACCATCTGTTTACGTTTTTTTTTTTTTGCCTTGCGACATTTGTTTTTGTTCTGTTTTAGATAATTTATATAATTTCGAAACTGAACTTGGAATTTTTATATATACCGAAACTGAATCTTGAAATTTTCTGGGATTTCATTTTTCAACATTAATTTTTTTTTTTTGTTCTGTTTTGAAATTCATAAGGCGTTACTATTATTATTACTCTATTTTATAAGTAATACGTATAGTTATTACTTGTTCATAATTGTGAATATATTTCATCAATAATTTTTTTTAACAAAAACATTTCATTTTGATAATTAGTCTATCGGTAAAATTACTTTTGAAATAAGTACAAGACCACATTTATTTTAACGCAAGGCTATAAATTTTAAGGAGTATTTTGCGTTATTCTTATTATTTAAAATATTTTTTCACTGAATTTTTGGTGGAATTATCACAACTCTCAAATTTTTTTAATTATTATTTGTACTAATAATATTTTTTGTATTTTTAGAAAAAAGCATCACTTAGCAAAATAACTCACAAACTTATTGCATCGGAGCTGGTCAAGATGGAACGCCTCAGTGGCGTTAATTATGACATGTGGAGCAGAAAGATTAGGTATGGCTTGATGCATGACAATTTGGAACCAATAATTGACTCTCCTACTTTTGTGCTTCTTGAAGAAGCTAATGCTGAGCAAATAAGGGCTCATGAACAGTGGGAGGATAAAAGACAGAAGAACCAAATCTTTCATGCTGATGCATATGGAAGATTATTTGATTAGGGTCTTCGAAAATTGTAAGAATGCTCATGACTTGTGGAATGCTATTAAAGAAAAGTATGATTCGAAAACTCAACCGAACATACAGCTTCTTCTTCATAAATACAATACTTGTAAAATGAAGGAAGGTGAAAATGTCATAGAGTATGTAAATAAGATGATTGTCATGGCTAAAGATTTAGCCACTGCAGGAATTGCCCTACCCGAACCGCTGCAGGTCTCTGCAGTGCTCAGTAGTCTTCCACCATCTTTTGACATGGCTGTCACCACACTATGACTTAATGGAATAGTTAAGTCTGTGACTGACCTACCAGCCCAGCTAGCCATAGAACAAGATATGGCGAAGAGCAGGAAGACAACAGAAGTTTTTGAAGTGGAGGATGTTGGAGATCCTGTTGAAGAAATTCATTCGGTGCACCATAGCAATAGCAAGAAGCTTGGACCTGGAAAGAAACAATTCAAGGGAAAGCGCGGACGAAAGCCAGCTAAGGGCGCTTGCCATAATTGTGGGAAGTATGGCCATTTCAGGGCCGATTGCCCTTCTAACAACAAATCGGTCGGCCCAAGTAGGGCTTCGTCTAGGCAAAGCCAAAATAAGCCTGAATTTGCTGCAATGTAATGCCGCGACGAAAAATATTAAAGGCTGGTGGATTGATTCTTGTGCCACCCGTCACATCTCCAAAACTATGGAAGGCATTGTTGACTTCAAAGAAATGAAGGAAGGAGAACAGAGAATCTTCATGGGCAACAACACCTATCTGGATGTTAAGGGTGTTGGAACTTACAAATTAGTTATAGAAGAAAGCGTCATCATACTTCATGATGTACTGTATGCCCCCGGGATTCGTAAAAATCTCATCTCTGTACCCGTCCTTCTGAAGAAGGATTTTGAAGTCAGATTTTATAATGGTCATGTATCCATAGGAAAGAACAGAAAGATCGTAGCTATGGGAAAGTTTGTCCCCGGGCACGACATGTTCTGCCTTCCTACCGCGGATAATGAATCTATGAATGTGGCCTTTGAGTACTCTATGTGTGTATCTAACCATGATTTATGGCATGAAAGACTTGGACATCCAGGAAAATCTAAAATAGAACAAATAAAGAAAATGAATTTAGTGCCCAACATAACAAATGCAAGTACTGCACCTTGTGAACATTGCTTGACCGGAAAAATGGTTCGGAAATCCTTCCCAACCGAAATTAGGTCAACAGAACTATTGGGACTAATTCATTCAAATATTTGTAGTCCATTGAGTGTCGCTACACACAACAAAAAAGAGTACTTCATAACATTCATAGATGATTACTCCAAATTTTCCTATAATTTTCTCTTAAAAAGAAAAGCTGAAGCTTTTGAAATGTTTAAGAGATATAGGATGGAAGTGAAAAAAATATTGGGAAAATCAATTAAAACATTAAGAATGGATAGAGGAGGTGAATATACCTCTCGAGAATTCGAGGACTATTGTATTCAAACAGGCATATGTAGGCAGACTACAATGCCTTACACGCCACAACAAAATGGTGTGGCCGAGAGAAAAAATAGATCCCTTATGAATGCAGTAAGGTGTATGTTATCACACTCGGGACTTCCAAAAAATTTTTGGGGCGAGGCAATAGTGACTGCTAATTACATACAAAATAGAATTCCTACAAAATCCGTTGAATCCACGTCATACGAAATATGGAATGGCAGGAAGCCCGATCTGGGCCATCTCCGAAAATGGGAATGTAAAGTGCATGTATTAATTCCTAATTAGCTTAGGGACAAGCTGGATTCAAATACGATAACATGCAGGTTCATAGGATATAGTGAAAAATCCAAATGATATAGATACTTTCACAATGATAAAGGCCTTATTGAGAGTCGAGATGTAGTTTTCCTTGAGAAAGGAAAAGAAGTACTGCATGAAGAAGAGGACGATGAGCCTCTAATTATCCTTGGGGATAATGAAAATGACTCGGGACAAGGCACATTGGACATTAATCCAAAAGTGGGAGATGAATCTACGCATGATAATATACCTTTGGAGAATGTGGAGGTACCCATACACTCCACGAGTATAACTGGCAACAAAAGGCCCAGAAATCGACCCACACATCTGGATGATTATCTTATGTACGGGTGTGAGGTGTCGTGCTACTCCGTGGACATAGACATAGAGGATTGTACAGATCCCATGTCTTACAAAGAAGCAATGGCTTCTCAAGAGTCAGAATCATGGACGGCCTCCATGAGGGATGAATTGGACTTAATTAATCGTAATGGAGTATGGGCATTATGTGATTTGCCGGAAGGTAGGCAATCCATAGGGTGCAAATGGGTTTTCAAGAAAAGTACCGAGTTGATGGTACTATTGAAAAGCACAAAGTAAGACTTGTTGCAAAGGGTTATACTCAGAAAGCAAGAATATATTTTCAAGAAACCTATTCTCCAGTAGCTAAATTTGCATCTATAAGGATCATTTTAGCGATAGTTGCATATATGGATCTGGAATTATTTCAGATGGATGTTAAAACTGCCTTCCTCAATGGGGATCTGAGTGAAGACATATATATGCAACAACCTGATGGTTTTCAAGTAGAAGGTCGGGAGAATAAAGTATATAAACTGAGAAAATCATTATATGTCTTAAAACAATCATCATGTCAATGGTATTTAAAGTTCCATATGACGGTCATCCAATTTGGCTTTATGACAAACAAATTGGATCATTGTGTGTACATCAAGAAAGATGAGAGCAAATTTGTGATAATGTCACTGTATGTAGATGACATTTTGCTCGCCGAGAATGATGTCACGATGCTCAATCAAATAAAAGAAAAATTGAGCAAAGAATTTGAAATGAAAGACATGGGAAATGCATCATATGTTCTCGGAATTCAAATTATTCGAGATCGAAGCTCAAGAACATTGAGTTTGACTCAAGAACAGTATTTGAATAAGATATTAAAGAGATTTGGGATGCATAATTCCAGCCCTGTCCCAACACCACTTGTGAATGAGAAAAGGCTTAGCAAAGGTCAGTGTCCTAATCCTGGACAAAAACCTTTGGAAGTTCCATATGCACAAGTGGTGGGTAGTCTAATGTATGCCATGTTATGCACAAGACCTGATTTGACTTATCCTGTAAGCCTAGTTAGTAGATTTCAAAGTAATCCTGGAAAGGCACATTGGGAAGCCATCAAGAGGATACTATGATATCTAAAAGGAACAGTGCATTTGAGGTTGACATACCAGACTGATACACTTGAACCTGTAGGCTATGCAGATGCGAATTTTGGTGGGGACATTGATGATAAAAAATTCACATCAGGTCACTTGTTCATGTTGGGTGATGCAGCTGTTTCTTGGGGAAGCAAGAAACAAGGGTGTGTAGCTAGACGCACACAGGAAGCTGAATACATTGCCTGTAGTATGACAGCCACTCACGGAGTATGGATCAAACATTTTCTTATGGAACTAGGGCTCAATTTGGCAAATGGGCCAATGCTCATGTTTTGTGATAATCAAGCTGCAATAAGCTTGATAAACAGTGGAGCAAATAGTTCCAAAGGAAAACATATTGAAATAGAATATCACTATATTCAAGATATAGTAGAAAAGAAGGAAGTTATAGTGACCTACATGCCTACAAGTGATATGTTGGCTGATTCTCTTACAAAGGGAATTTCGACTGGAACATTCATTAAACATGTTGGTTTAATGGGACTCAGGAACAACTGAGCTAAGATAAAGTTTTCATGAATAGTGAACTTAAAAATGACATCTCCGTATGGCACTACACAAATAGTGGGAGTGTTGAAAATAATGATCGCTGTGGTCAAGTGGGAGATGTTGAATATGTGACCACAACGACCACTGCCGACTCCACAATTCCGCATGACCAGCTGTGCACATGGTCACCGACGGTGATGGTGAACGGCTGGCGGAATCCGTCATTAAGAGCCAACCGCGAATCGTGGAGGAATAATGACGACGGACACGTCGCCGGACGTTACGAGGCGCGGATCGTGAAGGATCGCGCGACCTTCGGGCATTGTCGGCGGGCGTAACGAGCGCGGAACTTTGGGGACGAACGATCGTGGGCGAGCGCTATAAATTAAGGTCGAGAACGACCATCATCGGCACCTGTCGGAAGTCCCCAAATTGCCTTTCATTTTTCTTTGCCCTGCTTCAATAACCAGCCAAAATAATGGAAAATGTCATCGGAATGTCATCAGAGGAATGGCAAAAAATATAATCTGATAAGTAAAAATGAATCCTAATTAGTTCTGCAAGAACATCTAGTGACCACGCCAATGGCAAACTTGCTGGAAACGACAAAAATGGCCGCTGAAAAACACCCTTGAATTGAACACCATAAAAATTGAAATAGAAACCTTGATTAAAATCACCCAAAATGAGATTAAATACCCCTACAAACCATGCTCAACGTTTCCATGGAAGAACCGATATGAATCCAAGCTGAATCAAGGCCAGCGGCAAACTTGTTTTTCTTAGTGTTCGGAGATCGAGGCATATTTTTAATCAGTTCATGGAACTTCCTCTAACCCATCCCAATAGGTCAATCATCCTCTTTCCAAGAGTGGTTTTCTATCGGCAAAAATAGTTGGACGACAATGAGTGGATGACAAACAAGCGATAGTCACATTTTCATCGCATGCTCATAGGGAAATCAAGAAAGAGGAGGGGACAACACTACAAGAAAATCATCAATTAGCGACGCAGCAATATAGACTCTAATGCGTCACTAACTCGGTGTTGAAGACAATAGCGACGCATTAGCGTCGACGTCGCGCCATAGGCTTGGCGACGTCATTTCTCCGACGCTAATAGCGTCTACTTAGCGGCCACGGGTTTGTCGGCGCTATTACCGTCGAAAGGTGGCACTAATGCAATGCTATAATGACACAACAAATATCAACGTGAAGTGCTAATATGTGTCGCTACTCCGACTCTAAAGTGGCGCTGAATCTGTCGACACTCATCTGACGCTATAACTCAGTTTTCCTGCGTCGCTACTGCGACACTAACGTGGCACTAAATATGGAGATGCCATTGCGACGCTAAGAACAATATGTGACGCTAAGAACAAAACTCACGCCGGAGGCGTTATTCAAATTTACATCATTTATGTTCTCAACATCCTCGAGCATTTCAAACGATTTTACATTTAATTCAAATGATTTTACATTCAATTCACATCTTAATCTTACATTCAATTCACATTCGATTTTTTTTACATTTCAAACAATTTTACATCAATTAACATCTTAATCTTAACTTTACATTCCTTCGCTCCAACACGACGATGGAGTTGGACAACGACAATGGCGTAGAAGAAGAAGGTAGTTAAGAGGAGGTGGTGGCGGCGGAGCAACAACAGGAGGAGGAGAAGAAGGCTGTGGCGTCATCGAAGCAGCAACAGGTGGAGGAGGAGGAGGAGGCAGCATCGTCGGAGCAGCAATAGGAGGAGGAGGAGAAGGCTGCGGAGCAGCAACAGGAGGAGGAGGGAGGAAGAAGAGGAGAAGACTATGGCGGCGGCGGCGGCGTCAAAGCAGCAACAGTAGGAGCAAGAGGGGAGGAGGAGAGGAGGCAATAGTAGAAGGAGGGGAGTGGTTAAAAGGGGGAAATGTCGACATCCGCACAATATAAAGCACTACGAACCGTCGGATTACACAAAAGGATGATTTGGATTCATTCTTCGACGGGCACACGGATCACCACTTAACGTAGCGAATTTGGTGACGCTATTGCGTCGCTAATGTGGTGCCACATTTATTCACTTGTGATAGGTAATTAATTCTAAAATATGTTAAATAGCGTCGCAAATTAACGACTCAACAATTGCGATGCTAAACTAGAATATAGTGTCGCATTGGCGTTGACAATGTGAGACGCTAAAGTAGCGTCACGAAATGGCGACGCTATTCTGACACTAAAACAGAGTAGATTAATTAACTATAAAGTTATTAACTAGTTATGTATGTAATATATATATATGTGTGTGTGTGTGTGTGTGTGTAAATGTGTGTGTATGTGCATATGTATATGTATATGTGTATATATATGTATATGCGTCGTTCGAAAAATTTGAAAATCATATGTTGATCAAATGAGGCCATTCTAAGAAGTCCAGAGATGTCCGATTTTCAACAAAAGTAATTTCTAATATTTTTTAAGTGCACAAAGAAAAGTAGACCATTTTCAATACTCTTTTTAAATTTGGATACAAAAAAATTCTAATAAAATCAGCATTTCTCAAAAAAATTTGAAAACTCTATGTCAACTAAACAGGACCGTTCTGAGTACTCCCAAAAGGTCTGATTTTATAGAACGCGCATATTTTAATTTCTTAGGTGAGACGGAAGTTTTGAGGAATTTTTATAATTACGAAAAATAGGTATTTTGAGAATCGGAGAAAACGGAAAACACGTGAAACGTGAAAGGTTTGCGTCGTCCAACCTTCTCGAGACCTTCAAAATATCTATTTTTCGTAGCAATCCGATTTAGGACCACGAAGAACCGATCATTTCTATTTCGAAACTTTGCTCATTTTATTGAATTTCTTCCAACCTCTGATCACCACGATTCTTGTGCGGGTGGATAGCTCGTGTTGATCTCTATGAGTTCATAATTTTCGTTTTAATCGATTCCCGTCAGTCTCACATCGACGACGGTCGGAAGTCTTTTTTTCCTAAGTTCTTAACTCTATCGTCTGGCCTCCTAAAATTGCCAGAAAAAACTGAAAAATCTATGTTGCTATGGTCTACAGGAGATATAAATTTTTCCAGGATCCGACGGTTGGATCTCCGGCAATCGCCATTTGAGTCTCATGAAAAATGAAGAAGCACTATTCCCCAATTTTGAAATTTGAGAATAGGAGTATAATGTATGTATAACATAGTATATTAATTTTTGTATATAACGTAATAGAATAATATAATATAGTATAGTATGGTGTACAATATGGTATAGTATAGTATAGTATAGTATAGTATATATAACATAGTATTATATAATATAGTATTGTATAGTAGAGTGTAGTATAGTATAGTATAATATGCAATATATAACATATATTGCCCAAAGAACTCAAACTAGCGTCTACTTAGCGTCGGAATCCTCCAACGCTAATATAGCGTCGCATTTGTCGACGACAATACAACGCAAGATGTCGGCGCTAATATCGCCTCTTGTTTTAGCGTCTACTTAGCATCGCCGTTGTGGTGATGCTAACTTAGCGTCGCAAGCTTGCAACGCCAATACAACGCTATCATCTGCTGCACGTTTTTAAGTGTTCGCGTGTGATAATAACACTGAAATAGCATCACGATGGCGCCTCATTTAGCGTCGACATATTTTGATGCTAAAGTGACACTATTGAGAGGTCATTAGCGTCTGTATTTGTCGACCCAATGACGACGCTATTGTGACGCTATTGGCATCTATTTAGCGTCACGTAGTATGGAGACGCTAATTTGCGTCGCTATTCGACATTTTTCTTGTAGTGCAACACGGTGCTATCTTTCTCCTTCCTTCATTTGTTTCTTTCTTTTCAGGACCAAAGACCATATTGATTTGTACTAATATAATATTCTATTATTTTAAACATGAACATTCTTCAAGTTTATCCATTGCTTACTGACTTGAGATTTGTGTGAAACGTTAGATTTGGGGTAAAATCATGTAAATTGGGGGCTTGAGTGAAGTAAACTGAATATAAATGAGGTTCAATCCTGTCAAATGGTGAAGTGAACCCAATCCATAAGTGAACCATGTTGACAAATGACCTTATGTCATGACCCCAATTTAAATTATGATTTGATTCGAAGTCCACAACTCATTACGAGTAATCAAATAAAACTGAGAAAGATTGCGAAATGTGAAATAATTTTTTTTAGTAACATAAGGAATAAAAATATTATTTAATAACTTATGCAATTTATGATGGTCATTCAAAGAATATCAATATTCTTTAAGTTTTACATTTTACAAAATAGCTTTGCTTCCGATATAAAGTATAAATTTAACATAAATAATAAACATAACCAACTCTCTCGACATCTTAATAAAAGGACACGAGAGACAACCCTCAATGCATTAAGATCAAAAGGGATAGTCATACTAAGATTATCAACTATTGTAATCCAAATAGATACACTGATCTAAAAAATGTTAGATCAAAAGGGATAGTCCTGCTAAGATTATCAACTCACGTGATCCAAATAGATATACTTATCTAAAAAATGTTAGAAACAATAGAGCGAGCAAAATCTCTCACTAAGTTGACAACTCATAATCTATGTGTTATCAATTTCGAGAGACAATCAATAACATATATTATTCATAACATCAAGCATTAAATATTTGCATACATTTGAAACTAATACATGCTACATTCTAATAAAATTTATCAGAAAACCATATTAAACATTTACAAAATCAATTAAAACATATTAAACATATGTATACATATGCAACATTTTCATATGAGTCTTCTCCTATGTTCTTCAAAAGTTTTCCTTCATTCATGTCTTGAAAGCTTCAATTGTAGGCCCTAGCATGAGTTATCTAGCTATTAGATGTCCCTATTTATAGGGGTTCATATTTCTATATGATTTAAAAAGAAACAAAGCCCCTTTCCATGAGAAATAAAGTAAATTCAGACTACAATTGATTATGATATTTTAGCCTTGTTAAACTTTGAATTATCTATTCTAATTAGTTTCTAATAACATATGGTAAGTGATGAAGTACTTGTGCTTTGGTATTTTTTCTAAAAATATGTTTCCTTCTCAAATATGGAGCCTATCAGGCCCCTTGAAGCACTCGTCCTGACTCAATCAGAGTCATATTCAGAACCGTGACAGCGATTTCACAACTCATGAATCAGGCATTTTCCTCCCTATGTGTGCGACTTAATTATCTTCATGACCATGATGATTATGTAAGAGACGGTAACAATTTCCTGCTTGCGATATAACATTCTATGAGTGTCGTTGATGTAGAAAAATTATATATAATTTGTATATATGTTCAACATATATTTATCTCAAGTTTTTCTATGTTTCATGTTCGAACATATGCTTTATTGATGAATTGCAGCTTTTATGATTTCTCCACATTCATTTTATGGAGAAGCGACATTTCTAGAACTACATTACTGTTTATTTTAATTATTTTTCATGTAGAAATCCCAATCACCAGCACATGAGAGCATGCAAGAAGATCACCCACCTACGTACTTAGATAGATTTAAGGAAGGCACCACATGGGGTCATGCACGCAGCCAAGGAAGAAGGTTCTAGATTTCACAAGCATATTTCTTTAGGATAAGTGGGCAGAACAAAGAAGGGTACATTCCCATAGTCTAACCGTCTTCTTTTCTTTTCTTCTTTTCCTCTTTTCTTGTTTCTTATGTGTAACTAACTAGCTCCAGCTTGGGCTGGGGGTTTTTGTGGAAGGATTAATATGTTTTTTAACATTAGTTTTCTGAAGTTATGCTATTGTAACAACCATTTACCTTACATGTTTTGGTTACTATTTCATTGCTTGTTTCAGATTCATGTTGTCTTGGATTTCAAATGTGTTTTCACTACAAAAAATTAGGTCATTAGCAAATAGATATGTAGTCATTAAAAGTTATCATCTTGACGTTAATATTCATGAACGACAAGAAAAAATCGGTCGCGACTATAGGTCTCGCTGTTAAAAGATTTTAGCGTCCAGTGTGAATACTGGCCTTGATTCTTTTTAGGGACCACTATAATTCTCTTCCCTAAAAGTTCAATATCGACTAGTATGCCGGTCCCCTATATAACCTATAAGGACCACTCAACTAGTCACTAGAAACATTATTTATGTGTTGGAATAAACTTTTTAAGAGCTATTTTTATTATTGCTATTATTATTATTATTATTATTATTATTATTATTATTATTATTATTATTATTATTATTATTATTATTATTATTATTATTATTATTATTATTATTATATGGGGACAAATATATGACCGTCAATATATTTTTAAAATTTTAAAATTCTATATTTGATAAGATTCAAACTCATTCATGTTCAAAACACAAGTATCAAATCAATTATCCATATAATATTCATCTCAAATATTCATGAAACATCCAACATTTTAATTCAAATGTTCACAAAATTCCAAATAAATCTTCTAAAGAACATGTTCAAGGAAAGATAATAAGATTTTTCTTCCATTCATCTTCCTTCCCAATCCAACAAACATTCATAAAAAATCTATAAAATCAAAATGAGAATTACTATTGACAATAACTAAAAATAACTTTACTTAGAAGCAATTAAGATAGTGTACTCACTAATAAAAATTCAAATCCACTAAATATAGTCATTGTTACTTCAAAAGAGGACTGTAATTAGATTAAAAATTTATTGGACTAAAAAATGTATAATAAAATAACACATAAATAAGAGTTTTATTCTTACTAGCCTTATGCTTCAGGTGATTGTTCATAAGATTATGGTGTTGTTGAATTTTTACTATTAGATTGTTGAGTATGCATGAACTTCATCAACTCTTGCAATTAACCTTACATACAAGCCACACGTTCTTTTAACAATTTGTTTTATTTAGTATGTAACTTATCCAATAATTCATGCTTCGAAGAACTATTTTCTTTCATTTCTTTTGTCGTAATTCCACCACTAAAGCCAATCATATGACTACATTTTTTAGGACCAAAACATCGCTCTACTACTTCTATTACGGGAAGTGTAGGTTCAACTTGTATCTTGTATTTCAGCTTACAAAAATATAAACTCATATTATTATACATTTCTTGAAGATTAAATGAAAAACTATCATTAAACATGCATATCTTTAAATCTCCTCTGGTTCAACAAGCTTGTTATTTTTCTTCCTTATCTAAAAAAATAGTTGTAACATTCGGTGGGTTACCATCTTTACCACCGTTTACATAAAAGACAACCAGATATCAAGTAAAAATAAATAAAATAATATAATATTAATATTAATACATATTGATAAATGAGTTCTCTAAAAAGCTTGCTGCCAACACGGTGTGACATAGTTAATTTTGCCTATTTCTTGTATTCCTTTCACTTGCATTATATATTAACATATAACATATACAATAATATTATATATAATATAAATATCATAATAAAAATCATAACCATAATAACTTTAATAAATAAACAAATTTTAAAACTTCTACTATTATAATACTCTTTAAGAAACCATTCCTAATCTCTTTTGTCAGGCACATTATTCAAACCTTGTTGAATTGGTTGAACTTTCACATATTTGAAGTGCATGCTTCCTTTTCATTTTTTTCTATAGTTCTTTCATATGTCCCAAAATAATCTCGCGATTAATCCCTTTCAAATGAGGAATTACAGGGCCACAGTCACGAGCGTGACCACACTATCACGGCCATGACCGATTGGAAATGAAAGCCAAGTTATTTTAAACCTATTTTCTTATGTATATAAGTTATGTATATATGTGTATTGATTGTATATGACACGTAGATACACGTAATGCATGTTCAACCATAATTAGGCTAAAATATATGAATGATTTATGTATTGCAAAGCATTATGCACCTAAAGTTGAAGAATGTCCTTATCACCCATCAATGATGAGAAACAAAGTCTTGCTTCAAGAGAACACAAGCCGAAGTAAAGTCCTGCATTTGTGTATGTGCTTCTGAAGGAACAAAGTCTCTCATCAGAAAGTGTGTGTATTCCTTAGAATAAAGTCCATCACTATCATGGTGTACGTATTCATTGGAATAAAGTACCTCACTATTATGATGTACATGTTCCTAAGAATGTGGCCTAGCTAGCCAATGTGATGTTGATATGATTCTCCAACTATGTTAAGATCAAAGATGTTATAAGATAAAGTAAGAATGAAAATGAAGTTTAAGTTCAAAGTATCTTATAACAAAGAAAGTTAAGATGATGATGAAGTAATAATGGAAAGTAAAGTCATACACTTATATATGCACTTCAAGGGGACCCAATCCCAAGAAGTAAAGTACTACATCTGTGTATGTACTTTTCAATGAACATTGTCCCTCATCATAAAGTGTGTATATTGCTAAAGGTGACTGGGAATAAAACTAATCACTATAATAATGTGTGTGTTCCTAAGATATGACTAATGACATAAAATGAAAGTGAAGATGATATTATGTGATAAAGATGAAGGATAACATAATAAAGAAAAAGAAAGAAGATATGAAAGTATGAAAGAAGACAAGAAGTAAGGATCAATGTCAAGTCACGATTATTTATAAATGATATGAATGTATGTTTCATGTGAATGATACTTGTAGATGATGGATATGAAGTTAAGCAAGTATGAAATTATGTTTATATTCATGAATGTTATATGAAGAATGAATGTAAATATAAGGTTCATGATATAGTTCATGGCATGCATGTTCATATGTTATCACTATAAGAAATTAGGTCATTTGCGAAGAGATATGTACTCGTTAAAAGTTATAATCATGATGTTAATACTCATCAACGATAAGAAAAAACTGGTCGCGACTTTTCGTTATAAGTTTCGTCGGTAAAAGGTGTTAGCGTCTAGTGTGAATAATTGACCGTTTGATTCTTTTTAGGGACCACTACAATCTTCTTCCTAAAAGTTCGATAGCGACTAGCATGCTGGTCCCCTATATAACTTGTAAGGACCACTCAACTAGTCACTAAAGACATTATTTATGTGTTGGAATAAACTTTCAAGGGCCACTTTATTGTCTCTATTTTTTTTTGGTAACAAATGTATGATCGTCAATACATTTTTAAAATTGTAAAATTCTATATTTGATAAGATTCAAACTCATTCATGTTCAAAACATCAAGTATCAAATCAATTATCCATACAATATTCAACTCAAATATTCATATGGAACATCCAACATTTTAATTCAAATGTTTACAAAATTCCAAATAACTCTTCTAAAGAACATGTTCAAGAACATTCATAAATTCCAATCCGCCAAAAACTTTTCTTCCAATAATCTTCCTTTCTAATCCAACGAACATTCATAAAAAAATTTATAAAATCAAAATGAGAATTAGTTTTAATAATAACTAAAAATAACTTTACTTAGAAGAAACCGAGATTGTGTACTCACCAAACAAAAATTCCAATCCGCCAAAAAATCATTTCTTCAAAAGAGAGTTATAATTCGATTCAAAATTTATTAGAATAAAAAAATGTATAATAAAATAGCACATAAAACAAAAATCAGATTTTTTTTATTCTTATTTACCTTATGCTTCAAGTGATTGTTCAAAAGATTGTGGTGTTGTTAAATTTTGAGCATTAGATTGTTGACTATACATGAACTCCATCAATGAAAAACTATTATTAAATATATATATCTTTCAATGGTCTCTGGTTCAACAAGCATGTTATTTTTTTATGCGTCTCAAGAAAATCTTTACCTCCCTTTACATAAAAGACAATAAGATATCAAGTAAAAAATGAAAGAGAAGAATATTAATATTTAATATTAAGATATACCCATTGATAAATGAACTCTTTAAAAGACTTGCTGCCAACGCGGTATGACATAGTTAATTTTGCTCTATTTCTTATATTTATCTCACTTGCATCCTATATTAACATATAACATACCTTAAAACTTTTACTATTAAAGCAAGAGAACACGAGATCGAGATCGCACCATCTTGCTTGAGAAGCGGGTAATCTGAGGCCTAGAGATTGACGAAGCAGTCCCAATTGGCGCCCACGTGGAGCAGGATGGCCGCTCCGTGGAGGATGGTGGAGAGGGCGGATGACCCACGGGTGTTGACGAAGTCGAGCTTGCCGAGGACATGCACATTGCGGGTAGATCATAAGGTCAGTGCATCGTGGACAACCCGCACAAGCCGTTCCCTTTCGTCCCACCGGGGTGGAGCTATCGAGGTGGAGGAGGTAGAGGTTCTTGGGGTGGTAGATGACGCGAAGGAGGCGGAGCAGGCGGTCCTCGTCGCCGGCGGATCCGGTGAGGAGGTAAGCAAGGGAGGGCGGTGGTGGGGATGAGGAGAGCGGCCCCCTCTCGCGCAGAGGACGGCCGCCTCTCTAGCATAGAGGTGGCCGTCGGGGCAGCCTCTCGGGCAGAGGCAGCCGCCTCACGCATGGCGACCGCGCCTCTGAACGGCCGCCTCACAAACAGAGGCGGCTCTTTGCAGTCCGACGGCTGCCTCTCCTACAGAGGCGGCCCCCGAAGCCACCTCTCATTGCCGAAGTCTGTCGAAGGGAAGAAGAAACGAGAGGGAGACGACAGGTCATGTACCTTCTTGCACTGTCCGCAACGTCTGCTGCCGAAGGAAGCCTGTCGTCGTCTGGTGAGAGAGAGGGAAATGATCCAGACGCGAGGAGAAGAGAAAAAGTAAATAAAAATTAGGTTAAAGTTAAATTAATTATAACCTAATGGCCTAATGATTATTAACAAAATTGTGGCGGTAAAAGTAATTTTTTAGCTTTCATCTTTAAATGATAAATATTTTTTTTTATTTTTGTTTTCATCATTGTTTTAGAAACTAAAAAATAATGTAATATATATATATATATATTAAATCCTACTCAAAGTTAAAAAAAGAAGACAAATTTAAACATACATAAAAATAAAAAAAATGTATAATTAAATATTATTAATTATTATAAGTAAGGAGATGTCGATATTCTTTATTACATTAATAAAAATAAATATTAACAATTAAGAGAGAAGATATTTGTTTATATTCTATTAATGATATTAAAACTTGAAAAATAATATTAAAACATAAAGTATAATTTAAATTTTTATGTTTAATTTAAAATGAGAAAACAAAATAAAAAAGTATATCTTCTAAATATTACTAATATCATTTTAAGAGATTTTTTTATTTGACTCGTCATATTTTTACTGACAAGATGATGGTCGTTAATTTGAATATTAAGGATAAGTTTTTTTTATCCTTATTGTTGACTTTTAACGATCAGTCATAAAAATATTAAGGACCAGATTTCTTCTGGTCCTTATTATTGACGACCAAAATTTTTTTGGTTGTTAATAACGATGTTTAACGATAAGATTTGAATCTCTTCATTAATTATTATCGTTAAAAGTCATTTTTCTTGTAGTGTATTATTGTTATGACGATGCATGAACTTTACATACTCTAACTGGAAAACCTTGCACTTTGGATCTATGCAGGTAACCAAGATTAAATGATTGATAGCAGCTCAAGCTCATGATGAAGTGTTGCACATGCTTAAGATTAAATAAGTCATATAATTCTAGATGAACAATGAGACTAATGATGTAATGAAGATTTTAGGCATTTAATATTTTATGAAATATTATTCTATTTGATTAATAGAAATCATTTAATTATTATGATTTTCTCTAAATTATCAAATCTTTCGCCGTACGGCGAATGGACTAATGACACGAAACTTTTCCTAAATGTCCAAAAGTTTTAAGGTGAATTTCAGATCATTACAAGAATTCATTTTTCTTTTTTAGTTGTTTGTCCGGAAGTAGTGTCGATGATTCAATTTGCACGGTGCTAATGGTTATGCATACTGTCCACGAATTGAAAGTCAATCCACCATCGAGCTTTATTAATTTGGTAAAGTCGCTTCACGTCACATAGTTGATAATAATAAGTGAAGCTCTCAAATTTTTTTCTAACATTTACATAAATTCAAACTCGAGATTATCCCTCTACCCCAAGTACTTTTAATACTTTAAATAGAATTCTAATGCCCCCAATAATATCCTTACATGACGATTAGACGCTTATGGAAAGGTGCTATATATATCTACATGTTGTACATAATTACTTTGACGTTCTTTGACAACGTTAATAGGCGCAAATAAAAATAAAATAAAATGCTCTACATGTGAAAACATATTACATCATTCTTTAATTCTCTATGAAAATCAAATAAAAGATGTGTATAAACTTAAGCTGACCTACAATCTAGCATTATCACAAGTATGGACTGTTAAAAATGCCAGCACCCAGGATCCAAATGAGTAGAAGGCGATTCTCATATCATACATAATTGTTGTTCATATCATAATTAATAGGCCAAAATTTGAGATTAATAATAGCAATGGTAAATAATTGATGTCGATAAAATCAATGTAATAATATCCGTATATCTCATAATAAAAAAGTTTGATGATCCATAATCAATAATAATATAATATCATTAGTTAAATAATCATCTTTATTTTGCTTTAAAATACGATATTTTATCTTTGCATTATGTTACTATTTGATGTGTTATACTATGTAATTTAGATTCAACGCTTTGACCAATAGTAGCTTTGGATGATCATGCAGACATGGGTTATACTACGGGAATAAGGAAGCTGTGGACCCGAATAGTAGTTGTCGTCCATCGCGAGTTGGACGGCGATGTTAAAGTCACTTCAAATCGGGCGGTCTAGGCGTGATTCAATTCAATTCGAGGAATAAAAAAATTGGTTTAGGCATGGTTCGCACCACAGCCGTCAACGATGACTTCTTTCCGACAACAACTTCCACACAACTCCGGCAGGCTCCCTTTTCTTTTTCCTGACTTTTCATAGGCAACACCGTGTTGTTAACAATAGGAACGATGGAGGGAGTCCCAAACAGCAACATCTGTTTTAGGTAGAAATCTTGGTTTATCAAAAAAGCTGTCCACTAAGTTCATCCGAACTGATCAATTACAAAAAATAAAAATAAAAAAGGAAAATTCACTGGAAAACACAAATTTTTTGAAAGCTGCAACGACGCATACAAAGAAAGTAAGAGCACACATAGTGAGATATGAATTTGAATGCCTGAGTAAACCGTTCAAACTCGTGCTCCTACTTGTGTCTGCACACAAATTTGTCGTTATTGTTTGTGGTTCTGAGGAGGATTTGCTGTCGAGCAAAAGATGGACTCCGAAAAGGACACACAGTGTTGGGGCAGTAGAGCTTTCAAGAGAAATCGGCAGCTTCGACATGGCCGGACGAAGGCACTCGAAGTTGGAGAAGCTTGTCGTCTATTCAACAACAGCAGCAGCATATAAAGTTGCAGGCTCCGAGGCGACCCAAAACAGTCGCCAACCAGAAGACGAGGGAATCTGATGCCTCATGCTTTCTTCTGAAAATATGAAGAATGATGCAAAGGAAGCTAGAGAAAATCACTATCGGCAGATGGCTGCAGGTTTGGATTGTGATGTTGCCGGATGTTTCATTGTCGAAGAATCCAAAAGGGGATTCTCTTGACCATAAGAGGGCTTCGACGGCTGCCTGAACTTGTCTCCGTGGAGTTCCCTCATCCGGTTCAAGGGGTGCATCGAAGCAGAAGTTTTCTCCTTCTATGTCTGAACCGACCCTGCCTTAAAGTGTAAGTTGAAGATTGTCGTTGATCACCATATGGACGGTAGTCCGCAGCTGTGGACCTTAAACCCTTATACTATATATTCAAGTGCCACTGTTTCTCATCGCTTTTGTTGCCTCCCTACTCTACAACACGGAATGAAGAAAGAGTATTATACTCTCTACCTAATTTATACTATGTAATTTAGATTCAACGCTTTGACCAATAGTAGCTTTGGATGATCATGCAGACATGGGTTATACTATATATTCAAGTGCCACTGTTTCTCATCGTTTTTGTTGCCTCCCTACTCTAGAAGAGGTGATCTCTCTCTACAACACGGAATGAAGCTCATTAAGATATTTTTTAAAAATTTAATATCGTACAAATTTAAAATATGCATTTAAAAATGAAATAGTAGCTATATATAAATTCATTATTATCTTCATGTTTCGTTCATATAAAAATATTCAATCAATTCTTTTGATTCACCACAAAGAAAAAAAGTGAGCCAAGAGGAAGACAATGGTTACTTCCATGGACTCTTGCAAAAGAAGATCAGACCAAGAAGAGTGCCGCTACTCTTGGTTTGACATGATGCCCGGTCCGGCGTGGGCTCCCTTGCTTCTCGATGAATGCATCTCTCTCGTCCTCTTTCATTCGCTTGCACTATCGATGGCGGTGGACAAGGAGTGGGACAGCAGGGATCTTGCCACGGGACACCTCTCCTTCTGGTGGCACATCTTTTTCAGGCTTAAATTTGTTATATATTTTTTTTACGCATCAAACGTGAGCGGAACAAAAGTGCTTAAAATCAGGATCATCACATAATCCTAATTTTAAGCTGTCAATTTCACCATTTTGATAAAATCGGTAGTCACATTTTTTTTATTTTTAACCTTTTTTAAATTAATGTTTTACCTTTTTTTCAAACTTTTTTCTTTATTATTTTCTTTTATAACCTTTCTTATATAAGTTAATTTATTTTATTATATGCAAAATATAAATATTAATATAATATTATTTATTATTTATTAATTTTAAATATTTTATTAAATATAAATTATTAAAATTTGAATTTTTATATTTAAATAATAAATTTCTTGACAAAATTCTTGACATAATTTTTTATTTATATTATGTATTTAATTTTTTTTAATAATATTATAATTTATATTTATAATACTTGTTTTTAATTCAATCATCCATTAAAATTAATCCATCACGTATATTTTTTCCTATTACATTAACTAACTTATTCTTCATCATCAAATTTCACTCCATACAAACACAATATGTTAATTTAACTATTCACAAACATTTTGATGAAACTTCAATTCCCATCGACAAACAATCCAACATATGTATAATTTCTTAGTTCCCCGGAAAACTTTTACATCATCATTCAAAGAGATTAATTGTAAACGATTTATCAATTCAATTGTAATCATTTTTAGAAGCACACATTCTCTCATCACGTCATTTCGCGGAGGAGTCATAAAAAATATCTTTCTCAACATTAATGTCAACAGTGTTACAATATTCTTTGAATGATCCTCTATATTTGCCGCTATCATCTACCTAAATAGACTCATGCTTTTTTATAGTTTTCTCCAATTAAGTTATGGAGGAATTCGAATTCTGACATTTGATTGGTCCAAGCCATTCTAAAATAAAAGGCACCGCTTAAAATTTTATTCGCACCAAATTATGTTTGAATTTTAGATGAATAAGTACTATTAAACATAACTCTAAGATGTTTACCAATTAAAATATCATACCTAGTAATTGCTTTGAAGTCCTTCCTCACTCGTATGACCAACCAACTTTTGTCACAATTTTTCCCCATCTAAAGTTATTCTTATAACATTTGGTATTTAAATTTGCCAACTTAAATTAAATTTTGGACGTATCTTTAAATATATGTCTCACATCTTTATGCACAATATGAATTATCTTCAATATCAACAATTTAAGACTCAAACATAATTTTCTATAATTAAAGTATAGATATCTTAAGAATTATTTTTAGAAATCTCATAATTAATAATATCTTTTGAAAAAGAGGATACAATTGGGAAGAAATTTCGTCGTCGCTGCATGGTGCGTCTGACTTCGTCCGCGGGGGCTGCACATTGACGTTCCCGTGTGGCTGCCGCTTTTTTTTTTATATTTTTCTCTCTCTTTTCCTTGGCCATCTTTTTTTCTTTTCTATTCCTCGTCCTACGGACCTACACGTACTTCACGTGGTGTGTCTATCTTGTTCCATATTTTTAAATCCGCATATCCCATTATGATCCGATCGGATCGGATCCATGCACCTGCAGCAGCGACAGCATGCCATTGCCAACCAGGGCAGAAAATACAATAAGGACCACGTGGGACACACTTGCAAGTTCCATCAACGATCGATCATCATTCATCAGGTTGTTTGTTGATCGATTTTTAATTCCCTTTCTGTAGCAAGGCCAACTTAATTTGCCTGTTGCCCTGCCTTTCTTCCTTCCTGTTTCATTCAGTCTTAGCATCGACCACTTTCCTAATAAATACCCGAGCATGCAAGATCCACCTCGATCAATTTGACCTAAGTTAGTCACCCACCTTGCATCACAAGTCGCAATCCAATGAAGGCGCTCACCTTATTGGTTACCCTTCTGCTCACGGCTTATGTTGCCGCCGCCGCCGCCGCCCATCCAAAAGTCATCGTCGTAGGCGCGGGGATGTCCGGTGAGCTACCATAAAACTAGAACGTGCACGCATGCAAATGTTTATTATGATCAGGAACCCTTGTTTGTTCAATCTTTTTAAGTTCGTACTGGCATGGATTATACATAAACATATTTATATCAAGGCAAGCTTTTCTTTTCTTCGTCGTTCAGGTATTTCTGCGGCGAAGACGCTGTCGGACGCAGGGATTACCGATTTCCTGATCCTCGAGGGGACGGATCGCATCGGTGGCCGCATTCATAAGGTCAAGTTCGGAGATATTTACGTGGAGAAGGGGGCCAACTGGGTGGAAGGGGTGAACGGCAAAGAGACGAATCCGATATGGACCATGGCCAAAGATCTCAAGCTCAGAACGTTCCGCTCCGACTTTGGAAACCTCTCACAGAACGTCTACAAAGAGACGTACGTATATATATACACCCTCCTCCTCCTCCTCCTCCTCCTCCTCCTCCTCCTTCAAAGTTCTAACTTCCTGTACTCACGTATATACATAGAAGTACTCAGTAGATTTTACAATGTTTCTGTCCTAGTTCTAAGTTTGTCTTGTTATATTGAAACATTGATCACATCAGGAGCGGCCTTTACGACCCGACGGAAGTGGAGGAAGAGATCGCGCGTTTGGACAAATTCGACGAAGCCGGACAGGATTTCACCAAATCTTTGCCACCAAGTGGCCTTCAAGACATCTCACAATTGACGTATCAACGCCTGTTGGATCAGTAAGATGAGCACCCCCACTGCATATATATTTTCCTAGTTATTGAGATACATAAGAAAACATATATATTAAAACACATGAAAGTAAAGAAGAAGACATAAAAAAGGAGCTAACTGATCAAGAAGGATGAATTTGTCAAGTGTGCAAGAGTCCTCGGATGTGGTTGATATATACATATATTGAACAGTATCTTTATCGCCCTTCATACGCACTGAGCAAAGCAAAGGAAGACGTGCAATATGTTTCTTACTTGTCAACCCTAGCTATGTGTTGAGTGGTTCCACCATATGGGAATTTCACCCATCCCATTGATAGACTTTTGGTGTTGTGTGTGTGAGAACTTGTGTTTCTTTCAACAAATTAACGAGAACATATAGATTTCTCTCCGTTATACATATTAGACCATTAGGTTATGTACAGTATGTATGATGTAAGAAGAATGAAGTTGAAGTTAAAATAAACTATGCTATATATACTTTTTCTTTTGGATTAAATATTATGATTTTATACATTGTTTGATATATATGTATGTATGAATGTATGCAGCGTGCCGTCAACTCCTCTCGAGATGGTGGTGGACTACTACGGTTGTGACTACGAGTTCGCCGAGCCGCCGACGGTGACTAGCCTGCAGAACACGGTGCCGCTGCCGACGTTCGCAAACTACGGGGAGGACGTCTACTTCGTGGCCGACCAGAGGGGCTACGCCACCGTCGTCTACAACTTGGCCAAACATTTCCTCAAGACCGACAAGACCGGCGCCTTTAACGACCCCAGGCTCGTGCTCAAACAGGTGCCAAAAGGAAAAAAAAAAGACCAACGACAAAAAGAATCTTCAACTTGAATATAAACTATTAAACGCAATTGATTATTGAAAGGTGCATTAAATATACATCTTCTATCTGTTCATGGGAGTTCACGACATCTTATTTAAAGGGGACACGGATATGGAATCAACTTCTTTGAGGTCTAGAATAAACTGAATAAGGGTAAAAATAGAAGTCACAGCACATGTACACCCACATAAGTAATTAACAAACGTAATTTCATTAAAATAAATAAATATTTATTTGAAGGGTATTACCCGAACAACTATGATTATTAAAAAAAGTTAACATCATATACATACATGTTTGTAAGATATGTTTGATAGATTCATAGTTTTGTTAGATCGAAATCTTTTGGGATCTTTATTAAACAAAAATACATGTTTGTTAGAAATCTTTGATATATTCATAGTTGACATCATATTAAACAATAGCCAGCGTTAGCAGATCCTTCTAAAACTCAGAATTAATGGAAGGTTAATTAATTTATATTTTTCGGTGAACTAAATTTGCCTCACCCAACTTTATATACTTGTATGCGCGCAGGTGGTGACTTCTATACATTACTCGAAGAGTGGCGTGGTGGTTACCACGGAGAACGGCATTGTTTACAAAGCAGACTACGTTGTGGTGTCTGTGAGTCTTGGCGTCCTACAGTCCAACCTCATCAAGTTCAAGCCATCTTTACCTGTAAGTATACAAGTGTGTGTATATAAAAATATATATATATATATATATATATATGAATTGCATTCTAGTGATACAAAATCATATTATATTACGAATAACAATATCTGCTCTATCAAAATAATTCATCATCGAGAATTGAATAGTAAAACATATAAGGTTATTTTATCCATAGTAATGAATAAGTTTAAATACTTCCTTTACGTGAAATTAGTCCACACGCAACATATTAATTGTTATGACTAGCTTAAAATTGGATATGTCCCATGTCTGTATATATACATGATGCAGGAAGCCAAGCTCATTGCGCTCTACCAGTTCGACATGTCCGTGTACACCAAGATCTTCCTCAAGTTCCCCTACAAGTTTTGGCCCGATGGTAATGGCAGCGAGTTCTTCCTTTACGCCAGTGGGAGGAGGGGCTACTATCCAGTTTGGCAGGTAAATTAAATAAGCACATTAAAAATTTAAAATTTGGAGCACTACTAGTAACCAGGACTATGATATGTTGTGTATAATTTGTTGTCCGCATATATATATATATATATATAGATATATGTATATATATATATATAGATATATGTATGTATATATACTCTCACACACACAACATTCAGCAATTTGAGAAGCAGTACCCGGGGCAAAACGTGCTGCTGGTTACGGTGACGGACGACGAGTCGAAGAGGATTGAGCAGGAATCAGACGAACATACGCTGGCAGAAATCATGGCGGTGCTGAGGGCCATGTTCGGGGAGAATATACCAAACGCCACAGACATATTTGTGCCCAGGTGGTGGTCCGACAGGCTCTACAAAGGCAGTTTCTCAAATTGGCCCATCGGAGTCAATAGATATGAGTTCGATCAGATAAGGGTACGTAAGTTTATGTGTATATATACACACACATAATACTTTTTGTTTTTTTTTCACCTAGTCATAATTGAGAGAGGGAAGCCAAGCGTTACCGTACGTTCATTCTTTTAGTATTATACACATCGTGATGGTCTTCATGCAGGCACCTGTTGGGAGGGTTTATTTCACTGGAGAGCACACAAGCACACATTACAATGGCTACGTCCATGGTGCATACCTTGCAGGTCGTAATTTATTTGTTTTTTTTTTCGTCTATTATAAACATTAAGATCATTATGCTCCATGATGTAATTACTTGTATATCCATGCATCTCTTTGGCTCAACTACCTAACTACGTACTATTGTGATGCTGTATGTCTCAGGGATTGATTCGGCAAAAATGCTGCTTAGATGCATTAAGACTCGTTTCTGCTCATTCAAGATCGCGGCCAAGGACGGTGCATAAGTTCTTGTTAATTATGTATGTCATGCATTAATTGCAGGTAGTTAATCTACAATTCCAAATCGAAAGTGTTCATAACGATCGATAATCAATTAACACGTCCTGTAAAATGCAAATCGGTTTTTCTTATCAATCCTTGCATTTAAAGCTGTTGACTGAAATATATATATATATATATATATGTTGGCTTAATTAATATATGCAGGATTAATAGCGGTGATGATGAAGAGATGAGATGACCCTGTAGAGTTATTCCTTAATATCTTATACTTGCTGTGTTCTTGTACATTTATTTCATCATTATACTTTCCTTATTTTTATATTTTATTTTCATATAAAAATGTACTTTTTTGTTAATTTGAAAAGGACAAGGTATTTCAATTCAACATTGTAACATACTTGCACTTACATAAGATATTAGTCGTTCTGAGCCTTGACCTGTACGATTTTATCAAAACGTATCACACTCAAGATCATATTCCCATATATATACGGCATATCTCTTGTGACTTATGCATGCCATACTAATCCAAGGCATACTTCATACATCCTTCCCCCTTAGACAACTCAACATCCACGTTGATTGATCACATCCCACTATATACAGAGGTTCATACGGAGTGACTCTAATACTATATGTAATATTCTCGACCAACGTGTGATATTGCTCGCTCTAGGCCTTCGCCAACACGATTTTTTCAAAACGCATCATACTTGGTGAAGGATATGTTCCCATATAAACTATAATACGAAGTAGCATAATAGAAATGTGACTCTAATACGATGCTTTAGTGTCTCTAAATTAGCGTCGAGAAGATAATGGCGCTATAGTGCTATAGCAGCGCTAAATATTAGTACTAATCTTGAATATTTGAATGTTTCTAATTAAGCTATGGAGAAAAATATATCGCTTAATTCCATAATTATAGATAATTAAGATATGATATATGTTGTATATACAAATTATATATTGAAATATGTGTATATATGATTTATAGATAATTAAGATATGATATATGTTGTATATACAAATTATATATTGAAATATGTGTATATATATGTATTCAAATTAGATGACCTATGTTATATACAATTAATTTCTAAATATTTGACTTTTTAATTAAACTGTTGATAAAATCATAAATCATAATTCCATGCTCATAATTGTGTGATTTAGAAGTTAAAAATAGAATTTATAGATAATTAAGATATGATATGATATATGTTGAAATAGGTATTCATAATATATATATATATATATATATATATATATATATATAGAGAGAGAGAGAGAGAGAGTGAGTGAGTGAGTGAGTGAGTGAGAGAGAGAGAGGGAGATACCCACTTAAATCAATATAGGTATATGTATGACTTTTCGATTATATATAGGTGTGTGTATTTGTATTTATGTACATATATTTGAATTTGCATTCATACAGAATGCAATTATAATTATTAGACAATCAATTTATAATAAATAATTATTACTTGTATACATCTATGAATTTTCATTTTAATAAAGTTTGCGCCACATCAGGGCCGCAATAGAGATACCCTCAAAATAGCAACACACTAGACTCATAATGGTGTTGCAAAGGTTGCGATGCAAAAATGTTAGTGCTGCAAGTCGCCAATGTAGCTACGTGCTGTGGCCAACGCATCGATAGGGCCACTATACGACGCAAGTTTAGCCACTTTAGGGTCAACAATGCCAATGTAGCGCTATAGTTTATCGCGCGCATTTGTCTTTTCTCGTGCGTAATAATAGTGATGTCATAGCTCCAGGAAGGTGCTCTTTGGCGTCGAGGTTTGATAACGCAATGACGCTAATTAGAGGTTATTGAGAGGCAACTAGCATCACTTGCTTTTCAACCCAATGACATCGCCGATTCGACCCTTTTGACGTCGACTTAGCATCGCCTACTTTGAGTCACTAAATGGGATGGCTATTTGGTAGAATTTTTTGTAAAATGTATTAAAATATTTTCACTAATATCAAGTTTTAAGTTAATTATAACAGTTTTTGTTTAATGATATCTGTTTTCAACCTTTATTATAATTTGAAAAAAATAGTTGAAACCTAGTAAAAGTGCATGGATCAAGTCTATATATATGACTTTTTTATATAATTAATATATAAATACACACATATATATATCCACTTAAATCAATATAAGTATATATATGACTTTTCGATTATATATATATGTGTGTGCGCGCGTGCGCATTTGTATTTATGTACATATATTTGTATTTGTATTCATATATAATACAATTTTAATTATTAGTCAATCAATTTTATAATTAATAATTATTACTTATATACATCTATGAATGTTCATTTTAGTAAAAGTTTGCACCACATCAGGGCCACAATAGCGATACCCTCACAATAGCGATACATTAGACTCACAATGGTGTTGCAAAGGTTGCTATGCAAAAATGTTAGCGTCGCAAGTCATCAATGTAGCTACGCGCTCTGACCAACGCGTCGATAGGGAACTATACGACGCAAGTTCAGCCACTTTAGGGTCAACAGTGCCAATGTAGCGCTATAGTTGATCACGCATTTGTCTTGTCTCATGCGTAATAATAGTGATGTCGTAGCTCCATGAAAGCGCTAGCTTTGGCATCGAGGTTTGATAACACAATGACGCTAATTAGAGGTTATTGAGAGGCAACTAGCATCGCTTGCTTTTGATTGCTTTTCGACCCAATGACATCGCCGATTCGACCCTTTTGGCGTCGGCTTAGCATCGCCGTCTTTGAGTCACTAAATGGGATCGCTATTTGGCATTTTTTTTTGTAAAATGTATTAAAATATTTTCACTAATAGCGAACGCCACTCATCTTTCTGTCCAACAACTAACGAAGGCCGTGATTCAAAAGATAGCCATCCTCTTTTTTTTCATAATAAGTTCAAAACTAAAATTAATGCAATAATGATTGAAAAGATTAGGTATCTATTCATTCACCGCTGATTGAAAATAATTAAGAAACAATAATGATGTCAAGAAATAAAAGAAAATTGAAAGTCATGTAATGTTTTGGCAAAAATAAAAGCCTTTGATTCACCAAAAAAAGGTAAAAAAAAATCAATATTAATAATATTAGCATGAATGATACCATTGATTATTTTATTGTCAGCACAAAGGCTTAGAGCCCATTTACATATTCTGCGGGAAGTCATAGCCCAATAGGACTTGAGCCTGTGGACGTATTGTGTCGAACGCCAACCTTTTCCTTACCCATTTCAACGATTGAAGGCCATCTTAATTGGATGGTGGCCCAAACGTGCCATTTTTTTCCCTTTTATTTGTGGAAATAACAAAACATAATAGAAACTAACTTTTGGGGTTTTAGAAAATTAAGAAAACTTTGAATATTATCACTATATTTTTTATATTTAATATTACTATTTGAGCATAACATGCACCATTTTATCGAGCATCGCTGTTATTGGGTATTATTCCAATATGAAATATTAGAGAAAATAACTGTACATGTATAATTTTCAACAAATAAATGGAAAATGTTTGAAATTATTTCTAGATAATTTTATGAGATCAATTATCTTGAAAACTCCTATGCGTTTTTTGCAATTAAATAGACTGAGTATTTTAATTGTATAAACTGAACTTCGTATCTATATCCTCATAAAATTTTGAAGAATTATGAAAATTTCAAGTTATTCTTTTCTTATGTTTTTTATTACAAGAATATTCCATGCATAATTTAATTGCAAAAATTAACGAAAATGAATATACAAAACGAATTACATGAAATAAATAGTAAATATATAAGTGGTACCTTCTAAATATTAGTTATGACAACTAATCCAAAAAATGTGGGGTAATATTTTTGGACAAAATAAATTGATGCAACCCGTATTTCTTTCACCCTTATTATATACGAGCAATGTTCAAATTAAATTGTTTTCATATAATAGTCTCATGCAAAAGTTATTTCGTGTGTTGAAATATAAATAGCCCTTTATGTGCTAAATATTAGAGAATTATTTTCCGTGAAACTAAAGGGCATGCGACACTATATATGTGATAAGATTATAATTCGACTTTGTGGTGAAGTTAAAAGTAGTGCATGAATTTTTTATATATATCCATGATCTAACTCATATATACTATAAGTTATATAACATTATAATGTCACTTATTGATATAATAAGAATTTATTATATTTAATTAAAATATTAAAATATTATTAATAATCATATCATGCTAAATTATATATGGTTATCAACATTTGGATTAAGTCTTCAGAATTAATCAAATATCGCCAAGCGGTATATGGAGGGTTGGGGGAATATGTGTAACAATTATATTTAATAATGTGTAACAATTATTATCCTAATATATATTTAATAATAATTAATTAATGTTCATTAGGGATAAATTATTAGTAAATTCAAATCTCAATTTTTGATTGGATAAGAGCTAGCTGCTTATTGGAGATATTTTCTCAATGGATCTCCTCTAGTCATAATGATCTAGAAATATTCGTGAAGTCTCAGCCTGCCCTCTAGGAAAAGCACATAAAGATGAATCTTTCTTTGGGGTTCTAAGAAAAGTCGACAATATAATTCTAAACTGATAGTTTTATTCCTGGAAAAAAATGGGCGTCCCCCCACGATGCGCATCCGTCCGATACGCATCGGATGGATGCACAGAGACTACCGGTTCACAAGGAGAGCGTAGAAACGGTCGGTTGGCTGGGCGCTTTCTAGGCGGCTCGATGAACCGGTTCGGTGCGAGGTACAAAAGGAAGTTTTGTCCGTGGATTCACCCCTTTCACCCTCTTCTCTCTCTCCTCTCCCCTCTGCTTCGTCCGACGAATCATCATTTTCGCCCTCTTCTCTCTCTCTCTCCGCTCCTCTCCTCTCGTGACAACGCCGTCGCTCTCCCCTCCTCTCCGCGCGGCATCACCAGATTTTTACCGCCTCTCCCCCACGCCCTGCGAACCCGATCTGCATAGCGGCGGCCTCGAGCACCTCCGCCGCGATGCCGCCGACCTCAAGCACCCTCGCCGCAACCTCGTCGACCACCGCGACTACCAGATCTTCTCGTGAGGGGCCAGATCCAACCGTTGCCGACCAGATCCGTGCATTGCCAACCTCGAACACGCCGACCCCCCCACCCCTTCACGCCGATACCCCGCCTAGAGCACGCCGAGCGCCGCCGCACGCCGCCGCACACTGAGCACTGTCGCATGTCGCCATGACACCACTATCACCGATCACCGCCGCACGCCGCCGCGACCCCCTCGTGCACTCCGCCAGCCCCCTCGTGCACGCCGCCTTCGAACACCATCCGAGGTCTGCCGACCCCCTTGCCGTGGAGCCGCCGCCGCCTTCGAACACTGTCCGCCATCCGCCAGTCCCCTTGCCGTGGAGCAGCCGCACCGTCGAACACCTTCCGCCATCCGCCGACCCCCTTGCTGTTGCCTTTGAGCACCATCCGTCATCCCCCTAGCTGGACATCCGCCATTTGCTATTGTAGTAATGATGATAATGTTTATGTAAAACTCATAATGCTAGACATGTAGAATTGTAATGTTGTAATGTTAACATGTTGTAATGTTGTGTAGCAAATGACTCATTTCAGGCTGAGTGTAAAAGATTGAATGTTAACAATGTAATAATTTTTAGTGTAGGTGCAATTTGCAATTCGCATCTGAATGTTTATAGTGTCATGAATGTTTTACACGGATCATTGTATTACATTGCTTTGAAGCACATTCGTGTTATTCGTTTGCAAATAAATTGTATTTTCCATTTATATGTGCCTATGCTCAGATATTACGTACACTGAGCACTTTTGTGAGAACTACGTCGCCCACTGATTGCTTAGAAAAATAAGATGTTGTGTTGAAACGTAGAATAACTTTAAATGGTTTGAAAATAATGTCATTGTTCACTTGATCGATCGAAAAGTATAAAATACATCTTGAGAGAAAAAAGAATTGCTTAACTATAAATGATTGGGTGAGAAAATCAACAGAGGAAGCTACAGAGGAAGAGCAGCACACCGGTGACTGCCTTGTTCGCGTCGGTGAGGAACTGGTAGGAAAACAAGGGCCCAGTCGAAAGGAACTTTGAACATCACGTCCCCTCTGAGGAGGGCATTCGAGCAGCGGGCATTTAGGCGGACTCGATTCTTTGATGCACAGTGATGGGGTCGGTGGAGTCATTGTGCGAGGGGGGTCGGTAGTGCTCAGTGGTGTAGCTCGGAGGCGGGCATGGACCCGGAGTTTGGCGGGGGTGGCAGCGTGAGGGGGGTCAGCGGCGGAGCTCCCCCGCTGAGCTCCGACACCATGTGCCCTGCCAAGAGCCACCGATCAGCCCCGTCGAGCGCCGTTGCGATCGTGCCGCACGCCCCACGCCCCCGAGCCGAGCCCGAGCTCGCCAAGATAACTCGTTCAAATGATAAAGGGAACATAATTCATTCGCATTTATTTTTTGATTTATTTAGGATGATTGTTGTAATACGATATAAAGTTGCTTTGTTATTGTTGCTGTAATAAAGTCGTCTTTGCTTTGTTATTGGTGGTGTAACGAATGTAAACGCTTAGCTTAAGGTGTAGTAAAAAAGTTCTTTCAATTCTTCGGTCCAAGCATGTTTTGGCAATTGAGAATGTATTTTGCATTTCATAAAATTTAGCACATGGACATGTTTGTAGGATGAGCAATTAAGAATGTATCTTTCATTTCATAAAAGTTAGGCACATCAACATGTTTGTAGGATGCAAAAGAAAACAGGCAATGAAGCCAATATTGAGTACACACATACACCATCACAAGAGGCAATAAGCACACAACAAGTAATCTTATTGCAGTAAAACAACTACAAACATGCATCAAAATACATTTAGTTGCATTTTGCATAAATCCGACAATTAGAGATCAAATGATCTTATGGAGAACACTCTCCTTTGTCCACGTGAATTGTATATGTCTATGGTCGGCGGGGTGCGTTCGGCGACGTGAGGGTGTCAGAGGCGTGCGGCGGGTGCTTGGGGTCGCAACTCTCGGGGCGTGCAGCAGCACTGGGGGGTGCAGCGGGGTGGCGGCATGTGGCGGGTTCGCGGCGCTCGGGGCATGCGGTGGGGTGCTCAAGGTGTGCGGTGGGGTCGCAGCGCTCAGCGGCGTGCGGCAGGGTCGCGGCGTTCGGGGCGTGCGACGGGGTCGTGTCGTGCTCAGCAGCACTTAGCAGGGGCGCTTGGCTTCGGAGCTCGACGGGGGAGTGGCGGAAGACAGGGAGGCGAGCTCGGACAGGGGTCGCGGCATAAGGGGGGTCGGCGGTCGTGTGGTGGCGTGCGGGGTCGGCGTGCTGCGGCGGGGTGCAAGAGAGGGGGTCGGCGCTGGGTCGCGACGTAAGGGGGGTCGACGATCGTGTGGTGGCGTGCGGGGTCGGCGTGCTGCGGCGGGGTGCAAGAGAGGGGGTCGGCGCTGCGTGACATCAGTGACGAGCGGATCTAGTCGGCAACGCACGGATCTGATCGGCGACCACCGGATCTGGCCCCCTCATGCACGGATCTGGTCGTGTTCATCGAAGGGCTCGTCGTGCTCGTCGGCGTGAGAAGAGATCGTGCCACACTCGTCGATGAAGGGCGGTGAGAAGAGATCGCTCCGTGAAGGATGAGATCCAGTGCTGGAGGTCGCTCCACCATCTTCATGCTTAGCGAAGGGCGAGGTCAGTGAACATAGTGTTAATGCGGCCGGAAGAGAGAGAATGTATGGGGGAGGGAAGAGATGAAACATCGGTCAACCCCCATTTTATACCTCGCTCGAACCGTCAAACCGGCCGTGAACTGGCCGCGAACCGCCCTGAACCGTGATTTTGCCATATTATTGCATGAATCAGTGACAGCCGGATGTGCATTGGACGTCTAGCGCACTAGGGGGACAGTCCCCCCACTTAAGTAGGGTGACATCCATTTTTCCCTTACTCCTGACATGTTGCTTCGAATAAATTATTCTTTAAAAATTATGAAATTTAATGTGTTCAATCCTCTCCAAGTTTAGTTTACATGTTATAAAACGAAAGTTATGCTATCATGTTTAAGAGTCTATCCTACTGTTTGATAAAATTTTTAATCTGAATTATAAGTTAGATGTTAAATTAGATATGTAACAATATCATTAGATATTTATGGTTCGAAGGGGACTGAAGTTAGCATGTGTTTCCAATTGGAGCTATTCTAAAATATTATATCTACAAAAGTTTATTGATTTATTATAGTACATGACTATTTCTATTAGGAATGAGTAATAGTTGAGACCACGAGTCTAGTTGAAAATTTTAGGGTTATTTCCTTAAACCTCCCCTCCCCTAAAGTATAGCGATTTTTCGCGTCTATCCCTAATATATGTACTTATTGTAGCGCCCTCCCAAAGTATGTCTTGTTTTTCACTTTAGTCCATCTATCTAGTTTTGTTAACTTTTTCATTATTTTTTATTTTTTAAGTTATTAAAATATTAAGCTACCTTTCTCTCATATATTTGAATATTTAAAAATGAAAAAATGATATATAATAAAAAATGAAAAAATGAAAAAAAAAATAAAGAATCGGCGTGCACGGGGGGCGAGGGGTATGGGACAGGCAACGACGAGATTGAGGGAGAAGGTAGTGCCCCATTTCTATATTTTTATATTTCTAATTATTTTTTAGTATATTATTTTAAATATTTAGAAATTAAATGAAAGGAGAGGATAATTTAGTCTTTTAATAAATCAAAAAAATAAAAATAATAGAATAGGGTAGGTGGACCAAAGTGAAAATCATGGTATAGTTGAGAGGGGTCTGCGGTAAGTCGGGACAGATGCGAAAAATCACTATACTTGAGGGGAGGGTTAAGGAAATAACTCAAAATTTTATTATAATTGTTCTAGAATTATATAAATCATAATACTTTATGGGTTAAGTATGTAAAATTGTCTATTCTTATGAAAATAGTGAAATCACTTGAAATTGTTAAGTATGTAAAATTTATAAAATGTTAAATTGAACGTCACTCTATCTACATGCATAAAACTTACAACAAAGCATTGAACGTCACTCTATCTACATGCATATAAAATTTGTCAAATTGATTATGTTCATTCTAGGTCAAGATAAATTATAACAAACCTAACTCAGAAAGTTTAGCTTTAGTCAAAATTGAAATGATCAAATTATGACTCATTTACTAATTTATATAAATTTATGGAAGCAATGAGCCAGAACACAAAAAACTAACATAAAATATATGTTGAGGTTTGATTTTCTTAAGAATAAATCATAAGGAAATAATACCTCAAACTTTTAATGGCAATTTTATAGAAGCCTATGTATTCATGAGATCTGACCATGTATAATAGAAGATATGAATTTTGTTTCACAAAACATATGATCGGTCAGAAAGAAAAGATGTGCACCCTTAATATGGTTATATTATAGGAATTGTATATTGTTAAAGTATTAATACCATTCAGTTGAGGGAGAATATATGATTTGTCTAGTACAATGTAATAGATGTTTATGTTAATACCATGTATTAATAATGTTATGAACATAAATTATTATTATTATAGGAAGGAAGACTACAATAAATAAAAAGGGAGAATGACCTACTATATAAAGGTGTAAGAATTTAGAGGGAGCAAGTTATAAAAGAAGTATTTAAGGTGGATCCATGTTCTTTTATTGCATTTGTAACGACCTGGATTTTCAGGAAATAGATAAATAATATTTATCTTTATTTAATGAATCTGAAAATCCCAATGTTAATACTTTGGAATTAATTAATTCCAAAATTGATAGAAATTATGAGATAAGATGGTTAAAGAGATAAGAAGGAATTTGAGAGAGATTGGATTTAATTGAGTTATGAAAGGAAAATTAGTTAATCTCGGATTTAATTAAATCTGAGATATTATGATGTGGTAAATTATTAATGGATGGCCAAGATTGATTTTAAAAGAGTCCAAGGCCTAATAGAATTGATATTGCAAATATGCACCTATAAATAGGCATTAAAGGGTGGCTGGAAAATCCCTTTTTCTGCCACACATAATTCTACCCACGAGCCCTCTTTTTCCCCTCGTTTGCACGTGAACTGAGGCACCCCCGAGAATGTGTGGCGGCTGGTTTCGAAGCCTGCACATAGGAGAAGAAGTTCCAGGTGGTGGCCACGAGTTTCGGAGCGAGGACAGAGAGTAATCGCCGGTCAAAGTTCGGCGTTGGTGTAGATTTTCAGAGAAGGAAATTCGGTTGGTTTTTCAACCAACTTTAGGTACGTAGGGAGAATCCCTATGTCGTCAGTTTTCCGCGACATAGAACCCTAATCTCTTCTCCTTTGTACCAGGATTCCATTGATATATCATGTGCATAGTTTAGTTATTGTATGACATAGTTATGATGGTCGGAAGGTCGCGTTGGAACGCACTTTTTCGTCGGAGGCAGAACCCGGCCCGGATTCCGTTGAATCTGGACCGAGTCGGATTCGAAACTGGATATGGTTGTCCAACCCGGCCCGGGTTCCTATTGACCCGACCCAAATTCTGGCTTCGGCTCAAATCAGGTCGTGGTGCGAATTGGATTAAACGTGAACTGGCCGACCCGGCCCGAGTTCACTATACACCCGGCCCGAGTTTGCCCTGACCGTGATGATATCGGTCATTTCCGAACACGACCCGAGTTTCACTCGACGCGGGCCGAGTTCTGAGAATAGAAATTATGATTTTGGATAAATTATTATAGATAATTGTATGGCTATCATAGTTTATTGTTCTGGATCATCCCTGATCATATCACACATAGATCTGACATCATCATATCTTTTAGATGTGATTTGATATTTATATCATTGTTATCTTGTCATATTGTGTGATCCCTTATGATGTCGATCCAATAGTTTTCCCCTGATTGGGTCCTTGCTTAACATAAAGTGAACTATTAAAGACAGGTCTTTAGGTTAAACAAGTTAAAAGATGGAAACTGCTGGGTCTCCATGTTCTCCGATTGTCTCTAAGCCCCCTGGGCCATTATTGTTATAGTATTGTATGGGGAAGATAGTGTACCTAGAGGTTTGAGACGTCATCCTTTAGTGAAGATATGGTTGTCCTGTGATGGCCATGGTCTCCCGCCATCACGAATATATTGTTAGCGCTATTATTGGAGGGCGGCTTGCCGTGGCACTGATCCCCCGCTGGCCTACATGAAAGAGACATGAAGTTTCTCATAATTGGTTGAGCGCTCCCTAACTGAATTGAATGGAATGGAATTGAATCGAAATTAAATTGAAATTAAATGGAATTGAATTGAACTCTGGTCATTCAGGATTTGGTGTTGATTGGCTTTGCCTCCGCCTATTGAATAGAATAGAAATTGATAATTGACCGATGACCATAAATATTGACAATGGAAAATTGTTAAATTGAATAGATGCCATAGTGATCAGGTATAATTGATATTGATTGATACCTTGATCTCTTACCTGATCTCTTTATTGATTCATGACTTTATTGATATATACTATTATTATTGAGCTCTTCTTATATTGTCCTATTCTGTGCTCTATTGATTATTGTTTATTATTGATTATCGATTTTTAAGCACTATTGATCTACTTATTGTTATGGTTAGACCCTACGTACTGAGTATTTTTATACTCATGGGTTTTCCCCTGCATCTGGATTTATGCAGGTGAGATGATAGAAGATGGCGACGCAGGTGGCCAGGCTCAGTGACAGAGAGTTATTGCACATGGTGTAGGACTTAGTCCTAATAGATTATTGGATTAGTTTTATTTTCGCATATTTAGTATGGTAGAGTTATGGTCATTTCCAGCTCATTGATATTATATTGTCAGACGATCTTATTTCCGCATTAATAAAGTTTATTTTCTGCAAAATTTTATTTACATAGAATTGTGTAGCGTCTTTGGGACGACTCTGAGAACGTGATAGTCACGTGGGTCTCGAGGTGTTACAAAAGGTATCAGAGCCTAAGGAGAAACACTTCTTAGCTGTCTTTAATAAATAGAATTGAGTTCATGTGCAACTATCACGAGCAACCACTGCAGCCATCAATTAGGATCAAGTAAGTATTGTATTTTTTAAATGGATTATGGAGCTCACACTAATAGAATTGTTATTGCTATTGTTATGTTGGAACAACTACTATGGCTTTTTCGAGCCATATTCCATGAGCTCCCAAAAAGCGGATTATAGCGGGTCTATTCAGTATGCCCTAGGCTCACATGCCAATGAGCGTAGGCTTAGAGCCCAATAGGAAATAGGCAGCAGACTCGATATCCCAATTGAGCAAGATTGAGGCGAGGATCTTTATGGATCCCACTTAGCTCACACTAAGTACACCCACCCATGAATCTTGTATGGTAGTTGGGTATGATCGTAGAGACATTATAGAGGTTCTGAAGTTATAGCCCCTCAGCTCGACGGGAAGGGCGACTTCGAGGACGCAAAAAGATGAATTGAGGAGGTTGAGTAGATCTCCCTCAAGACGAATTACGGCGAGGATCGCAAGTTGATATAAATCCTTAGATAATGAAAATAGGATTGATGGTATAAGGCAACGCCTAAGGAGGTTATTCCGAAAGGAATAACCAAAGTTCTAAGGAAGTTATTCTAAGGTTGAATAACCAAAGCCCTAAAGATGTTATTCCCAATTATCCTTAAGGGACCATAAACCAAGATAGAAAAAAAATGAGGTCAACACAACAAGTAAAGCATAATATCCATTATCGAATAGTTAATTAAAGAAGACCTCAATGGATCCCTAATCACAAGGTTGGAAAAGATTATGGATTCAAATTGAAAAGTTGATCTCTATGTTAGTTGAGAAGGCTACCTAAGAGAATAGAAATGATACATAATGTTATGCCTTAATGATGATGATATAGAGATAGTCCACAAGTCATGTTGTACATATGACTTATAAGAAATTATTTAGGAATTCATTGAATGAGAAAAAAAATGTCGTCGTGCAATAAATAGTTATTGGATTGATAAAGGGTAAGGACTCTTCGGCAGACCTGAATGTTATTCCGATCAGAGAGTACGATGTAGCGTTGGGTATGGACTAGTTGTCATACACGATACCTACATTGCCGAGTAAAGAATATAGTGATCGAATACCAGGAGAACCTCATATCATCATCAGAGGCACATCACTAAAGCTGTGTAAGGTCCTAGTATCAGCTATCAAAGCCCAGAAGCTACTGAAGAAAGGATGCCGATGATTCTTGGCAAGCGTAGTTAAGACGGACCGGGCTGAGATAGACCGAGATAGCATTGAAGTGGTGAAGGAATTTTCGGACGTTTTTCCAGATGACGTTTCGGGACTACCACCACGACGGGAGATCGACTTTCGCATCAACTTGGTGCCGGGTATTGCACCTATCTCAAAGGCACCGTATAGAATGGCTCCAGCAGAAATGCTGAAATTGAAGACCCAAATCCAAGAGTTGTTGGATAAGGGATTCATCCGACCGAGTGTCTCCTCATGGGGCGCTCCGATATTGTTCGTGAAGAAGAAGGACAGATCTATGCGACTGTGCATAGACTATCGGATGTTGAACAATGTCACCATAAAGATCAAGTACCCACTACCGAGAATTGATGACATGTTAGACCAATTGTCTTCGGCAAAGGTGTTCTCGAAGATCGACTTGAGAAGTGGTTACCATCAGCTTAGGATAGCTGATGATGATATGCCGAAGACAGCATTCAGGATGAGATATGGCCACTACGAGTTCTTGGTGATGCCGTTCGGGCTGACCAATGCCCTGGCAGCCTTTATGGATTTGATGCCGGGTGTTCCGGCCATATCTGGACAAATTCGTGATCGTATTTGTCGACGATATCTTGATTTATTCGTCGAGTCCGGAGGAACATGAGGAACATCTACGAGTTGTGCTACAGACTCTCCGAGAGCACAAGCTGTATGCCAAATTTTCAAAGTGCGAATTTTGGCTGAAAGAGATCATGTTCCTTGGACATATCATCAGCAAGGATGGGATATCAGTGGATCCTACCAAAGTGGAAGCAGTTGCCAATTGGGAGCAACCGAAGAACGTATCAGAAATTAGGAGCTTCCTCGGACTGACAGGATAGTACCGGAGATTCATACAAGATTTCTCCAAGATCGCGTCGCCTCTGACGAATCTCACTAAGAAAGGCGTCAAATATGAGTGGTCACGGAAGTGTGAAGATAGCTTCCAAGAGCTAAAGAAAAGATTGACGACGGCGCCTATTCTTACTGTACCTTCAGGCCAAGGAGGTTATGTGGTATACAGCGACGCATGCGGCACCGGCTTAGGGTGCGTCTTGATGCAGCATGGGAAGGTCATCGCCTACGCATCAAGGCAATTGAAGAAACACGAGAAGAACTACCCGACACACGTTCTCGAATTAGCAGCGATAGTTTTCGCCCTCAAGATTTGGAGGCACTACCTCTATGGTGAAGAGTTCGAGATTTTCACATATCACAAAAGTCTGAAGTACATCTTTTCTCAACATGATCTGAACATGCGTCAGAGGAGATGGATAGAATTTCTAAAGGATTATGAGTTTGCCATCAGCTACCACCCGAGAAAGGCAAACTCAGTCGCTAACGCACTCAGCAGAAAGTGGGTAGGATCACTCGCATGCCTGAGAGTGAGTCACTGGAATATGATCAACTGTATTATACATGTCAGTCCAGTGACCAGTAGTGATGGTGTGCGGATTATGGCACACCTCGGCATGCAACCGGAGTTGATCTTGAAAATTGAAAAGGCACAACTGAATGATGATGAGTACGACCACCTACTCAAGTTGTGCGAAAAGATTCCTGCTGACTTTTCAGTCACAGATGGAGTCGTCAAATACAGGGGACGTTTGTGGGTCCCTGACCATGATGGACTAAGAAGGCAAGTGCTTGATGAATGCCACAAATCGGAATTCGCCATTCATCCTGGAAGCACGAAAATGTATAAAATTTTTCAACGGACCTTCTAGTAGAACAATATGAAGAAGGACATAGCAGAGTAAGTTGCAAAGTGCATAGTATGTCAGCAAGTGAAGGTTGAGCATCAAAGGCCATATGGAGTACTACAGGAACTTGGAATCCCACAATGGAAATGGGAAAAGATAACGATGGACTTTGTTACAGGGCTTCCAAGAACACAGCAGGGCCACAATGCGATATGGGTAGTGGTGGACCGATTTAGCAAAGCGGCCCACTTCATTCCCATCAAATGGAAGCAGTCCGTCGAAAGCCTGATGGATATTTATATTAAGAAGGTTATCCGACATGGAGTGCCAGTCTCCATTGTGTCGGATAGAGATCCACGATTTACGGCCAAATTTTGGCGGAGCATCCAGAGTGCCTTTGGAACGAAATTGAATTTCAATACAGCGTTCCATCCTCAGATAGATGGGCAGTCTAAGCGCACTATACAGACACTGGAAGATATGCTCCGAGCATGTGCATTGGACTGGAGTGGCGGTTGGGACACTCATCTCCCACTGATTGAGTTCGCATATAATAACAACCACCACTCTAGTATTGGCATGGCACCCTTTGCTGCCATGTATGGAAGACCATGCCGTTCCCCTATCTATTGGAGTGAGGTAGGGGGACGACAGTTCTTGTAAGAGGAAATGTTGAAGCAAACCATGGAGGATGCTGAAAAGGTCCGACTCATTAGAGAAAGATTGAAGGCAGCATTCACCAAACAAAAGACTTACGCTGACAAGAAATGAAGAGAACAGATCTTCAAGGTTGGAGATCGTGTGATGCTGAAAGTCTCCTCGATGAAGGGAGTAATGAGATTCAGCAAGAAGAGCAAGCTGAGCCCTAGGTATGTTGGTCCATTCGAGATACTTGCATTGATTGGAGATGCAGCCTGTAGGTTGGCGTTACCTCCATCTTATGGACACGTGCATAATGTCTTCCACGTGTCAATGTTGCGCAAGTATCAGCATGATGATGCTAATATAGTGAATATGGAAGAACCAAACTTGAATGTGGACCTGACATACGCAGAACAACCTGTAGAGATATTGGAGTACCAGACTAAGCATTTGAAGAATAAGATGGTACCTATGGTGAAGGTGGCATGGACACACCATACAGATGAAGATGCTACATGGGAATTGGAAGATGAAATGAGGAAGGATTTTCCAAAATTGTTTAAATAGATTGATGTAATTCCCCTTAAGCAAATTCGAGGACGAATTTATTTTTAAGGAGATTATGATGTAACGACCTAGATTTTCAGGAAATAGATAAATAATATTTATCTTTATTTAGTGAATCTGAAAATCCCAATGTTAATACTCTGGAATTAATTAATTCCAAAATTGATAGAAATTATGAGATAAGATGGTTAAAGAGATAAGAAGGAATTTGAGAGAGATTGGATTTAATTGAGTTATGAAAGGAAAATTAGTTAATATCGGATTTAATTAAATCTGAGATATTATGATGTGGTAAATTATTAATGGATGGCCAAGATTGATTTTAAAAGAGTCCAAGGCCTAATAGAATTGATATTGCAAATCTGCACCTATAAATAGGCATTAAAGGGTGGCTGGAAAATCCCTTTTTCGGTCAAACATAATTCTGCCCACGAGCCCTCCTTTTTCTCTCGTTTGCATGCAAACCGAGGCACCTCCGAGAACGTGTGGTGGCTAGTTTCGAAGCCTGCACATAGGAGAAGAAGTTCCAAGTGGTGGACGCGAGTTTTGGAGCGAGGATAGAGAGCAATCGCCGGCCAAAGTTCGGCGTTGGTGCAGATTTTCAGAGAAGAAAATTCGGTTGGTTTTTCAACCAACTTTAGGTACGTAGGGGGAATCCCTATGTCATCGGTTTTCTGTGACATAGAACCCTAATCTCTTCTCCTTTGTACCAGGATTCCATTGATATATCATGTGCATAGTTTAGTTATTGTATGGCATAGTTATGATGGTCGAAAGGTCGCGTTGGAACGCATTTTTCCATCGGAGGCAGAACCCGGCCCGGGTTCTGCTTTACCCGGCCCGGATTCCGTTGAATCCGGACTGAGTCGGATTCGGAACCGGATAGGGTTGTCCAACCCGGCCCGGGTTCCTATTGACCCGACCCGGATTTTGGCTTTGGCTCAAATCGAGTCATGGTGTGAATTGGATTGAACGTGAATGGCCAACCCGGCCCGAGTTCACTGTACACCCGGCCGGGGTTTGCCCTGGCCGAGGTGATATTGGTCGTTTCCGAACACGGCCCGAGTTTCACCCGACGGGGGCCGGATTCTGGGGATAGAAATTGTGATTTTGGATAAATTGTTATAAATAATTGTATGGCTATCATAGTTTATTATTCCGGATCATCCTTGATCATATCACACACAGATCTGACCTCATCATATCTTTTAGATGTGATTTGAGATTTATATCATTGTTATCCTGTCATATTGTGTGATCCCTTATTATGTCGATCCAGTAGTCTTTCCCTGATTGGGTCCTTGCTTAACCTAAAGTGAATTGTTAAAGATAGGTCTTTAGGTTAAACAAGATAAAAGATGGAAACTACTGGGTCTCCATGTTCTCCGATTGTCTCTAAGCCCCCTGGACCATTATTATTATAGTATTGTATGGGGCAGATAGTGTATTTAGAGGTTTGAGACGTCATCCTTTAGGGAAGCTATGGCTGTCCTGTGATGGCCATGGTCCCCCGCCATCACGAATATATTATTAGCGCTATTATTGGAGGGCGGCTTACCGTGGCACTGATCCCCCACTGGCCTACATGAAAGAGACATGGTGTTTCTCATAATTGGTTGAGCGCTCCCTAACTGAATTGAATTGAATGGAATGGAATTGAATTGAATCAAAATTGAATTGAAATTAAATGGAATTGAATTGAACTCTGGTCATTCAGGATTTGGCATTGATTGGCTTTGCCTCCGCCTATTGAATAGAATAGAAATTGGTAATTGACCGATGACCACAAATATTGACAATGGAAAATTGTTAAATTGAATAGATGTCATAGTGATCAGGCATAATTGATAATTGATATTGATTGATCCCTTGATCTTTTACCTGATCTCTTTATTGATTCATGGCTTTATTGATATATACTATTATTATTGACTCTTCTTATATTGTCTTGTTCTGTGCTCTGTTGATTATTGTTCATTATCGATTTTTGAGTACTATTGATCTGCTTATTGTTATGGTTAGACCCTACGTACTGAGTATTTTTATACTCATGGATTTTCCCCTACATCTGGATTTATGCAGGTGAGATGATAGAAAATGGCGACGCAAATGGCCAGGCTCAGTGACAGAGAGTTGTTGCACATGGTGTAGGACTTAGTCCTAATAGATTATTGGATTAGTTTTATTTCCGCATATTTAGTATGGTAGAGTTATGGTCATTTCTAGCTCCTTGATATTATATTGTCAGACGATCTTATTTCCGCATTAATAAAGTTTATTTTCTGCAAAAAATTATTTACATAGAATTGCGTAGCGCCTTTGGGACGACTCTGAGCACGTGATAGTCACGTGGGTCTCGGGGTGTTATAGCATTCACCACTTATAAGCTTTTAGTCATGATATATGCAACATGAAATTTTATGCATCATTGTGGATTCATAAGAAATGTTAAAGTCAATAGTTGTGTAAAAGTTATGCTATATTTTGTTTCATATGATAACTAAGAGATCATTATACGAGTGTAAAAGAATGTATGGAAAATGAACTAATATGATATTGACATTAATAGGTTCTTACATGCATTTCTAAACTGTCGTTATTATTCATAATTGCATCATTATATGATTATTTCTATTAACATAATTATACATGACACAACATGACTTGATAAAATGTTATGATACGACATGATACAATACGATACGATATAATATATTTGGGTCAGGAATATGCATTATATCTCATTATCACACATTTGCATTACCTTTGTCGGCGATAGTTTGCCCTTGCATAGTTGAAAGCAAGGTTGTCAAGATCAGAATCTTATATAAGATTGAAGGAGGGTCATAAGTTCAAATCGAGAATTGTAAGATCCTACATATTAATAATATATGTATATTAAAATAATATTTTTTGATAAATTAATTATATTTAAATATTAAATTACACCTAATTGAGACATATTTATCTTGGTTCTTAAGCAAAATTACATCAAGACATCTTAAAAATTAAGAAAATATATTAAACTTTATCTAAACTATTATTATAATAAATATATAATTTTATTAGTATTTAAATCATATGGGATCGTATAAGGTCCTATGATCGTGTGACCAAAATTAAGATCATCAAAGTAAGATCAAGATTGGTTAGGAGTAGTAAGATCGTCAAATCATAAGATCTAAATCGAGATTTTGACAAATCATGATTGAAAAATCTTGTAAGGCTGACGGCTTACCCATATACAATTGAAAGATCTTATAGCGTTGACAGATATTCCGAAAGAAATTTTAAGTTGTTTGGAGCTAAGTGAATAAAATTGTGGAATAGTGTCAGCCACTTTTTAATTCATAGGGGCCACCTCTAGAATCCAACAACATCCTTGACAAGATAGATACATATCTCAAAAGAGATGCATCTGGTCAGTTGGTGATATGACATGTGCATGTATCATTCTTCTTACATACATCCACTTTAAAGAGCATGACATTTGATGCATTAATGATTGTGATATTTTATAATTACGCGACATGCTTTGATATGAATGATGTGATAATAAGGTTTATATGATAATGACTAGATGTGTGAACAACGATTTTGATATTCTATGATATCATTTTATTATTCCTTGTAATGGTAGCTCATTCTTTTATGAAAAAATGGTTAAGTTCATGAACATATGTTTTGATAAGATAAGATATGATAACTCATGTTTTTACGATAATGACAAAAATGTATCAATATTTAAGATTCTTCGCATAATGTAATCATTCTTTCTCAGATGAAGGCTTCATGTTTTGAATAAGTTATAAGTGAGTACATTTTAAGTAATATTATTTGGACACTATAAGAAATCTGCAAAATAGCTACCCAAGATTGCATTGCTAAAGCGGTGCCAAAAGAGTGGCTAAAGGAAATAGCCACACATTAGCGTCAACATGGTGGCGTAGGTAGGAGACACCAATGTTTGGTAGCTGATAGCATCGCAATGATGCCAAGGACAAAGGAGATGCTACTGGCTCAACATGCTGATGCCATTATGACGTTATGATGATGCGAAAAGTGTTGTTGCGAGGAGTTAGATGTGTCGCTAACTCGATGCTAAGGTGTCGTTGAAACTTGCGACGCTATTCCAACGCTAAGATGATGTTACTTTTATCGTTTTTGTGACACTACGTAGACGCTAAGGTGATGCTATATCGCGACACTATGTTGACGTCACGATGACGCTAATCTTTGTCGCTATAGTAGCACTAATGTGATGTCGTATGGTGTCATTAAAACAATGCTAAATTGACGCTAACATTTGCGACGCTAAGGAGGCGCTAATGTGATGCCAATTACGATATATTTCAAATAGCGTCCAACCATTTGGCATAACTAATGAGACGCTAGCAAAACGCTAATTTATGATTATTTTGCCCCATTCCAATCATATTATTTCCTTCCCCACCATACAATTGTACAATGCATATATAATGCATTATCCACATTCATCACAATTATAATAAAGAGTAATGCATATAAAAACTAATAAACATCACAAGATATAATATTATAGCAATCATATCACACATCATAACAAAATCATATCAACGATAATATCATACAAAAGTTTCTATCCTTACTTATTATCATTGTCGTTGTCATTCACATACTCGGTCCTTGGCCTCGTGGGGACCGAGTTTGCGACTGAAGCATGGTCTAGATTGCCTACAAGATGGGAGCCAGATGCTAAGAAAGCTGATGCGATAGCTGTTGAGATAGCTGCTCCGACATGAGTCCCTACGTGAGCTCCGGTGCGATGGATGAACTCGGAGCAAAAAGAATCATACAGTAAACGCCAAAAATATGTCATCCTGCACTTCAATTAGGACATCTTTCCACGATCCTACCCCTTCTAATAAGTGGGAAAGTACAAGAACACTCATATTCTGCATTGTAGAAGTGGGTATGAAAGTGGTCCTACAGTTTACAAAGAAGAATTAATTTTATGTTTATAAGCAAAACTATAATAAAATTTATAAAATTTATTTAACTTACGATCGAGAAATGTTGTTGACAGTGACTACCCCATTATCATGGAATCTCTCATCATCTACTATAGCTGAGGTAGACTAAGAGGATTCTACATAATTGACGGGTCCTCATACATAATAAATCATTAGTGTAATACAAAATTAAACTAATGATGGTTCATATATACACAATAAAGTTCTCACTATGTGCGATATCTAACATTGCTTCATCTGTGGTCGTCTGCTCGTCGGAATGTGACGATCTGACTGCTTATCCCATTGGTGGCGTAGCAACTGACATCATTAAAATAAGAAATGATTAATGTAATTACAGGATAAATATAAATAAAATAATAATAAATATATCACCTAGCATAATATGTCGGCCATCATTGTATGGTCATGTGGAATGGACGTTGAAATGTGGAGAAGCGTCCATCGGTCTTGGCAGAGGCATAGCAACTATCACCATAAAAAATAGTTAAAGCAGTTGTATGTATTTAAATTTATCAAATACAAAAAATAACCTGAGGTAACATGTCGTTTATCATCATGCGATCGAGATGATCCACCAATGGACCGCCTACTATGTGACGATCCGTCTATGTGTCCCCTCGGCGGTGAAGCAACTATCACCATTAAAAAATAGTTAAACAATTGCATGTATTTAAATTTATTAAATACACAAAAAATAACTTGGATTGGCATGCCGATCATCATCATGCGATCAAGACAATCCACCAATGGACTGCCTACTATGTGACTTCTAGCTATATGCCCCGTCAGTGATGGAGCAACTATCACCATATAAGATTAAACTAATTAGTACTAATTAGTCTAATATAAACAAGCTACACAATAAATCTATCACATAGTGGATCTATCACATGGTGATCGACTCACATCACTCATAGGGAGTGAGCCTAGAAGAGCGGGCCACACCTAAAGGTCGACCTCGTGTAACTTTTGTCTGAAAAAATTATCAACCACATGTTATCTTTAATATTTATAAATCTAGATACTTAATGTAATTCATCAAATTTAAATAAATTTAGATACAAGTAAACATCTAAACTTTTGGTTGGCGATCGAGGACTTGGGATCATACAAGTAAGCAATATGTTCTCTTGTTTCATACACATGCTTAGAGGCAAATTATAAAATGTGACAAAAAATGGGCCAACATGAGTAAAATGGGTCGAATCCATCAGTACAAAGTCTCAATCTAATATTGCGTGATATTGCTAAAAAAGTTGGATGAAATGCATGAAATAGTTTCCATGCCTCAGCATTTGAAGGATGTGTAATGGAACTCGGATCATCACGTGCCTCTTCTTCATACCACCTCATGAATGATGCAGTTTTCTCAGAAAGAAATAATTGTTGCAATCTTGGAACTATGGGAAAGTATCTGCATTTGCCACATTATTTTTCAAAATTTGAGTATTCTTTCTCGATTTGTATCTAGGCTCGACACAAATAGAATAACTAAGAAGTGAGTTATTTTCCTTGTAATACAACATACAATGGTTGCGACATGCATCAATCTTCTAATATTCCAAACCTAAATCTCTCATCAATATTTTGCACTTGTAGAAATTTCCCAGTAATCTCTTTGATGATGAAAGAATACTTTTGATAATGACAATCATCCGGGCAAAATAACTTTCGCTCATATTAAATTTTGATTTCAAGTTCATTAGTTGTGCCACTACAGAAAGTGTACTTTGCTTCACGCATCCTTCGCTCATATTAAAATAACTTTCGTCGGCTTCTTTGTGAAGGTTATAAAACTTAGAAGTCGAAGGTTTCGGATCTTCTTATGTTTCACCAACATCTTCTGCTTCCATTGCATCTCGTATCATGTCCCTATACGAATTTCTCGACTCACCCACATTGATATCTTTGTTAGCATCAATTGATGTATCTTTATTCCATCTTTCTTCACTGTGAAAGAACCAATTTGTATATTTTAGTAAGATATTGTAATATGAATCCTTCTCCACATCATATCTTAGTTTCTACAGATAATATTTGCATTTCCGACATATACATAAGTTTTCGCCACACGAAGAAACAACACCTTCATTTCCATATGCCACCTTAATAAATTTATCAACACCATCTTATATTCTTCTGTTATAATTCCACGTTGATAGTGATATTTGGGATTGAGTAGTGATAACTTGCTGAAATTTAAGAAAATGTCAATTTTTCATTTTTTTGGTCTCCCAACTCACTAGCTGCAAGTGCACAGGTAAGTTGTAGTAGACTCAGGTTGTCGTATCCACAAGAATTTGAAGTCTAAGGCACCCTAAAACAATCTAAATTAGTTCTACTTTAATGGCCAAAAATAGATTTTTAATGAATAGTGAAAACAGATTTTTAATGGAAAGTGAAATGATAACTGGTTTTTTTTTTGGGTTTTGGAGATTCTTGCAAAACAGAATTATAAATGCTAAATTGAAGTCTAAAAAGGTTTAACTATCTATGAGGAAGGTTCTTCTAGGATTTGGGGTTCATCTAAATTAATTAAGGATAGAATGAAACAAGTTATCACTAAATGTCCAACTTTTGATTTAACTTGAAAATGGCTGTTTCCACAGCTCAATTGGCCTCTAACTAAACAATATAAGATTATATAGTTGTTAGCTAGGTTGAATCAAAAGAGGGTCCTCACTGAAAATCAAGTTATCATTGGGCTCAAAAGAAAGTTCAATGCTGATTTTTGCAATTCAAGGAAGTTTGGAATGATAACTTGCAATTGCAATCATAAATAGATGGAATCACTCCAATCAATTAAACCAGGATAAAATCTACTCAATAATGGTGCTTATGATCCTTGATTCATCTCTGAATTCCAGGAGGATTTAAAATCAACCTCTCGGTTGCAAAGTAAATTGAAATCCACACAAACACACTCAATTGGAAATGCAAAACATATGGCCACATGAATTCACAATTTCCATTGCTCCTTGGCCCATCTCTGGATCTCAAGGAAGCCCTTAAGACTACCTCTCAGTAGTGGATTAAAATGAGGGTTGACAATGGAAACCAGAAGTTAGAAAAATGAGAAAACAGAAATCAGCATTTCAGGAAAATCAGCAATGTGGATTGATGGAATTCAAGTTTGCCAAATGCCCCTTGACCCATCTCTGGACTGCAAGGGATTCCTAGAGTACACCTCTCAGTGATTTGAATAAAATAGGGATTAACAATTGGCAATTCAGATTCCAAACAATCAGAAAATAGAATTTAGAATCAAACTAAGAAATCAAATTTTGAAAAAATCAGATTTGAATCCTGAATTGTCAAACATCTTGATTCATTTCTGAATAAGATCAAGGCATATATTAGCCTTTCAGCTGTTCAATTAATCCAATCTTTGATGACAATCAGATCCAAAATCCCAAAAAAATCAGATTTTGGAATTCAGGAAACCAAAAACTATGAAATCAGTATTTTAGAAATCAGAATTTTAAACCAATGGAAATCTGACTTACCAATTGATTCTTGACCCATCTCTGGACTACAAGACATCTCTAAAGTTCACTTATCAGTGAATGGAATAATTCAGGGGACTCAATTGGTAAAAATAGATTCCAATGAGGAATCAGAAAAATAAGAATTCTGATTTCTATTCAGGAATCAGTGGAAAATTTTGGTTTGAGTCAAATGATTGTCCAAACAATCTTGATTCATTCCTGAACAAGATAGGGACAATAATAACATTCCAATGACTCAATTAACCAGATTAGAAATGAAGAACAGATTCTGATATTCATAGGAATCAGATTCAGAAATCAGAAAACTGAAATTCAGAAATCAGGAAACCAAATCAGAAATCAGATTTGCATTTGAATGAAATCAGAAAACTGACATTAACTCTTAATTCACTTCTGTAGAATGATTAGATCAAGTAATACTTCTCAGTCATTGGTTACAATTAGAACTAATAGTAGCATAGCATAAATCAGTACAGAATGTTTCTGAAATCTGAAAATCAGCAATGATTCAGTGCAGGAATTATAAAACAGTCCATATCCATCCAAAACTAATCTAAACTACTACCCTATCCTAGAAGAAATCGAGTTTAGCTCCTCATATTTACAAGATTTAACATCAAATGGGATAAGAAACAGATACAAATCATGGCTCTTTGAAGCTTCTCGGCCAGCAGCAGCTCCAAGTAGCAGCAGCAACCTCCTTCCTTGCTCAAACCCTTGAATGACCAGCCCCCACTCTCCTCAGAAAAATCCAGCTTTTATATCACTCCTTTCCACCCTTTGATCAGCATCTAAATGTTCTAATCCTCCTGATTAAGCCACCTGTCCACCTGCAGAAATTCCAACTGCTGGCAGGTACTTTTGTGCAGGAAAAGTAGATGGTCCCCCCTACTTTTTCCACCTTTTGGCCACCTTTTCTTCTTGCTACAAAAACCCAAACAGCAAGCATCAAAGATCTTGAGTAGTACTTTGACAAATAAGGATTAGGATAATGCTGGTAACTAGTTCAAATATCAGATGGGATTATGTGTGTGAGCAAGAATGAAAACTTATATCGATATGAATGAATTCAAGGGCCCGGAATGATAACTTTATGGAAATCTTGGAAAATGTCCTAATATGGGTGGTTCAAAGTATTTCAGGCATCAAATTGATTAGAGTGACAAGTGAGAGAGGTCAGAAATCAAATATGAATGAGATTCCTAAAAGTGATAACTTGAGTGCCCCAAAAACGGTAACTTATATGACTTAAAAACGATAACTTGTGATAACTTGAGTTTTGATTATCCAAATGTGATGAAATTTGACCAGCAATGAGTTAGAACAATAATAAGATGATTGCTTAAGGTCCTTGTGCAAAATTAATGGTTTTGCATGTCGAAATGATAGAATTGCCCTTTAACGATAACTTGGCACTTGAAAAATGATAACTTGTTCAAATGGACTTAAAACTTTGCACAAGTTGAGATGTGACTATCCAAATATGATTTATACATGATAATGATGGATTTAGGGCAAGAAAACCATTGAAAATAAGTTCATTCAAAATAATGATAACTTGGCACTTAGGAATGATAACTTGTCCTCAAAATGATAACTTGGCATAGAATTTAAATATTAATGGATTTTGGCATTTCAGAACCTCTATGCACATGGAATTAAGTATGAAATGAAGAATATCAACTAGTTATCACAATGTTTGCATTCCAAGTATAATTGGCCCAAAAATAGGCAAAAGTGGGACTCGATATGTATGAATTGCATCTAAAATGGGTTAAAATCATATAGTGATCAGCAAGTGATCAAACTCCCCCAAGCTTAGCCTTTTGCTTGTCCTCAAGCAAAACATTCAGAAATTAAGGACAAACTTAAATTAAAAGTCCACAAATGAAGTAAAGATTAGCTGAATTGAATCCAATGAGTTTCCCACTTTGCCAACACTTCATTCTTTCCAAAAACTCAATTTCTAGCTAGGGAATCACAAAGGCTAAAGCAAATTTAAGCCATGGAAGAAGTACTAGCAATAACATGTTTGAATTGTAGGAATTGTCAACTTTACAAAGGGGTTGAACTACAAATCTCTTCATGAACAGGTTTTCAATTGATTAAACAGGTTTAACACCTGACTTTTATTCATGAAATGCATATAAACAGGTTTAGCACCTGATTTTTATTCATGCTTTCTTTAGGAGAGATTCCTTTGGAAGTTTTGCTCTCCTAATTTTTTTTTTTTTGCATTGAAGAGAGATTACTTTGGAAGTTTTGCTCTCTTCCTTTTTTCTATGCATGCATATGACTTTTTACTTTTCCTTTTCTCATTTTTCTATCATGTTCATGAAGTGAGCAATAGTTCAAACTCAAGTATAGTTTAGATCCCTTTATCCAAAAAGTCAAGTTTTCCTATTTAGCATGGCAGCAAGAGCCTTGACTCCCTTCTAGACATCTGATATTACTAATTCAATCCATAAGTATCAACTAGTGTGACCCACAAAAAGGAAAAAAATTTAGCTAAAAATTTCATTCAAATGCATCTGAATTCATAATGCCAATTAAAGCAAGAAGGCTAATGGCCAAGTTGGCCACTTGGTATTGGAGTGCACCCACTGTCAAAATAAATTATTCTACCCATTTCAGAGTCAAAATGAATTCAGAATTGAGTTGGGTCCAAAAATTGATAACCGAGTGATAACTAGTGATAACTTGTGAAAACCAATGATAACCTGGTATGAATTATGATATGAACATTAAAATCAATTGAAAACATGGTGTAAAGGTTAGAAAAGCACCAGGTTTCCTCCCCCAAGCTTATTCTCAACACTGTCCTCAGGGTTGAAAAATAGAGGCAAGGGAGAGGGGTGGGTGGGATTTAAATGCATTAAATTGGGCATTTGAATTCTCTTGGCACTTCATCCAGAAACTTTGGGTGGTCTAATCTTCATTAGTTGCAACTGATCCTGCAGAGAAACAAAGGATATCAGTGGAATGGCAGATTTGCAACTAATCAGATTTTTGAGTGCAAATTTCAACATTGCATTGGGAATTTCTGAAATTCACTGAAATTAGGCTATAATAGATTGGGATAACTGAAATGGGTGTAAATTCAAATGATGATATGATCAATGAAGCATAATGAGAAAGATAATATCAGTTATCATTAAGTTTTCAGTGTAAAACTCAGAAATAGGGGGAAGGGTACTCCCTGAATTTGAGATTTGTGAATTGAACCTGTTCCTCATCACTTATTCCTGCAAAAACAGAAAGATTAGGTAGATAATGGCTTGGGTTACCTCCCAAGAAGTGCCTTTCTTTAATGTCTTTGGCTGGACATTGTTACAACTCTTGATGTCAAGGAGGTTTAAATAGTGTGATATGATCAAGTAGAGATCTCAATCTGTGGACAGCTTCACTAATCAAGTATGGATCTCTTAGTTTCACAATATTTGACCTTCGTTTTTCAGTTGGATGTATCCCTCCTTCATTGTACTAGAAATATACTAACTTCTCATTCCATAACTTCTCATCTATGACATCTGAATCTCCTGGATCATCATCTTGTTTAAGCAACCATTTCTTCAATGGCCTCTTTAAATGCAGCATTGTTGAAAGATCTTTGAGCTCTTGGTTCCATCTTTCAGTAGGCAAGCAATGATCTTCCTTCATTGAATGTTCAATTCCTTCTACAAATCTGAATTCTATCATAGCCTCTATTTGGAAAGAAATTTCTTCTGTTTTTGTATCCTCCTTGGTCATTTCAGTTTCATCATGTGGCTTTGCTGTCATAACCAGTTGCCCAATGGAAAATGAGATGGGTGAGACTTTGGAACTTTGAATGACTTCAAATGAATTAGTGCTTGATTCAAGTTCATGCCACTTCTTCTCTTTTGATGTTTCTTCATCTTTGTCCCTAAGATGTTGACATTCTTCAACTGATCCATGATGGTTTGTGGAGCAAATTGCTTCAAGTAGAACTTTTGGACAGTTGAGTGCAGGAAGGAACTCATCTTTAGGGATAGACAATAAGTGAATTGAGTTGCAGCCCTCATCACAAAGCTGTGTATCTGATAGTTTCTTCAAAGAATCAAAATCAGAGTCTTCTAGAATTTGTTCTTCATTAGATGGGAACCTTATAAGTGGGTCTTCAATGTGATTCATTGCTGGTATCATTGGAGTAGCTTTTTCAATAACTTCAGCAACTTCATCTTGTTTCTTGGCTTGTTTTATAAGTATGATAGACTCCTTTTCAATTTCAGCCTTCATGACTACTTCTTTTTCTTCATTCATCTCTTTCTCAATTCCCATCTTCATTTCCTGAATTTCTTCTTTCAGAAGGGCAGATTGGATTTGTGGGGCTTCTTGACTGGACTGCAAACAAAACTTGGCCTCCAAGGCTTGATATCCAGCTCCAAGAACATCTACTTTCATACATATTCTTTCCAAGTTTGCAAGTTGCTCGTCCTGCCGCCTCATGAAGTTCTCCAACATAATCTTCATTTCTGACTCTATGGATTGATTAAGCGATTGCTGATTTTCTGAAATATCCATCGTAGCAACCTAAAAATTTGACTCTTGACCTTGATTGTGATGGTAATACAAATGATTTTGTGAGTCATAAACATAAGGATTGCTGCTTGAGAAGTCTTGCTCAGGATTCCAATAATTTGAAACATAATGACTATTAGTTGAGAAACCTTCCTCTTGATTCGAGTAATTAGAACTTTCATGACCATATGAGGCATACATGTAAGCATTAGAGGGCTGTTGAAATTGTGGTGATCCTTAATTGTAATGAACTTGTGATGGTTCCAATTCCTCCTGGCTAAAGGGTGTTTCACTTGATTGATAATAGTCATAGCACCAAGTTTGCCAACTCATATCCATCTTTTCTTCTTTCTCTCTCAGAAGTCAAATTCATAATTTTCTGCAATTGCTGAGTGAATAACGATCCCTAAATGTCCTAGGAGCAGCCTTGTTTTGATTGGTAGCCTCCTTCTCAAAAGTTCTTCTCCTAGCCTCTTCTCTTTGCAATCTCCTTCTCCTATTGAATCTTCTTTCAGTTGAGGATCAGATAGGTAGAGGTCTCCTTGAAGTTCCAAATCTGCATAAAATCAATTCAGAAGTATCAATTTCATAAAAAGAAAGAAATCTGTACAGAATTGAAAAGAAAAAAAAATCAGAATGATAACTCGCAAAAACTAAAAATTGGCCAAACAAATAAACTAAAAACTAATCTAAACTATCTAAGTTAGCCTAATTGACCTCAAATCCCCGGCAACGGCGTCAAAAACTTGATAGTGATATTTGGGATTGAGTAGTGATAACTTGCTGAAATTTAAGAAAATGTCAATTTTTCATTTTTTTGGTCTCCCAACTCACTAGCTGCAAGTGCACAGGTAAGTTGTAGTAGACTCAGGTTGTCGTATCCACAAGAATTTGAAGTCTAAGGAACCCTAAAACAATCTAAATTAGTTCTACTTTAATGGCTAAAAACAGATTTTTAATGAATAGTGAAAACAGATTTTTAATGGAAAGTGAAATGATAACTGGTTTTTTTTTGGGTTTTGGAAATTCTTGCAAAACAGAATTATAAATGCTAAATTGAAGTTTAAAAAGGTTTAACTATCTATGAGGAAGGTTCTTCTAGGATTTGGGGTTCATCTAAATTAATTAAGGATAGAATGAAACAAGTTATCACTAAATGTCCAACTTTTGATTTAACTTGAAAATGGCTGTTTCCACAGCTCAATTGGCCTCTAACTAAACAATATAAGATTATATAGTTGTTAGCTAGGTTGAATCAAAAGAGGGTCCTCACTGAAAATCAAGTTATCATTGGGCTCAAAAGAAAGTTCAATGCTGATTTTTTCAATTCAAGGAAGTTTGGAATGATAACTTGCAATTGCAATCATAAAAAGATGGAATCACTCCAATCAATTAAACCAGGATGAAATCTACTCAATAATGGTGCTTGTGATTCTTGATTCATCTCTGAATTCCAGGAGGATTTAAAATCAACCTCTCGGTTGCAAAGTAAATTGAAATCCACACAAACACACTCAATTGGAAATGCAAAACATATGGCCACATGAATTCACAATTTTCATTGCTCCTTGGCCCATCTCTGGATCTCAAGGAAGCCCTTAAGACTACCTCTCAGTAGTGGATTAAAATGAGGGTTGACAATGGAAATCAGAAGTTAGAAAAATGAGAAAACAGAAATCAGCATTTCAGGAAAATCAACAATGTGGATTGATGGAATTCAAGTTTGCCAAATGCCCCTTGACCCATCTCTGGACTGCAAAGGATTCCTAGAGTACACCTATCAGTGATTTGAATAAAATAGGGATTAACAATTGGCAAATCAGATTCCAAACAATCAGAAAATAGAATTTAGAATCAAACTAAGAAATCAGATTTTGGAAAAATCAGATTTGAATCCTGAATTGTCAAACATCTTGATTCATTTCTGAATAAGATCAGGGCATATATTAGCCTCTCAACTATTCAATTAATCCAATCCTTGATGACAATCATATCCAAAGCCCAGGAAATCAGATTTTGGAATTCAGGAAACCAAAAAAAACATGAAATCAGTAATTTAGAAATCAGAATTTTAAACCAATGGAAATCTGACTTACCAATTGATTCTTCACCCATCTCTGGACTACAAGACATCCCTAAAGTTCACTTATCAGTGAATGGAATAATTCAGGGGACTCAATTGATAAAAACAAATTCCAATGAGGAATCAGAAAAAATCGGAATTCTGATTTCTATTCAGAAATCAGTGGAAAATTTTGGTTTGAGTCAAATGATTGTCCAAACAATCTTGATTCATTCCTGAACAAGATAGGGACAATAATAACATTCCAATGACTCAATTAACCAGATTAGAAATGAAGAACAGATTCTGATATTCATAGGAATCAGATTCAGAAATCAGAAAACTGAAATTCAGAAATCAGGAAACCAAATCAGAAATCAGATTTGCATTTGAATGAAATCAGAAAACTGACATTAACTCTTAATTCACTTCTGTAGAATGATTAGATCAAGTAATACTTCTCAGTCATTGGTTACAATTAGAACTAATAGTAGCATAGCATAAATCAGTACAGAATGTTTCTGAAATCTGAAAATCAGCAATGATTCAGTGCAGGAATTATAAAACAGTCCATATCCATCCAAAACTAATCTAAACTACTATCCTATCCTAGAAGAAATGGAGTTTAGCTCCTCATATTTACAAGATTTGACATCAAATGGGATAAGAAATAGATACAAATCATGGCTCTTTGAAGCTTCTCGGCCAGCAGCAGCTCCAAGTAGCAGCGCAACCTCCTTCCTTGCTCAAACCCTTGAATGACCAGCCCCCCCCCTCTCCTCCAGAAAAATCCAGCTTTTATATCACTCCTTTCCACCCTTTGATCAGCATCTAAATGTTCTAATCCTCCTGATTAAGCCACCTGTCCACCTGCAGAAATTCCAGCTGCTGGCAGGTACTTTTGTGCAGGAAAAGTAGATGGTCCCCCCATACTTTTTCCACCTTTTGGCCACCTTTTCTTCTTGCTACAAAAATCCAAACAGCAAGCATCAAAGCTCTTGAGTAGTATTTTGACAAATAAGGATTAGGATAATGTTGGTAACTAGTTCAAATATCAGATGGGATTATGTGTTTGTGCAAGAATGAAAACTTATATCGATATGAATGAATTCAAGGGCCCGAAATGATAACTTTATGAAAATCTTGGAAAATGTCCTAATATGGGTGGTTCAAAGCATTTCAGGCATCAAATTGATTAGAGTGACAAGTGAGAGAGGTCAGAAATCAAATATGAATGAGATTCCTAAAAGTGATAACTTGAGTGCCCAAAAATGATAACTTATATGACTTAAAAACGATAACTTGTGATAACTTGAGTTTTGATTATCCAAATGTGATGAAATTTGACCAGCAATGAGTTAGAACAATAATAAGATGATTGCTTAAGGTCCTTGTGCAGAATTAATGGTTTTGCATGTCGAAATGATAGAATTGCCCTTTAACGATAACTTGGCACTTGAAAAATGATAACTTGTTCAAATGGACTTAAAACTTTGCACAAGTTGAGATGTGACTATCCAAATATGATTTATACATGATAATGATGGATTTAGCGCAAGAAAACCATTGAAAATAAGTTCATTCAAAATAATGATAACTTGTCACTTAGGAATGATAACTTGTCCTCAAAATGATAACTTGGAATAGAATTTAAATATTAATGGATTTTGGCATTTCAGAACCTCTATGCACATGGAATTAAGTATGAAATGAGGAATATCAACTAGTTATCACAATGTTTGCATTCCAAGTATAATTGGCCCAAAAATAGGCAAAAGTGAGACTCGATATGTATGAATTGCATCTAAAAAGGGTTAAAATCATATAGTGATCAACAAGTGATCACACGTTTATTCTTCCAATGACGAATCCAACTATGATTTGGCTTTGTCATTTCTATAATGGATATCATTAAGGCATATATCAATAAATTCTTACTGATCAATAAATTATCGTATTCTAGTCTCTTTTTTTCAATATTCTCATTTTATTTTCCAAGAATGTTGATCCGCATTCTTGTTAACTAAAATGATAACATGACCAAAGAGACCAAAATTTTAAAACAAAATTGATTATATTTGCTTTCAAGTTAAATCTAATCGAATATAGATTTGAGGCATAATTAAGAACAATATAGTTAGTTTGTTCATCTACTTTTCAAGTCACGATGTTCATCTAGTTAAAGGCATAATTAAGAAACAATAAAATTTGTTTATTCATCTATTTTTCAAGTCGTGATGTTCAACTAGTTGCAAGCATAATATAATTAAGAACAAATTTATTCATCTATTTTTTAAGTCATGATGTTCATTTAGATTGAGGAATAATTAAGAACATGATAAAACTATATTCTTTTTCACTATGTTTCAAGTTGAATTATATTGTTATTTTCAAGTCAACAAATATCAAGCACAATGAACTACAATAAGTTATTGATGCATGCAAAATATAACATATTTTAGCCTATTATTTTAATTAATATTTTTGTAATTTGATCATGGCATGCATCATTTTATGTTATTTTTAGTCATTATTCCGGATTTATGATTCTGACTATTAATTTTCTGAATATTTTAATTGTGGATGAATTAATTAAATAATGGAATTACTTTGCAGGATTATGACTCAAAAGCCAATTTACGCATGATAAAGATGACATTTTATCATTGGGCGTAAAACATAAATGAAGGTCATCATGGGGCGCCATATCAATATAATCATAAAAAGTTTATCTTTAACAACCGTGATCATGGGCGCAAACCACCATCATTAACCAAGATCTATGGAGACTTTCGACCGTAATATCCAACCATGAAGAGATCATTGGGTGCAATATGCTATCATTAACCAAGACAAAATCCTATCATTAACCAAGGATGGATACATCGGTCGTGATCATTAACTAATTATGGGGTGCAAAGATCTATGATTAATCAAGGTGATGTCTCTATCATTGGGCAATAAAGCGATGAGAAGCATTTATACTTAACCAACATTTGAGTATTATCGGCCGAGATCATTGGGCGCAAAACCCTGTCATTAACCAAGGATGAAGACATCGACCGTGATAATCAACCAATCATTGGGTGTAAAACATCATCATTAACCATGTTTGATGACCGAGAATCGAAGAGGAGTTTATCACCGGGTGCAAAATGGAGTTTTTATCATTAACCAAAGTTTTATCAGACCGAGATATAAAAGTCGTAAAGTTTATCTCTACAAATTAAATTCGGCCGTACGATTTACACCCGTGAAGACCATTCGCACCTATAAATAAAAGAAGATACTATCAATCTAATTCGTGCTTTGAAGTCTAGGTTTCTTTCACAGTAGAGTCATGAGCTCTGCTGGGTCCGACCAAGAGGAGAGAGGTGCAACGGCTGGAGGTTGATCGCGACTTTGATCAAGTCCGAAAGGCTACCCGATTGTTTTCCCATGATCCAAAGCTTCGACCTTTTATTATTTGAGTGCAATTCTTCCAATTTTATTATTGTTCTATTATCTCTCCAAAATTTATAGGTTGAACTCCATGTTTTTATATTTTATATTTTAGGAGATTATTAATTGAAGGAAAATTATTTGAACCCTATTTTATTTGGTTTAATCTTTTCTGATCAATTATTAATTGTGCTTAATACTTTTATGTTAGTTAATTGAATTTCTGAATTAGGTTATACCAGTTTGCGGAGTGTTTAATTTCATAATTCATTATGCTAATTTTAATTGATTTTTATATGAAATTAATAATTGACATAAATTTGATAACTAGTGTGTGGAGAACCAAATTTGTGTGGTCTGTTAATCTATACCAGTAATAGTTTAAGGAATCCAATTTAATGCATCTTAATTTTAATATGATTTGATAGAATGCCAATTGTGGGGACTTTAATTCTTATTAAATTAAGATAGTTCTGCATGCTTAGGTTGAGGGGATGCTAGTTGTGGAGACCGCAAATTAATCATGTTAGATTAATATTTTAGAAAGACTCTAATCCATCTTTAAAGATTAAATTTATCTTTTATGATTTAAATATTTATCCTCATCTATTTTCATCCTAAGACCTAAGTTCAGCATCACTATATTATATTATCATTATCTTATTTTATTTTATAATTACAAAACTTATTTCCAAAATTTTATATTTTTCTTCTCCTATTAATTTATAGATTCAGATATTGAATTAATAATATTCCTCATGGGTTCGACACTCTTTAATTCTATTACCTTAGAGGGCGGTTCAAGCATTAGAAGAGGGTAGTGTCGGGTCAGAGGAGGATCAAAAGGCGAGGGGTGGTGGCGGCATCTGAGGTTGTCAGCGGTTGCAGGTGTCGGTGTCGACATGGTTGCAGTCATTGTTGAAGGCGTCGGTTCAATTGTGAATCGGGCGTTAACATCAAAAACCATTTTTGGAAAAAAAACACTAGGACAAACAAGTTCGACCTGGGCAAAATTAGGTTGAAATGAAACATCAGTTCAAACCATTTTTTTTTCAAATCAATAAAAAATTGTTATATGAAAAGAAGTTATAAAATAAAGAAGGTATAGTATGAAATAAATGTGGGAAAATAGAAAGTATAAGATATTAGGAAGTAGAATAAATTATGAAGTATGAATTAGAAAAGGAAATTGATTATAAAGAAATTAGTTAGAAATTTGTGGAGGAAAAATAAAGGTGAAAGAATAGAAAGTATAAAAATTAGGAAAGTAACAATGAGGAGTTAAATTTGAAATTTATGAATAAAAAAAGGAAATAAAATAATATAAAGAAAAAATATTCACAAAATTCTAAAGAAAATATTTTAAAATAAGAAAAATATTTTGTTAAAATTACTATAATAAGTATATGTTTAAAATTTTATTAAATAAATTTGAATCATGTTAAAATAATATCATTACATGATTATTTAATTATTTTATATTTGAATACTTTTATTTATACTATATTTTTTTTGAAAGGAATCTTTCTGTCCTTTGAACCTCCATTGACTAACTTATTTATCAGCAAGTTGGTCATCTTTGTACTTCCATCTTCTCATTCTTGGAGATTTGATTTTTTGGCAACTTCTTCAATGAACAATGATGATATGTTTTACTTCCAAGTCTGCAATTCATTTTATTTTCTGTATTTTTGGTTGAGTTTATGTTTGTTTGAAATACACTACAAGAAATCTGCCAAAGCCATGCGTATTGGTGATGCAAAAAATGTGACGCTAATTCGACGCTAACAACATCAAAATAGCGATATCATTGGGTCGAAGAACAAGCGGCACCAATTTCCTCTCAGTAGCCACTAATTAGCGTCGCATTTGCATTACCATGACTCAACGCCAAAATTGGCATCTTGTCGGCTCTACGTCATCACTAATATCACGTGTGAGAAAAGGCAAATGTGCGGTAAATTATAGCATTGCATTAGTATCGACTACTTGTGACGCTAAAGTGAGCTAAAATAGCATCATGACGTAGTTGACTACCAACGACGCTAAAAGTTTTGCGCCGTTGTGAGGTACTTAGTCGCTATTTGTATTAGTTATTAATTATTTGAGTGTACATAAATACAAATACACACACGTATATATTTAAATAGACATACATATATATACCTATATTGATTTGTATTTAAGTAGGTAATGTTATTACCTATACTATAGTTTAATAAAAAAATTAAATATTAATTATAAATGTATTTCTATGTGTACATAAATACAAATACACATATATGTACATATATACAAATATAATTACAAATGTATTCCTTGATGTATACAAACACAACTACGCATACATATATATATGTTGGAATAGTGCCCTTTTGGGCACATGGGCCGCACATACGCGCGGCCCATTAGGGCGAGGCGCATGCTTGCGCAGACACATCATCATACGCGTGATGGACGCGCGTGATGCGTTCTGCCTAACTTGTCGCCCAAGTCTCCCCACCCTATAAAAGGGCATAGGTCTCAAACACACTTTCGCAGAGGTTCGTCCAGAGTACTTGTGCTGTGGCAAAGAGTTTCGTTCCCCAGAGGTTCAGTTCCCGATCCCGAAGTGCAAGTGCATTCGTCAAGAGTTCGTGGGAAAGCCCCGACGATCCGCTTTCGCTGCAAGAGTTATTTCGCAACCTCTAGAATTTATATCTATTATAAATTCCAACATTGGTATCAGAGCTTTTTTAGGTTTTTCTCGAACTCGTGATTGCGCCGAAAAAATAATATTTGTTATTATTTGAGATCTGCGCACCTTAGTTGTATGATCACAACCAAGGGACAAAAGAGTTTGTCATCGCAAATATATTATAGATGAACCTAGACCATAATATATTTTTTGGATTTATTTTAATATTTTTTGGTGAAATTTTTGGATTTTTTTTTTGCATCTGTTGCAGAAGAAAAAAGAAAAAAAAAAGAAAATTGTTCTAGCAGGCACACGGTCCACTGGAAGGCCCAATTTGGATGCAAAAGAGTTGCACATATGAGAAGTGACAATTGGGCTGTCTGAGAGGCCCAATAAACAATTTTGTTCTTTTTTGATTTTCGACAGTTTTTTAAAATAATCTGAAAATAGAAAATATCTATTATAAAATCTCAAAAAATCATGAAAAATTTGTTATTTCCTCAGAAATTTTTCTGTAATATTGCATGCAATTTAATGTTATCAAAAGAAAATCATTTGTTGATTTAAAGTATTAAATTAAATGATTAGATTTGCATGTCATTATTTTGTCGCATTGTTAAAATAATGAATAATAATATTTCTTGGAGATAGTGGGAGATGAGTGGGAGTCCAACAACCTCTCAATGTCACTACTTCATTAATATTGTTATTTCATTTTTTTTATGTTGTTTGCGGACAAAATTAAAACATGCATAACACTGATTTCTCCTAATTTTTTTGTGACCAAACTAGACCATGGGTTCCAAAACAATAATTGCTGACCTGAACAAGAATGAGAAGCTCAATGGCGACAATTATGACATTTGGCACCGTAAGGTCCAATATCTTCTAGAAGAACAAGAGGTCTTGGAGACCATTAACCATGTTGTCACTGAACCTGCACCCGGACATAATGCCCAACGCTAGAGGGACATGGAGGCCTATCAGGCCTGGACAAAAAAGAATCGTATTGCTCGCATTACGTTGTTGAGCATGATGAATAACTCCTTGTTGTGCGAATTCGAAGTCTATAAGACAACATTCGAAATGTGGGCGGCGCTCCGCAATAAGTATGGGGTCACTACGACCACCAAGCGTCGGATGCTCACGGTCAAGTTTGACTCTTATCGGAAGCGACCAAATCATACGATGAGGGAGCATATCCAAGAGATGTCTAACATGATCTGTGAACTCAAAAGTGCGCGACAAGTGCTCGATGATGAGCAACAGGTGCAAGCTCTGATTCGCTCTCTTCCAAAAAGTTGGTAACATATGCGTTGTAATTTGATGCACAACGAAGGTGTCAAAACTTTTGACCAAGCTGCTCGCCACATTGAAATGGAGGATGAGCCCTACAAGTCATGAATCAAACATCTGAAGCATTAGTTGCTGACAATGGAGGACAAAGAGCTGGTTCCCAATCCAAGAGAAAAAGGTCGCATAAGTCGCAACCAAATAATAAGAGCGAAAATGCTGGACAGAAGAAAGCCCAAGGCCACCAGCACAAACATGGAAAATGTGGCGGCAAAGTAGACATGAATAAAGTAAAGTGCTACAATTGTAACAAACGTGGTCACTTTGCTCGTGATTGCACTAAGCCAAAGAAGGTTTGTCTTGACCATAATTCTTTTTCTTATGTCTCAAGTTGTGCCTTAATTGCTGAAACTCATCTTTCGTGGATTGCAGATTCAAGAGCCACCGACCATGTAACGAGAGATCGCGGGGTCTTCGTGGAATTTCATCGAATAAGTGTGGGAAGCAAATGGATATACGTTGGAAACAACGAAAGAGTTGAAGTTAAAGACATTGGATCGTGCAAGTTAGAACTTCGCAACGGCCAAATACTTTACCTTCACGACGTTCTATATGCTCCAACTTTTAGACAAAATTTACTTTTTGTGTCATCATTAGACAAACTTGCTTATGTAATAAGTTTCCAGAGGAAACAAATGACAATATCTTATGACAATGTTCTTCTATGCAATGGTTTTCTCAATAATGGTTTTTATGTTTTAAATATAGCATCTGTTGCTAATAGTTATTCTTTTATATCATCTGTTGATGTGAATGATAGTGCCAACATTTGGCATGTCAGACTAGGACATATTGATCAAGATCGAATGAATAGACTTGCTAGAGAAGGCTTCTTGGGGTCTCTCGCAAAAGTTGATCTTCCAACATGTGAAGAATGTCTAGCTGGTAAGAAAACAAGAACATCATTTGGGATGGGAAAACGTGCCAAGTATCCATTACAATTAATCCATTCGGACATATGTGGTCCGATGAATGTTCACGCAAGACACGGTTTCTCTTATTTCATCACATTTATTGATGATTATTCACGTTACGGTGTTGTATACTTGATTTCTCATAAATCTGAAGCATTGGATTGTTTTGTACGATTCATGAACATGGTAGAGAATCAAGTGGATCGCAAGATTAAAGCCTTGCGAACTGACCGTGGACGTGAATATCTCTCTGACTTATTCAAAAAGTTATGTGATGAAAAAGGTATAGTTAGGCAACGAATAGTACCGAGAACTCCACAACAAAATGGTGTTGCGAAAAGACAGAATCGTACCTTATTTGATATGGTCCGATTCATGATGGCGCAAGCTAATCTCCCAATTTCGTATTGGGGAGATGCATTATCGACTGCAGCCTACATTTTAAACCGTGTACCATCGAAATTCATTTCTACCACACCTTATGAACTTTGGATAGGTCGAAAGCCTAACCTTAGTTATTTACGCCCTTAGGGTTGCGCAGTCTATGTTCTAAATAACTCTCATAAGTATGGGAAGTTGGGTCCTAGAGGGCAGAAATGTATCTTTATAAGATATTGTGAAATCTCTAAGGACTATGTATTCATAGGAGAAAGAGAAGATGGTACGGTAACGGAAATCGAAAGTAGAGATGTGACAGAACGAATTTTCTAAGCAAGGCGAGATAGACAAGGGATTTCTCATAGATGTAGAGGAAGATCCTGAGTTGACGGCTCAAGCGGATCAACCAGTTGAGGAGTTAGTCTCCTCTATCCCACAACTTGATCCGAGTGGAAGAGATTCACAACCGTCAACTGATGATCAACCTGAAGGTTCTCTTCGACGGAGTACTAGAAAACATGTTCCGCACCGACGTTTTGAAATCGAAGGGTTGCATGAACATGGACCACATGAGGTCAACATAGTAAGTCTGAAAGATGAACTTGAGCCAAAATCTATCAAAGAAGCTCTCTTGTCCCCTACTAAGGAAGAATGGATTAAGGCAATGGAGGAAGAGTTAGGATCCATGCAAAAAAAATTAAGTCTGAGACTTGGTTGATCTCCCGCCAGGTCGTAAGGCAATTGGGAACAAATGGGTTCTCAAAATTAAACGTGGCATGGATGGATCAATTGAGAGATATAAAACCCGTCTAGTGGCGAAAGGTTTCACCCAATCTACGGGTGTTGACTATGAAGAAACTTTTGCACCAGTTGTAAGGTTTGCTTCAATTCGCCTAATATTGGCTATAGTCGCACATATGGACTTAGAATTACATCAAATGGATGTAAAAATCACATTTCTCAATGGAGAACTAGATGAGGAAATTTACATGGAGCAACCTCAAGGCTTCATTGTAAAAGGAGAAGAGCGCAAAGATTGCAAGTTGTGCCAGTCCATTTATGGACTCAAACAATCATCTAGACAGTGGTATCTGAAATTTCATCAGTCAATCATTTCGTACGATTTTAATATGATTGATAAAGATCACTATGTGTATGTTCATAAGTTCGAGGATAATTTTGTTATCCTGACGTTATATGTCGATGACATTCTAATAGCTGGGAATAATAGAGACTATTTCGTTACCATTAAGCAATGGTTGTCCTCCATGTTTGAGATGAAGGACATGGGTGAAGCAGCATACATACCCTTGAGTTGTTCCAAACGACTCCTTGCCTTGTCGCAGGAATCATACATATAAAAAAGTTTTGGAATGATTCTGCATGGATGGATGTAAACCCATTAACACTCCTATTATGAAAGGTGAGGTTTTAAGCTTGGACGTGCCCAAAAACTCTAGAGGAACAAAAGGAAATGTCCAATGTTCCTTATGCGAGTGTGGTCGACAGTCTGATGTACGCTATGATGTGTACTCGGCCGGACATATGTTTTGCCGTGGGTCTAGTTAGTCGATATCAGGCTAATCCAGGATGCCTACACTGGAAGGCGGTGAAGAGAATCATGAAATAACTCAAGGGTACTGCAGATCTTGCACTGTGCTATCATGGAGGAAGTCTACAACTTGTTGGATTCACCGATGTCGATTGGGCTGGTGACGTTGATGAACGTAAATCCACCTCCGGATACACTTTCTTGCTCAGCAATGATGCTATTACTTGGAGTAGTAAGAAACAAGATTGTGTGGCACTGTCAACTATGGAGGCTGAATTCATATCTTGTTCAGTGACAGTACAAGAGGCCTTATGGCTTAAGAGATTCCTTCAAAACCTGAGAATTTTTTAGAATGCAATGAAGAAAATGATTCTCCACTATGACAATCTAGCAGCCATAGCTTATGTGAAGGACGAGAAATACCATTGCAAAGGAAAGCATATCGACACAAAGTACAAATTTGTACGAAATCAAGAAGTCAAAAAGGAGATTTCAGTTGAGTACATATCAACGCACAAAATGGTTGCTGATCCGTTCACCAAGCCATTGCCAAGAGAGGCATTCTTAAGACATGTAAATGCCTTAGGGCTGCGTAGATTATAAATGTAATGATGTACTCAAATTTTTCAATGAATAAAAGATTATTTTTCTTGATAAATTGATTGTTGTGAAGTTTGTTATGCATGTGAAAAGTATGTCGATCAGGTCTAGATTTGTCACACGAACAAATATTTCCGGCGCTCACGAAGATAGCGAGCGAAATGAACTATGTGAGTTATAGTGTGATTTAACATTGGTTTTAGTAACTCATTGTCGCCTGATTTAGAGAGAGAGAGACCAGATGCGAGATTCAAATTTGACGCTATTGATTAGCGAGCAATTTGAAAACTCAGGTCAGGCGCTAAAAGTTAGCAACTAGACTTAAGTCTGTGCGGTGTGTAATTAAACAGAGCTAGACATACGCTCCTTCAGTGGGAGTCTCCACCGCAGTACTTGTGTTTAGTACCAAGTATGCAAAGTCGACCTAGAGAGACATGATGAATTGATTAGTTCAATGGTCATCATGGTGTGAGTCTCTGATAGATGTTTCATCTGTACGTGCCCTTAGACTCTTGACTATGTCTTAAGGAAAGAAATTAGTGCTTGCTACTTTAGCATGATACTCAAAGGTGAAAAGTAAAGTAGTCTGACGAGCCATGTCTAGGAAAGCAGCTAGTTCACTATTAAAAGAAATGAGGGCGAGAGAAAGAACTGTTATGAGCTGCATAAAGCTTTCGCATACAATTGGCCAACTATTTTTTTGAAAATAGTGTATGTGAAATATTGTTACCGCGGAGCAAGACATGTGTTGTCTTAGCTATGCTGCAAGACAGATCTAAGGCGTAACGAGTTATATTATTTGAGCATTTGTTGGCTCATATGTGAGCTATCATGAATCCCTAACGGGTATGACATACGCTCTAAAGATAGTTGAGCGATTGAACCTAAATAGGTATCTTTCTAGCTCCTATAAAGAAGCATGCTTGTACTCGTGGGTCGCACGGCACATTTACAAATTTTGGATAAACGAAAGTACAATGCCCAATGCGGGTAAGTGGGAGATTGTTGGAATAGTGCCCTTTTGGGCACATGGGCCACACATACGCGCGGCCCATTAGGGCGAGGCGCATGCCTGCACAGACACATCATCATACGCGTGATGGACGTGCGTGATGCGTTCTGCCTAACTTGTCGCCCAAGTCTCCCCACCCTATAAAAGGGGACCCATAGCATAGGTCCCAAACACACTTTCGCAGAGGTTCGTCCAGAGTACTTATGCTGTGGCAAAAAGTTCCGTTCCCCAGAGGTTCGGTTCCCGATCCCGAGGTGCAAGTGCATTCGTCAAGAGTTCGTGGGAAAGCCCCGATGATCCGCTTCCGCTGCAAGAGGTATTCTGCAACCTCTAGAATTTATATCTGTTATAAATTCCAACAATATATATATATATACACAAATATACATACATATGTGTGTGTCTATATAAATAGAAAGCCATATTTTATTATAGTTTATATATATGTGTGTGTGTGTATAAAATAGTTCATCTAATCTGAATACCTGCACACACATATGTACACGTATTTCAATATATAGTTTATATACGCAGCATATATCATATCATATCTTAATTATCTATAAATTAATCCACATATTTTAAAAATCATTATATATAAATTATTTTTTAATCTCATTAATTATAAAATTATTTGAATTGAATTAAGGAATATATTTTCTCCATAGAGTAAATAAAAAAATTAATGCGACGTCACTATAGCCATGAACTAACGTTACATCTTGGCGACGTTAATTTAGAATCACTAAAACATCTTTTTAGCGTCACCATTGTTTAGACGATACTTTGTGTTGAATCTAATTCCTTTTAGTTAATTTTTCAATGACAATGTAGCATCTAATTAACGTCGCACCCTTAAATTCCTAACCCCTCTTTTCATTTTAATGTTTTGCCGCTCTCCCCCTCCGTCGTTGCCGCTTCGACATCATCACCGCTCCGGTGTTGTCTCTCCACCATCTCCATCAATGCTTGGGCATGGAGAAAACACTCTCCACCAACGTCACCCACCTCTGAAAATGTCTAATTAATTAGTCTGAAAATGGAGTTGCCAAGTTTTCTACAAATTTGGGAGGTAAAAAGTGTCGTTCAATTCATCCTCTTAATTAATTTCAAAGTTAATTAGATTTTACCAAAACAAGCTTTATCATTCTTGTAAATGATATTTTGCAACATTGTAATAGAATAATTCCCTCATGGAAAAACAGTGATCCCTTATACTAATGATCAACTAATAGTGGTCTCAAGATTTTGTTGGGACCTATACAACAAATAGATGTCCATAAGTTGGTAATAAGTTAGATAGAATTTGTCTCCAGATCCTGGGGACATATGTTGTACCATGCTTACTTCAGGTATTGTAGCTACTACATGGAGATTTAACTTGTCAATGCCTATGATGACTAAATTTAGGCTAGTCAGGACTTGTGTCTTTTTTTGAAGAGATGATACATTTATCCTACGAGTGGTTGTCTTAGGGCTATAAAACAAGATTAAGGCAACAACAAGATTAAAGTTCCCTATACTTTTGGATGATAAAAAAACCTAAGGCAATGAGCCGGCTTACCAACTCTCTAAAGTATCTCAATTATCTTGATCCAACATGAAATTATTATTGTCCATGTTCTAGTAAATTTGGGATTGGACTCAACTTGAAAATCAATTGCTTTTTATCATATTTTGATGTCTTTTTTTTACAATGTTCTCACTTTGGTTACTAAAAATGTGGATCAACATTCTTGGTAAAAAATGAGAATATTAAAAAAAGGAGACCCCAAAATATGACAATATATTAATCATACAAATTGAGTACGACCCCAAATTTAGTTGAAAAAGGTGAAATTTTATTAATCATTAGGAATTAATTCTTATGCTAAATAATATGATCCATATGACATATGCCTTAATGTTATCCATATGCAAGAAGATTAACTATCTGTCCATTATAGAAATGGTAAAACTAGATCGTAGTTGGATTCATTGTGACAAGGATAAATGTAGCGTTATAACAGAAGAATATAAGGATGGTATTGATGAACAAATTAAGATGGAATATGGAAATGAAGGTGTTGCTTTTATATGATGTGGAGAAGGATTTATATAACAATGGTTTCTTAATAAAATGCACAAAGTGATTCTTTCATGGAGAAGAAAGATGGGATAAAGTGTTGATATTAACATAGATATCAATGTGGATGAGTCGAGCAATCCGTATATGAACATGATATGAGATGCAATGTTAATAGAAAATATTGGCAAAACATTTATTGAAGAAGACCCAAATCCTTCGACTTCTAAGTTATAACCTTCTCAAAGAAGTCAAAAGGGGTAGGATCGGAGAAAAATGTCGCAATTGAAGTGAAGTATGACATCTTTTGCATGTTTATTGTATAATCATTTTTTTGTCTTAGGTAATTTGTTTTATATAAATTATGAACTTTTATAATATTTTTTAGGAATCAAATCAGTTTCGAGCTTAGTTTGGGGACGATATGGAGATGCTTTGATGAGGTGGCTATGAAACACCTCTGAAATCTTTTGTATAAGTTTCGCAAGGCCAACACGTTTGTCAGCCTTAGTATTGAGTAGGACATACAAAGATGCCCAAAATATATCAGGTGTCCAATTTGGGAGTCCCTCCGTAGAAAATGTAAGTTTACATTTGAATTATTTTTATATAATTTATAATTTTAGAAATTCTAAACCATTCAGGATGAATGAAGATTGATAGAGAAAGTTTAAAAAGTAAAAGTTAATAGACTTTCGAAGCCCGAAACTCGCATTCTTATAGGTGGGTCGATCCGAATTGATGAGCATCGTCGTCACATGGTATTGTATATACAAAAAGAATAATTAAACTTTCATATTTTTAATATTATATAGCACTCATATGGTTATAAAATTTATCTATTTTGCAGGGGACACTATTATTTGGGAGGAGATCGTTGACACGACACGAGGAGGATAAGGCCTAAGAATTTTATAACGAGTCGTGTAAACGAGGAGTAGCTTTCTCAATAGTTGGCTCTGGTCTTGTAAACTATTCATGTCATCATGCAGTCGTAGACTCAGACCTCCGTGAGTTCAAGGACCGAGTACGTCATCATTGAATGTCAATAATTCATTGACAATGATAATAATCTAGGGTAGAAACTTTTGTAACATAAAACTTGATTTAAGTTTTGTAACTATTGTAGTGATAATAGTTTGTTATGTTATTAACTTTTTGTGATGTCATTAGTTTTTAATATGCACTATTCTTTACCTTATATTTTTATGAATATTCAGACGTTATTTTCTATGGTAATGAATGTGTTGAATGCATTACATAGATGCATTGTAAATTGTATGAGGAAGGAAGGGAATAATAGAGGCGTAATTTGGGCAAAAATTATCGTAACTAGCATCACATTAGTACGATTTTAGCGTTTAAACATATTAGTGCCACCTTAGCATCACAATAGTGGCGCTCAATCAGCTGAGTACGATATGAAATTGGTGTTATAATATTGTCGATATAGTGTCGCAATTTAGCGCCACTTGCGTGCCTAATTAGCATCGTGTATTGGCATTGCATTCGAGTCAACTTAGTGCCACAGACGACAACAAGGAAACTATAGTAAGGATAGCATTCGTGTCACATTGGCATCAACATAGCGTCATATTGACATCAACAATGTGTGTGACCTTTAGCGCCGCTTTGGCATCTACATAGCGACGTTGAAAACATATTCGCAACGTGACTTATAACGTCATCCTATCATCTCGCTAGCATTGATTACTGACGCTAATAGCATCGTCCTTCTTGTTGGTGCCAAGGTGATGCTATTAGCTACAAGATGTCAGCGTCTCATCATATGTGGCACAGTGGCGATACTAACGTGTGGTTATTTTCTTTTGCTGCAATTTAGCGTCTCTTTAGAGTCGCGTATCAAAGTCGCTAATATGCAAATTTCTTATAGTGATACCTTAAATGATTAATGTTTTAGTTTAGCACTATATTATGTTATATTTGAAAATATTTTTTTGGATTATTTAAGTATTAAAGTTATACTGAGTGAAGAATTACAAATGATGTATGCAACAAATGAATTAGGTATCTTATTATACCAATTATTCATTTATGTCTCCTTATAGAAAATACTATGTATGTGTGGAATATTATACATGTTCAATTAGACATGTTCCTAGTTTATATTATGTTGTTAAAATGTTGAAATATTATAATTTTATTTTATATCAGATATTATGGTCTTTAAAACTAAACTAAAAAGGTACTTGAATTTTATTCTTTATTATCTTTGGAACTACTTTTGATGATTATATTATTATTTAACAAACATAGTATGGATTTAGTTTATGTTAACATTATATTAATTATTGTGTATTTTAATTTAATATGTAGATTTTTTTTAAGGATCAACCATATACTATTGATGTTGAAAAATAGAATTGTCCTGATACAAGAAGTTGAGAAGACCTTGAGGGGGCTAATTCGGCCAAAAAAACATCATTTGAAGTGAGTCGACTATAGTTAGCAATAAAGTTTGCCGCACTATTGTATTGTCTAGAAATATGTCGGACCACAAAAAACTCAATAGTGTTCGCAACGTGCCAAATATCATTCATGACATCCTTGATCCTCCATGGACATATCGCAAGATTGTTGACGGCCTGGACCAGTAGCAGTGAGTCAGTTCCACATACAATCTTCATATGTCCCAATGCTGCACATTTGAAGGCACCTAACTTCATGGCCCATGCCTCGACATCCAGGGCAGAGTGAAAGTTGCCTGGAGAAGATCCTGCAAATAAGAAGGTACCATCTGAGCAAGAAACTTGCTCCTCCCCGGATCCAGTAAATGAACCATCGGTATTGAGTAAGACCTAACCTAGAGATGGGGGTTCCCACCTGATCCGGATAGGATCACATGATAGTGGAACCCTCGGGGTAGTGGATTTGCACAAAATTCCTCAACATTAGCTTGCACCCAAGACCACACAATAGATATGGTAGATGAGGTGGAAGAGAGGAGGATATTGTTTCTAAGTTTCCAGATGCCCCCAAAAGCAGTGGAAGATGTAAGATAGTAATTTGAGTCTAGAAACTGTTTGAAGTTGGGCACCCTCAAGTATCTAGTTGCCTCAGGACCATGAAGATAGGTGAGTGAATGTCATTGATAAGTTATTTTGTATTTTGAGCGAGAGTCCAGAGCTACAGGGCAACAAAAGAATAAGTGAGCAGATGTTTCTAAAACTTGATTCCAAAGTGGACAATGGTATCATTTGTGATAGTAAACTTGAGGATTTTGTCCTTGATAGGCAAATGACCATGAGAAAGCTTCCAAAGAAAGATATAATTTTTTTCCAGAATAGGGATCTTCCAAATTATCTTCCACCCCAACAACCATTACTACCAAGCACAGTTGGCACATGCTTATGTAGGAATTGATACACAGACTTAGCATTTGGGATACCCAAAGAATTAGGTTCCTATCTATATTTACCGGTCATCCTTGGGATAAGCAGGAAAATTTATAGAAAGAATTAAAGCAATTAAGTCCAAACTAAAAGAATCCATAATTAAATGGCAGTTCCATACATTAGCCACTATCAAGTCAAATATTTTGATAGCATACAAAGGGGAATCAATGTTTTACATAAGTGGGTTTTAGTGCAGGGGATTACAAAAAAATCCACGGGTCATGCATAACATTTGTTGTACTACCATTACCAATATGTTTTCTGAGGCTCAACTTAATATTACTCATTGATGACATGATCATCTTCCAGGACCCTACCATAGGCAGGTTGTGGGTGGGTGGTATCCAAGGGTGGGTAGAAGGGTACTTGTTCTTGACTAATTGACACCAGATGTTGTCATGGTCATTTAGTAAATTTAGAATTATGTCAGCTAACAGAGAGGTTTTAATGTGATCAATGTTTCTAATGCCTAGTCCACCATCAGCTTTTGTATTTTGAACCATTTCCCAATTAATGAGATGAGAGACCCTCTTATTTCAATCATTTGATCATAAAAAAAGTTCTAGAGATCTTCTCAAGAGAGGAGATGATGTCGGAGGATAAATTGATAAAGACCCAGGAGTAGTTTGGTAATGAGACAAGGACACATTTAATGAGTGTAGTATGACCAGCCTAGTTTAAGATTTTCATTTTCCAACCAAAGAGTCTAGAGGAAGCTTTTTCAATGATATATGATTGTTCTTTAATACTAAGGCTCTTGTTCGAGATGGGAACTCCAAGGTAGGTAAAAGGGTAAGATCCTATATTCATGTGCAGGATTTATTTCAGTTTCTCTTCCTTCTATGGTTAAATTTGTCTGGGAGATAAAATTAAGATTTAGCATAGTTTACTTTTTGGTTGGTAAGGGACACATATTGATGGAAGATGTGTAAAAGTCTTTTACAATTTGACGATGTTGCAGCCATGGATATAAGTACATTAGCAAAAAGTAAATGATTGAGTGAGAAGTTATTAATTGTGAAGGGAATAATTTTGCCTAGTCAATCATACTCGTTAGGAGTTGTGTGGTTATAATAAATAAGTGAGGTTAAAGAGGGTCACCCTGCCTAATGCCCTTGATGTTTTTGAAAGATGGGGACATTTGACCATTTATGGAGCAAGAGAAAGTTGGAGATGTGATGCACATTTTGATCCACTCCCTAAATCTTGAAGGGAAATTCATCCTGTGTAAAGCCCCAAGGATAGAATCCCAGGAAATTCTATCAAAAGCCTTCTCAAGGTCAACTTAATAAGCATGTGTTTTTTCCTACCCATTCTCATGTTGTGTACAAGTTCTTGATTTTAGCATTAGGCATAGCCCAAAGGTTGTCTTTGATTTTAGCATCAGTAATAGGGGTAGATAAGGGGGCTTGCCATGAGTCATCTAATCTGGGAAGGTTAGGCCAATTGATAGTGTTTTGGGGAGGATGCGGGTTAGCTTTCCATAATCTGGTATAGTGTTCAGTGAATAGTATCAGGATATCCCCTTCGATACTGAAGGGAGTACCTGATTATCCCCAATAGAATTAATAAAGTATTTCCTATGCCTAATCACTGTAGTTAGGTGAAAGAATTTAGAATTTTTATCCCCATCCTTAAGCCATGTTACCCTATATTTACTCCACCATTTTAAGGTGATTTAAGTAAGCAGCATGCTGATTGTATAGAGACCTAAGCTTTAAACATTCCCCCTGAGTTAACCCACTATTAGCATCCTTTTGTTCTCAGTATAGAGTTTTACATTTGATCTCTCTTAAAGCATTTGGAATAGTCGTAGAGAGGTTAGAGTTGTGGCACTGCTGCCATGCCCTCTAGACAATATTCTTGGTTTGAGGGTGCACAAACCAAAAGTGTTCATACGTGAAAGTCCTAGGTTTTCGCTTAAGGTTCTGGGTAGATAATAATAAGGGAGCATGATCTGAGGCTCCTATGGGCAGAGTTTGTAAAGTTAGGTTTGGATGATGGAGTAGTCATGTTTGATTTACGAGTAACCGATCAATTTTGCATAGAAAATGTGCCCCCCATCTTGTGTATTACACCAAGTGAATTGCATTCCAACTAGTGGTATATCAAAAAACCCCTGTATCAATTTTCTAAGGATCCTAATAGATTTTGTCAATTTAAAAGCAAGACCCCCTTTTTTCTCTTCGGGGTTGAGGATACTATTCATGTCACCGATGATGGCCCAGGACATGTCATCCATATTAGATCTCATTAGGTCATGCCACAAAAAGTTTCATGTTATAAGAGATGTGCTTGCATAAATACAGGATAGAAAAAATGAGAAATCTTCAAGAGTAACAACAACATGCAAGGCTTGGCTGGAAGTTTGGAGTGATGTTACCTAGATATCGCTACCCGACCATGCAAGAATAATACCTCCCGCAGCACTGGCGCAGAAGATACCCAGCTAATCTTTTCCTAATCTACGTATAATAGATTTAGATTTTTCCAAAGTAGTATGAGTTTCTAGGAGTACCAAAATATCCGGTTATATATTCCTAATTAAGTCTCTGAGGCGGTGGCGGACATTTCCTCTAGCGGCCTCAGGAGATCACTATGCTCCTCTTCATATGCCTCAGGAGATGACTCGACGAGGCCCGCCGACTCCAATATCTGACTGGATACTTGCTTCACCATAGCTACATGCACCTGCGCCTCGCTGGGGCTTCCACTACACAAAGAGAGAGGAAGAGATGAGTTGTGGCGAGGGGAAAGGGGATGCTTGGCAAAGAAGTCTCCCGAAGGTACATCTGCCCACGTAAGGGGGAGCCACGTGGAGGGGAAGCATGTGTTAAGGAAGGGAAGTCACGTGCTCGCAAAATGGAGGTGTTAGAATCAGCCCTTAGCCCCATGTCGACTATTAGGATCTAGGGTTTCCAGCATGTCTGCCGAATGCCCCATGACCGATTCAGTGAACTGGACCGCGCCATTCTAGTCGAGTGCCCCGTGACCCAAATGAAGTGGAGGTGGCTCCATACGATGCCGTTGAGGTGGAAAAGATCTCATCCAGTTGTATGTCAGGGAGCTTCCTCTCCGAGCAACTAGACATGACATGTCCAACCCGCCCACAAGAGAAACAAAAAAGTTTTGGAATGCTGTCATAGAGGACCCGCTGGAAATGTCGTGACCTGTCCAACGAACAAATCTAGATGCCTTGTTTTACAAGATCGGTCAAATTCATCTCCACACATACTCATATTTGATTCTTTCACCCTGAATGGTGATGTCGATCTCCAGTAGAGTACCAAACTTTCCTACAATATGGAGAATAGATGATCTATTAGATAGCTCAAAAGGAAGACCCGGGAGTTTGATCCAGATCAACGATACCGTGAGATGTTTGTCTAACGACCGGAAGAAGGGTTTGGAGAGGGAGATGTGCAGGATGTTGTCATTGAGGATCCATGGTCCCCTCATTAGGACTCGCTAGAAGGAGGAGTTCGCGAGCTTAGTAAGTTTGAGAGAAGCCTTTAATGACCATAGTTTTTGTAGACCCCCGCATAGCTGTTCCAACGAGACTGAGACATTGATGAGACGATCCAGCAGGGATGATTCAAGGGCCGCAGAATGCTCAAACACTTCCTCCTGTAGGATGACTACTTCATCTCCGATGGAGTCTTGCAATCGTTTTAAGTGAGCTTTGGATAGACGAGGAAAAAGATTGTTTGTGATGCCACTCGATTTGGCGGTTAGCGCAGTGAGATAACTAGCCTAGGAAGATTGGGGAGGAGGGATGGGGGGCCGCTCCAAGGATGGAGGAAGAGGATTGGGCAGGAGGAAGAGGAGGCGGGAATGGGGCGGCGCATTTTTCACACAACATGTGGCCAACTAATTTAATATGTAAACTCTATGAATTTACATGGACACTCTAATTTGGCAGTCTTGGTTAATAGTACTTACAGGTTACAATGTTTAGTAGTCTTCATTGAGAATTATTGTAATACCCAGATTTCTCATTAAGGATAAATTGGATTTTTGCCCAAACCCTCATAAACTCCCCTATATATAAAGGCCCCAAATACCTTTGTTAATCTCTTTTGTCAAATTTCTCACCTGACGGCTAGGGCTTAAGGAAGGAGAAAGAGAGGAACAAGGAGAAGAGAAAGAAAGAGGAGGAAGATCTAAAAGAAAGGTATGTAAAGAGAATTCAAACTCCTCTCTCCTCTCTCAATGTTCTTCCTGTAATGGATTGAGAGCAAGAGGACACCTTATTCTCATATTGGATTTTGATTGAGGGTTATTATTTATTGATTAGATCTACTCATGTATAAGCTTTTGTCATTTTGATCCATGTATAGATTTTATGATTTGATCCAATAGTTAGGGCTCATATGTTCATCTTGATTCTCATGATTTGGGGATGAACCCTAATAATTGGAATTGGATATTATAATATGTTTATGATGTTCTTTTGATCCTATAATGTCTAGAGAACATGCATATGTTGATTTTATAAGTTATAGATCATTTTTCCCAATTTCTAAATCAAAATCGTGTAAAATCGAGCCGGGCGACGAAACTCCAGAGTTCTATCATGACCGTGACACACCCCGTCACGCCCATGACAGAAGGGCTGAAAAACATCCAAAATCGAGCTTCTGTCATGCCCATGAAGGATAATGTCATGGCTGTGATAGTGACCCGGCACAACCATGATTGCATCTGGGCATGGTGACAAAAGGGAGTTTTTATAGGGTTCTATCACGGCCATGACCATCGGCAGAAGTTAAATATGATAGTTAAAATGTTATGTTCAAAGTATTAATAGTATGTATTGATTCTTGTTGATTTTATAAGAACATAGATACGCGTATATGCATGTTCCCACGTAACTAGATTAAAATCTAGAGATTGAGTGACATAATTATTTGTTGATAGTATAGCATAATGAACCTAGTTGTGGATGATATGACATGTCGATCCTCTATGGCTCTTTATCGGATATTTACCTAGAATAATTGTTACACACATCGGCAATGATGTGTCATTTCGATGTCGCCTTCAGGCGAGAGTCCAGAATGATCGTTACATACATCTGTAATAGTGTGTGCATTCTGATGTCACCTTCAGGTGAGAGAGGAGCATTGTCTTCACGGCTTAGCTAGCCTATTGAGAAGACAATGACATATATCCCAACTATCAGAAGATATAACCTAAATTAAAGGGCCAATGATCGATGGAATGGAACGATGTCCCACGAAACTGGAAGTCTAAAGAATTATAAAGCAATCCTGAGGAAAGTTATGGAGGCGGTAGTTATGGTAAGTGTATTTCACTTATGCGTCTATGGAATGAATTGGTGATTGTTATGATTGTCCATACTAAAAGTATGATGACAATGATTACATGTCCTTCCATACTTTTACTTATCGCATGATGACAAAAATGAATGGATGAATAACATGTAGTTCATATATTAAGACATGACATGCATATTATTCTATAAAGATGATGATGCATATCATGTAGTATCCTATATAGGATCATAGCATCGCATGCATGGCCTTTACATAACAGAGGAAACCCTTGCATCCTGAATTCTTGTAGGTGCATAATGATTAGATGGGATGGCGGCTCAGCTCATGACAAGAAAGATTACACACTGGTCTAGGAGTCTTAGAGTCATGTGTTATTGAGTTTATTGGACTATGTTTTTCAAGAGATGTTTTGACTATGGATTTAAAATGTTTTAAATTGCTATTAGTGATGATGTTTAGATATATTTTCAATTCTATAACATTACTTTTGAGATGTTCATGAAGTTTTCCGCATTTAATAGAAGGATTTCTTTATCTTATTGAATAGATTTATGCTTCCATTGAATTAATTGAAAATCATATTTTATTATGATTATGTGATGGCGAAGGAGTTAACACAGCCGAATGACCTAATTGCTCTTGACAATTTAGGGGTGATTTTCGGGGTATTACAAACAATGACGCTAGCGGAACTAGATTGTGTTGTGTTGATGCAGCATGGAAGGGTGGCTTATGCTTCAAGACAACTCAAGCCTCATGAGAGGAAATATTCTACTCATGACTTAGAGTTGACAGCAGTAGTGTTTGCTCTAAAAATATGGAGGCACTACTTATATGGGGAAGAATTTGAAGTGTTCACTAACCACAAAAGTCTCAAATATGTGTTCACTCTAAAGGAACTCAACATGAGACAGAGGCGATGGATAGAGTTTTTGAAGGACTATGAGTTTGGCATTCTTTACCACCCAAGGAAGGCCAACTCAGTAGAAGATGCTCTAGGCAGAAGATGGGAAGGGTGACATGCCTAAGAGTTTACAAATAGAATATTATTGAAGAAAGTACTCAAGGAAAGTTGATGATGCACTGTTTCATTCAACTGTACCTAGTGGAAAGGATAGCACAAGCACAAAAAGAAGATCAAGAGTACAAGGACATGAAGGCTCTATGTGAGAAAGGGCACTCAGATTATAGGATTGATGAAGATGGAACAATCATGTTTCAAAATAAATTGTGGGTACCTGAAGATAAAGAACTTAAGGAAGAAATTCTGACCGAGTGTCACAAGTCAAAATTTGCTATCCATCTTGAAACCACTAAAATGTTCAATGATCTGCAAAGGACATTTTAGTGGAGGGACATGAGAAGAGATGTGGCAAAGTTTGTCTTCAAATGCTTGATCTGCCAACAGGACAAGATTGAGCATCAGAAGCTACCAGGATTGTTAAATCCACTACCCATACCTCAATGAAGTGGGAGGATATCACAATGGATTTCACTGTGGGTTTCCCAAAGACACAAAAGGGTCATGATGTCATCTGAATCATCGTTGACAGATTGACTAAGTCAGCTCACTTCTTACCTTATAATGTGAGACAACATGAGATCATCTTATTACATGAGATTCATGTTTCTATTGTATCGGATAGAGACCTAAAATTCACAACAAAGTTCTGGAGAGAGTTGCAACATGCATTTAGTACAAGGTTACACTACAACACTGCATTTCATCCCAGAGTGATGGGAAAGTGAAAGAACAACCCAGACCTTGAAAGACATGCTCAGAGCATGTGCAATAGATTGACAAGGAAACTGGGATGATGATCTCACTCTAGCTGAAGTTGTCTACAACAATAACTACCACTCCACCATCAAGATGACTCCATTTGAAGCACTATATGGAAGACCTTGCAGGTCTCCCACATGTTGGAGTGCAGTTGATGAAGGAAGACTATTAGGACTAGAACTAGTAGAGAAGTATGTAGAGAAGGTAGATTTGATAAAGAAAGAATGATGAAAGCTCAAAGCCTCCAAAAAGCCTATGCTGATAAGTAAAGAAGAGAGCAAATCTATCAAGTTAGAGATTATGTGTTGCTAAAGGTATCTCCTACTAAAGGAGTCATGAGGTTCAGTAGAAAGTGCAAACTGACTCCTAGGTACATTGGTCCGTTTGATATTCTAAAGAATGTGAGAGAAGGAGCATACAAATTCTCATTACCTGCTTCATATGCCAGAATCCATAATGTTTTTCATGTGTCAATGCTTCACAAGTACACATATGACCGTTCACATGTGGTGGTGAATGAAGAGCTAACCATCAAGGAATACCTCACCTATGAAAAGTATCCTATAGAGATACTAGAATATGGTGAACGTCGACTAAGGAACAAAGTAGTAAGGATGGTGAAGATCGCATGGAAGCACCACAATGGAACCAAAGCGACATGAGAACTAGAAGAAGAAATAAAAGAATAATTCCAAAACTATTTGGTAAGTGTTTTATGTTATAGTTTAAAATTCGATGACAAATTTTGTTTTAAGAGGGGGATGATGTAATACCCAAATTTCTCATTAAGAGTAAATTAGACTTTTCGTCCAAACCTTCATAAACACCCCTATATAAAGGCCCCAAATTCCCTATGTTAATCTTTTTTGTCAAATTTCTCACCTGGCGACTAGGACTTGAGGAACAAGGAGGAGGAAGAAGAGGAAGAAAGAGGAGGAAGATCTAAAAGAAAGGTATGTAAAGGGGATTTAAACCCCTCTCTCCTCTCTCAATGTACTTCTTGTAATGGATTGAAAGCAAGATGACACCCTATTTTCTTATTGGATTTTGATTGAGGGTTATTTTTTATTTATTAGATCTATGCATGTATAGGCTTTTGTCATTTTGATCCATGCCATGTATAGATTTTATGATTTGATCCAATAATTAGGGCTCATATGTTCATCTTGATGCTCAAGATTTGGGGATGAACTCTAATCATTGGAATTGGATGTTTTAATATGTTTTATGATGTTTTTTTATCCTATAATGTCTGTAGAACATGCATGTGTTGATTTTAAAAGTTATAGATAATTTTTCCCAATTTTTAGATCAAAATCGAGTTGGACGACGGAACTCCAAAGTTCTATCACGGCAGTGACGTACCCGTCATGCCCGTAACAGAAGGGCTAAAGAACATCTAAAATCGGATTTCTGTCACGCCCATGACGGATAATGTCACAGTCGTGATAGTGACCCGGCACGGCCGTGACTGCATCTGGGCACGGCCGTGACTTTTGTCACAGCCATGACGACTTCTTTCACGACTATTGACATCAGCAGAAGTTATATATGATAGTTAAAATGTTATTTTCAAGTGTTAATAGTATGTATTGATGCTTGTTGATTGTATAAGAACCTAGATAACGCGTATATACATGCTCCTATGTAACTAAATTAAAATATGGAGATTGAGGGACGTAATTGTTTGTTGATTGTATAACATAATGAACCTAGTTATGGATGATATGACATGTCGATCATCTATGGTCTTTTATCGGATATTTACCTAAAATCATCGTTACACACATCGGCAACGGTGTGTCATTCCGATGTCGCCTTCGGACGAGAGTTTAAAATGATTGTTACATATATGAACAACGGTGTGTGCATTCTAATGTCACCTTCGGGTGAGAGGGGGGCATTATCTCCACAGCTTAGCTAGCCTATTGAGAGGGTAACGACATAAATCCTAACTATAAAAAGATATAACCTAAATGAAAGGGCGATCGATGGAATGAAACAATGTCCCACGAAAGTGAAAGTCCAAAGGATTATAAAAATAACCCTGAGGAAAGTTATGGTTATAGTAAGTGTATTTCACTTATGCACGTACTGAATTGGTGATTGTTATGATTGTCCATACTAAAAGTATGATGACAATAATTACATGTCTTTCTATACTTTTACTTATCACATGATGATAGAAATGAATGGATGAATAATATATAGTTCATATGTTAAGACATGACATGCATATTATTTCGTTCTTATTATATAAAGATGATGATGCATGACCTTTACATACTCTAACAGAGGAAACTCTTGCATCCTGAATCAGTGCAAGTGCATAATAATTAGATGGGATGGCGGCTTAGCTCATGATAAAAAATATTGCACATTGGTCTAGGAGTGTTACTGAGTTTATTTGGCTATGCTTTTAAAGAGATGTTTTGACTATGGCTTTAAGACGTTTTAAATTGTTATTAGTGATGATGTTTAGTTGTGTTTTCAATTCTCATGAAGTTTGTTGTATTTAATTGAAGGATTCATTTATCTTATTGAATGGATTTATGCTTTCGCTGAATTAATAGAAAATCATATTTTATTATGATTATGTGATGACAAACGGGCTAACACAACCAAATGATCTAATTGCCCTTAACAATTTAAAGATGAAATTCGGGGTGTTATAATTATCGTATTTGACTTTGTGCTTTAAAGATTATGAACTATTTTTTAATAGAAACTTATTCTTAAAATATGATACACACATAGTCACTACATGCAAGATTATACTAATTATTATTGGCTCTAAGATAAACGAAATAATCTTTTTCTTTCGACAACTCAGAGAAAAGTACGATGTTATAAGTATGATCTTTTTCTCTATTCCACTGGTTCCTTTCTCATTTTTTCATTTTTTTCATCCAAAATTATGTATCATATATAAACATAATAGTTCATTCGTGAGCAATTGAATTTTTGTGTTATCGTAACTATTAAGTTTATTAATTGCATTCATTTATGTTCTTATTTATCATTTTTACCAACATGTTATATTTTTATGTGATTTATGTAAGAAAAAGAGCATGATCGTAAATAAATGCATCATAAATACATAATACGTATCATACTTCATGACATCTTTAGTAATTAGGTGAAATGTCCTCTTCCATCACTATTTTTTTTATTGTAGCTTCATACTTTTCGATTCATAATATTTATATATTAGCATTTATGAGTATATTATGTGTTAGCATAATGATCATGTTGAATAATTTACATTGAATATTTATTTTTCATAACTAATTTACCAACATAATGGCTTTTACACGATCCCATCCATAAAATATTTATCAAAAATAATAAAACTGATATGAGTTAGTACATTCAATTAATTTGGGCCGGATCAATTTTTTGGTTAAAAAACCACTCGTTATTTTTTGAATCTATTTTCTAAATATAAAAATCATCCTAAATTTATTTTTTTTAAAAAAAGTCAACATCTAGCGGGTCAATTTTTCGTGACTATTTCAGAATCCTATTTTAGTAGAATAATATTATAAAAAATATATAAAAAATTAAAATTACTATTGATATATCTAATTTTATAATTAAATTTAGGATATAGTACTAAAACTATAAAACTAGAGTTACATAATATGCCAGCAACATATTGAATTATATTAAATTTATTATATCAATAATAAAAAATAATTATTTATGAATTAATATAAAAAAATTAATAAATATAAATAAATTCCATAGGCCCCTATGATTTTTTTCGGATGAGACCCTAATTTGAGCATGTCTGTTTCACTCTATTAAGAAACATCCTAAGTTGTATTCGGTTCTCTATTAAGAAACATCCTAAATTGATTTTTTCGAGTTTTTTTAGTCGGGTAAATTTTTCGGTCGAGTTTTTCTTATAAGATTGTGTTTTATGATATTTTTAATTTAATAAGCTCCTTTCATTTTCTTATTCTTTCTATTTTTCTCTCCATTATTTTTTTCAATAAAAAATATTAAAAATATACCATGATCATAAATAAAATTCAATTACTCCCTAATAATCATTAAATACATGTGTTAGTATAATTTTCACATTTTAATTAATTTACATTGATTTTAATATTTTACAAATCATTTATTAACATTTTACTTTTCACATTCCATAACATTTGTTTCAAAAAAAAAATTATAAATAACATTCCATAATATTCTGAGATTGTGTTTATCTTTTTATTTTCTTAAAGTTCTAGAAATATTTAAAATACGGCAGGGTCATAAAGTAATGATGATTAAATTTATTTGTTATCCTAATGGCCATATTTATTCGACTATATTAATTTTTACTTTTCATAAACTAGTAATCTTTGCCATTCCATAATGTTTAGCTATAGGTTATTTCACTTTTGTTAAATTTTTTTCAATTTGTAATAAAAATATGGGTGCTTTCAATAAATATAATGAAACATTTAATTTATATGTTAGAATGATTGCCATATTTATCTTACATTTTATTATATTTATAATAAACCTTTTACCAACATGTTAAAATTTTCACATTGTCTGTCATTTGTCTTAAAATATCAATTTAAATTATTATAGTTATAAATAAATATATCAATAATAAAATTTTTGCGTAATTATAAAGACATATTACATTACGTAAAGAACAATAAATAATACAAAGACATATTTCATTGATTTTTTTTGGTAAGAAAATAGGAAATATGGGAAGAACTTTTTTGTTCACATATATATATATATGGCAATTGGTCTTCAAAGTAATTAGTGAAATGTGATAAAAAAAAAGGTGGGCTCCATTTTATTTTAACAAAAAATAACAACAACAACAAAGTCTTATCCCACTAGGTGGGGTCGACTACATGGATCATACGACGCCATTCCGTTCATTCGTTGATCCATGTTCATAAGATTCGACAAGATTTTATGATGGCTGTCGGGGCCTAACACAACTCTCCTCCTTTATCCGGGCTTGGGACCGGCTATAAAATATAGGCGGAGTTTTATTTTAACAAAAAAATGGCGCTATAATTGAAGACTAGATACTATGATCAATGGTGCCATATATGCCATTATTTCTATAATTAGATGAAGTTTTATGTCCATCTATTATTGTCTCTATATTTTTTCATATTAATTGTTTATGTTTTCTTAAATAATTTACAAGCATCTTAACTTTTCACGTTCCATAACATTTATCTGAAAAAATGAAAAATATCATGAGTATAAATAAATGCATAATTAATCGTCTGACATATATATAATCATGTTTCGTGATATTTTTCTAGTTAGTTGATGTCATCTCTTTTCAAAATTATTTATGATCATAAATAATTTTAATGACCAATGACCAATGAACTGATTGATTGTCATGTTTATTCAAATACATTAATACCTATTTTTCATAAATAATCAATATATTGGCCTTTTACATTTCCTTAGATTTATCCAAAAAATAGGAAGATCACAAATAAATCCATATCAGTATATAACATAAAGTCATACATTAATTATAACATTTTATAGATAGGTAAAAAGTCATCTTTTTTCACTATTTTTTTTTTTGTCTTCCTTGGCATGATCTTAAAGAAATGCAACGACTAATTAATGTGATCATTGGATTTATATGTTAGCATAATGGTAATAATTATTCAATTGCATTAGATTTAAATTCAAATAGAAATGGAATGCAAACTTAGAAAAGAGAGAGATAAAATGGCACGGCACGTACCTTTGAAAGTTGTGATCGGCTGTGATTAATTTGTGTTTCCGAGTATGTGGTAAACATTTATTGTGATCATGGGAGTCTTCACAAGTTACCAAAAATAAATTATGTTCCACAAAATAACAGCGTGATAAGCACAATATTAAATGGTCTTAAAATAATGGAGAAGAAAACTTTTGAACATTAAAAATAAAATGTTAATTTTGAATAATTTATTAGTCATTTTTTCTTTTAGTCATCATAAAATAAAATATTTGGATGAGAGGTCGAAAGAATAAATTAAATATTTTTTTTGAGTGAGGAGTCTGATTTGTTTTTTTTTTCGGGGGGTCGTTGGAATCCAACGACAAAAACCGCTCAAAGTTTGGACGAATAAAAAAAATATTTCTATATATTTTCTTCTCTATTAATTTATTTGTCATCGTTCAACGTCATCGTCTCTCTCTCCCACTTTTTTTTTGTTTTTGCAATCTGCACCAACGAACTCGAACAGCCATCCTCGGCGCACCCCCATGGGGGATGCTGCCCGATCTGGTGCAGGCAACCGCGTCGCAGCTACCTCTCTGCCTCGCCCTTGTCGTCACCGCCACCGCTGAAAGGGCGAACGTTGTCATGGCCCTCGTCGACTCCGTCCCCCTCGCCGACGAGGAGTTCCTCCATGAGGGGCCTCTTCAAGCCCAGGCCACGGATGGTGTTAGTGCTGTCGTAGCTCACTGCTTCCAGGTCCACTAAGCCCACATATAATCCATCGAAGAAAGTATAAAAGCAGACATCTCTACTGTAGATCCCAACCTTTATTTCTTCAAGCCGTGAGTTCTCTCAGTTAGGTTTTTTTCCTTTCTATTTGCTGATGCAGATCATCTCTTCCAAATGCTAACCTCTGATCTACTGATGCAGGGACAAAATGAATCCTGTAGCTTCAAAGCTCTCTGCAGCAGCACGGCATCTTTTGCTTTCTTCCCTACACAACATGGTGAGTTGCTAGCACTTTGTGGAACTCTCTTTCTATCTCATCAGATGTTAGCTTGCTATTGTGTACAGAGAGCATGCCATAATAAATGCTCTCTCAATCTTGCAGGAAACGAATAGGCAGGGAAAGATAAAGAAAACAGGGAAAAGAGATATAAGAGGGTTTCGAGCACCTCAAGCTCCAAGAACACAAGAATGTTCAACTATAAAATGGCTTAGAGATGTCTCTCTTCCCAGCCTAATTTTTTATTTATAGTTTTCTATTACAAAGCACTAACTGAAATTTTTTTCTTATATGCTAAATTTGTTACAAAACCAAAGTTGTTACATGTCTTACATCAACTATATTGCTGATGTGTACATATCATTTTGTAATAAAATCCTTCAAGTAAGATGGTTTCTTTATTTTTCTTCTAGTCTTCACTTCTTCCACATTGTCGATTGCTGTCACATTTTGGTTATTTATAACATTTCCCCCCTCGAACGAAAACAGACCTCATCCCTGAGGTCTAAACCTTGAGTGTAATTTTCCTCAGGTGCATTATCAACTTGAAAAATTCTCACTGAATGATGACTTCCCTGATAAAGCTTGTAAAAAATAGTAGGACATTCGAGACCAAAACTTTATGAAACTTGTGAGAAATCCATAGGCTACTGACCAAAAATTGCTAACTATAAGAAATTGCCTACAAAACTTTCTACATATATTGTGACTGATCCCCTGAGCTAGTGGCCACTTCATATAGGTGTGCAGTAATAAATCCTTTGCATCACCTTGTAATTGGCTTCTGATATAGTCTGAAATTGTTGGTGGTTTATGACCATACATAGTTTCAAAAGGAAATCTATATGGATGTACATTCCTTTGTTGGCTATTTAGGAACAAATGAAAATGATGCTGAACATCTTTGTAAGAAAAATTATCTATAACTTCTTCTGAATCAACCATAAAAGATATATCATTTGTCTGTGAGGTTGATTGACTAATAGCCATTTGAAAATAGGACCCATACTCTTGTAGATCAATTTGTCCTCTAATTTGATGATGAGATGTATAACATATATCATCCTTACTCTCGGTCATTATGTCTGCAGGGAATAACTCTTTTACAAGTATAGCAGATGTAGATAATGCATTGGAATTGACCACAGAAGTAGCTGAAATGGAAATAGGTTGTACAATCTCTAACTTTTTCTCATGTGACTTGTCCAATTCATGAGCTTGTATTAAAATTTTAGCTTCAGATTTGCACGAGACAAACCTTAGTTTTAGAGCTTTCATAAAATGAGACCATGAACTTAATTGTTTATTTCGATGCATCCAACTTTACTATTGTAGTGCCTCTCCTTCAAAAGCCATTGAGACTATTGTGATTTTCGATCATTCAGAAATATTATAAAAATTCAGAAATTGTTCAGTCTTGAAAATCCATTCTGCATGATTAGCTCCAGAAAATTTAGGGAGCTCCATTTTAGCATTATGAATACATGCATCAGAATTTAGGCTTCCGATGTGATGGTTTGAAATATTATCGTCAACCTTATGATCACCACTAACATTTAATCTACTGTGCAGATCATCAGATTTCAGTCTCAATGCATTCAAATTTTCATGAACAATATGAAAATTTTCACTAATGGACATAAACTATTTTTCCATGAGAAGCTGCAATTTATTCATTGATTCTTCCATTCTTGACCACCTGAGTTCATTTTCCATTGTATTCATTTCTAAAAATATTGAAGCACTAACTGAAATCTCTCAGAAAATCCAGAAGACTCTTCTTGGAATTTTAATTTAATCTTCAAGATTGTAAGAAACTCTTGAAGAATTACAGGTTACTATCTCAAGATCCATAAAAAAATATCTGAAAGTATTGGATGGATCAAGAACTATTGAATTCCTCAAAGGACTTATTGGAACTTCTCAAAACTGTTAACGATTCTCAAGAATTCTCTCAAACAAATTCTTTCTGGACTACTGTACTGGATTAGATTGCAGAAAAAGCTTGTATCAAGTTTAGTGATAACTCACTCTGTAGAAAAGTCCCTCAAGAAAATTGTAGAAAGCCTCAAGAATATGTAGGAATCCTCTCTTCAAGAATGCCAAAAGTGATATCAGAAATTTCAGAAATCAACAGGAACAACAACAAGAGCACCAATGTTAGAACTGTTGTAGCCCAGGCCACTAAGCCCACATATAATCCATCGAAGAAAGTATAAAAGCAGACATCTATACTGTAGATCCCAACCTTTATTTCTTCAAGCCGTGAGTTCTCTTAGTTAGGTTTTTTTCCTTTCTGTTTGCTGATGCAGATCCTCTCTTCCAAATGCTAACCTCTGATCTACTGATGCGGGGACAAAATGAATCTTGTAGCTTCAAAGCTCTCTACAGCAGCACGACATCTTTTGCTTTCTTCCCTACACAGCATGGTGAGTTGCTAGCACTTTGTGGAACTCACTTTTTATCTCATCAGATGTTAGCTTGCTATTGTGTACAGAGAGCATGTCATAATAAATGCTCTCTCAATCTTGCAGGAAACGAATAGGCAAGGAAAGATAAAGAAAACAGGGAAAAGAGATATAAGAGGGTTTCGAGCACCTCAAGCTCCAAGAACACAAGAATGTACAACTGTAAAATGATTTAGAGATGTCTCTTCCCAGCCTAATTTTCTATTTATAGTTTTCTATTACAAAGCACTAACTGAAATCTTGTTCTTATATGCTAAATTTGTTACAAAACCAAAGTTATTACATATCTTATATCAACTATATTGCTGATGTGTACATATCATTTTGTAATAAAATCTTTCAAGTAAGATGATTTCTTTATTTTTCTTCTAATCTTCACTTCTTCAACCTTGTCGATTGCTGTCACCTTTTGGTTATTTATAGCAGGAAAGAAGAAAAGAAGACAATGAACAACAAATGGATTTCAAGCACCCAGTAGCTCCAAGAAAATAACAAGAAAACTTTGGTAAAAATGACTTAGAGAAGTTTCTCTTCCCAGCCTAATTTTCTATTTATAGTTTTTTATTACAAAGCACTAATTGAAATTTTGTTCTTATATGTTAAATTTGTTACAAAATCAAAGTTGTTTCATTTCTTACGTGTACATACCATTTTGTAATAAAATTTTTCAAGTAAGATGGTTATTTATAAAGTCTTTATTTTCCTTCTGGTCTTCCCTTCTTCCACCTTGTCGAATCCCGTCACCTTTTGGTTATTTATAAAGACGGTCGCCGACATCGTGCAGCAGGCGCGTGACCTCCTTGCCTACGTCGACCTCCGCTGGGACACCGGCGATGCCAAGCACGAGGAGAAGGTTTTGTGAACCATCGTCGATCTTGTTATTTACATTTTTGTTTCTTCTTCTTCTTGGAACCCAAGAAATGCGTCTGGATCGCTTCTTGTACGGTTGTGACTTAGGGATTTTGGAAGGGAAAAAACGTTCTTGCAGCCATATGATGGATCCCTTTAAGACTTGACGAAGGGAAAAAATGACAAACTTTTAGAAATGTGGATTACGTTCGATAGATTGTTCCTTTGAAGCTTGATTAATGTGGTGAATTCTCCGGATTCTGATAAGTATTCGACTGGTTAATAATCTTTATATGGTAACATCTATTTATATTACTTGTTCATCTTGGTAGATTATCATTGCTCAAAAGAGTTTTTTTAAAAAAAAAAAAGTGGATTGAATATGTTGGAACGCATCTGCATCCCTCGCTCAATGCATTGTATTATAAGCTCGTCACTGGTTCTCTTGCTTTCTGTGTCCTTGCAGATGGCAGCACTTTGCAAAAATATATGGAAGTTGAAATCTATCCTTTATGGAAGCAGTGAGGCTGAACCGGTAGCTGAAGACTGCTAGATTGACTCAGGAATTCTTCAGGGAAAACACTCTACGTTTACTCATTGTTTGTATCTCTAAATTGGATTTGGAGGTAACTTGTTGCCTTTGAGTGAGCACATGGTTGTGAAATGGATCTCGAGTAGTAAATAGAATTTTTATACAAGACATCATTTACTGTATGTTAAAGTTATGAATGATGTTACACATTTATAAACTAGCTTCTAAGTTCTGAGACCTATGATGCTCTACAGTCTCGCAAAGATGCCACTCAAGTCGTCACAAACTTGCAACGGCAACAGGTTCATTCAAAATTGATTGCTTCAGATTACTTGGAAGCTAATAAGGATCTTTTGGATCTTTTGATTTCAGGGTAAGTGTCCTTTTGCTGATTAGGAGTTCAAAAGCGTGTACTTTGTTTGAAAACAAATCTATTACATTAGTTTTATAGCGTTGCATCTTACTATAATTTTCTTTCTCTATTTCCTTTTTCTTCATTTTTCTTGTAAGAAAGTTTTGCTGTGATGGTTTGAAATTTGAAGTTTTTATTCCATTATACTAGTTTTGCACATAGTGATGCCACTTTCGAACTGAAATGTTAGTGTCAGTCATACATGTTGTATGACCGTTCCTTTTCAATTTTACAAATGTTCTATCGGTTACATCAAAACCTTACTTATTCGGTGGGCACAATTTGGGAAATATTTTATCTTCCAAAAGAATTATTTCCACATTTATCCGGATGCTGGCAGGATTGCTGAAGCCAGATAGTGTGGAAGGATCAGATGTTGAGATACCTGAATTTAATGTTTCATACAAGCCTCAGAAAATCAGTCCAAAGTTCCAATCTACTGTGAGGCACTTGCTACATCAAAAGATTCGGGATTCTTACATGCACCCGCAGTTCACATCTGATGTTATGAAACCTTTGCAAATTGATCAACTAATGGACCAAGAAGTTGTGAACCTTTCTGGGGGAGAACTACAACGAGTTGCATTGTGTTTGTGCCTCGGGAAGGTTCGTATATATCAATTTTATTTGCTTTAATTAGTTGTGTAACTTGAACTCCGCCTATGTTTTATAGCCGGTCCCAAGCCCGGATAAAGGAGGAGGGTTGTGTTAGGCCCCGACAGCCAGCGTAAAACCCTGTCGAATCTCGTGAACATGGATCAACGAGGCGTCGTATGATCCACGTAGCCGACCCCACCTAGTGGGATAAGGCTTTGTTGTTGTTGTTGTAGTTGTGTAACTTAATCTTATGTAACTTACTCAGATGTTGAAAATTAGTTCCTCTAATTTTATGTAACTTAATCTTAACACATGGTGTTGTGTGAATTCTTTTACTGTGGAATTGTCTCGCAACTGAAACTTTTGGTATCACAGGTACATATTTTGAGAAAGTCTATAGATTTACATATTGTAACATTCTTATGGGAAATACTATATGATAACTGGTCTCTCGTGTATTCTTCCAGTAACATGTCCCTTCCATCTTCCCAACTTATTTCCAGAGGTGGTCTCATTCTGGGTTGATTGACGATTTTAATTGATTTTCTTGTGATATTTCAGATCTTATTTTATTTATTTGCCTTTTTATGGTCCGTCATAATCCTTTGTTCTTTGGTTAATCGCTACCAACCTTACACGCCGTTAGATATCTTTGGTTTTGGTCTGCGCAGGCACAACATTGTCATGACACTGATGGTTTCCCCTCCTGCAAAAAATGATACCAAGTGTTAATGCTGAAAACCTATTTTCAAGTTTCTAGGCATGTGCCAGAGTCTTACGTTGTTCCAAAAGAGCTGTGTTACATTCTGGTCCATATTCAACCGGACAGTTATTTGATCTTTTAGTTACAACTTAAAATTCGATGACCATGTGGAGAAAGTGAGATTAACTAGGAAACTTATGGCTTTTTAGCCAACGTGGAGGTTGACATTAACACTTTCTCTATCCTTCACATTATTAAACTAGAAACTTATTTACCTTCATTTTAGAACAAATGATAATAGATATCATATTTGAAATAGTGTGTGATAAAGTATATTTACATTTGAACTATAAAATTTGTGATAAAGTATTTATAAGTAGGTGAGTGTAGTAGACTAGGAAAAGCAATTTAAATTGATTTTAGCCACTTTTAGTATGTGTGTTACAACTCCGCCTATGTTTTATAGCCGGTCCCAAGCCGGATAAAGGAGGAGGGTTGTGTTAGGCCCCGACAGCCAGCGTAAAATCCTGTCGAATCTTATGAACATGGATCAACGAATATGACGTCGCATGATCCATGTAGCCGACCCCACCTAGTGGGATAAGGCTTTGTTGTTGTTGTTGTTGTTTGAACTATACAGTTCCACTGAGCTTTGTTGATAAATCCAATCATTGATTTATATGTTCTGGCACAAATTAAACTTTGCGTATGCAGGTACGATGACATGAACATTGCTCTGCATTATGGTTCAATGTTAAGGGAATGTATTCGACATCAAAGTATAGCTAGGTATGTTTCCTTTTTGTAGTTTTTAGTTCTCTCAAGTGCTTGTTACATATTGTTTTCTGTATTAAATGCATGTCAAAGTTTTGTGCTAGCGCTTATACATCCAAGTTAAATACTGTAAGCATGGAAATGATAGCTCAATGTATGTCAGCAGCAAAATATGATTCAATAAACGATCATATTCTTACATTCAAATTAATTAGTTTATTTGGAAAACCACATAGGAGACCACCTGAGATCCTTCTGAAAGCCTACATTCAGATGTGTTGTATGTTAGTTCAGGCTCCTAATAAGTTTTTTTGGAAACTTTACAAACTCCAGTTCATCCTCGAACTCACTCTCAAAATTTGTATTTTTTTCCCATTTAAATAAAATGTAGGCCGATCCCACCTAGTGGGATAAGGCTTTGTTGTTGTTGTTGTTGTTAAATAAAATGTAGCCTTCTAAAGGTGTTTTCATCGAATGAATTGTTATTCTAAAATTTTTTGTGTTTTGAAAATTGGTTGTTTATAAGATGCTCTAAACTCAGCAGAAATTGTTAATTTTAACAGAAGTTTCTCATGTAGCCAGTGTATTAAAAATATCAACTTTTGTTTGAATATCTTTTATCTACAATCTTGTTATTCTAAATTATAGTTTGATGCTTCCCTATTTAGGAATATTTTAATCATTGTTTTGTGTGCACATTGTATTCTCTGGTCAAACATTGTGCTGCCCATAAGAGTTGAGACTATTATGTATTTTATCCTTCTTGGGCATTTTTTTGGCTATCCATTTGCAGGTATGTATTAGAGTCTGAACATATGAAGAAATTTTTTTACTATATTCAACTACCAAATTTCGATATAGCATCTGATGCGTCTGCAACTTTTAAGGTAGGTTATAGATTTCAACCACCTTTGCATAATGTGAGGATCATCTTATGTTATTTCAAGTTATTGTTTTTCATATAAGCTGCTTCTTCTAGCTACTTATCGCATATGCTCTCTCAGAAACCTAATTTTTTTTCCTTTTGAACCTTCTCTCATCTCCCATACTTCTTTTGAATAGGTGTGATAAATGACAAATACAATTTCAAAATGAAATCATGCATATTTATGACACACATAGGTCATCAGATTGACACAATAGTCTCATGAATAACTGACTTGATGGTCTGTGTGCAGTACATCTGTAGCCTGATACACATGCATTGTTCCACTTTGTCAGTAAGCAAAGTAATGATTGATACTTGAACTCTAGCAGTATCATGAAAGAACTTCGGTGTATGGAAGATAATATTTCAGTCATTTTTCTCCTTTTATTGTTGGCTCGTTGTGTCTCGTTTCCCTCCTAGAAGTTACAAGATTCCTGAATAATGCATTTGTTTAGAATGCATAGGGTTTCAAATTTCCATGAACAAGTGCACTCTTTACAGAATTTTCTTACTGTTGGTTATAGATTTTCCTTTGTTATTATGGTGCCTACAGAAACATATTACATATACTGGATGTGGAACTAGGACAATGCATGGCACGGTGATATTTTGAGTCTTACATATCTCAGCTGACATTGTGAATTAAAGCTTAAATAAAGACAAGCGATAAAAAGTGCAAAATTGTTAATATTTGATGTAAGCCTTATCAAGCTAATTTGTTTTTTAACACCAATTTTTGTTATTGCATTATGCATTTAGGTACAAACTTAATGAATGTTTGCAACCACACTAGTTTTACTTCTCTAGTACCATATATATATGAACTTATGAAGTGCATCATCACATTCATCTATGAAGTAAACTTGCTCATATCTTCCAATAAGCATTGACCAACTTTTAGATGATATATTGGTTTCTTTGGATACTATTCAGCAAGAGTACTATCTTCTTCCATGCAGTTCATCAATTCTTCATCATGGCCATTAATTGTTTTGGTTATGGACTTTAGGTAGTAAGCGTAGTATAGGTCATTATGCCATATAGCACGTCCGTACTATTAGTTTATCTACAAATAGAGTAAGATGACTAGTATAACTGACCGTCATCCTTCTGTCTCTCTCAAAATAAAAAAAGGTTCTAGTGATTTAGGTTGCCATTTTTGTTATATACTTTGAAATTTTTTACTTCAATTCTTATTCTAATTTATTTGGAAGCCTCTTTTTCATTCAACGTGCTTGAAATGTTTCATAAGTTCTGGTTGCTCATTCTTTCTATTTTGTTGTTCAATGTTAATGCTAGTACTCTTGCACAGGAACTTTTGACGCGCCATAAATCAACAGTAGCTGAATTTCTCTCTAAAAATTATGACCAGGTAAACAATCATGTTTATAATATGTTAGATATTCATATTTAGCAAATGAATTGAATGATTAAAAGATGTTGCTAGAATTTGTCCTTCAGTTTGGTGATTACTTGACCGAGAATACTTAATTTATGTTTTAATGATATAACTTGTTTCAATTTTGTTCATTTGGGGAGTCTGTATGCTAAATTCTATTGCATATTCAGTTCTTTTCAGAATTTAATTCGAGGCTCCTGTCCTCTCCCAACTACGTTACTAGAAGACTGGCCGTCAAGGTAAAGTGTTTTACCATTAGCTAATTGTTTGTCAATGTTATCAATAACAAGGGAATAGATCTAGAGATTCACCTAATGCTATTGTCAAGAAATCATTTAAAAAAGTACTTGTTGCTAGAGATGATATTTGGTCCATGTAGCCAATAAGTGGTTGTCCTATGAGAACAATCCCTATCTAGAATTTTCCACAGTGATGGCTGATATATGGCAATTTTTCAGCCTTGATCGTTTGGTTCTTTGAAATATTTTAGTTCTCAAATATCTTCTGCCAAATTTTTTCAGCTTCTGGGAGACATTTTGCTGGATCGATCAAATTCAGCTATCATGGTGCGTTATGTTGGTTCAAAATCCAATCTTGTGATTCTAATGAATCTTCTTAGGGTATGGCATTTATTATGTTGCATTTATTACATTATTATTGAATCTTATTGATATGATCCTCGTTAGGAAACCTATCCTAATAATCAACAATCAAGCAGAAGTGGAAAACAAAGAAATTTTACTTGAAAGCACGAATCAATAAAGCAAAAATATCGACCAATATGCGAACATGTACATAAATATCAATACCAAACTTATGTAATTTAAATGAATAGCAAAATAACAATTACCACAATCCAAGTCGGAGTTCACAATGAACAAAGAAGAGATCCCTCTCTAGCAATCAATAGCATCAGCCTTCTTCTCTACATGGAGCAGCCCCTCTTATTAATAGGAGTATGTTAAGCCCCTTTCAAAAGAAACTAAAACCCTAATTAGGGTTTAATGGGCTAAAGTCCCAACTAAAGTTTAATCAGATATAATAAGAGAACTATGACCCTAAGGGTGAACTAATCCAATGGTAAAAGGTGCCATTCATATTGGGGAGATAGGGTGACAGCCCTTGCATATGAGATGATGCCGTTTGGCACAAATATGGATTAGGAGTCACTAGTCTTCCAAGTGATTTGAATATGATCCAACGTCACTATGACACAAATTTGGCAGCTACCAATTTCACATCATTCTCTCCCTCTTGAAAAAAGATTCATCATTGAATCTGCATCTACAGTAAGGAGAATATAATTTATTACATATCTGAATTTCTTAAATAATTTAGGACACGCATAATGGATTGATATTGATACTTCCTTTTCATGGGTCGGATGGGCTTCACAATGTATCTCAATCAAAATTGCAAGTTTGATTTCTCATTTATACCATCCCATTAAGATCTTGGAAACTTCAGGGACCTTCCACTATGCACAAGGATCTTATCAAATAAGGTGTTCAATGTATTCCAATGAATTAGGAATTAAATGTGAGATTGCCAAGTGGTTCCATGATAAGAAAATCAATCTTCTTGAAATAAAATCGATCTTTAAAATTTGAAAGGGAAATATTGTAAGATTTATAACCTAGCAAACAATTTTTTTAAGAACCTAACAAATAACTTGGCTCATAGAAATAATCTTGCAAGTCCCTATTACTATTCATAATATCATTCAAATGATCACGCAAATGATTACTATAAATCAAAATATCTCTTAAGATAACAATCACAAATCTTCTGTGAAAACACACAAAAGTTCAACTGAAGCAAACTTCTCAAGTATGATGTAAAAATCATATGGTAGACTACAATAATTATCTGAAGAAATGTTCTTAATAAGACACAAGGGTTGGTTCAAGAAAATGAATAAGACTTAGTAAAAAATTTGAAAATCGAAATAAACCAATTAAAGATGATCAATAGTAAAAAATATTCATTCTAGAAATTCAAAAGTACAAATAAAATGAACCAACACCCAACAAATAAGAAAGCGAAGGATAAAATAGAGATATAATGTTTAGGCTCTCTCAACTAGACTCTCCAAATTAGTCACATCAAAAAAATATAAAATTTCAAAACTAAGAGATGGACTTTTCAAACATGTTGTCATAATGATGCAGTAAGAAGAGAAAACTAGCACAATAATAAAAAATTAGGCTAGAAGATGAGAAGGATCGATGGAAGAAAAATTATAGTTTATGAGAAAATCACAAAAATTTATAATTTTTGTTAAAAGATGAACTCTGTTAGCAGCCTTAAATACTAGGGTTAGAAGAGTTTAAAACTAATAATTGATCTTCACCATTGTGTAACCCACTTTAATTATGATCCTTATAACTAATAAAGGGTCACATGCCTATCACATGACGATTAATAGACTAAAACACTAGCTTTAGTTAAAATAACTAATATAAAACAAAAGCTCCTGCATCAATTTGGGCTCCTTGAAAAAAACCTGCACAACTTCAGGCATCTCAGCATCAATCTTCTTGAGCTCATCTTCATTGATCTAAGTACTTTCTGTAGTAGGTTTATCCAACCATTTAACCAAGAATCTTCTATAATTGTTACCTCTGTGAGAATTGATCTCTTTGTCATTCGAAACATCTTCAATAACATTAGTAGAAACTTTGGGGTGTTGTTCAAATTGATTTAAACCTTCAGTCATGTCCATATCAAAGCCCTCAAAAGCATATAAATATGAGACATTGCAAATAGGACTGATGCCAAATTGATGGAAGCTCAATGAAATAAGTATTTGAACGTATTTTCTTTAGTATCTTGCAAGGTCCAAACTTCTTTTACTTGAGATTGTGATAAGTACCCTTAGGAAACCTCTCTAGCCTCAAGTGTACAACGATCAAGTCTCCTTCAAAGTCTTTAGATGTCGGTGTTGATTAGTTGCATTGGCAAAGGTTTCGTCAGCTTTTACTTTCTCATGCACTCTTTTAATGTGTTCAGCAAAAGCCTTTCCGTCATCACTAATTCTTGCATTTGATGTCAAATGGACTAGATCAAGCACATGTTGTGATTTAAGTCCATAAGCAGCTTCAAATGGTATCTTTTTTATTGCTCTATTGACAGGATTATTATAAGCAAATTCTGCTTGCGGAAGAATCATATCCCAACTTTTCATATGATTTCCAACAAGGCACCTTAAGGCCCCGTTTGGTTCAGGATTTATTATTCCAGGATTAAGCTATTTTAATCCATTAGTTGATCCCATGTCTTTAATCCAACAAGAATGCGTTATTCCTGCTTCACGATGGAAGTCACTAATCTCACCTTTTTGCTCTTGCAGCATTTAATGCAGTGGGGGCCCACCATGTCACAAAATAAGCTGTTTGGCAAAAAAACAAAGGAATAAGAGCTTAATCCATTTCCTATTCTGTAACCAAACTGGGCCTAAAGATTTCTCGAATTCCTATTAACAACTTCAGGATAGTTGTTAGATCCTGACGAGTGCTGAGGCTTCTTACAGTTCTCTCGAGCAAATAGAAGGCTAGTGTTGTCTCGCCACTAGCCAACCCCGTCTCCGGCAGCCCCTGTCAGCGGCGCCACCATCCGTCTTGCCGGCGGTGCCCCCCTTCACATCGTCGGCAAACCCTGCCGGAGGTGCCACCCACTCGTAGACCTCGCGACTAGTCGCGAGCGCCCGCTGTTTTGGGGCAGGATGAGGCCACGACTTCAGCAACTGAGTAATGGGTGGATGGCCATCTCCCAATCGTGCTCCAACCGTCAGCCGGCCACACACTGTTTCCGCTGTCTAGGGGAAGGCCACTACGCCCGATCATGTACGTCCCCCTTTAGATGCCTCGAATGTGGAAAGAATGACCATCGTCGTGCTCTCTGTCCCCTCGCTCGCCGGAGGTCGCCGGCGGTGCACGTTGCAAATGTGTCTAATAGGGAACCGATTACTGCACCAGTCCCCACGGTGGCCGTCCCTTGGTCGCAGCAGATGGCGCAGGCGAGGGATTTCCTCCGCCACTTCTCGTCGGCGAACCCACCGGCAACCACATGGAGTTGTCGGCCATTCGGACGGCAGTAGTGGCGTCGGTCGGCGCCTCACCCCCTTTTCACCTGAGTAACCTACCGCCGGGGCTCTACCTCCTCGTTCCCGGTTCGCCTCAACAACGGGAGACCCTCCTGGCCTCGCCTTCTCCAGTCTTGCCGGGCTGTTCCATCAGATGGCGGCCTTGGCGAGAGGATGATGGTGCATCGCCCTAGTCGGCACCTGCAGGGACAGTGATCGATATCAGAGGTATTCCCCTCCACCTCCTGCATCCGGAGGTCGTCCTGGCCGTCGCTCGGACGTTTGGAACACCTCTGTCGCTCTCCCTGCCAATGATGGGATCGCCGGACTTGTCCGCCATTTCTGTGGAGGTCGACCTGCGGACCGGAAGCTGCCCTCCCCCAACGATCATCCTCGCAGTTGAAGAGTGCAGATACTTGCTCCACCTCTGTCGCGCAGGTCAGGCGGGCTCGTGGGTGGAAGTCGTGGCGGCTGGCACGGCGGCATCCTTCGGCAGGCAGCTCCAATTTCCCCCCTGCTACAGCACGTGAGAGAGACACGTGGGACGTCGTACGGCCGAACTTTATTTCAAATGCCCCATTCTCCAACAGCTGTCAACCGTCCTACGCCCGCGTCACCTCATACCGCCACGATGGCCGACGGATCAATCCACGACCACCACATTAACACCCCACAGACACCCTTTCTTGACACCTCACATGGCAATCACCCACCCAGCCAGACCCGCGCCCAGTGCCCAACAAGCCAGACCCACGCCCAACATCGTGAACCCGTGTCTAACCAAAGCCAACTTCCACATACCCGACCCGGGCACCCTGGAACCCGACCCGGTCGCAGGCCGAGTGACACCAAACCGCATCTAGTAACCCGATCCGATAAGCGCGCATCTGTTTCCCCCACCGGCGACACCCTCTCTGGTGCGCCGGTGTCGTGGCGAAACCCCCTTCCCCCTCCCTCCACTCCTGCACCACCGTCCAATGATCATCTCCCCTCAACTGCCTCTGCCGTGTCGGCTTTCGGCGACCCCCACCTCACAGGTGCGCCGGCGTCGCGGCGAATCATCCTTCCCCCTCCCTCCGCTCCGGCGCCACCAACCAACGTCCATCCCTGCAACTTACATGGCGACAGCGCGGATCCCAGTCCCCCTCGGCGGTTAGACCACGCCGACGACGATGCGGCAGACCAGTGCGGCCCCCCGCCGTGTCTACCGGCGTCGCAGGCAGCGCCGGGCCCTCTCATCCCAGTCACGTCAAGCGACTGCAACCCCCCGTGCAGTACAGCAGCAGGCGGTCTCCACTTCATCATCCTCCTCGACCGCCCAGGCGGTCCCGACAGTTAGTGTGGCCGCCCTCCTTCCCGGACGTTCGGATGCAGATGTCCTTGAGGTTGCTGCATCGACCGGTTTCCGGCTTGTCTGTCGCGCCCCAAGACACGATCGGACCCCCCGAGACGGCCCCTTGGCATTCACCGCCCCCACCAATGACTTCTGATGCTTGTGAGGGGCGGCCCCAGACGACGGACAGCAGTGGGTAGCGGGTCACCCACAGGTGGAGCGACCACGGTTTCCCTATGAAAGTGCTTACATGGAATGTCCGCGGTCTCGGCGATGAGGGGAGGCGCCGAATCCTTGGCCACTATTTGAAGGAGTGGGAGGCTGACGTGGTTTTCTTACAAGAAACCAAATTGGAGGAATGTAGTACTCAAATGTGGCAGCAAATTGGCGGCTCTCGGCTGTCACAGTACATTTCATTGAGCTCGGTGGGGCGATCCGGAGGTTGTATCATGGGCTGGCGGACTGATCTGTTTACCTTTGTGGACTCGTGGACAGCCATTTTTCGATGTCGGCCCATTTGAGACATAGCATGGATGGTTCCTCCTATCTCCTCTCCTGTGTTTATGGCCCGTGCTCCGGTTCCCTCCGGACGGACATGTGGGAGGAGCTCTCGGGTGCCCATCTTCATCTCCCTGACGCTCGGTGGCTTATCGGGGGCAACTTTAATGTCACACTTGACATGGAGGATCGCCCCACCAGACGACAGGGGAGAGACCTTGGAGATGAGGGTTTCAGAGATTTCTTGGACTCTCAGTCGCTGTCGGACTTCCCAACCACGAACTACATATTCACATGCCGGAGCACGGCTGCACCTTCATCGAGATCCAGGATAGACAGGTTCCTTGGCTCCATTGAGCTTGTTGAGGCCCACCACCTTGCTGATGTCAGAGCCATGGATCGACCGTTCTCGAATCACACTCCCCTTATGTGGCGGTCCAATGACGGTCAATCCTTGAGATCCATCTTTCGCTTCGAGCGGTCCTGGCTTTTGGAGGATGGATTCTCGCAGTTGGTGGCTGAGCATTGGCACACTATTTCGGCGTCAGATTCGGTAGCCAGGACCCTGGCCGCCAGGCTTTTCAGCCTGAGGCAATTCCTTCAGGACCACCGGAGACAGATCCGCGTGGCCCGGGATGCGCGGAGGACCGAAGTCTTGGGGGTGATTGCCCAACTCGACCGGGAGGAGGACTCTCGCCACCTCACGAAGGTGGAGGTGGCACTGCGACGACAAGCCTAGACGACCATCCAGCAGGAGGACACGAAGGTGGAGACCCAGTGGAGGCAGCGCTCCCGGCAGACCTGGCTACAGGTGGGAGATGCCAACACTAGATTTTTTCACCTATATGCGAGTTCTCGCCGGCGGGCAAACCAGATCGATCACTTGGAGGTCATGGGGCAGCGCATCACCGGCCACCACTGCATTGGGACCGCCATCGCCTCTTTCCACCAGGATTTCTCCAGACAACCGCCCTCGCCATCGTGGAGATGGTCCCCCAGGGGTATTTCTTGTCTTACTGACGATCAGTCTTCTATGTTAGTGCATACCATCATTGAGGACGAGGTCACCGACGCGCTTCGTGACCTCAATGACGAGGGGTCCCCCGTGTCACAGCCTAATTTCTCTCCTAGAAATTAGATGCAACCGGCCTTGAAGATTCCTCCACGAATCACTCAAGCAGCCTTCCTGTTCACTCTGATTTTTCCTCTCAAAGATGAACTCGCACCCACTCTTGAACTCACACTTAGTTTCTTACCTAAGTCAATTCACTCACACACAATGCAAACATATAGAGAACTCGGCCAATGAGGGAAGAAAACATTCATTAACACTTGTCCCAGAATGTGGGAACCTTACATGTATTTATAGTGTTTGGATCAGCCAACTGCTGTCCAGAATTTGAATTCAAACCATTCAATTCAAATTCAAATGTCAACCATAACTACCTACTACATAACTTCTAATCCAATGGCCAGGATCTTCCCATCACCTTGATTGAAGTTCCTGCCTTCAAGATTACTTCCCTCCATCATAGGACATGTCCTGGTGAACTCCGGCCACCAAGATTCCGGCGCGGCCACCTCCTGCCCGCCGGCCATGGCCGCTATGGCGGTTACAACCGCCACCTCTTCATTGCCTTCCTTCCAGAGATGTCTTTACGCATGCTCCTTCAAGTCCAATGATCTCCTGCGACCTCCACATGTCTGATGATGCTCTAGGATGGTCTGGTTCGGTCCTGGGACGACATGCCCCAGAATGGCCCGGGCGCACCCGGCCATGTGCACCCGGCCATGTCATATGGCCCCGCCAGGTTCCGGCCATCCTCTAAGTTCCATCTTCTGCACCAAGCTTCCTGGTTGATAAAGAAGTCCCGAGATGTGCTCTCCAGTCCCTGGGATGTCTCGGCTCATCCCATGGATGCTCATGGCCGCCATGTGCACCCGGGCGCCCAGGGCGCGCCCGGCCATGCTCGGCCATGCCCAGAAGCCCTCCATTCATGGAGGGTGACATTCCTCCCCCGCTGAAGACGTTGCCGACCCCGGCAACTGCTGAGCTTCACCTGTAGTTGGGGAAGTAGACATGTCGTTGACCGGCCTTCGAACTTCGGACGCACGCCCTGGTTCTTCCAAGTCAGCATGGTATGCCTTCAACATACTTACATGGAAAACAGGATGCAATTGGCGAAGATGAGCAGGAAGATCCACACGATAGGCCACCTTGCCTATCCTCTTCAAGATGGTGAAAGGGCCCTCATATCTCCTCATGAGGCCTTGGTGCAAGTTTCGGAGAGCCTTGAATTGTCGAGCTCTCAACTTCACCAACACTTGGTCACCAACCTGGAACTCCAGATGTCTCCTCTTCTTGTCTGCAAACTTCTTCATTTTCCTTGCCGACTTCTCAAGGATGGCCCTGGACTCTTCCAAAGCCTCTTGCCAATGGTGTGCCACCTTGAAGGCTGCAGGACACCTTCCTGCATACCTTGCTGCCAAGGCTGCTGGGGTCACGGGCTGCCGGCCAGTGACGAGTTCGAAGGCACTCCTTTGTGTAGCCTCGCTCCTCTGCATATTGAAAGAGAATTGAGCAACATCTAACAACTTTGCCCAATTCTTTTGGTTAGCATCCACAAAGTGTCGAAGGTAAATCTCTAGAAGATGATTTGCCCTCTCCGTTTGGCCGTCCGTTTGAGGATGGAGGCCGTTGAGAAACGGAGTTCAGTCCCAAGGAGTTTGAACAACTCCCTCCAGAATGTACCTGTAAAGCGAGGATCCCTATCACTCACAATTACCTCAGGTATACCCCAAAACTTCACCACGTTGTTGACGAAAAGTTTGGCCACCTCCTCGGCCGAACAATGCTTAGGGGCTGGGATGAACGTGCCGTACTTGGAGAACTTGTCGATTACCACCATAATCGACCCATAGCCTCCTGACCTTGGTAGAGCACTGATGAAGTCCATGGTTACGACCTGCCATGGCTGTTCGGGCACCGGTAAAGGTTCCAAAAGACCTGCTGGTTTGAGTTGCTCCACCTTGTCCTGCTAACACTTGAGGCAAGTCCTCACGTATGCCTCAATGTCTTCCTGCATTTGTGGCCAATAGTAGCCATCTTCCACCAATGCCAATGTTCTGACCATACCTGGATGTCCAGCCCATAATGAGTCATGGCAGTCCTTGAGAATGCGACGTCGAAGGCCCTCCCAACGGGGCACGTACAGCCGGCGCCCTGTTGTGAAAAGCAGGCCCTCCTCCTTCCAAAATCTTCGAGTCTTGCCCTCGTCCACCAAACGAAGGATCTCCACAGCCTTGGAGTCATGACTCAAGCCTACTCGCACTTGATCTTGGAAGTCGCCCTTCACACTACACATGGCCACAAGTTGCACTTTCCTGCTGAGGGCGTCCGCTACCACGTTGGTGCGCCCCACCTTGTACTCAAGTTGATAGTCGAACTCGGCCAGAAAGTCTTGCCAACGTACCTGCTTTGGGGACAACTTCTTTTGATTCTGAAAATAAGAAGTGGCCACATTGTCAGTTTTTACAACAAAAGTACTTCCAAGAAGATAATGTCTCCAAGTGCGCAAACAATGCACTATGGCCGACATCTCCTTGTCATGCACAGGATACTTGCGCTCTGCCTCGCTGAACTTCCTGCTTTCAAAAGCCACGGGGTGGCCCTCTTGCATAAGGACGCCTCCTAATGCAAAATCTGAAGCATCGGTGTGTACCTCAAAGGTTCGGCCATAGTCGGGCAGCCTCAAGCATGGCCCCTGGACTATAGCACCCTTGAGATCTTCAAAGGCCTCTTGACATGTGTCTGCCCACAGCCAAGATCTATCTTTTTTTAAGAGATCAGTGAGAGGTGCTGCCCTCCTGGAGTACCCTTCCACAAATCTCCTATAATAGTTGGTCAGCCCTAGGAATGACCTCAACTTTGGAACACTCGAAGGGGGCTGCCATTCTTCAATAGCACGAACCTTCTCCTTGTCCATGCTTATGACTCCAGCTTTGATGTGATGACCCAAGAACATTACTTCAGGTTGAGCAAAGGAACACTTCTCGGCCTTCACGAAAAGTTCATTCTCCCTCAACAATTTGAACACCTCTTCCAAGTGCTTGACATGGTCGGCAAGAGATTCTGAATACACAACAATGTCATCCAAATATACAACCACACACTTATCCAACAAGTGGTGGAAGATCCTGTTCATCAAAGTACAAAAGGTGGCAGGTGCATTAGTAAGCCCAAAGGGCATAACAAGAAACTCATATGCACCATAGCGAGTAACACAAGTTGTTTCCTCTTCATCACCCTCGGCAATCCTCACTTGCCAATACCCTGACCTTAGGTCCAATTTGGAGAAGATTCTTGCCTTCCCTAACCTGTCAAACAAATCTTCAATCAAAGGAATATGATACTTGTTCCTCACCGTTAGTTTGTTCAAAGCTCTATAGTCGATACACATTCGCAATGTGCCATCATGCTTCTTTTGGAACAAAACAAGAGCCCCATAAGGTGCCTTTGACGGCCTTATGAATCCTGCCTTCAAAAGTTCCTCCAATTGCCTCCTAAGTTCTGCCAACTCAGGAGGAGCCATTCGGTATGGCCCCATGGCGGGCGGCCGCGCCCCGGGCACCAAGTCGATGGAGTGGTCGTCTCTCCGAGGGGGCAGCTTCTTGGGCAACTCCTGGGGCATGATGTCCTTGTATAAGGCCAGGAGTTTCTGCACTTCCTCTGGGACAGGAGCATCCCCTTGAACTTCATGAAGTTTGAGGGCAGCCAAGTAAGTCTCTTCCTTGTGCCGGACACCCCTGCACACTTGCATGGTGGACAGCAGTTTTGACTTCACATTGGCCCTCTTCAAAGGGACCAAGTGTGTCCCCTCCTGGGACACAAGATGTAACCCCTCCTGGGTCACTCGAACTTCGGAGAACTGGTCCAGGAATTCCATGCCAAGGACCATGCGGTGATCGTCCATGGCCACCACTGTTAAGGTCATGGCGCCTTCCCACTTGCCTACTCGCACCTGGACATCTTTGGCCATGCCATGTATAGGTTGCGAGGCTGCATTGACCGTCTTGATCAGCCCTGGTTCATGCCTGAAGTCGATGCCCAGCCGCTGTGCCTCCTCCAAGGCCATGAAGTTGTGGGTGGCCCCGGTATCGACCAAAGCCATAGCTGCCTGCCCTTGCATCCAAACTTCAGTGAACATGAGGCCCCTGGTGGCCTCTTTCTTCTTCTTCAGTGGGATGGATGCAGAGGTTGAAGTGAGGGCCATAATGGCCCCCATGTGTGCGGCGCCCCCCTCATCTTCGGACGCGCCCTGCATAGTGGCCAGGGCGCCCTTCTTCGGGCATTCTCGGGCATAGTGTGGCCCTCCACACGTAAAGCACTTTACTGACTTCCTGGATGTACCTTCCTTGCTGACCTTACTCTCCTTCTTCTCCTTCTTTCCCTTCTTGTCGACCTTCCTTGTGTGAGACTGCACCTTCTCCGAGAGTACAACTTTGTCCTTGGCTGCACCCTGGTCGCGCCCCACACTGAATTCAGTGAGAGCCTCGGCCACTGCCAAGGCCTCCTTGATGGTGACAACCTTCTGCCGCTTGACCTCTTGTGCAGCCCAAGGTTTTAGGCCTCTAAGGAAGAAGAATATCCACGTCGCTTCGTCCATAGTACCTGTCATTTCAAGCATTAGAGGCTGGAATCGTTCGATGTAGTCCTTCACCGAACCCGTTTGTCTCAAGTTCGTCAACTTGGTCATGGCTATCTCCTGGGCATTTCCCGGATAGAATTGCTTCTTCAATTCTTTGGTGAAGGTGCTCCAAGAGTCGATGACGATCTTCTCTTTCGCAATCTCCTCTTCCATCCTTCTCCACCATAATAGTGCGCCCTCCGCTAGGTACCGCACCGCCAAGTCGATTTGATATTTTTCCACTGAAATTTTGTTAGTCTTGAACCCCTTCTCAAGACTCCAAAGAAAGTCGTCGATGATGGTGGCATCCCTTGCACCTTCATACTTCTTTGGCTCCGGACCCGTGAACTTTGGTATGGCTGCCCTTACTCGACAACCAGTGGCGTCCAGAAGGTGCCCCTTCATCATCATGATGTCCATTTCAATGGACTTCAATCTGATCTCCAGGGTTTCTTCAAGTGTCTTGAGTCTGGCCGCACCCAATTCACCCCTTGTCCTTGTCTCATCTAAGGCCAAGCCCTACTGGGTCATACCTTGTTCAAGGGCTCGGACTGCCATGTCCATGCCTTGGACGGTATGATCCAAGAGGTCTAAATGCCTTTCGAGATGAGGGAGAGGATCAGTGGAGAGTGAACGAGTCTTCTTACCTCCCTGGTTCGCAGGTCCACCACCAGTGACTACCTGTGATTCTGCACGGCCCCTGGTCACAGGGCCTTGCTGATTGCCATCCTCACTCATGTTGCAAAGGTTGGAATGTGCTCTGATACCACAAATGTCACAGCCTAATTTCTCTCCTAGAAATTAGATGCAACCGGCCTTGAAGATTCCTCCACGAATCACTCAAGCAGCCTTCCTGTTCACTCTGATTTTTCCTCTCAAAGATGAACTCGCACCCACTCTTGAACTCACACTTAGTTTCTTACCTAAGTCAATTCACTCACACACAATGCAAACATATAGAGAACTCGGCCAATGAGGGAAGAAGACATTCATTAACACTTGTCCCAGAATGTGGGAACCTTACATGTATTTATAGTGTTTGGATCAGCCAACTGCTGTCCAGAATTTGAATTCAAACCATTCAATTCAAATTCAAATGTCAACCATAACTACCTACTACATAACTTCTAATCCAATGGCCAGGATCTTCCCATCACCTTGATTGAAGTTCCTGCCTTCAGGATTACTTCCCTCCATCATAGGACATGTCCTGGTGAACTCCGGCCACCAAGATTCCGGCGCGGCCACCTCCTGCCCGCCGGCCATGGCCGCTATGGCGGTTACAACCGCCACCTCTTCATTGCCTTCCTTCCAGAGATGTCTTTACGCATGCTCCTTCAAGTCCAATGATCTCCTGCGACCTCCACATGTCTGATGATGCTCTAGGATGGTCTGGTTCGGTCCTGGGACGACATGCCCCAGAATGGCCCGGGCGCACCCGGCCATGTGCACCCGGCCATGTCATATGGCCCCGCCAGGTTCCGGCCATCCTCTAAGTCCCATCTTCTGCACCAAGCTTCCTGGTTGATAAAGAAGTCCCGAGATGTGCTCTCCAGTCCCTGGGATGTCTCGGCTCATCCCATGGATGCTCATGGCCGCCATGTGCACCCGGGCGCCCAGGGCGCGCCCGGCCATGCTCGGCCATGCCCAGAAGCCCTCCATTCATGGAGGGTGACACCCGGCCCCGACGGTTTCCCAGTCTTTTTCTACAAGGAGTTATGGTCTGTGGTGCGGGAGGACGTTATGGCGGTGATCCGGGAGTTTGAATGCGGGAACCGAGGTTTTGAGCGCCTCAACCGGTTTCTGTTATTCATGCTTCCAAAGCACATGCCAGCTGAGAGAGTGGAGGACTTCCGGCCGATCGCCTTATCCAATGCCATCTACCTTTTAGTGGCTCGGGTATTGGCTAATCGGCTTTGGGAGGTACTCCCCAACCTCATCCATCCGGCTCAGTCAGCCTTCATCCACGGTCGCTCCATCACTGACAGTTACACCATGGCCTCCGAGATCCTCGCACATTGGAGACGGAGCAGCAGCCGTGCTTTCATTTGGAAGGTTGATTTCTCTAAAGCTTATGATTCCCTATCATGGTCTTTCCTCTAGCACTCACTACAGGCTCGAGGTTTCCCGACCACCTGGATTGCTTGGATGAAGCGGTGTGTCATCACAGCTTCTTTCTCGGTCTTGGTCAACGGGTCCACGGCGGGGGGCTGGGTGCAGCCTCAGCGAGGAGTCCGGCAAGGGTGCCCCCTCGCACCCATGCTTTTCACACTAGCGGTCGATGGCCTCGCCAGATACACTCAGGAGGCCTGCCGGACCGGCCTTTTCAGTGGCTTCGCCGGCAGTCTGGTGCCTCTGCTGCAGTATGCGGATGACACCATCTTCTTCGTTGAGGGGTCGGAGCTGGAGGCCAGACAGGTGGCCATATTGGTGGAGATCTTCGGTGAGACGTCGGGCCTTATGGTCAACCATGCCAAATCCACCTTCATCCCTTTTGGCATGATGACAGGAGACGCTTTGCGTTGCGCGGCGGAGCTGTGCACCCCGGTCGGCGACCTGCCCATCACATACTTGGGCCTTCCCCTCTCGGACAGGCATATTGGTTCTCGGGGGTGGACTCCAGTCATTGAGCGACTGGAGCACCGCCTTCAGGGCTGGAGTTCTCAGCTTCTATCCAGTGGTGGACGTCTCAATTTGCTCAGATCTGTCCTTTCGTCCCTCCCAACATATTTCATGACGGTGCTTCGGATGCCGACCCAAGTTCTATCACGGATTGATTCTTTGAGGAGCAAATTTTTCTGGCAGGGATGTAGCCCTGCCCACTGGGTTCATCTTGTCGCTTGGAGCAGTATATGCAGGCCGACCTCACAGGGTGGTTTGGGAATCCGTGACCTTCGCTGCACGATCTGGGCACTCCTTGCCCGGTGGGTGGGCCGCATTATGGGCCTCGAGGAATGTTTATGGAAGGAGGTCTTCGTCACATGCTATGGTCATGATCTATCTTGGGGCTCCAGGCCTATTCTTTCCCGTGGTGTTTCCTCTTTCTGGAGAGGGGTGGCGGCATTATTCCCCCGTGTGCGACCCCACATGACCCCATTGCTTGGCTCTGGGGAGACGTTCTCTTTTTGACAGCATGACTGGTTACCCGGCGGCTCACTGGCCAACTCTTTTACCCGGTTGCGGGATCTATCGGCACATCCCGATGCATCCGTAGCTGCGTGCTAGTTCGAGAGTGGTGGCCCGGGATCGGCTCTTGGACTCCCACCTTCAGTTCTTCCTTATCTGACCAGCGATACTCGGAGTTACTGGCGCTTCACCAGAGGATTGCTCCCTTCTGCCCGGATCATGCACGGGTGGATGGTTTTTTTTTTTTTTGAAACGCGGGTGGATGGTTGGGTATGGATATCAAATTCTTATTCGGCGCGCAGTTTATACCTCAGCTTCCTTTCTGCTCCCACAGACACGGAGGTTTTCAGGGCAGACTGCAGACTCATTTGGCGATCTCGTGTTCCGCTGAAAGTCAAGATATTTGCTTGGCTTCTGAGGTGCGATAGGACCCTCACTCGAGTTTACAGAGCACGATGGGCATCCCACGCGAATACTTCTTGTGGATTGTGTGGGGAGATGGAGGAGGATGTGGCTCACCTTTTCTTCGCATGCCAAGTGGCTAGAGTGGTGTGGTCTCGGACGAGTTTCCTGGGAGATATTCCTTTAGTACCTGTAGACTTTTGGCAGTCCATGAGGGGACTCAGCAGACAGAGATCGAGCTGGAGGGCTCCGTTGACGATCTTTTTGGCCGGTGCCTGGGCCATCTGGCTACAGCGCAACCGGGTGATTTTTGGTGGGGAGAGTTGTCAGGCGGATAACATTGTATACCACATGTCTTGTCTTCTTCGGAATTAGGGTGGTGTCTAGCATCTGTACTCTTCTTTTTTTGCCACTCTCCTCTGGAGAGTTTGTCACTTGTACATGACATTTCCTTTTCAGTGATATATATACCTGGATGGCAACCAAACGGTAGTCATCCTTTTTCTTCTCAAAAAAAAACAACTTCAGTCTGCCCAACTGATAGGGGGCGACATGTGCTAGAGAACTACAGTTTAGTGCCCATTTTCCTCTATAGAGTTCTCCAAAAGTGTTCTAAAAACTTGACAGCTCGATCTAAAACAATAGAACGTGGAACCCCATGTAATTTCACACCCTCTTTGAAGAACAAGTAACCAATGTGTGAAGCATCCGAAGTCTTTGGACATGGAATGAAATGTCCCATCTTTGAAAATCGATCCACCACAATAGAAATCAAATCACATCCCTTTGCTGTTCTTGACAAAACCCAAGATGAAGTCCATGATTAAATGTGTCCAAGGTGTTTTTTGGTAATGGCAAAGGAGTATGTAACCTTTGTATTATGTGAGTTGCCTTTATCAAGTTAGCAAGTTGAACACTTCTCACTATTTTATTCACATCTTGAAACATGTTTGGCCAAAAATAACGATTTGCCACAATTGTCACCGTCTTATCTGTATTGAAACGACCACCTAGTTCATTCCCATGAAGTTCGCTCACAATTTTCTCTCGCAAAGAACCTTCGGGAATGCAAAGTTGCTTGCCCTTAAAACGATATCCCTCATGTAAGTGATAAGGCAACTCTTTAGACCATCTAAGTCCCTCCACGTTAACAAATATCTTGTTAAAATATGGATCAATTCTATATTGATTTTTTATTTCAACAAAATCAGTCACTTGTGTACTCATCACCAACAATAAAGTGGATCACCTACTAAGAGCATCTGCTAGAATATTAGATTGTCCCATTTTATATTTCAAGGAAAAACTAAATTGATCAAGATAACCCCAGTCAACATGTTTTTTATTCAACTTCTTTTTAGAAGTTTAGGGACTTCAAAACTCTCAGCAAGCCAAATGATCTGGGTTGTTTTTTCTTGGATCGTGGGATTTGAAGCTTTGAATGGACCTGGACGGCTGTTGTTCTCTGTGGAAGATGACCCCCTTGCCTTCTCCAAGGTTATGACAGCACTTTGGAGAGTGTAGATCACTTGCTGGTAGTTGCTAGGTGGGTGTTATTTGTCTATAATTTGGTCTGGACGGGATGAACAGTAGGAAAATGAAGAGGGTGAGGATGGAGACTTCTAGTGGAAGCTTTTGGAACGGCAAAAAGTTAATTTTTTTCTTTTATTCCCCTGAATATGTCTGTGTGTGTGCGCGTGCGCGCGCGCGCTCACTTAGTGAAGTTGAGCAATACACACCACATAAATTTTACAAAATATCAGCCTACCAAATGTATGATATTAACACATGCCTTATAAGTTATGGTTGGGCATTACAAGTATGGCAATGCTTTGCTTATCACTTAATCACATCAAAAATACATAATTGATAAATGTATATTGCATAGATCCTCCTGAATCCAATGGACCAGCAGTAAGACTTAGATCTAGGCGTAAACCTTTTAGACCTGCAGACAGACTAAGCTCTAGACATTGACATTTCAAAACTGCAGCCAGACTAAGCTCTAGACGTTGATCTTTCAGAACTGCAGATAAACTAAGCTCTAGGCGTAGACCTTTTAGAATTGCAGACAGACTGAACTCTAGGCGTAGACCTTGCACGTTCATGTAGATCTACCTGGATCAAACGCCCCTTCTTTAAGCGCATTGCTCCGCGATGCCCCTTTTGAAGAGTTTAGGAAACTTTTGCTATGCATCTTCCTTAGCATATCATTTGGCTTGGAAGCAACTTGACCCTTCAGTCCAATGCGATAGAGCTCCTTTGTGCCTTGTCTTGTTTTGACTTCTTTTCATTCCACTATGGCAGCAGTTGATTCTTCCATTCCTAACTCCAACTCATCCAAAGGTGGGAGAAGGTTGGGTGCTTCTTCAACTTCATCCAGCAACGATGGCTCGAAGAGTTTGAGATATTCTACATTGATCACTGAATACATCTGCATGTACGGGTGAAAGGCAGTACTTCTATTCTGCATGTTTGGTGATGGAAGGCAATACTTCTATTTGTATCCAACATGCTCCACAAAGATTTCCAAAATTGACTGAGGAATTTTGAATCCCTATATGAGACATCCATACAGGGGCAGCTTGCATGGGCAATGAAGATGCGATTTGTGGGCTTTGAAGTGCAGAATGTATCGGGCTACATCTTCTCGCATCTTTGGCCAATAGACATATCGACATAAATTTGCAAGTCTTCTCCACACCAAAATGTCCAACAACCTTTGAAGAATGGGCTTCCCGAAAAATGTGTATTCTATCAGCCTTGTATAATAGTCCATTCCTTAGCTCTCAACTTGTAGGCCCGCCAAATTTTAATTCTTCCTTCATAATGTGTTGGTAGAAGCTATCCATAGGGTATAAGTCCACGAACTCTAAGTGAGCTAATGGTTGTAGTTGGAGCACCACATTGAACATAGTCTTCTTCTCAGCTCGGGGAGGTCTAGATAGCATATTAGCTAACTTGTCCGTGGCTCCCATCTTGTAGCGGATCACCACATTAAATTGCTGCAAGTACTTCAAGTTTGGTGATCGATATGGAGGATTGTTTCTTTGCTCAACAAATAATGTCTCCAATGCTTAATTGCTTGCTGTAAGGCATAAAGTTCCTTGTCATATGTTAAATAATTTAGTTATGCACCTTGAAAAGTTTCTAAATGATAGGCGATGGATCTTCCTTCTTGAAGTAGAACAACTCCCATTGCATATCTAGATGCATCTACTTCTAATTCAAAAGGTTTCCTCAAGTCAGGTAATGCAAGGTAGGTGCTTCAGTGATCTTCTTCTTCAATGTTTGAAAATTTGTATCTTGTTTTGGTCCCTATGCAAATCTTGCCATCGCCATTGTGAGATCATGCAAAGGTGAGGCCAGTAAAGAAAAGTTTTTGAAGAACTTTCTCAAATATTGACAAGCACCAATGAAGCTCCGCACTTCAGTCACTGTCTTGGATTTTGGCCATGCCATGATGGCTTTGTTCTTCACAGAATCTATTCTCAGCTTTCCTTCTCCAACGACGAAGTCAAAGTATACCAATTCTATGTGGGCCACTTCACACTTCTTCAGATTGAGATGGAGCTTATGTTCTGTCAAAAGTTGAAGAACTTTGCCTACATGCTCCAAATGCTCGGACCAAGTCCGACTGTATACAAGAATATCATCAAGATAGACAATAATAAAATCATCTATATGTGATCTCAATGCCCCATTCATCAATCTCATGAATGTGGTTGGAGCATTGTACAATTCAAAAGGCATAACTCTCCATTCAAAAAGGCTTTGCTTAATTTTGAAAGTAGTCTTCTAAGTGTCAGCTTCATGGATTCCCTTCGCAATTGGTGATATCCTGATTTGAGGTCTAGCTTTGTGAAGTATTTGGCACCTTGGGATTGATCCAATAAGTCTTCTATCCATGGAAGAGGATATCGATTCTTAATTGTTATCTTATTCAGGGCCAATAATCAATACACATTCTTCATTTGCCATCTTTCTTTGGCACCAATACCATTAGAGATCCACATGGATTGGTACTCGGTCTTATGACTTCTTGTTAAAGTAATTCTTGTACTTGTGATTTAATTTCTTCAGTTTCCAGCAATGAGTAACAATACATCCGCAAGTTAGGGAGTGACAAACCATCTATCAGCTCAATGCCATGTTCTATTTGGCGATTAGGAGGCATCCCTCTTGGTTCCGTAAACAACTCCTTATACCATTGCAGTAGTTTCTTCATCTCAGACATGCTGCCTTCGTTAAGTTCTTTGGAAATTACTTCTAGAATATTCTCTTATTATGGTACCTTTCTTAAGAGAAGGACTAGCTCTTTGCCCCTAGCACTCACCATCTTCTTTACTTGTGCTGTTGTGGCTAACTCTACAGGCTTTGTTGGTCTCTTACCCTTCACAAGAAATTGTTGACCATCTTGATGAATCTCTTCTATAGAAGATGCCATCTCTATCAAACACATATGGAGAACCAAAAATTACTTGACTGATGTTAAGAGGCACTACCTCACATGTCACCTCATCAATATATCTCCTGTTGATGGAAAAACGAAAAGTGTGTTGCTGAGTGACTTGGACCACTACTTCTTTCTTGTATGGCTTTGATGAGGTTGTCTCCAACTTCATTTGCTTGACAAGACTCTCTGATATTAGATTCCTTTGGCCGCCTAGGTAATGATTGCTTCAACCATATTGTTTAATTTGGATGTTCAGGTAGAAGAGGGCTTCACGACCTTCCTCCAATGTAAGAGGTTGCTTTGAGGTAGATAGTTGGCTTTTGGGTTCAGTCTTCCTCTGCTTGCCATGAGTGTATTGTAGGATCATTATGGTCCACAACATCCACTTCATTAGATGTTGTAACCACATTGGCTCTTGGTCGATTATTTTGATTCTTCTTGGCACCATTCTTCCAATGATCTGGAGCCAACTCTGGATGTGCAAACCAACACTTGGGCTCATTATATCCTTCCTTCTTACAGTTTGTGCACCAAAGAGTTTTTCCTGTCGCTTTGGAGCATCTATTTTTATTGCTGACTTCTTATAGTCACCTACTTTAGTTGTTTTTTGGTTTGTCTTTTTAGCAGATGTGGAGTCCTTGTCTGCAGTCTTGGAGTACTTTTTCGAATGCAAAGTCTTCTCTATGATGGTGTCCTTCCTACAGTCATCATCAATATCTATAATCTGATGCATTTGGAGATGATTCCTAACATCTTCTTGAAAACTGCCCAAATACTTCTGCAAAATATTTGTTTCTCCAAGTCGAACACCAAGATTCAATGCCCAACGCTTGAACTTGGTTGTATAATCCTGCACCGTGTGCTCCAAATATTGCCTCAAGTAATGCCAACATCTCCAGCGCTCCTCAAGGTATCCAACAGGGTGGAACTGTCTCCTATTAGTTCCTTGAAGGAATTCTATGTCATGCCTTGAAGGCCATGCATCCGCACAAGAATTTCACCGTACTAATGCATGCGACTCAATCTTCACTCTTACGGAAGTCACCCTCTGTAGGTCATCGAAGTTATGCAGCAAGAGCTATGACTCTAACCTATCCAACCAAGAGTCAATTTTCTCTCCATCTATCTCACCTCTGTATTCTAGAATGTCTATTTTTGCCTCCACTTTAAATGAACTAAACAGTTGTTGAGGTCCACTCTCTTTCTTTGGTTCATAATCTTCCACTTCCACTACCTTTGCTCCCGTTGCAGTCTTCCTCATTTCTGCATATTATTCTTCTCCTTTAGTATGACTAGTTGTGTCTCCAACTACATGTGAACCATGAGGTGGCAAATTCACAACTGGGGATGGTTGTGATATTGTAGTGTTTTGATTCTGGTTCTTGCTCTGCTCCATCAATGTTTTCAAAACTGTTATAATCTCCACAAACTTGGCATCCACCTTATCCATGATCCTTCCTTCCAAGGTATCTTGGCTTGGAGAATAGTTTGGTTCCTAAAAAAAAAGAAGTTTCTTCTCCTTTAGCATGGTTGTCCTTTCCTCTAAATTTCACCATTGAAAAGAGAAAAACAGAGTCAAGAATGACAAACTTATCTCAGCAACTCTGATACCACTTGATATGGGGTTGTTTTTTTTATCATGGGATTTGGAGCTTCAAATGGACCTGGACGACTACTCTTCTTTGTGGAAGATGACCCCCTTGCCTTCTCCAAGGTTATGGCAGCAGTTTGGAGAGTGTAGGTCACCTGCCTGTAACTGCTAGGTGGGTGTTATTTGTGTGTAGTTTGGTCTGGACGGATGAACAGTAGGAAAATGAAAAAAAAAGAGGGTGAGGAAAAAGGAGACTTCTGATGGAAGCTTTTGCAAAGGCTAAAAGTTACCTTTTCCTTTCATTCCCCTAAATATATTGTTGAGAAACATGTTTTCTCTTATTATTCACCAAACACTAGCGCTTCCTATTTATAATCAAGGTAGGCAATACAAGAAGGGAGAATATGCTAAAAATATTACTCCAAAAAATTAGGGATATTATCCCAAAATATTTGAGATATTATCCTAGGAAATCTGGGATACTAATCCTAAACAATATTACAAAGATACGCGAAGATATGAAAAGATATGCAAATCATATCTCAATACTCCACCTCAAGCTGGAGCCTAAATATCATTTAGGCTCAGCTTGGACTTGAAAATTTCACAAATTCTCTAGTCACTTCTAATCTTTCACTTGGATCTTGAAAATAACTCCTTATGCACTTGTTTCTTCCTTCACAAAGCTCATTATCCTTATGAGGAGGAACCCGATTGGGAGATTCATCGAGCCATTGTTTTGTATAAAACATAATACACACAACATCAATCAAAATGTTACAACCTAATAAACATTTAAAAGATACATTCATTTAAGAAAAATAAAGTTTAAAATTAATCAAATTTTACCTTGGATTAAGTGAATGAGCCAAACAATGAAGTGATGTGTAACTCTTAGCCCATCTATCAACCAAGATGTCAAACACCACATCAGAAAAGGGACAATCTTCAGTGAGTTCCTTGTGTTCACGTTGATATATAACTAATTTCACTTGTTCAATCATAGAATCCCACTTCTCATAAACTAAATGAAGGTTTGATTTATCAGTGTCACAAGAGCGAAGCACGTCATAAATTGGTTTGGTGAAGTTTAAAATATAATCAACATTGTCCCACCAAATATCATTTAAAATGATTTCCTTCACAGCAGTCGCTTTTTCAACATCATCATCTATGTAGTCAGACCAATCCTCACTAATAACCATACATTGAAGGCCATGTTTAATTGTTTTAAACCGCCTTAGCATTTCTATGCTAGATGCAAATCTAGTCTCAACCACAGCAAGCAACTTCAAATGCACAAACTTATTGTACATATCTAATCTCATGGAATGATTCATTATGAAATTTCTAATGGAATGTGCATGATCAACAACTTCAGTAATCCAATGACACACTTCATAAACATGCTCATTGTTTGGAGTATTCTTTGGTGTACAAATATTTTTCAAGGCAAGATTCAAACTGTGCACTGCACACGGTGTCCAAAAAATATGAGGATGAACTGACTCAATAATTGATCCAGCAGCTTTACAAACAGGTGCATTATCATTAATAACTTGGACAATATTTTGTGACCCAATTTCATCAATGGTTTTCAAAATTTCATTTGCAATGAAGTGCTTGTCTTTATACTCACCTGAACAATCAACAAACTTTAAGAACATAGGATTTGAATCTGAGATAGCCATGAAATTAATTAATGGTCTTCTTTGAGCATCAGTCCAACCATCAGTCACTAAGCTCACACATTTTTCTGCCCAAGTGTCTTTAAGAGGCTGAAGCAATCTCATTATGTTAGCTTTCTCCCTTTGCAATAATGTTGTCATCAAGGCATTATAACTTGAAGAAACAAAACATGAGATAAGAGAGTTTGCTGCATATGAAAATGAGCTAATATAATATGGATTTCTTGCAATATTGAAAGGCGAGCTAGCACAATAAAACATCCTTGCTATTTCAGATGTCAAATGTTCTCTTGCTTCATTATTGAATGCTTTTCCTAGTGGTCCTTCAATACCTCGCCTTTTTTTGCTTCCATCTGAATATATATCAGCTCTAGGAGGATTAACACTTGTACTTCCACCGAGTAAAGGAACCTGAATTGACTTTGCTTTTTCCTTAGCCTCTTTCTCTATTTTTTTCATTTCTTCAAGGTACTCAGTTGTCACCATTGAACATGCAGCTATGCCATGTCCTTTCTCCCTCAACAAATGATTTTTCACTCTAAAATAAGATCCTTTATATGTTGTATTGCAATAATTACAACGCCAACTAGCGTTTCTCCTCCAGCCTTTTTATCTTGTAATCTTGTGACATAAGCCCAAAGAGGACAATTATTTTCTGTCGTTCCAGATGCAAAATTAGTTGTCAAAGAAGTTGAAATAGTAGCATTACTACCAGATCCACTAGAAGATCGTACACCGGAAGTGGAATGTCCTCCTGACATTTGTAAAATAACTAATAAAATAATGATCAAATATAATTATGCATCTTAATTTATTTTTAGAAATGATACATTTTGCGTTATTAAAATAAAATACTCAAATCTATATAAAAAAATCATTCTAATATTTCTACATATGCTAAGTTATATAAAAAAATTCTAGTCTTTCAAATAATTAATTAAATAATGAATAAATAATTTTTTACATATGAACAGTACTATAACATGACTTCTATACCAAATACTTAAATTACCAATTTAAAATTATAGCTAATTAATAAATAATATATATATATAATCTACTGTAAGATGAACAAGTATCAAATAATTAAATTATCAATTGAAAAATAATAACTAATTAATAATAATATAAAAAATAATCCTTGCACGGATAGTAACATATCAGATCTTTAGGCTTTAAATGCCATTACTTTTTTTTAAAATTTATGTACTTTTGCTTAGATTAAGATGTTGAAAAGACTTCAAAGAAAGAATAAAAATTAAAAAAACATGTATAATGAGTACTTTTTGCCTTCTACATCACGTCACATAGTCACTATGGATAAAAATTAAAATAAAAAGAGCACGATCTGAACACACCGTACTTTTTCTGTACAGCACATCTCACATACAAATACAATGGATAAAAATGAGCACACATACAAGATACAACATTACACAGCGGATAAGAGAATCCATACCGAGAGAACACGCCGTGCAAAAGGTCAGATCGTTGATTTTTTCACTTTTCTCTATGAAGACACGCCGTTCGAAAATTGTTTTCTTTTTCTTTCAGGTATTGTACCCTAATAAGTAAGTTTTTTTAGATTTAATAAGGCCTTATAATTTTTTAAAGTCCAAAGTACCCGTTGCCGTACTGAAAACGTACTGTATTTTTAAAAAATAATTATTTAAAAATGGGTATGTACCGGAACGTACCCGAAACGTACCGGGGTCGTACCCATACCCGGTACGTACCCGGTATGGGTACTCCATGACATATGGAGTACCCGTGCATCATAGCGCCTGACCCACTAGGTAAGGACAGTTGGTGTGGTGGAGGTCCCGAACTCCTAGTCCACCCTGCGAGGTGTGGCGACAAACACAACTCCAAGCAAGAGCTTTCCATCGATCAGAGCCACAGTCCTGCCAAAAAAAATCTACTCCTCAAGGAATCCATGCGTCGAAGAATCTTGGCTGGTGTTAAAAGAACCGTAATGTAATATGTTCTGGAGAGCTATGAGGACTGAACGGAGGAGGATGAGCTGACCACCACGAGATAGGAGCCGAGCACTCAACCATGAAATCTCTCCTCCATACGCTCAATAACTGGGGTCCATCTTTGGGAGTTGATGTGGCGGTCGAAGAGGAGCCCCAGGTAGGTGATCGGTGTATGAAATTCGGTGGTAGCGGGTTGCAACCTCGGGAACCATGCCAAAAGGAATGTAAAAGGACTTGGCATAGTTAATCTAGAGTATGATTGTAGCGCCAAAAAGCTCGACCAAGATAGCCACTCGTCGAGCCCCCTGCTCGGAGCCCTCAATGAAAAACACAGTGTGTCAGCACAAAAAGTTAAGATAGAAAGGATAATAATGATGAAGATTATTTGAAGATTGAATAAAAACTTGAACAACCAGGTTTTTTTTAAAATTTTTCTCCTTTTTTTTGCACAAATTTTGTAGATCAAGACAGATGCAAAATTTGAAAATTGTGTTTTATGGTATTTTTTATTAAATTGAATAATAAATTTTAATACGATTGCCAAAATCTAATATTTATACAAAGAACAAAAGGAAAAGATAATTAGATTCAAGATTTTGAAACCTCAAGCTCTGATATCAAATGTCCTTATTAGTGAATTTGTCCTAATGATTAACAATCAAGCAGAAGTGGAAAACTAAAAGAATTTTACTCAAAAGCCCAAATCAAGAAAGCGAAATTATCAATCAATATGCTAACATTTTAATAAGAATTAATACCAAACTAATGAAAATTAAATGAATTGCAAAATAACAATTACCTGCAATTCAAGTCGGAGTTCACAAGGAACAAAGAAGAGATCCCTCTCTAACAATCAATAACAATCAGCCTTCCTCTCTACATGGAACAGCACCTCTAGACAAAACTAAAATCCTAACTAGAGTTTAATGGGCTAAAGACCCAACTAAAGTTTATTCAGATATAATAAGACAACTATGATCCTAAATGTGAACGGATCCAATGATAAAAGACGTCATTCATATTACCGCAATGCAGGTGGCAAACCTTGCATTTGAGATGATGTCGTTTGGCACAAATATGGATTAGGATTCACTAGTCTTCCTAGTGATTTGAATCTAATCCAATGTTGCTTTGGCACATATTTGGCAGCTACCCATTTCACATTACTTAATCATTCTTATTTATAATACCAAAGAAGAAGACAATCCTGAAACATGTATATTATCCTTGGCTATCTCAAGTTTTGATACCTTTATATATGTATCTAAAAGCAACTTATTGTTTAGCAAATTGACTCTGCCGATTCTCCCTTTGGATATGTGCTTTGTTTTGTTCTTCATTATGTAGAAGACCATTCTTGAAACAGCCACTGGCCTACATATTTCTAGAATATCAATTAATGGAGTTCATTCAGCATGTTATTCACATAAATTACCTTTTTGAGCTCTATCCCGGTTTAATCTCTAGTTATTTGTTGTTACTCATCTAACTCCATAGCAAATTGTAATATTTGCTTGTACTTTCTGTTACTGTTTTTATGGAACGAAATGTAACTTCATAAGTCAAGTGTATCTAGGATTGAGCAGATAATTGAGCCACTAGAGTTCAACCTTATGGTTGCTTTTGTTTTTTTATCTTTGGTAAATGAAAAGGTTGCAAAAATAGGTCATTGGGGTATATGAGCTCCAACAAGGTCTCTGAAAGGTAAATAACCTCCATTAACAGCCATATCCATTAGGTGAGCAAGTCCATATGTGGCCGTCTCGCAGGATCAGAATAATGATAAATTTGTCTACAAGTTGTAGGTTCTTCTTAATACTTCTCAAAAAAAACAAAATGTTGTAGATTCTTCTTAGTAGAGGTTTTAAAGGCCATCAATAAGGAGGGCCGTGACTAGGGCTGGAAATAAGTCGAGCTGTTCATGAGCAACTCGTGGCTCAGCCTATATTTGGCCTATTATCAAAATAAGCCAAGATGAAATATTAAATAAAGCCTATTTTCTTAAAGAGGTTTAGCCTCTTAATAATTGGCCTAGCCTTATAGCTTATCAGGCCAAGATTTATTAATATATTATATTATAGTTTTTAATCGTTTGAGATGGTTTGGTCATGTTCAGAGAAGACCATTAGATGCGCCAGTAAGAAGAGTAGATCAAATAATCTGGAGTCCGATTAAAAGAGGGAGAGGGAGGCCAAGGCGGACACTTGGCGAACTAATAGAGCAAGATCTATTGGTGAATAATATACCGAAAAGTTTGGTTACTAATAGAGCGGAATGGCGTCGTATGATCCATGTAGCCGACCCCACCTAGTGGGATAAGGTTTTGTTGTTGTTGTTGTTGTATAGTTTTTAATCCTTCATCTTTTAAATCTTCAATTTTGAGTTCAATATTACTATTTTTATTATATGTTTAGAAAAAAATATATTAGTGGTGTCTTTTTTATTTATTTCGTATCTATTATTTCTTTAATAAATAAGATTTATTATATTTAATCTAGTATATCATAAAAAAAAAGTATTTAACTTAACAGGCTAATAAGCTAGACCAGACATTAAAAATTAATCAAACAAACTAGGCTAAGTTTATATTCATAGCTTGCCACAGGCTATAGACTAGGGTTAAATACTTTTATTTTCTAACAGGCTTGGCCTATTTAAGTGAAAACCTATCTCGACCTAGCTCGTATCCAATCCTAGCCGTGACTCAAATTCTTTACCACTCGATTATTGTCATGTGGAATTACGTAATGATACAATTTCCATTTGATTTCCATTAACATACCGACTTTTGACAACAACAACAACAAAGCCTTATCCCACTAGATGGGGTCGGCTACATGGATCATACGACGCTTTGTTGATCCATGTTCATGAGATTCGATATGGTTTTACACTGGCTGTCGAGGCCTAACACAACCCTCCTCCTTTATCCGGGCTTGGGACCGGCTATAAAACATAGGCAGAGTTTAACATACCGACTTTTGACATTTCAAAAAACACATACGGACTTTTGATACAAAGGATCTGTTTACTTAGCTAATGCATCTTCTTGCTTGCTCGTTCTAAAAGAAACCAAAAGTTTTCCGATTTGGCTGTGGATTTTGGTAGCTTGTGTAAGTTGATATGTCCAAAATAATTTCTTCTTGCAGGAACCTAGAAAAACTATTCAAATAGAGGCATTCCATGTATTTAAGGTATAACGACGTTTTGGCTCCATGTTAGGTTCTACGTTTCTTGGTATGATTTTGATCACTTCCTAATCATGGTTTACTTGACAAACCAGTTATTTGCTGCTAACCAGAGGAAGCCGCCCGAAATTGTGAGCATATTGCTAACAAACAAAAGCAAACTTCTACGTTTTCTGGCAGAGTTCAAGATGGATAAAGGTATAAACATTGGCTGATACTTCATGCCGAATAATGAGAACTATAGCATATGCGAATAGCTTTCATAACTTATTGCTATCTTTTAGTCAGATGTTTTTCAATGTTTATTTATGGCCAATGTTGTTCTTTGCTATCATACTTTGCAGAGGATGAACAGTTGGAATCAGATAAGGAACAGGTTATCAAAGAGATCAAAGCACTTGGGAAAGAGATAATAGCATAATAGCCTACATCCGGATGTATAAACATTGGTCGATTCCTCTTCGTACTGGTAATGTAAAGTTGGAATATTAAGCTGAAACGACATGTATGGTAGGCAGACAGGGGGCCGTTATATGAGTCAAACAGGCAAGCATGCTAAATTATCAGTTGGAATATTCTTTTTTCTTTCATCGCTTCAAAAATTAGAGGGTAGTTGTGTCCCCTAATTTGGTTCTGGTGTTTGAGATATTAAGTTGAAAGCCATAACTCGGACATAAGGCAAGTGCCAGAGAGGCCCATGGCATTGAAAGCCAACAAGAACTGGGGATACGAGGCCGCGGGACGCATTGACATTAACAAAGAGAGCGACGCGGCAGCGGTCGTCCCCTTGGACGCACGCGCGTCGTCCAACGAGGCGATCTCGAGCGAAGAACTGGACGAGGAGCACTGCGGCGGCTCGGACGGCGTCGAGGGGGAGGAGAAGAAAGACGGCAAGTCCTCCTCCGGCAAGCGGAAGGCGCGGCGGTGCTGGTCGGAGGAGCTACACAAGCGGTTCATGGACGCCGTCGAGCAGCTCGGGGGTTGCGATGTGGCGACGCCGAAGCAGATCCGGGAAGTGATGAAGGTGGACGGACTCACAAACGACGAGGTCAAGAGCCATCTGCAGGTAATTAATAGCCCACCGTCTCAACGTTTATTGTTCTTTGTCTCATACGTAAAGTACATTGTGTTATCATCGCACTTATACTGCACTTCTTTTGGAGGAAAAAAAACGGCCTATTGAAATAAAAGACATTAACTTTTTAATTAACATGAAGTCTAATTTTGATTATGAGTGTGTTAATTTGTGTACTGCACTGTAGATTGCTATGAACTTTTTTCCTTGAAGAGAGCAAGGAGATATAAATGTCATTCCTCAAGATGAACAAAAAAGGTAGAGAAAGGAATGAGATGCCTAGTTAGACACCTTTCTGCAGAATATTACACATTCCTCTATAATCAGAGTAGTAGTGTGCTCTTCTAGCCTTCTAGTTTGCATAGTTCAAAACAAAACCTGCCTTTTGGCTTTCCTGGAAAACTATGAACTTAAAAGTATGCATGTTTGAATTTCTTGAATGTGGGACTATTGTTACAATTGGGATAATATTCCTATTGTCAATACTGTTGAGGAGGCAGTAGTAGCTCGTGATACCTCTCCACTTTTGCAAATAGTGATTGGATAAAAAATCACTACACCAAAAAAACTTTTTAGAAATCAAACACATTTGCCCCTAAAACTTCAATTTTGGTCTTTAATACTTTTTAAGATCACAATATCTTGGTCCCTACAATCTGTTGATCATTAAAAGTTCTTAGTGATTATCCTTCATAAGTCCTAAAAGGATGCGCTTTTAATGATCACAAATGAAATTTTGGTTTTAAATGGATAAGAATTTGGGACTACTATCACATGAATCTCTAATACTTATATTTTTATGAACTATGTATAATTAGTCCCTAAAAGTTTAGTCTCTAAATCATAATTTTATTGTAGCGAATGTTCAAAACTATTTCCAATGGTTCATTATTTTTCGTACTAAAAGAATAAGCAAAATGGAAGAACATTGCACCATGGAATTTCTTTGTCTTCCATAGTAAAGAGGATTACACAAGTGGAAATTTCATGTCTTGTTGAAGCCCTCTGGTATAACTATGAATATTGTTGTGTTTTTTATTTTTTTTAAATGTTGAAAGCCCCTGTTTTTGTGATAATTAAAGTTATTTTTTGGGGTTTCTTGTTCTACAAGGATAATGAAATTTTACTTTGTTTTGGATAAAAATGTGTTATCAAAAGTAAATTTTTATCACATTGTCTTCAATTGCCGTTTTTGTGAAATAATTTTATTTTAAGCTGTAGTTATACTTTTTTCTTATTGTAGATTTTGATCTCTTTATAAAATGGAAAATAGAAAAGAATGATAATACGAGTTTTGACACAAACAAAAGTAATATTAGAAAATTAGGCATATGTCTCTTTTAGCAACTATAAAACTTTACTACAAAATTCCACACATAACAAATTGAAAAAGGGTTTGCTGGAGATGCAAGAGCTCATGAAGCAAGTAAATCTGATTTTTGCATCTCATCGTGAATTATTCAAATTGAAATAATCATGATTTGATCTGGACCATTCGTGAACTCCGTCTATGTTTTATAGCCGGTCCCAAACCCGGATAAAGGAGGGTTGTGTTAGGCCCCGACAGCCAGCGTAAAATCCTGTCGAATCTCATGAACATGGATCAATGAATGCGGAATGGCGTCGTATGATCCATGTAGCCGACCCCACCTAGTGGGATAAGGCTTTGTTGTTGTTGTTGTTGTTTGAGATATTAAGTTGGCACATATACCTTTTAATTTTCACCTATATATTTTATGGCCATTGTGAATTAGATTGGTTCTTGCTAACAGTTGATCTGCTCCAATACTTTTCAGATGAAAATTTCAAGGAATAATGGTTCGCCTCTTATGGTTTAATGCCTTATCAGCAGATGGAAATTTTATTTGCTTCCTGACAGGATGGCTGCAGTTGATGAACTTAGTCCTGCCTCCCAAAATATAGACCTATTGTTCATGCCTCTGCCTTTTCAATTATGGGATGAATTGCTTCTCTACATCAATATGAATAAAGCTGGTCGTCTTTTCCATTCTTAATACAAAAAAAAAAAAAAAAATGAAAACACCATTTGATGAAAGCAAATTGACTTAGCATTGTTCATCATTTCTTTACCAAGGTTACATAAACCTTTTTTTTTTGTTTGTTTCCTTGTGGCCTGAAGTCGCAGTGCTTTTGTCATATTACATGAAAATTCCAAAAGGGAACCTCATTGTTTCATGGCGCTTGCATATATAAAAGCTTCAAGGTTGACCATATTACTTCAATATAACGGTCCAAGATTTACGAGGCAATTTAAATAAATTATCGATTATTTTATCTAACATTTGTGTGGCTCTATCACATTATCACATGTACCTGTAGTATATTACCAATAAGTTTAACTTCTTGGATAATTTTATTATTACCTTATTAGTAATTCAAATAATAGGTTGAGAGATGCCTTTACACATTATCAATTGGATAAAATGCAGTTTAATCAAATAATATTTAGGATTTTTTTAATATTGAGACTTCTTGGATAGTCTCATTGTTCCTCTTGTTTTATCTAAAACGTATATGACCAAAATTTAAATTAATATTGAGAAGTATTTTAATATTTTTTTTAAATTATTCTGGTTATTATCTACAAGTTACCAAATACTATAATATGATATTTAGTTTATTGGTAATCTAGATGATCAGATAATTAAATTGATAATGCACCAAATGAGTCAATGTCAAGGTTTATGAAATCGGTTAATTAATTGCTTAATTAGTTCGCCAAAAGAAGTGTCAAGGTCATGATGTTGTTAAATGAGACTATTAGAGTCGATGCATGCACCATGATGATGGCCATCAAAAATGAAAAAAAAAAAAAAAAAAACATCGCCCTCGGCATCAAATTTTTTTTCCTTTCCTAGTGCTTGAAAATAGAAGGAGCATGCAACACCACAAAAGGAATGGTGTTGACCTCTGGTTATTTTGCTAATTGATATAAGGCTAATATTTCATCTACAGATAATAAATTAATATCATATTTTTGTTCAAAGTATGATCTAATAGTTGTTGAGATGGAACCAGGAGCAGGTAACAATTCTGCCTGCAAGTTATATACATATATATATATATATATATAAGGTTAAGATATCTCTGACGTAATTGCTAATATTTCGTGGTCGAGGGAGGGCACAAGTGTTTCCACACGAGCAGTTTGCACAAACTGGAAAGAGTAGTCGTCACATATACATCATCATGACGACTACCCACTCTACTTAAATTATATTAAGTGCAGTGTGACTGTCATCACGCCAAACTAATGAGAAAAGCACTCTGCCTAGCTAAGTAATTCTTGGGTGTGCATCTCTTAACACATTTTTTTTTCAAAAAAAGAAACTCATTTAGGCCATGTTTGATTGGGGTGAAAGGAGAAAAATCAATAGGAAGAGAAAGAAGGGAATGAATTTCCTTTTTTGTTTGAATTAAGTTGGAGGGGAATGGAAGGGAAAGTCTCTTCATTTTCTCTTCATTCTTTTTCAATTCTTTTCCCCTCAAATCGGGGTGGAAAAGAGGAAAAAGACATACTTAACACATATTTCCATTTTTAACTACATAAATTAAAATATAAGTATATATATAAAGGATAGAATCGTCCAAATAAAATTATCATTCACTTCCCTTCCCTTTAATGATGTGAACCAAACACGAGTAATTATTCACCCTCATTCTCCTGCATTCCCTTCTCATGTTTTCCCTTCCCATTATTTACTTTCCCTTTCCTTTAATGAAGTTTGAACCAAACAGACTCTTATTGTTAAAAACTCCTGCAAAGTAAAATATACATGATGGTTAAGGACTTTCGCTATGGAGTTTCCAGCCAAAAAGTGTCAAAAATGCAAGTTGTCCCTGATTAGTAAGGTGATTAGTTATAGAGTTAGCCTCTTTTGTTAGCAGTGAGTACGTCTGAAGTGTTCAAAAGTTACAGTGATTTTCCATAATTCTATAGTAGTGGGCACTTAGCTTTCCTATTTGTGATTCCCACCAAATTATTCGAGTGAGCATTCAGCCACACCCTCTTCAGTCCAAGCTCTCTACATTTATTTTTTAATTTCAGCAAGCTCTCTCCAAGCCTCTGCCCAAAGCACCAAAACATCCGCGCATCAGAGAGCACCTGCCGTAAGACAAGATTCGTTAGGATTTCGAATAATGAACCCTATCCCTCTCGGATCTCCGGGATTGGTGAAGGAATCATCTGATTTCACTTTCATTCAAGTAGGAGGGGAGTGTTAGAGCTCCCACCGAATCCAAATTGAGTCTTGGGGGTGTGCTGCCTCGGGGAGGATGAATCTAGTAAACTCGTCAGAGCCAAAGCCCATCTTCGTACCACCAAACTAGGGACTGCTAGGAAGCAAAGTGGGCCTCATTCCATTAGACCCAAATGCTCCAAAGACAAAAAGTAATTATTGAGCGAAGGCAAGAAGCCGAGGGGGGTCAAGATCACTTCCCTACCAGATCCAGACTCCTTCCGGCGAGGAAGAAAAATGAGAAAAAGTATACTTAAGTTCATTCTCAACAAGGGTCCAAAGTGAAGTCGCCATAGAGCAAATAAAGAATAGATGGATATTTGATTTTGTTGCAAGTCCACATAAAGCGCATAGTGTAAAGATATTGGAGTTGAAAGAAGCTATCATATCTAGAGTGGGCAGCCTAGAATGAAACAATTTCCAAAGGAAGGTTTGGATTCTAAGGGACCAAATACACTTCCAAACAATTTGGCTAGAGTTCGGGGGTATGGTTGGCTGACGACTAAGCGAGTAATAAATCAAACTAAATTTTGCATCACGACATGGATCAGTAGCCCAGACCCACTAGTCATCACCTACAGAAAAGAAAGAGGGGAGTAATGGAATTGCAATAATGATATTATCTAGAGACTTGCCAAAAAGCCTGAACAAAAAAGGAAAGTTCTAACTTTCATTCGAAATAAGATCACTAGCATTTAATGATTCAATGCGAAACTGCATATTAATAAAAGTTGGCATATGTGAAATAGGGATGTTTGAAAACCATGGGCCAAAAAAGATACATGTAGAAACACCATTTGCAATAAATTTTTGAAACCCAAAATGCAAATCTAATATAACCATGTTTATCATCTTCCACAGCCAAGAGGAGTTCCTACAAAGCATATTAGTACATGGCTTTAAGATTATATATTTATAATTAACCAACCTAGTCCAAGTGTCTTGGGCGCCATTAACTATCCCAAGGACACATCTAGCCAGGAGTGAGGTGTAGATCCTATGTAAATTCTTGATATTAAGACCCTCAAGTGATTGATGAACTATATGTCCCACCCAATCAAGTGCATTGCCTAGATTATAGAAAGGATTTGGAGCACTTTTCCAATGAGTTAATTACTCCAAGATTGAATGGAGTACAACTTTTATCAGTACAGTTCTACCAAAAATGTTTCGTAGTTTACCTTGCTTGATTCCCGTAGTATGCATAATTCTACCCCTCTGTTCGAGTTAAATTTAGGGGTAAAGTAAAATTCAAATTTTTCACTATTCGGGTTGGTGGTTATGACAAATATCTTTAGAATATTAGAGATATTTTTAGCATTCTTTTTAGTAAAGAAAATTAAGAAGTCATCCATAATGACAGTTTGAAATTGTTTATACTAAAGGGAATAATTTGTTTCAAGTGACAACTTGATTAAGTATTGAAGAGTGGTGAATAGGTAGGGGGTGAGCGGGTCTCCTTGTCTGATACCCTTATGGGGGGAAGTGTAGAAGAGTGGTGAATAGGTAGGGGGTGAGCAGGTCTCCTTGCCTGATACCCTTATGGGGGGAAGTCAAATGAATGCTCACGATTAACATAACATGAAAATTTAGCAGATTGGCTACAGATTAAAATCCAACTTATAAATTTTGTAGGGAAATTCATTTTAAGAATATTAGTTTTAATGGCTGACCAGGATACTCTATCGAAAGGTTTTGCCATATCGACTTTAAACATAAAAAAATTCCTTCCTTGAGAAAGAGAGTGAGTCACCTCCTGAGTGACTAGGATGTTATCCTGGATAGATTGCCCCAAATAAAAATTCACTGACATGAATCAATAATGGTGGGCAGAGATGGTTTTAGGCGATTAACAATAATCTTAGTTATAGTTCTATAGATAACACTACAGAGACTAATAGGCTTGTAGCCCTATACAGAGTTTGGATTATGCTTCTCAGGTATAAAAATTAATGTTGTGTGCCCCCACTCCTCACGTAATAGGTTATGATTGAAAAAATTTTGGGTGGTAGAGATAACATCATTACCAATAATGTCCAAGCACTGTCGATAGAATTCCGGGATCAGACCATTTGTGCTCAGGGCTTTTCGTGGGTGCATAGACCAAAATGCCTCTCTGATTTCGTTAGTATTTTCTACAATCCTACCGGTGGTGTCTTTACTTGAGGTAATAGCATTTATCCTTTGTCTAGTTGTGATGTTGATATGATAAAACTTAGTTTTTTTCCTCATTCTTTATTCAATTAATCTTGAATTTATTCCATCATTTTAAGCTAATTTGTCTTAAGAGGGTAGCACGCTGATGATATAGAATTCTAAGCCGATACACCTTAGAAATGGAGAGGCCATGGAGCTCATTTGTATGTTCTAGATTCTAGATCTCTAACTTGGCTTGCTTAGTCCTGACAGACAGCCAAGCTCATGGGCATTCCAATTAATTTTTTTTAATTAATTGGAAAAACTGGTGGAGGGGGACAGTGGAGTCTTTTTTCCTCCATACCTGCTCCACAACTGTTCTGAATTAAGAGTACAAACTAGAAATGTTCATTCACGAATCTATGATTTATTGCTTGTTTAGGGGAAGTGTCCAACACTAGAGGTGAATGGTCTGGCATACACTTGAGAAATATAATTATAGAGGTAGAGGGATAGTGAAGTAACCATTGAGAGTTAATCATAATTGTATCAAGTTTACATAGAATTCTAGCAAGTCCAAATCTACTATTGCACTGGGTGAGGCCAAAGGTAGGTGGAGGGAGATCACTAAATCCTTAGTGATTGATGACATTCTGAATGGTATGTGAGGAGGGGTGGTTACCTCCAGCTCCCCCTGCCCCTCCACCCCACCACCCCCACCCCCTCGCATTTTGATTCATTCCACATGCTTCGTCCCAATGAAGGAGAAGTAGTCACGTAGATTTTAGTAAGTAAAAAAGAGAAATTATTCACAATAATTATCACATGAATATAATGTGCATTAAACAAAATGGCCAAAAGAGTGATATTTTGCCGACGTTAGGCCAAGATCAGGCCACCGACGACACATGCTGGGGGACTAGCAGCCACACTAGGCCGGGCCCAATCGATGCACAACGATGGTCGAATGTGTCTCGTTTACATGAGTTTCCAACAAAATGATAATATTTGATTTTATATTTATAATTAAGTCTAACAAAACATCTTTTATTTTACTATGATAGATACATCTACAGTTCCATGATATAATTTTCATAAGTTTAAATCTAGAGAGTTTTCAATACAAGATCGAGAAGTTGGTGTTATAACTTCTATACTACCGGAGAAGGAGTGGGATGACCTACTTGGTCTCTCTACTCAGTACTTCTTTTGTTTCCTTTTTGCTAGCTTGAGCCTCGGGTAGATGGCTAGTTGAGGCTTTCTAGGAACGTATCTTGTGGGGAATCAAATTTTATAATGTTTGAAGAGAAAAACTAGGGGAATCCTCCCGGAGCTCCCCCACCCCCTCTGTCTCCCCCAACTGCTCCCTCCCCTCCAATGGCTCTGAATATGATGATCAATCAAGTCCTCGGGCCACCCGCGCTCCTCTTCTTCCCACCCTTCCACTCTTCTCACAAACTGATGCCCCCTCTACTATTTTCGTTGTTGTTGGGTCGTTGGAATTAGTTCGTATATAGCCTAGCAAACAACCAAACAAATCCTTGGGGCATATGGCGCCAAATCAACTTCGGACACTGAAAGCGACCATCACGGTAGAGATCAATATCCCCCTGAGGACACAACTAAAAGATCGATGGAGCTCCATTTCTGCTTGTTGGGTCGCATCTTGGGGACACAGTACTCGACGAATGGTCTGATGAAGGTGTTCATTCCACTCTGGAAACTCCGTGGCCCTTTACAGGTTCATGAGATGGGAAACTCTTTCATTATGCTTGTTTCTTCTAACATGGAGGATAAAATGCAGGTTTTAATGCAAAACCCTTGGATGAGTCATGGCACAATGATGCATGTTGCTCAGGCAAAACCCTTTTTTATGCCATTTGAGGATCACCTTGTGATAACACCACTGTGGATCCGCTTCCCGGGCTTGCCATGGGAGCTTGGCTACCTTTAATCAATCATTCAGCTAACGACTTCTTTCAGCACCCCCTTCAAGGTGGACGAGGTGTTGTATCAAAATCGACCTCTCGAGACCCTTCAAGCATAGGGTATGGTTAAAGTTGTCAGACAACTCATGCTTCTTCCAAAATGTTACCTGTGAAAATCTTTCAACATTTTGTTTTAGATGTGGAATTATGGGTCATTGCTTCGAGGTGTGCCAGACGGCCAGTGCTATGCAGGACGCAAAGGGCAGCAGGGATGTGATTGTTCTCCTCTATGAACCATGGATGCAAGCATTTCGTCGTGGACGACGAACCTCGCTGAATGTCCCTCCACTGACCGGCAACGACGTAGGGTTGAGTGCAGCCCGATCGGCCATGTTTTTGCTATCATCCCGCACACTATGCGCCCCGGAGCTTCATCGCTGAAGGATGCGAGAGATCAGTTGACACCCAGCCAGATCCAGAGCTCCTCCATGCCAGTCTCCTTGCCAGTTACTTATCATGACACACAAATGGAAACTTGTCAGCCATGGGATGAGGATTGCTCACTGGGTCACAGGCCACATATCCCTGACACCTCACTTTGGTTATCGCACCGCATGATATGTTATTGTCCTATTCAAGTGTTTTGAACACTTGACCATTGGATGTACCTAGAGTTATTGATCATCTAACATCTGGCATAAATGGGGAGCATGAGAGCATATGGGACAACCGTGGAATCTTAAATGACATCCCTAGGCATGAACATATACAATTGTGTGTTCATGAGCTAGTTCAAAAAACCCTAAACACGACGCCGACCTCCTCTCCCTTCTCCTCACCTCAACCCTCTCATTCCTTTAGCTTGAAAAACTCTAAAGTGCATTCGTCGTCCACAACTCCCTCTCTCCCCACCCAACAACTAGTCCAAACAATCCCTTAACCGGGGCCTTATAACCCCCTCCCCCAGCTAGTGAACACAATGGCCAAAGATCATATTACTGCACACTTGGAGATAGTTGAATGGGTCACGATGAAACTAACAAACTATCGATCGTGCAAGTGTTCTAACTCAAATATCGAGGTGGAGCTTGGGGATCCAAACATGGTTCAACCACCCCACACAAGAGCTAATAGATCCATAGCGCCCCGGACCCTCCTCTGCCCCAACCCCCAGCCCAGTTCTAACTTAACATAAAGGTGGAGTTTGAGGACCCAATCGTGATTCAACTGTCTTCTACAAGAGCTTATCGATTCTCTAGAAAGCCTTACAACAAATAATCCCCTTTCTCTCCGTTCTTTTTTTTCCTTTTCCTTTTTCTTTGTGCTCTTCCCTTTCCTTCCTTTCTTTCTTCTTTTCCCTTTTCCTTTTTCTTTGTGCTCTTCCCTTTCTTTCCTTCCTTCCTTTCTTTCTTCTTTTCCATTTTCCTTTTTGGTGTTCTACATTGAGAGAGAGAGAGAAGACTTCAATAGTTGGTTTGCTTCCGCAAAGAAAATTTGGAGAGAGAAAGAGAGTGAGGGGAGGACTTCAACAGTTGGCTTGCTTCCACAGAGACAAAGAGAAGTTAGAAAGAGAGAGAGGACTTCAACAGTTGGTTTGCTTTCGACGAGCAAAGAAAAGTTTGCTGAACATATCTGATATTATATTTTCTTTTGGAACTCTCTCTAGAAGCTATGAATAGTTCCTTCTGAAATTCGATCTCACAGTTAAAGTTAACCATCTGTATAATCTAACTGAACCAAACATAATTCGATCTCTCTCTCTCTCTCTCTCTCTATGTATATATATATATATGGAATAAATATTATAGAAAGAAAGAGCTCGTAACGATTTACACAAATTTAAAATAGTGCATCGTACGTATATACAATTAACGAAAGCTTAGTTCAAACAAACAGATATATTTAGCAGTCTGACGAAAGAAATGGACAATACATGCAACAACGACAACAATTAGAACTGCGAGCTCGTATCACACTGCAAGTAATGCCCATGCATGTCAAAATGTGATGTATATGTAACTAAAAATGTACTGTAAATTAATGTAGAACAAATCGATCGATCGGTAGTAGTGTACATCTCAACTAATTAACGCGACAGAAACATCCAGTAGGGGACCCTCCTCTGAGTCTGCGCCAACACCACAACAAATAGGATCGGGACCCTCCTCGGCCACCCCACCACCCAGCCCACAACAAAATATATATATATATCTCTAAGTCGATCCTAATGCTCATTATTACTAATAAATTGTATAGTTTAACTACTGCTGCTGCTTCACTCCAGTAAACCAGACCAGAGCACTACAAGATCACAACAAAGTAACATTAATAATTAATTAATACTACAAGTGTACAATATCTGTCCACCCACCCACCCACCACGCCAAAATCTAAAGGAATTGAATTCCTCCATCCATTCAGGCGTCATGATTCTGCCTTCCACCGTATCCATTGGCTGCACCATTAACCCCGCGGCCATGGTGGGAGTAGGACGTATCGGAGCCCTTCCTCCTCCTGCTCAGGACGACGGCCCAGGTGAAGACCTCCAGGACGAGCGCCACGGCGCCCAGCGCGGCGAGAACGCCGACGTAGGCGTGCTTCCACTTCTTGTCCGGGTTCAAGATGTCGAAGCCGTCGAAGATGTTGACGATGCTGAGGACGATGACGCTGTACCCGACCGACCAGTGGTACAGGTTCCAGTACATCCTGTACTTGTGATCCTTCTGCGGCCGCAGCAGCAATGCGAACACCTGCACGCATGCATGCACCAGTTTAATTAGTAATATGCTCCATGCATGCATCAATTTATTAATCAATGCGCAGCAGATACGATTATTATCGTGACCTGAAGCGTGGCCAAGCAGAAGAGGACGATCCCGAGGGTCCTGTGCTTGTGGTAGGTGATTCCCACGGACTCGCTGCCGAGCTTGAGGCCGAGGCCCCATCCGGCGACGCCAATCACGTAGCCGGAGAACTGGCAGGTGATGTGGAGGTAGAACCATGCGGGGTCCGCCGTCTGGAACACCTTCAGGTACCTCGCTATTATGACCCCGATGGGCATCAGAATCCCCCAGCTGACGGTGTTCAGCACTCCATGCACCTGAACTCAAGCGATTTATAACTCGATGTCAATCAATTTTATGAATTGTATTATTACAGTAAAGAAATAGTAAATAGTAATAAACAAGGCACGCAGTGTGGTCTTAATATATGCTTACATTCCTGCGATGCAGCTTGTTCCCTGATCCACTGGCCACGGCGGTGCCTGACAGGAAATCCAAGCTGGTCATGGACTTGCTATTGTCGCCACCGGCGTGGCCGTAGGGCACCCCGTTCTGGAAGGACGTCGACGACTGCCACACCGTGTTCTGTTTAGTGGCCTTGCCGGGCAGCTCCAGGGACGCGTATATGGTGTACGCGCCGTCGGCGTACTCCGCACTCGCGTTGTACACCGCGAAATCCAAGCTCTCGTTCGTCACGGTGGGGCTATAGGACGTGAACTTGGTGGTCCAAACGGTGATGGCGTCGCCGTTGGATGAGTTCGGGAAGGCGATCAAAGAGTTAGCGCCGATCATGCCCTCCCCGGAGGGGTTGATGGCCCAGGCCACCCAGCCGCCCGACGACACCGGAGCGCGGAATGCCACGTCCACGGTGGCATTGGAAGGGTGGTAGTTCCAGTGGAGGGAGGCGCTGAGGTAAGGCAGGGTGTTGCAGGAGACGTAGACCCTGTTGTCGGAGAAGGACACGCCGGTGCCGCACGACGACGTGCTCTGTGTCGAGTTCTGGCGCCATAGAAGTAGACAGACCATGCCAGTACAATTAATTAATATGAAATAAGACATATATAATTAATAAATAAATAATAAAGCATCTAAATCACTCGTTAATTAATCAATTTGGTTTAAAGGCGTTCGTGCGCGCGTGTAGTTAATTAGTTAGTTAGTTAACTTAACCAATTGGTTCGGTACGTATAGGCCCCTTACATTAGTATTTTGTAAGCAAGCACACCTTCCTTACGAGTAGAGTAGAGGTTTCTTGCCGGCCGGGATTAATTGCGAGCCAAATTAAGTTAAGTGATCAGCTAATCATCCCTGTTTTATTTTAAAAATAGTTTCTAGCATCGATCGCATCGAACCTGGTTTCATACCAAGTTTGAAATTGAATTGGTCAGCTTAATTAATTGAGACGAGACGAGACGAGTTGTGAGGGGAAGGGACCCTCCGAGGAGCGAGAGTTAATTATAAGGAAGGAATTAGTTTATATATATATATATATATATATATATATATATCTAAACTAATTAATGGGTTCGGTCTCGGTCTTTTTCCAAGATGAATTTGGATTAAATGATCTTGGCAATTACTTTTGTTTTTAGTTTTATTTTTTTCTTGGCCTCTATTTGGAGCTTTAAAAATGAGAAAAAAAATAATATAAGCACCTTATATTTAGGAGTTGCTGATGATATCAGAAGAGGAAGGAGTGTAGTAGAAGCGTTATGCGTGGCGGTGTTTAATTAAATGAGTCGTGTCCTCTCTCTAAATTAGAGTTTATTGATCCCACACATTAATTACTTCAGCTAACCAATAAGTAGTTTAATTAGTCTTCTCTATATTATACAGCGAGAGGGTTAGTTAGCTAGTTAACTAGATGTGAAAGAATAAATAAATAAATATATAAGACATATATATATTTATTTATTTATATATGGAGAGGCAGTGTATGCTTACGTACGTTAGTGCCATTAGACTCGTTCCCTGATCCACTGGCCACGGCGGTGCCTGACAGGAAATCCAAACTGGTCTTAGACTCGCCGTTGTCGCCACCGGCGTGGCCGTAGGGCACCCCGTTCTGGAAGGACGTCGACGACTGCCACACCGTGTTCTGCTTAGTGGCGTTGCCCGGCAGTTCCAGGGACGCGTATATGGTGTACACGCCGCCGGCATACTCCGCGCTCGCGCTGTACACCGCAAAGTCCAGGCTCTCGTTCTTCACGGTTGGGCTATAGGACGTGAACTTGGTGGTCCACACGGTGATGGCTCCGCCGTTGGACGAGTTCGGGAAGGCGATCAGAGAGTTAGCGCCGATCATGCCCTCCCCGGAGGGGTTGATGGCCCAGGCCACCCAGCCGCCCGACGACACGGGGGCCCGGAAGGCCACGTCCACGGTTGCGTTGGAAGGGTGGTAGTTCCAGTGGAGGGAAGCGTTGAGGTGAAGGAGGGTGTTGCAGGAGGCGTAGACCCTGTTGCCGGAGAAGGACACGCCGGCGCTGCACGACGACGAGTTCTGCGCCGAGGCGTGGCCCCACAGGAGGAGAGAGTGAAAGTAGAGGAGGAAACCAACGAAGGCGGCTACCGGCGTCGCCATCGTGTGCTTGTAGGCCAGTTGATCAAAATTAAAGATATGATATGCGGTATTATGATAACTGGAACAAATTATGGTTTAAGGTGTTAGAGGAGAGAGGCCTGCGAAGTAATTATATATATATATATAGAGAGAGAGAGAGAGAGAGAGAGTAGCAGAAGGGGAAAGAGGAAACTAGGAGGAGGGTGGAAAAAGGTGGGTTGTTGACCGGTTATACGAGCATGTATGTATGTGCGTGTGGACGAAGCGCTCTCTCTCTCTAAAGAATTTAGTCAGATATTGGGTATTGTACTAATATGTTGATTAAAGTTGTGTCGTCTGGTTAGGCAGAGAGAGAGAGAGAGAGAGAGAGAGAGAGAGAGGTGTCCATGTGTGAATGATTCATTGGTGCTTAACCAAGTCCGTGACTAGGACTTGTCTTTTTTATTTTTCCTCCATTGCGTAGGCGTTGGAGTCAATATGTTTTTTTTTTCTCTTAAAGTAATTACTTCTCTTTTGGGCTCGAGTGACGATGACATGGGCATGACCTCTTAAAAATTAATTCCATCGATTAAATTTTGAACATTAAAAAAGAAAAAAATAGGTTGAAGGTTATTCAAACGATAGCAAAACCGTAATATAATTATTATTATTATAAGTATGTCCACTATAAAAAAGATACTATTGAAAGAAAGTGGGAGTTTTATTATCTCAGCTTTGAAATATATACTAGGATTTAATTATTTCCATCTAGATCAAAAGAGCAAAATAAAAAAAGATAAGAGTTCAAATTTACACGAGAGAGAGAGAGAGAGAGGTACACCAAAATTATAAAATATTTAGGAAGCGTCATGTACGGCTCGGACCCCGACTTGACTCGGGCTACGGCGAAAGACGGGGCTGAATTTGGATGGAGTGATAGACCCGTACGTACGGCGGACGGGGACTCCGTCGCCTTAACACAAATTAAAGTTGTATACCCAAATTAATATTGGGATGCTAATTATTCTTATTTTATTCCCATTAGATAAAAGGGGGGTACTACAGCAGCATTTTTTGAAATGATATTAGTGTTTTGTTAAGCCGCGATAATACATATATATATATATATATATATTACTTTTTGATGTTCAATATGATTAAACAAAAGTTGAATTTCTTTGTTTCTTGTATATACGATTAAACATAAATTGCACGTTGGGTGGTCAATATGCATTATCGTTTCGGTTAATAGCAAATTTGAATCTCATGAAGCGGAAAAATTGACTATTACATCTTCCAAGTAGTAATTAGTTGGCATATATATATATATATATATATATATATAATATATATATGGAATTGCCTTACGAATATTAGTTACAATTAAAATTAGCTTGATTGCACTAAAAATCCAGATTGGGGAATTAGATCTCTGCTAATTAATAGACTCTCCCGTTTAACAGCCAAACATGCCACGACCCATGGTTGAACTATAATTAATCATCCACTGCCCAATCAGAATAATAGCTGGTAATTAATCAATCTCCATAATTTATTTTGAGATAAAAATTAAAAGGTGGAAGTGGAAGAAGATTGCACCTCACAATACGTTTCACATTTCTAGTCAGGAATTGGACCAAATATCCGGAACAAAAGTTTGAAGGGGAGTTGGACTTGGTGCTTGCAGTTGATCCATTCAACTTCGTCTGCCCATATATATACATATATTAATGGAAGCTTCTTATACTTTGCTTGCTTCCAGCATAAATGCAAGATCAGAAATTATTTTATTTTTTCTGGAAAACGAACGAAATGTTATTTAAGAGGAGCACATGTCATATCCTTTGAAAATATTTCCTTTCTTTTTTCACTTTTATCTTTGCATTAGACTAGAGAAAAGGAAAATAAAAATAACGAAGAAAAGGTAAAAGTGCTCTTAGTTGACCTGAGTTTATGTAACCATCCAAGATGCTGAAATGTACGTCATTTTTTCCCTCTAAATATCGCTAGTTAAATGTTTTAGGAACTCTTAATTACTTTAACGTCCATCTCTAAGAAATGCTTCTCAAAACATGGTTTCATGAGATATGTCACTTTTCGTTGCCATTAATTCCTAACTCGACTTACAATGCTAGCTACTTTAATTATCCACTTATTCTTCCCATTTTTCTCTTATTCGGCGCTTAATCCCCTATGTCAGATTACATTAAGTTTTCTATTATTTTTTTTTTCATTTCTTAAGCAGCATTATCTATGCACCTATGAACTTATACGCTTGAAAAAAGAATGTATGATTTATCTATATCTTTTTAAAATACTATATAAACATCATTAGGCAGTTTAAACTTTTTGCTCATAATGCTTTTGAATCCTACATGAAAGCTCGCACTGTGGAGCCCTGTATGGCTATGGAGGGTTAAGAGTAGGGGTTGTTCACCGAGTCGGGTCGACCGGGTGAATCCGGAAATTTGATGTCGGGTCGGGTCAGTGGTCCAGTCAGGTCGACCCGAACCGACAATGACCCGATCAAGGTCGGGTTAAGTTCATGTTGAAAAATTCCAATCCGACCCGATAGACCCAGGTTTTTCTTTTAAAAAAATTAAATAATTTTTAAGTTAATTTAACAATTTTATATTATTTCAAGCTTAAAAAAATGTAAAATAAACTATTTAAATGCAGAAAAGTATATAGATATTTAAAATAATAGTTTTGGTATTTAAAAATACTTTATTTTATATTACAATGTAATAATAAATACTTTTTTATATTAAAAAATTTTAAAAAATAAATTTTAGAATTGAGGTGAATGCTTTTTTTGTATTTAAAATAATAAATACTTTTTTATACTATGGGGTCCTATCTGGCTACGGAGGGTCAAGAGCAATGTTTTTAGAACCGAACTGACGATCAAACCGGACTCATCACTGGGTTGCGGCAGTCCGACCGGATTTAATCGGATTTTATTAAAATAATATTATTTATAATAATTATAAAGATATAGTATAAGTTATATGATATAGTATATGAATATTGCACTAATAACTTATTAAAAATATTTAAAATAATATAACCTATTTTTTATTAATAAAAAATTATAATGATAACATAAACATATTATTAATAATTTATATCTTAAATTATTATTATTTCTTTTATTGTTTAACACTTTTTTTATATTTCCTTTATTTTATGCTCTTTGATAAGTTTCTATTCTAATATTATTAAATTTTAAATACTTACCTTTTTATTTCAATTCCTATTTAATTATATAATATTCCTTTTCTTTTTTTCTCATTTAACTTTCCTATTTTTCTTATTTTTTTATTTTTTTCAAAATCTGCATTGAATCGGATTGAATCGATTCAACTGACCGGTTCAACCGTCCGATTCAACCAATTTTACCCGATGCAATATTAAAATGGATTTTGACACCAAATCGGACTGAATCACCGGCCGATTCACGATTGAACCGGCCGGATCGGTCCGATTTTAACAACATTGGTCAAGAGGACCTCTTCCTGTCAGTGGCGTGGGGCGCGGAACTTTCTAAAATAAATTTTTAAGATTATTTTGATTGGGCGATTTAGAATTGATTTAATTTCATATATTATGATAGGTGTTCAATTTTCTTATGAATTAATGGAGAGATATAGTCAGACTGAAATTCGTGTTGTAAGGAAAGTACTTAAATAAATTCCATAAGGCGAGGTTATAAAATCAATCGGATTGTCTGTCATCCTCTTCTAAATCTTTTCATCTAATAATATTCTATCATCATCTTAAATTCTCGGTTAGGTTCTTCGATAGATAATTTCTCACACGAGAAATTCCTAACACTTTTTGAAGGTTTGTTCAAAATATCTGTTGGGAGAGGGAGCAAACTAACAAAAGTTAATGAAAAAACAATGTGCATCTTAACAATTTGATTGGATTGAATGCTAAGATGATATCTTACACATTATTATTAACTATATTTGACATCCCTTTTTTTGTTTTGCTCTTTTTTTTTGGTTTTACAAATGAGGCATAATTGAATTCAACAAGAATACAAGTCAAGGAGTATATCACCAACAAAGTTGATAAGATCGAACCTAATTCGCCACGACATATCAGTGTAATTAATTCATAAGATCAAGCCTAACTATACAAAAGACAAAAAAAAGTATAATTCGATTGACCGAAAATAATAATCTTATTAAAATTATAGCACAACTTTATCAAAATTATATGAAACAATAGAGAAAAGTTAGTAGCTGCAAATTAAATTTCTGAAGTCAATATATCATTTTCACTTATATCTGAGCATCAAGTTAAAAAATATCTGAAAAAATAGGACGATAAATTTCACTAAATAGCCTTCAACTTTGTGCACATTCTCAACGCTATTCTCATTTTTGTAACAAAACTGTCATCCATCTTTTCACTTATTTCACTGACTACCCTTTTCACCTGCAATAGGTCGTCTCCCGATTGATATGTCGATGTGGCACCCATGCGATGGTTTTTTCTCTCATGCAGGCAATCATAAGCCTTTCTTTCTCCTCCACGTGTCTAATACATGTTAAAATAATAATAAAGTTTTGAAAAAGTAAAAAAAAAAATAAGAGGGTTGCCCCCTCCTCTTCTCCCCCTATTGGCGCAGAGGGCACCCCACCCCTCCACCTCTCTTCTTCGGTGCTGGAGAACAGAGGGGGAGACCCTTGTAACACATGCAATGTTTGAGAATAGCGCCAAAATTTGATGATAGCGCTAAGAAAGTGTCCAAAGGTAGGAGAATATTTGATGATTTTTTTTTTTCAAAAATAAGTTAGAAGAGTGGAATGGGGATGAATAAACGGAGATATTTTAAAATTTTCGGAAACTTTTTCCATGGAAACTTTTAAACATATTTCAATGGATAAAACTTCGGGTAAGACGTTCCGACCCTCCATTTTGATTGCCAACATACGAAGTTTAGGGACATATTTGAAAACACCATTTTCATATTCTAATTTTACTGCAAACTTCTGATTTTTTTTTTCATTTTTTCGTAGTACCTTTTATGTATTCTAGAACATAATTATATACAAATTAAAAGAAAGAAAATTGCGAGTCGGACTCTTCCATAATAGCTACGCTACGTACGTCTGGTTGAATTCCATGTTGCCTTTTACATTCGACTCATTTGTTACTGTAGATATGTAAGTCAAAAAAGGTAGAATATATTAACTCAAACAAACTAAGAAAGAAGTTCCCTATTTTTCAACTAAAATAACATAATGAGATGATGTCACCGAATAAAGAAGGACATAATGTGAAATCCAATGAGGGAAAAAAAATGCTCTAAAAAAAATAGAGGTATTCATTTGACCCGGACATTATTAATCATTTTATACATATACATGTGTGGAAGAGGAAAAAATCAATCGAACAACTCGTAGTAACACACGTGAATCATGCGACTTGTAACATCCCTAGCTGTTATGGCGGGTAAATGGGTACTATATTAATACCACAAGCTAGCGCGTCGTATATGGATGAACAGTGTGCATGCATCAAAAGTGGGCAAAGGAACAAGGCGGGGAATGGTTAATTACTTACTATATTATATGCCATTCATTGCCTGCGTCTTTAATTTCATTCTGAAACAATAGTTTAAACGTATAAAGTACGTACAATAAGATTAAGTGAAATCACAACTTGCCACAAACAGTACTATTCCATGACAGAAGAAAAGAGGGCCATATCATGGCGCGCTTAGAATAAGTCCCTATCTTATATTACATTATCATAGAAAAACACCATGGGAAGTTGGAAACAGTTGAGCAACATGAATAAACAAACGAGGAGTTACGGAGCAAGCCCTGGAACATTGATATGAATTAGCTCTTGAAGAGCAAAATCATAATTTTATGAAATAAGCTGAAAAGAATTTTCCCAGGTTGCCACACAAGACACACACACACACAAACACTAGAAGAATTATGGTTACTAGAAGATGAAAGACACCAAAATGCCAATCTGACGCTAATTAACCACCGTTTAAACTTTTGAATAATATGATCAGCGCATCTAAAGTTTTGAGAAATATATATATATCTTGAGTTTGGATCTCGCACAGCACAATTCAATTATTAAATGATGTTTTTCTTTTATTAAGGTATTAATCTCTTATTAACAACTTGATGAAAGAGAGCAAGAAAAGTTAGTTGACGTTATCTATTTTGAGTCCCATGTTCACCAATTACATACATACGAAAAGTACGAAATGATTCAGTTAATAATAGTTCAAAAAGCTACTCTTGTCATTGACTTATTTCAGACTGAATTCAAGGATTAAGATATTTCTAAGCGCAAGTAGAAGAAAATTAATCATGGACAACCACAATTTTTTAAGTACATGGGATAGAAGCACTCTATTTTCACAATTTTAATTAAAAGTTGTACCTCAAATTTTGAAACAAAAATTTATTTGCAGCTTTAAGATATCTCAGTTGAATAAAATTTAGTCATATATTAAGAGAAAATATAGGTTGATCAAGTTCAAAAGATAGACCGATCAAGTTCGAGTAAACAAGCATCAAACTGGATGTGAATCTTGAGTTTAATGTAGGTGTCAAACGACTTTACACGTACTTTTCTTTACTTATTTCGATATCTTTCTTCATCAATAGTTTAGATGATCATTGATTAAATCACATTTTTGTTATCGTCAATGATCCTCTAAACTATTGATATATCAAAAAAATAAAGAAAAGTATGTGAAAAACTGCTTCACATGGAAAGCGCAACATTAAACCTGTATAGAGATTCAATGCGTGTCAACTGCTTTAGTGTGAAGCGTGTGTCAAGCTACTTTACGCATACTTTTCTTTATTATTTTTCATATTTTTCTTAATGAATAGTTTAGAGGATCATTGATAATAACATAAAGTAATTTTATAATGTAAAAAGTTATAAAACATGATTATATCTATTATTAAGGATAATAATGTGCATAAGTGTATAAAAATTTTAGAATGATGAATATAATTGTTATTGATGATTTGAATCGCATTTTTGTTATCATCAATTATCATCTAAACTAATAATGAAGAAAGCTATCAAAGAAAATAAAGAAAAGTATGTGTAAAACCGCTTGACACGCGCTTCAAACGTAAAGCGCTCGACGCCAACATATATATATATATATATATATATATATATATATATATAGAGAGAGAGAGAGAGAGAGAGGAATGGAGGCCGTGATATAAAGTGCGTTACTAATATATAGTATCATACAATTGATTATTGTGTGAATGATAAAAAAAGGAAAATAATCCCCATCCTTTTATCCTGAATAGGTTTAATTCTTTTGACGGTGACAACTTAACACTGTCATATTCAGTATTACATCAGGGTCAGCAAAACCAAGAACTTCATCATCAGAAGTCAATGGGTTCCTGTTGAGTACTAAGTTTTGAGTATGAAATATACCAATCAGGTTAAGATGCAATTTTTGATAAAAAGGAGACGAGACAACTCAATCAGTAAATGTAACAGGTCATATAGAATATGCTATGGAAATGTTGATAAAGATTTGATTATACGCTGCACAGCTATCTAACTTTCTTTGATGACTTGCATATTGATGAGAATGAATCCATACCAGTTCTTGACACTGCCTCTCTCACGGAAATATTTGATACAGGCAACTCAAGGGTGACCTATCAAATGAAATTGAAGTATAAAAAAAATCAAATTAGTTAGCATTCTTCAATCATATAATTAAGTTTGAAAATGAGGTGTGGGTGTTGTCAAAGAAATTTAGGAAGCAACTCTTAGCACAAGTAAAACTGTTCATTCGATTGTGAAATTAGGTACGATCCTTGTGGATGAAAGAAGAGCATTATATCATAACAATATGCATATAAGATCTGTTTACCTCCTTAAATGCTTCACTGTAAGAAACATCTAGAAAACCCTGCATTCAACAGCCACAGGATATCAAAATATTAAATTAATTCACAAATTAATTCATATATGTATAATGTGTGTATAAGAACTAGAGAGAACCAATTTATGGAAAAGGCTACGCGATGCATCATTCGAATCTCCAATTTTGGCTCGAAAAGCATTAATTCCATAATTCTCAATTGCAAATGTCATCATCATCAGAATTGACTCTTCTCCAAGCCCCTTGCCACGACTATGACCATTTGAGTAAAACAACCAAAATAAGAAAGATATAATGGCATGACTAGTATTGCAAAACATCATGTAATTTGAAAGAATAGACAACTGAAATCTAAATTGACGATCCATATTCAGGTATTCAGCATAAAGATAAGAAAATCAGAAACACCAGACTTTTCTTCAACCCGTGTTCCATCATTACTTTAAGAAATTGACATCAAATATCTAATGATCAGCAGATATATTTTTCGCATGGCATTCAAAGAAATCTAGAGAAATCAAATTTGTTTATAAGGAAAATAGGAAAGAAAAAGAACTACGAAAATGCCTCAAACACAGGAACCAATGAATACTTAAAAAGAATCTAAGAGAATCTTAACAGCCAGAGCTTTGCAATAGCATGCATAGTATTTGTATTGTTCTAGTAATTCTGTTAACCATGCGTAAAAATATAAGGGAAAATCTGCATTAGCTGATAAAATTATGGAACCAATGAATACTTAAGAATCTAAGAGCATCTTAACAGCCAGAGCTTTGCGATAGCATGCATGGTATTTGTATTGTTCTAGTAATTCTGTTAAGCATGCGTAAAAATATAAGGGAAAATCTGCATTAGCTAATTCAAGGGAGGAACCTGCTACATAAATAAGCAAGCCATAATAATTAAATGTTCTAGAACATATGTAGTTATCGTCTTTCAATGTAAACATGCTTATAGATATCATGTGGCCCTCACAATTGTAGTGATGAGAGATTTTCTTTAAAAGCGAAGACTCCACTCAAGCAAGGTGTTTTGATTTCTAGGCATATTCAAGGCCAAAAAATTATGAAAAACTCAAAGCCTCAATGTAATGTATCTGAATTTAAGGAAGGAATTCAAAAAAAAAGGAAAGGTCGCCGAAGAGAAACGGCCGACAGGGGAGGAAATTCCTCCCCTGATCGCGCAGCTTCAAGTCCGGCCGGCCAAGGGCCGGCCGAGACTATAAAAAGGGCGTGAAGGGGCGCCTCACATCCCCTTCGACACCCTAGCCGGCCGCCGTTTCCCCTCCCCTTCTTCTTCTTCTCTTGCGAACCGCCGGCAAACGACGCAGCCACACCGAGACAGGGCGCGGCTTCGACGATGAACCGTGCCTGATCCGACGATCCTTCGACACCCAGCGACCTCCTCCGACCTTCGGGAGAACCAAACGCAACTTTTCGTCGCCCAAGGACGACCGACGATCGATCGGACGAAGCAAACAGCGCCGGCGAACTCGCTTTTGGTCGGAAAAGGTACCTTAGCGTGTTTTTAATCCCTAGACGAAGAATTATAGATCATTTGATGCAGAAAGTTAGTCCATTGTGTTGTTTGAATCCTTAGCTACACTTTTCGTATTTTGATCGTCGTCATTTGATGGCCGGAGGACCACCAGAAACAAAGGAGAAATCCGATGGCCCTGTTTTATCGCGGGGACCGGTCGACCGATATTTGGAAACGGTCGACCAATCTGCGCGAGGAACCTGTCGATCGGTCGACCGGCCTCACCAAGGCGATCGACCGATCCATCTGTCAACTGACAGACTTGGTTTCGTGATCGGCCGACCAACTTTCCAAACGGTCGACCAATCCGATGCGCACTACGCATCCTCACGATCTTACGACCGGTCGACCAACCACTAGGACGGTCGACCAATTCCAGAGCAACCTGTCGATCGGCCCTACGCACGCAGTCAACCGATCCATAGACAGAATGCGGTCGACCGATCCCAAAGGACCGGTCGATGCCGGAGGACGGTCCAGGAACGGTCGACCGGTTCAATTAAACCAACCGGTTTAGACCGTTCGGTTCAATTAAACCCATCGATCCAAACCAATCGATTCAAACCATTTCAACCGTAGAAAGACATTGAACTAGTTTTGACGTCGACATAGTCCGAATCGGATTCTAATTCGATCGGTGTCCGATTCTTGAATTTCAACCGGTGACTCTACCCAGTTCATCTATACTGGCTGAGTCCTATTGTACAGACATGGATGCCCATCTGGGTTCTGATCCTTAGATTACATGATAGGTAAAGATAAATAAAGTAAAGATAAAGACACGAGATTATTATGTGCCGCCCTATTGTACGGAACAAAAATCATGGTACTGTATAGAGAGGGACAGATAGTTAGCTGAGGAGACAGCGATCCTACTAGTCTTCAATGACTACTGTTCCTGAGATTTTAAGTTCTCTCCCACCTGTATCTCAAAGAAGGGTGATGCAATGGTCACACTCTTTCCCCAAAGATTTCATAGTACTTAGCTAGAGGGATAAGTAGTTAACTGAGGAGACAGTGAATCTACAAGTTCTTAAATGACCACTGTTCCTGGGGTGTAGGTCTTCTCCCACCTACATTTCGAATTGGGTGATGCATTGTCACACCCCTTCCCCTTTATGGGCTTAATGACTTTACAGATTCATAGAGGCACCTCTGACATCCCAATCTATAAAGTCGAACTCGCATAGGACAACTAACTTTAATGATATTATAGTAATGTAAAAGACGTAGTGCAACTCACAGCAAAGTAATGTAAAGTAAAGTATTGTAAAAAAAAGCATGGAGTATGGCATAGCAAAGTATGGAACATATTATAGTACAGATAATGCAAAGTATGGTAAATACATGGTATCGTCATAGTAAAGAACAGAGTACAGATATAGACATAAGGCAAGATACATGGCCTATCACAGTTAATGCATAGAAATCAAAGCATAGTATTATTCATCATTGATACATTTATCATATGGTTATTATTGATCTTTATTTCATCGTCTATATTGCTATTGTACTGGACTTTTTGCTCACGAGTATTCGATTCTCCTGCAATGGGATTTTGCAGGTGCGAACCAAAACTGATGAGGCGATGGAGGGCGCAGGCTTGAAAGAATGCTGCACATGACTAGGCCTATTATGGAGTCTCATCAATGGCATTTAGTTTGATCATTATCTTATTATTCCATAGACATCATTTCTTCCGCTTGTGAAACTTCTTGTGATGGTGATCTTTTATCACTTTGTTATAATCTGTATGGATGGATTATACCCTTGTCGTTCTGACATTCGAACTTCTACACTTGTTCTAAGCTACATTAATTGTCATTCTCCTTGATATTTGACGTTTGAATTTCCGCATCAAAGCCTTGATTATATTTTTTATTATATCGATGCCACGTATGCCATTTTGTTGAATGGTCATGGTCAATAGTGTAGTAGGTAGTGTAGCTCTCCCAGGGTCAACCTGACTGCCTACGTGGCAGAAGGGGCGATTTTGGGGGCGTTACACTCAACCTTTAGACTGCAAAAGAGACAATAATTAGTCTATGTTTTATTACCTATTTGATTAAAATGGAAAATATTTGCGTAGTCATGGAAATTTTCCATGTCATATACTCTCATAGGCTATATATAACGCGGTCGGTCTTTATGCAAATAACTAATCTTAGCACAGATGGAGTACCAAATCAAACAAAGTGACACCATATAATTGGAAGAAGCACAGACCCTTTTCTAGGTCAAAATAATGTTCTTACCTTTTGGCCTCCGCTATCATGATTTCTATTTCTGCGACATGCAAGTCATCAGGATCGTTCATGTATATATTCACATCACCAACCATAGCTGAAAGAAAAAGAAAGAAAGATTTTTCGTACTCATACAAACTTGCAAAGAAGTAATTACATATGGGATAATATCCAAGATTATTATTGGAGATACACATGTTAAACTTCCTTTCTGAGCCAGCTAATAAACGTGTGTGAGTTGTGATAATTTAAAAGATTAATGGATATTTCCTTGCCCATCATAATTTGCAAAACCTTGCTTGATATCTACTGAAAAGTGTTTTCTTGAGGTTTCCTGCCCTGGTTTCAAACTTCTTTGTCGTCTTGACATCTCGGTGTGGCAAAAGAAATCGCTAAGAATTCATGTAGACTGCAAAAACTATAATTCGAAAAATTCAGGCAACTTTCACTTAGGTTTTCCCATAACTTTAATGGAACAACAAAGATAAGTAATATTTCCCCACGTAGCTGGGATAAATTGTTTGGTCAACACCATTATATGCTTCAATAAAGCATTTAATTATACCAAATGATGTGTGTAAAAGAGAATTGTTTAGTATAAAATAGCAATTATCTACCAGCAATCAATTCAAGAACACAGTTTAAGATTCCCGTGAGCAGCCAAGCAACGATTAAGCGAACCTTCAACATGGGGTTGGCCGTGGACGAAGGTTCCCTGGATCAGCTGCTTGTCTATCACTATGAAGGTGTGCTCTGCAACAAAGATCCACAAGAATCAACCAAAATAAAAATCAAGAAAAAAAATGTGATAACTTTTTTACTAAAATGCATTTGCTAGACGAGTTAGATGCTACGAAAGAGAACGGGGAGCATAGACGCGGCAGCGAATGCTCACTGCGGGGATCTTGAGTCCACGAGAGGTGCATCTGGTACTCCTCCTCCAGGGTGAGGGGCTCGGATCCGGTGGCGGCCAGGAGGAAGGGGTCCTGCATCCACTCGTGGTACCTGGGGACGTGCTCTCGCATGTACGGCACGAGGATCACCTTCTCCCCTTCCAAGCTCCTCCCGCCGTCCTTCTTCTCGGCGGACATTGACATGCTACCTTCATCTTCCGCTTCCTCCTCGTCGCCGCGGCATTCACCTGCTTCTTTCAACCTCGCCATGACCCGCTGCTTCCTTCCGGCAGGAGCAAGTTGAACTTCACTATTTTAATTATAGGCCTGCAATCGAAGCCCAAATAATAATAGTCGGCCTAATAGAAGACGGCTTCGTTTGATCGGCCCAGAATATTACCAAAGAGGAAAAAGATAATGATTATACGGATTGCTACTAAGCTAGTATTGAGCATTATTATCCCATTAATGGGGCCTTACTTACAGGTCATCCAGGTAAGTTTACCGATTTTTCAAATAAAAACTAAACTCAATTAATAATTATATTAGAGGAATATTAATGTGACATCACAAAAATTGAGTGCACAGTACGACCACACATTCTCAGTCGCACAATTGCGCGTCAATGGATTTTTGCTCTCATTCATCCACGGCTGTTGCTCTCATCGGTACACATCCCTTCACGAAATGGAAGCCAACGAACCGGTGAAAGATGACGATGACAGATGGAGAGAGGCGGTTGAGGATCTCGTCCAAGCCGGGGATGTCGAAGATGTGATTGTCATCCTCGAGTCCATTGTAGCGTACCTTGATGCGCTCCATCCTTGGTGATCTTGCTTGCCTCCACGACTCTTGTGGTTACTCCTTCAAGGCCTACGAGCTTTGGTCGTGTGCCATCCATCGTGCGCACGGAGGGACGCTGCCCTCGTTGGCTGGCACGACATACAAAGGGAGCCTAAAATTGCGTTGGACGATGGAGCGGTGCACAGAATCCTCCCTGGCGCTAAGGTCGGAACACTCAGAAGGAGTTGTTGAATTTGTCAGTAGCCTTACTTCAGGTGGTCCTCTAGGATGATCGACGTCGTGAGCTCGTCCTCCGTCATCTTCTCTCGGCAGACGTTCATCAAGGAGGTGGCGGCGCCGGTGATGGTGGTTGCACCGGAGGCAAGGACGGGATTCTCTATGGTAGAGGAGGAGGAAGACACGCTAGGCAGAGGAGGAGGAAGATGTGTGATCAGATGACCCAAATGTGTGGTTGAATAGTGCGTCCAATCTTTGTGGTGTCACATTAATATTCCTCATTATATTAATATCTTTTATTATATTTTTTGGTAAAGTTCATAAATGATTTGTGCTTTTTGTTATATTTTTGCACTCCCTTTTTATCATGACATCTTTTATATTTTTTATTTTTTTGTGTAAATAATGTTATATGAGCTTCCAAGTTTTCTTAATATTTGTAAATTTGTATTATTAGTTTTTACATAAGCTAAATGTCCAATTTTAATTTATATCCATCTGTATGCTAAATGTTATAATTGATGTATGCTCAAGTTTAGTATCAAACTTTCAATTTGGCATATGCTTTGTTTTATTTATTTATTCCAAACCTAAAAATGTAAACATGTCTACTTAAACGGTTGGATCTCATATTTTGATGATAATAAATTAAATTAACTATAAAAGTTACTAATATATGCTCAAGTGATGTTAATATAGATGTAAGATTGATATGACATCATTCGTAGAAGAAATCATTAAAATAAACAATAAAAATAAAAATTCAGCACACGATCGATCGACCTACCGGTCGGCCGACCATGGTGATCGATCAACTGATAACTGCGGAAGAAATGTCGAGACTTCGACGGTTCGATCATTGCACCAGTCGCCCGATCAATATAGTAATGAATTTAGAAATGATGAGACTATACCGGTTGACGTCCACACTATATCGATCAATATATCGGTCGACGTCGAGATTATATCGGTCGATGTATCGATCGAAGGACCGATTGACCAGACAGTGCCTAAAATCGCAGATATGCAATAACGGTCATATTGACCGGTCGACTAGCCCATTTAAGCAGTTGACCAGTCCTAGAGTCAAATGAACAATAACGGTTATTTTCTAAGGAGAAATTTCTAGAAGAATTTTTGAATGAATTTTTCACATGTGAAGTTTACAAAAGGAGTGTCAAAGCTTGAAGAAAGGATCATCCAAGCAAGCAAGAATGTCCTAGAGCTTCTTTCAAGTTTTTGAGCCCAAAGTTGTAATTTCTTCTCTTTTCTTTTCTAAGCTTTGGGTGTGAGAAAAATTTTGTAAAAGAAAAGAATTAGAGGGATCATTCTTTTTTTTGATCCAGTGAGATTGAGAGTTCGTTATAAAAGAGGCATGCCTTACCTCTTGAGCGAAGAAGAAGGTGTGTAGTGTAAAGAGGATTGTTCTCTCCCTACAAGAAAAGAGAAAGATAGTGCATCTCCGAGGTCTCGAGGTCTAGAAGTCGGAGCGGGAATGAAGGCCAAAGAGTTGAGGCTGAACCTCATTAACATATCGTGTCTCCTTGCATTTGTCATTTATCTTTCACTCACGCCTTATCATTATTTGTTTGTAATTGGTTTTAAAGTTTTCGTAAAGTGATTTTGCGAAAAGATTTTTATACACCAATTCATCTCCCCTCTTGGGCTTTCAATCATACAATTGATATCAGAGCAGGTTACTCTTATTTTAAGATTTAATCATCTTATTTTAAGATTTAAATATCTTTAGAACTATGACATCAATTAGATTGAGTTTTTCCAAAGGTCAATCTATTTATTGTCCCCCACTTTTTAATGCATCAAATTTTGCATATTGAAAAACTAGAATGCAAGTATATGTTTGTTCTATTGATATTGATATGTGGGACATTGTTCAAAAAGACTTTGATTGACGTGGAAAATTTCCTTTGGAATATATCAAAGGAGAAAGATTTTTGGTAAAACTTGATTGGAAACCAAAAAATATTTTTTATTGTATTTTGAATTCAATGGAGTTTAACCGGATTTCTAGTTGTCAAAGTGCTAATGAGATTTAGAAAAAAACTTCATATTACTCATAAAGAAACAAATAAAGTTAAGGAGTCTAGATTAAATATTTTAATTCATCAATATGATTCTTTTAAAATGCTTGAAAATAAATCCATAAATGAAATGATTGTTCACTTTAATAATATTACCAATGGCTTAGCCTCTTTGGGCGAACCAATGACTAACTCTCAAAAAGTGAAAAAGTTTCTCAGGTCTCTCTTCCAAATGGCATACAAAGAGGACGATGATTGAAGAAAAGGACTTGAACAAGTTAATTTTGGTGATCTTATATGTTCACTCTTAACATATGAGATCGGGATCAAGGAGGATGCAGAAGCAAATACTCCAAAAAGAAAAACATTAATATTGAAAGCAAATAAAGATGATGACCTTTATGAAAAGAAGCTTTCTCTAGTGCAAAGAAACTTGATAAATATTTTAAGTTTTCCAAACAAAAGAAGAAGAGATTCACCAAGAGAATATTGTCATCAAGCAAGAGTCAAATAACTTATTTCGAATGCAAAAAGATTGTGCACTACACAAATGAATATCCAAATTTGGTCAAAAAGGAGAAACATGAAGAAAGCTTTAAAAGAAAGAAAAATGCTCTTCAAGCCACTTGGAATGGAAGCGAAGATGAAGAGAATGACTCCAACACCTCATCTAGTGATGATGATGAAGCCTACATATGTTTAATGGCTAATAGCAATGAGGTATCATCTGACCCATCTGACTCTAGTGATAGTGAATCCTTTAATGTGCATAAGGAATTTAGAATTCTTATTAATAAATATGGATGCATAAAAAAAGGAATATGATGATATAAAAATAGAGTTTGAAAATTTGCAAAAGAAAAATAAGAATGTTAAAGTATGTAAAAAATGTGATGTATTAAATGAACAAAACTCTAGCTTAGAATTCTCAATTGAAGAATTGAAAATGGAAAATAGTAGATTAAAATCATTATGTGAAAAATAAAATATAGAAAGTGCATGCTTAAACAAAGAAATTAATAATTTAAATGTTGAACTTGAAAAATTCTCAAATGGAAGTAAGATGTTAGATGTCATGCTTAGTGGATCTAGAATATCTTCAAATAAAAAGAGTTTTAGTTTTAATTCTTTTGAAAAGAAAAATGACAAAAGAATTTTATTTGTTAAAGCATCAGACAATTACATAAGATCACATATTACTTTTTTTCATTGTGGATACGAAGGGCATTATTCTTATGATTGCAGAATTAGGAAAGCAATAAATAAAGGGATGAAGAAAATTTGGATTCCAAAAAGGACCATTATTAATCAAGATGGACCCAAGCAAGTTTGTGTATAAAAAAGATAAAACTCTTAATTTCTTTCTTGTAGGAAGATTCTAAGTACAATAAAGGTAAATGGTATTTGGACAGTGGATGCTCAAAACATATGACTGGCGATGCATCAAATTTCATCAATTTGAAAAGGAAAAATGGAGGAAAAGTTACATTTGGAGATAATAGAAAGGAAGAGTAATTGATATAGATAATATTGGTAAGAACGACAAAGCATATTTGAAAAATGTTTGACTACTTGAGAACCTAAAACATAACCTAATTAGTATAAGTCAATTATGTGATAAAAACTATTTAGTCAAATTTGAAAATTACAAATGTTTGATACTAGACGAAAATAATGAAGTTCTACACATGGGTTTTAGGTACAATAACGTATACAAAATTGATTTTGATAATTTGAAAAATAAATGTCTTAATGCTATGTATAATGATATAAACCAGTGGTATAGAAGATTAGGGCATGCACACTATAAATTACTAAATAAATTTTCAAATCATGAATTGGTTAGAGACTTACGGTCAAATTTGAGAAAAAATAATATATGTGATTCATGTCTAAAAGGTAAATAAAACAAAAGTTTTTTTTTAAATTAAAGGGAATTATTAGTACACATGGGACTTTGAAACTTTTACATCTTAATTTAATTAGATCTATTGATGTGACAAGCTTAGGAGGAAAAAGATATGTATTTGTGATTGTTAATGGTTTCTCCCGTTTCACTTGGACTATTTTTCTCGCTAGTAAAGATAAAACGCTAAACATGTTTTCCAAATTTGTAAAAAAAATTCAAAACAAATTTGAACAAAAGATTTAAAAAATTAGAAGTGACCATGGAGAAGAATTTGAAAATCATAAATTTAAGTTATTTTGTGAAGAAAATAGAATCACTTATAATTTTTTCACTCTTGGGACACCTTAACAAAATGGAGTTGTATAAAGAAAAAATAAGATTATACAAGAAATGGCTAGAATAATTTTAAATGAAAGAAAATTACCAAATTATTTTTTGTCAGAAGCCGTAAACATATCATGTTATGTTCTTAATAGGATTCTACTTAGACCTCTTGAGAAGAAAACATGTTTTGAAGTGTTTTATGGTAAGAAACCAAATATCTCTTATTTCAAAGTTTTTGGTTGTAAATGCTATATTTTGAATGTCAAAAATAAACTAGGCAAATTTGATGATAAATGTAATGATGATATTTTTGTTAGTTATTCTAGTACAAGTAAAGCTTATAAAGTGTATAACAAAAGAACATTAGTTGTGGAAGAGTATATTAATGTTAAATTTAATGAGGCTAATGATTTTTTTGATGAGCAAGCAAGTGCATAATGATGAAAATGAAATAGTTGAAATGCAAAGATAACTTGATGGTATACAAAATGAGGACATGGAGAAAGCGAAAGTTGACACCCCAAAAGTGAAAGAAATGGAAGAACATCAAAGAAAGGAGAATCAAATTATCCCAAAAAATTGGAGACATGTCTTATCATACCCACTTGATCAAGTTATAGGTAATATACATTAAGATATAAAAACTAGAAACTCTTTTTAAAATTTATGTGTTTTTTAACTTTCTTTGCGAATTTTGAGCCAACAATATAGATGAAGCACTTGAAGATCCAAATTGAAAAAATGCAATGCATGAGGAATTAAATATTTTTTAAAAAATCAATTATGGAAACTTGTGGAAAAACTCAAGGACCATCCTATCATTGGAACCAAATGAGTTTTTCGAAACAAGTTAGATGAAATTATGTCATTGTTAGATTAGCGGCCAAGGGTTACTGACAAATTGAAAGAATCAATTTTGATGAAATTACTCCCATTGCTAGACTTGAGATAATTTGAATGCTTTTGACTTTTGCATATTATAAAGGTTTTAAACTTTTTCAAATGGGTGTTAAATCGACATTTTTAAATGGTTTTATAAATGAAGAATTTTATGTTTGAAAAACCTCAAGGTTTTGAAAATTTAAATTTTCTTCATCATATTTTTAAACTTTAAAAAACTCTTTATGGATTGAAACAAGCTCTTCGAGCTTGGTACGAAAGATTGAGTTCATTTTTAATTGAAAATAGTTTTCAAAAAAAGAAAGTTGACACCACATCATTTTTAAAACATGCTAAAAATGATATTTTAATAGTTCACATTTATGTTTATAATATTGTTTATGGTGCTACTAATGAATGCCTATGCAAAGAGTTTGAAACTATTGTGCAACAAAAATTTCATATGAGTCTTGTAGGAGAACTCACCTTCTTTCTAGGCCTACGAGTGAAACAATCAAATGATGTCATTTTTCTTAATAAAAAAGGTATATAAGGGAGTTGTTTAAAAGATTCGAAATGAATGAATGCAAGCCAATCACAATCCCTATGAGCACCACTACAAATATGGACAAAGATGAAAAAGGCAAGTCTATTGATAAAAAAAATACAGAGGTATGATTGATAGCTTACTTTATTTAACGACATATAGGCCGGATATCATGTTTAGTGTATGCTTGTGTGTTAGATTTTAATATGCTGCAAAAGAATTTTACATTTAATTATCGTTAAAAGAATTATGTGTTATTTAAAATACACATGTAAATTAGACATTTGGTATAATAGAAACTCCCCATTTGAATTACATGCCTACACCGACATAGATTTTGTCGGGTGTAAAATTGATAGGAAGAGTACTATTGGGATGTGTTGCTTTCTTGGTATCTCTCTAATTTCATGGGTTAGAAAAAAAACAAAACTTCATCGCACTTTCTACCGTCGAGGCCGAATATATAGCCGCCGATAGTTGTTATGTACAAATATTATGGGTAAAACAATAATTGCTTGATTATGGTGTGAATTGTTGTATTGTACCCATGAAGTGCGATAACACAAATGCTATAGAAATAATAAAAAATCTAATTCAACACTCTACAATCAAACATATTGACTTGCGATATCATTTTAGAGAGGATGTGACCCTTAAGGACATTACCATTGAATATGTGTCCACTGAAGTTCAACTTGCGGATATATTTACAAAATCCTTGAGTGAAGAACATTTTTGTATGCTTAGAAGGGAATTATGAATGATTGAATCTTGACTACACATCAATTCTAAGTAAAAGTGATTTGGTTATACAATATCACTTCATTGAAAGTGTTGCACAACACTTAGATTTATGTGAAATAAATCCCTGGAACAAAATCTCAATGGTTAAAATTTTGAAAATTAATGAAAAAGTGGTTGTCAAACTAGGATCGGTCGACCGATATTCTCCACCGGTCAACCGATATATGATTGTAATCGGTTGACATCCATCGATCGATGGATTGTTTATTGCAAAAATAACCATCCGATCGAACGTTGGACGTGACCGGTCGACCGGTATATGCCAAAATCGTTGGACATGACCTCCCTCATCTCTCACTCTCCCTCTCAACCCCACCGCCCTTCTCTCTGTCGGTTGTCCTCTGTCTCTTTCTTCCGATCTCCCTCTTCGTCATTCGGTCATCAACCTTTCGGTCAGTCACAGACGTACTTCACTCTACTTCTTCATTCACTGCCATCGATCGACTGCCCCTCTACGTTCCGCTTCTCTTTTCATCAATCACCACCGCCTTCGTCGCAGCTCCTTTCTTCGGCCACCCTCGACTCTCTCTCAACCGCCCTCTTCTCTCTTTGCCGGTGATTTCTGTGACCGTCGTCGACCTCCCTCTAGACACCACAATCATCGTCGCTATCTCCCTCTCATCACTCGACAGCACTCCCTCTCCCCGTCAACCCTCTTGCAGCCACCGTCATTTTCCTTCCGGCGCTCCTTCTGACCACCGGCTGATCAGACCCCTTCCATTCTTTTCGGCTATCATTCCATTTCTTCCGGCCACCAAACACCATTATTGAATTCATGGTTGGCCTTCCGATTACCTACCAATGACAGATGACATTCGTACAGTGTTTGGTGGATAATATATCAACTACACCGTCGAATCGTCCTATAGGCATCTTCATCCATCCATGAAAATGGCTCACCACATTATGAATCGTATGATTATCCCTCGAGCCGGGCACTATACAGAGGTTACCCACTTTGATTTGTTCTTTCTCCATTGTCTCTGTATTTGAGATGCCTCCTTTCTCCATTTTGGTAATTTCATTTTCTATCACATGGATTACACCTTTCTGAAGGTTTTCGTTGGTACTTTTGGTCGACACCCTCTCTATTTTGGAGCTTGGATCACTAGGATTTTACTTCATTTTGGTGTTGACATTTCTGTGGACGAGGAGTACATTCGACCCCGCCTTAGGTTAGGAGAGCCAGCACTGATAGATACTGACAATGGAGATGATGCCATAGATGAAGAGCCAGTGCCTATGGATACTCAAGATGCACCAAAGGCTGACCCTAGCATTCCTCCACCTCGATAGCCTCGGCATCCTATAACACCTATGATTTCACGTCCCTTTCACAACAGATGGATGTCATAAACAATCGCATGACCCAGATGGATCGTCGTGTTCGACGGATGGAGCGTGACTCCCGATACCTTGTTAACTCACTACATGCTTATTATGCATCATAGGAATTTATTCCGTCCATAGCTTGTGATGATGATAGTCCCGATGAGATGTAGATCAGTTACCTCCTTCTTTGATGATGTCAAAAGAGGGAGAAGTTTGATTTGGATGAGACGATGTTATGTGTTTTTAGTTTGATGTACCTTAGTTAGTTGCTATGTGTTTGCATTTGTACTAGTGGCACGCACCATTTTGTAGTGACTACAGTCACATTTGTTAGTCCATGAACACATGATGTATTATCGACTATGGATGTAATGTGATGACCTTTTCTTATGCCTTATTTGATTTCATATTTATTTTGTTCCTTATTTGATGTCATAATGTTCATATTGTTCTATATTATTATGATAATATAAAAGCCACTTATTTATGGGGAGAAAATGTCAAATATGCATTCACTATTTACTATCGAAACTTACATTTCATTTTTTTTTCTTTCTCTCTCTTTATCGTCCAATTAGTTTATCATCATTAAAAATGGGGAGATTGTTGAATCCCATATTTTGATGATAACAAATTAAATTGGACATAAAAGTTAGAATTCTATACTCAAGTGATGTTAATACAAATGTAGAATTGATATGACCTCATTCGCAGAAGAAATTACCAAATTAAATGATAAAAATAAACATTCAGCGAAAGTCGACCGGTCATGACGATCGGTCGATTGGTAACTGCGGAAGAAATGTCAAGATAATACCGGTCGATGCACCGATCGACCAGTCAGTACAACAATGAATTCAGAAATGATGAGACTATAGCTATTGTCGTCGAGATTATACCGATCGATGTACCGATCGACATTGAGACTGTACCAATCGATGTATCGATCGAAGGACCGATCGATCGGACAGCGCCTAAAATCGTAGATATCCAACAATGGTCATATTGACCGGTTGACCGACCCATTCAAGCCGTCGATCGGTACCATAGTCAAATGAATAGTAACAACTATTTTTTAAGGAGAAATTTGTGGAAGATTTTTGGACGAATTTTTCACCTGTGAAGCTTATAAAAGGAGCGCCAAAGCTTGAAGAAAGGATCATCCAAGCAAGCAAGAACGTCCTAGATATTCTTTCAAGTTTTTGAGCCCAAAGTTATAATTTCTTCCCTTTTCTTTTCTAAGCTTTGAGTGTGAAAAAATTTTTGTAAAAGAAGAGAATTAGTTTCTGATCTAGTGAGATTAAGAGCTCGTTGTAAAAGCGGTGTGCCTTGCCTCTTGAGAGAAGAAGAAGGTGTGTGGTGTAAAGAGGGTTGTTCTCTCCCTACAAGAAAAGAGAAAGATAGTGGAACTCCTGCGATTTCAAGGTCGAGAAGTCGAAGCGGGAATGTATGCCAAAGAGTTGATGCCGAACTTTGTCAACATATGATGTCTCATTGCGTTTGCCCTTTATCTTTCACTTAAGCCTTGTCATTATTTGCTTGTGATCAATTTTATTGATTTTTCGAAAGTGATTTTGCAAAAAGATTTTTATACACCAATTCACCCCCTCTCTTGGTGCTTTAGATACCACATAAACAAGTTTTTTTTGGACAATTTTGTGAATTAATAGAATCTAATCAAATTTTTTTATGAATTAATCAAATCAAGTTAAAATTTTTGAATTAGATAATGACTATTGTGTAAAGATAGATGGAAAGTTAATCTATATTGTGTGGTCAGCATCCTAACCCTCCATGTCAACATTCAAACTTTTTTCTCTTCCGAGTTGTTCCCATGTCATTCCCTTTTTCATCTACCCTCTTTCCATTTTCTAAGATTTTCAGGAAGGATTTGACTGCTTAATGGTAATATTTTATATTGTCTCCCTCTCCTCTCGAATTATTAAAATTATATTCAAATTACAAAAAGTGTAAATAGGAATGAATTATTTTATGCATTAAAATTTAAGTCAATATTTGAATATGTTCAATTATATTTTATTGACATATGAATATAAAGTTGCAGATAATTTTGTTACCTCTCCAACAAATCAAAAATCACTTAATTATGACAAGTATGCGAAAAATTATGAGCAAAATAGTGTAAATTTATCAAGTGTCAACACGAGTAGTGGACGACCGAATCTGAGAAGAGGTTGTCCACTATAGAAATTAACAAATGCAATGGCTAGTTAGAGTGGAAGTGGACACTAGTTCCAATGCTAAAAAGTACTAAATGACTAATTTTGAATGTAAGGAAGGTTGGAGAGTATAAGAGATAATTCAAAACATTTCAAGGAGGTCAAGACTTATGAGAAAAAGATGGCAAATCAACTATGAAGTCCATTTGAGATCAAAGTTGTGAATCTTTTATTCCTTTCTCTTTTACTCTCTTGTGTGATATCAAAAATTATAAAAGAGTGATTATGGGAGTATTGCAGTACACTTGTAATATGTGGATTAACTCCTACGTGATAAGAGATTGTGCCTTACCTCTTGAGAGCAAAAAGTGCAAGTAAAGGGTTCGAATGAGGAAAGGTTGTTTTGCCTCTCAAAGTGAAGAAGAAGGTGGTGTAAATAATTTCTTCCTTACCCTACTTAAAATCAAGAAAGAGTGCTAGTGGAATCTTCGACAATCTCAAAGTTGAGAAGTCGTAACGAGGATGTATGTTAAGGTGTTCGAACCATATCAACAAACCTTGTGCATTCCTCTTTTCTTTTTCTCTCCTTCCTTTTCTTTTTGTATTGTGTTTGCTATTTGCGCATTATTGTGTTGTATTTTAAATTTCATAAATCGATTTTGAGCTTTCACGATAGTTTTTGTAAAATCAGTTTTATCGATAAAATACTAATTCATCCCCCTCTTTGTCTTGTAATTCAAGATTTGACTATCTTTTTTTAGAACATGACCATTTTTTAAAGAAAGTCATTTCATTTTCGACCTACATAGTTTCAAAGTCTACTTGTTTTCTTCTTGAGAAATTAGAATGAATACATATTTGTGTTCTATTGATTTTGAGCCCCGTTTGAAGAGGCTAATATACAGAAAATGATATGTGGAAAATTGTAGAAAAGTAAAAACTAGTTAGAAATGACATTTCTTTTTATCTTTCATTTTTAGTGCATGATTATTTTAAAATTTTAATTGAAAAACTTGTCTACAAAGTCAATTTTTTTTATATCCCTTTATATATTTATGGCATGAATTTTATTCAAAATGTTCTACATCTCATGAGATTTGAAGAGCATTGATAGTTAGGCACGAAATGAGCAACTTTGATTAAGAAAAGGGACACCTCTAGTGTTGTCGAAGAAGGGAGTGTCAATTCTATGTTCGCAACATTCGATAAAACTTTTGAATTAGTTTTAATGAAAAAACATGAGGATAATGAGGTAACATTAAATTCCTCTTATTGTTCTACATGTAATGGCAAGAGATCCAAGGACCAAGATGGTTTGATTGAATAATTTCATATGGGCAAAATACTGAAGTGGTCATAACTTAGATGTAGCTATTCCCTTCACCTATCAAAATGAGTTTTAAATTCGTACGAGCCAAAAGCCCAAAGTGAATAATATCTTGATTGGGTCGGAGACACCCCTCGACTCAACAAGATATTGTTCGCTTCGCTTTAGGCCTTGGGCCTTGGCTGACACGAATTTAAAATGCATCTTTATAGGTGAAAGGGGTAACTACATATAAGCCTATGATCACCTTTGTATTTTTCCCATGTGCGACTATTCAATCGAACCACCTTGATCCTTATACCTCAAGTCATTACAATCTTATCTCAGGTAGCTACATTTAAACCAAGACCACCTCCGTGTTTTGCTCATATGGGACTGTTCAATTAAACCATCTTGATCTTTAGATATCATGTCGCTATAATCTCCCCCCACCCCCTTATGATGATTGATAAGAAATTCTGTAACACTCCCGACACAATTAAGATATTGTTCGCTTTGACTTTTGACTTGTACGAATTTAAAATGCGTCTTGATAGTAAATGAGATAATTACATATAAACTTATGATCACCTATGTGTTTTGCCCATGTGTGACTATTCCCTTCACCTATCAAGATGAGTTTTAAATTCGTACGAGCCAAAAGCCCAAAGTGAATAATATCTTGATTGGGTTGGAAACACCCCTCGACTCAATCAAGATATTGTTCGCTTCGCTTTAGGCCTTAGGCCTTGGCTGACACGAATTTAAAATGCATCTTTATAGGTGAAAGGGGTAACTACATATAAGTCTACGATCACCTTTATAATTTTCCCATGTGCGACTATTCAATCGAGCCACCTTGGTCCTTATACCTCAGATCATTACAGTCTTATCTCAGGTAGCTACATTTAAACCAAGACCACCTCCGTGTTAGGCTTTCGACCTGTATAAATTTAAAATGCATTTTGATGGTAAATGGGATAATTACATATAAACTCATGATCACCTATGTGTTTTGCCCATGTGGGACTATTCAATCAAATCATCTTGGTCCTTGAACCTTATGTCATTACAATCTTCCCCCTCACAACGTCCTCGTTGAACAATATATGTTGGCCCATGGCTCATGTTTCCCACATAGCTCAAGTGAGCATGCGAGGTTAACTTTGATACCATTTTGCAACACTCTCAGGTCAATCAAGGTATTGTTCTCTTTGGGCCATTAGCCCGAACGAATTTAAAACTTGTCTTGATAGGTGAAGGGGTAGCAACATATAAGCTCATGATCACCTCGGTGTTTTCCTCATGTGAGACTATTCAATCAAACAATCTTTGTCCTTAAGCCTCAAGTCATTACAATCTTCCCCCTTATGGGGCTCAACATCCTCGTTGAGCAATTCGTGTTTGCCCATAGCCCATATTTCTCACATGGCTCAAGTGAGCACGCGATGTTGGCTCTAATACCATTCTATAATACCCCGACTAATGTGTTAAATTTGTAACAAAGCAAGTGCACTAGTCATATCAAGTAGTAAAGTAGAGAGTAGAATGTCAAACTCACGAGGAATTAGCTAAATCTAATCTATCCTAATAATCCACTAAGAGAAGAAAATAGTGTTGTGGTATGAAAATAGAAAATAAAGATGCAGAAAATTAAATAACAGAAAATAAAATAAATGGGTGTTGAGCCTTAGGAATATGGATGATTAACGATGATGATTAGTTGACATGAATTATGATGATGATTGAATTATAACAATGATAAACAAGTCTAGTTCTTAAGATGGGTTATGATTACTTAAACTATTGTCCTCTACGTTGAGTAAATCAAACTATCTTAAGTCTTGCAAAACTTAGGATCACAAACATTGAGTTAACCTTCAGTTAAGAAAGATAATAAGATGCATTAAGTTATAATTCCAAAATTTATAGTCATCCAACGCTGGGTATAAACCAATAGGCCGCACAAAATCAAGCACAAACGATGAGTTACAAGATTTGTGTTATGATTGCTTCAACTTTGAGTTAAAATTTGATTCGCTGAGAAGTATCAAATCCTAAAACTAACCACCCCACACCTGGTTTATAGTCTTATCTCAAAATATAATAATTTCAGTAAAAAGCATTGAGCACAACAATCATAATAAAAAGAAACTAAAATAACTATATTAATCAAAATCTAACAATCGAGTTCATGAAGTTTTCTCAATAAAATAAATATCTCTATTACAAAATTAATTAGGCATAAAAAGTATGGGTAAAGAGCATCCAAACAATAGGTAGAAGACAAAATTCTTCGCCTTCGTGATCTCTGGATTGTTGTAGAGTACACACGTTGAGTTGCTCCGTAGTTTCTCTTGAACAAACATCGAAAACTCTAAAATTCTTCTTCTACAATGTAGCATGACTTCTAGGTCTCAAGCACCTCCAAGCACACATTGTTCTGTCTCCTATGGCCTTTATTTATAGCTTGCAAGGGTCCTAAAGTTTTTTTTGTAAAGTTTTGGTTTGATTCGAAATATTTTCATGTTAAAACAAGTAAATTCGGAATAGACTTTGATAGATCTTTAAAATCATGCAAAATTCTTTCAAATCTAAGTAAATATATTTCCTAATCATCCCTGAGGCTTAGGATAAAGTTTAGGTTCGATCTGAACTTGAAATTCCTAAGAAAAGTCAAAGAAATCTAAAAAAACCTTCGTAATGGCCCACAGCAGCTATGTAACATCCATAATATGACTTTTCACGACCCGTAATATAGATTTAACAATCCTTACAGTGTCCAAATCGGAGTAGAACTATGGTTTTAACACCCCGTAACACAGATTTCATGGCTCATAACTCGGGAAAGTTTTCTAAGTGAAACTAGGCACTTTAACGGTCTATTATGAGTCCTTGACGATCTTGGTTCATGGCCCTATTTCATGGCCATTATGATACCATCACAACCCATTATATTCGATTCAGCTAGGCAGCTAATTTTCACTTTTTGACTTTGTTTTAACTCCGATTTGAGTGTCGTTTGTTTCCGTGGCTTTCTAACTTAATTCTCTTACATTTTCTGTAATAAAAAATAGAATTTGGGTAGATTTCTATTTTTATAAAATTAAATCAAATAATATCAAAAAAATATGCATGCTATATGAAAATGAATCGAAATGTGAATAAGAGTATGTTTGGATGAAGTCTCATTAAGAGGAAGGGAAGAAAATGAGGCGAAAGATAAAGGGAGGGAATGGAAGGTAATTGTTACACCCCAAATTGGGGTTGAAACAAAATAACACAAATGGAGGGGGAAAAATAGAGATTCCCCTCCATTAAAATTTTATCCAAATATGGGGAAATTTTTTTTACCTTCCCCTCCCTCTTTTTACCCTCCTTTCACTTCAATTCAAACATAGTGTAAATGCATGCCTAATTATATGTTGCATTTTGCATGTATTAAACTCTCAAGCTTAGATACTTGCTTGTCCTCAAGCAATGTTCAAAATAAAGCTCCAACCAAATGGTTAATCACCGCTTCCACCCTGTCACTCATCACTTTTCCATAATAACCTAATTTTGTGAAATTTCTGAATGAAAGATATTTTTAAACTCCTCCAAATTTAGCTCTAAATAATAAGAAAAAAATTCTTGACAATAAAAATATCAATGTCGAATACACAAGTGTAACATGAGCTTTTATTCATTTATTACTTTTATATTTTTTACTTAGAAACTTTTCATCATCATTTTTTTCACTTCTTTTTCGTTGATTCGATACTCATGTGTCTCTCCATATTTCGATGGTCCATGTAACGAGCTTTTGACTGGAAAATCCTAGAGCAGTTGCCCTTAAGTCGTCAGGCAAGAATCTCTTACGGATCTAATTACCTGAACGCACCAAAGTTCCGGATAACACCTTTTTATACCTTCTCATACTTTTTGGGGCTGCACTAGCCCTCTTTTGTATATGATAAAAATTTTACATGTACTTATTTATCAGTAAACTCAGCTACACTTGAATGTTCTATAGAGATGTAATCATTATGAAGGTAATATACATAATATAAAAAATAAGAGCAAGAACAAGATTTGTCAAGCATCCATAGTTTCACTAAGCAACTTTTTTTTTCAAACCAATTACCTAACATGAAGGCGATAAATGATAAAATAATAATGCTTCAAATTCTGTTAAATTAACAGGATGTCTTTGAATAATGCTTGAAAAACAAATAAATACTAAGACATAAGAAAATATGATGTAATTTTCAATTATGAAAAATAAATTTTTTTTCTGATTTCTTTATACGAGATGCAAGAAAATATGCAAGTAAAACATGAAGAGAATGTATGCTTGCAATGCAATAAAAAATATACATGATACATGAAATTGCAAACTCCCCCAAGCTTGAACTCAACATTTTTCCCAGTGTTGAAAATCAAACTTGTAGGAGCATTTATATGATAATGAAAAATATAAACGTAGAAGAGGAAATGAAACAACCTGATTTATCTCGAGTCGATGTATGTGAAAAAGCCGCGAAGAATCCTAGTATCCTTGGTCGATAGAAATTTGGATGACTGGGCGTCTCTGCTTCCTACTTTTTTTTCAATTTTGAGGAGGCAATTTTTCTTCTCTTTCTTTCTTCCTCTTCTTTTCTTCTTCTTTATTCCCCTTTTTTTCAATGTTGTTACATGTCGTGAGGGGCAAGTAATGACCCTTCTATGCGATTTAACGGGCCGTGATATGCAAATCACGGTTCTACAGTGGTGATCAAGAAGAGGTGCAGATGGACATGGGTCATGATGGCTCACTCATAGCCTTTAGAAGAAGAGCACGGCCCGTGAGATATACAGCTAATGGCCCTCACAAAAGCAACTGACACTTCTGCAAAGAAAACATGGGTCGTGGTCTGACAATCAAGACCCGTAATCGATCATCTCCTCTGTAGTCGATGGGTCCGCCGACGGTAAAAAATGGTAGCAGCGATGTTGAAGATGCAAATGGAGGTCGATGCTGGAAGGAGAACTCCGCCTTGTGGTCACCGAGATGCTGGGCAGCAACCGATGACAATGTTGTTGAGATTGGTCAGCGATGGGGTGTCCATGGTTGTCGTGATTGTAGATCGCTGAAAAGAGGGCCGCCGGTGAAAATCAAGTCGAAACACACCAGTCGTAGGTTCATCGACGCAAGGGACATCTGATGGACGTTGCCGAGAGCCTTCGCTGATGAAGATCGTGGAGCTTGATGAAGACGGTGTGTCGGTGCTCGCTGGACGATAGGGCATGAAAGGGTGGTGTCACGGACCTGCATAAAATATATAGAACAAAGGGATTGTGAAGATATTCTAATGGACTGTTAAATTTTGTAACATCTCATAATAATTGTGCAGGGTCGTAAGTCGAGCAAAATGAAAGGTGTAAGGACTAGTGAAATCACTTACGGGCCGTGATAAAGTTCTAACGGCCCGTGGATATCAAAAGTTCAAAATACAAGCCACTATGAGGTGTGCGACGATTTCCTACACCCCGTGATACTACAACTGACTAATTGGTGTTGATGGTAATGGGTTGTGAAGCATGTGTTACACTCCGTGAAGCTGAGGTGTTCCATTAGTAACCCACCCACTATGAAACACATTAAATAGTTCTTACGGCTCGTGAAACTTGAAAATTTGCAACACAAGCTATTGTGGGACCTGTTATTGTTGTATAACGACCCATGAAAGGGTTTGTGAAACTCGACAAAATTATTGAGAGCCTCGTGAAACAAAGCTAATGCCCCGTGAAATATAAAATAAATGGAATAAAGCACTAATTGTGTCGTGATGACCCTATAATGGCCCGTAATATTAAACATAACACCCCATGAGAATTGAATAACGGCCCATGAAGAAAGAAATTTTTTAAATTTCAAGAAAATTCATCTTATGACATTCAAGACCTATTTTTTAAAAATAAAATAAAACAATAAAAAGGAAACTAAGAAAATCAAAACTAACTAATCTAACATGAACTAAATTAATCTAAACTAAATTATGCAAAAGATATAAATTGTAAGTTTAAGGGTTGTGAATGAGTAGTTCTAAGTTTAAAGTCGCTAGCTCGACTTTGATATGGCATATGTTGAGACTAATAAGAAATTATCAATTAAAATAATATAAGTAGATATGAAATTAAGGAACGATCTCATCGAGTTTAATTAATGTCATCAGGAATGCTTGTCATGGTGAGGCTTAGCACATACGATGTTGGATGATGCCTGCATTTATGATTTGACGTCGTCATCAGGCAGTGGCGGCTCTTCATGTACAATAACTCTTGGAGGTTGAAGTTGAGAGGTGTGTTGCTATTGAACTTGGATCGTCGAATGGTTCTTAGGCCGCCATTGTAACAATATAGTTGGGGAAGATTGTACTGATGTAGATGGAGAATTTTTCCCTTCCAAAGATTTTAGCGACTGCACAACGGCGCAAAAAACTTGATGTTTTGATGTGCAGTCAATGATTCGTGGTTTGGTCTTCTCTTTTAATGTTGGTGACTGAATTGGAGACTTCATTGTAGGAGTGACATGAACTTCCAAAGGCGGGCCCCTCTTTTGAATCTTTCCATCTTTCACGATGTATTTGCTTGTCTCTTTGACACGCCACTGGGTTGTCCCTGCCCTTGTTGAAAAATTTGTTTCTGGGTGCCATCTTCTTTCATGTAAATTTTGATAGTCATGGACATAAGATGCCCTTCGGGCTCTTGTTGATGTGGCTTGAAATTTCAGAATTTAGTTTTGCAACTTCATTCTCTAACGTGTGTAGCTTTGCTTCCAACGCTTCAAACTTGAGCTCGATGTCGAAGAATCGAAGTGAGTTGTCGACTTTAATTTGATTTTGAATTATGGTCATTTGAGCTTCCATATTCTAGATGTGTTGATCTTGTATCGTCAACCTTCTTTCAATTGTAGTTGCGAATAAACTAATCATCTCTATGAAGTCAGAAGTTGATGATTTAAATTTGAGAATTACTGCTACATCCTCATCTGAATTCTTGTTGTGTTGCCTCATGTTGTGAATTTGTCTCTCCAAATTTTTTATTTGATAATTTTGTTGGAGAGCTTTTTCAGCAAAGAATCTAATAATTCTATGAGTGCAACAGATGGATCTCGAAATATATCTTCCCTCTTTTCTTGTTGAGGTTTCTTTTTTGTGCTTTGTCTTGATAATGATGCCTCGATATGAATACCATCTTGCTGGACAACAGGGTTGTTTCTCTCAAACTATTGGTTTGTTGTCATTTTTTTCGCCGTCATTGAGGTGTTTAAGATGTGCTCGTCTGGTTGTGTACAAGATATATTACCTGAAAAGCTTACACAACACTAAAAGAAATATTGAAGTAAAACAGAAAATAAAAATTCTCAAAGTAGTTTATACAAGATAGACTAAGAGTTATGAACAATAGTTCCCCGATAACGACGCCAAAAACGTGATATGCTAAATTTATAACAAATAAATTTGCTAGCAAGTGCACTATTCATATCAAGAAATAAAATAGAGATGAACCCATGAGGAACTAGTTAAATCTAATCTATGATAATAATCCACTAAAAGAAGAAAATGGTGTTGTGATATGAAAATAGAAAATAAAGATGTAGAAAATTAAATAATATAAAATAAAATAAATGGGTGTTGGGCCTTAGGATTATGGATGATTAACGATAATGATTAACTAACATAAATCACGATGATGATTGAATTATAACAATGATAAACAAGTCCAGTTCTTAAGACGGGTTATGATTACTTAAATTATTGTCCTCTACGTTGAGTAAATAAAACTATCTTAAGTCTTGCAAAACTTTAGGATCACAAATATTGAGTTAACCTTCAATTAAGAAAGATATTAAGATGCATTAAGTTATAATTCCTAAACTAATAGTCATCCAACGCTGGGTATAAACCAATAGACCGTACAAAATCAAGCACAAACGATGAGTTACAAAATTTGTGTTATGATTGCTTCAACTTTTTTTTTTGAGTTAAAAATTGATTCGCTGAGAAGTATCAAATCCTAAAACTAACCACCCTACACCTGGTTTGTAGTCTTATCCCAAAATATAATAATTTCAATAAAAATCATTAAGCACAACAATCATAATCAAAAGAAACTGAAATAACTATATTAATCAAAATCTAACAATCGAGTTCATGAAGTTTTCTCAATAAAATAAATATCTCTATTACAGAATTAATTAGGCATAAAAAGTATGGGTAAAGAGCATCCAAAAAATAGGTAGAAGACATAATTCTTCGCCTTCGATGATCTCTGAATTGCTGTAGAGTACACGCGTTAAATTGTTCCATAGTTTCTCCTGAACAACACCGAAAACTTTGAAACTCTTCTTCTGCAATGTAGCACGGCTCCCGGGTCTCAAGCACCTCCAAGCATCCAAATAAGTAAATTCAAAATAAACTTTGATAAGTCTTTGAAACCATCCAAAACTCCTTCAGATCTTAGTAAATATATTTTCTAATCATCCCTGAGGCTTAGAATAAAGTTTGAGTTCGATCTACACTTGAAATTCCCAAAATAAGTCAAAGAAATTTTGAAAACAACCTTCGTAACAGCCCACAACAACTCTGTAATGGTCCTAATATTCACGGCCCGTAAGATGGATTTAACGGCCCTTACAGTGTCCAAATCAAAGTCGAACTATGGTTTTAATGCCCCGTAACATAGATTTTATGGTCGGTAACTCGGGCAAGTTTTCTGTCCGAAACTGAGCATTTTAATGGTATGTTACAGGTCTTTCACGACCCTGTTTCACAACCATTATGATATCGTCATGGCCCATTATATTCAATTCATCATTGGCAGTCTGCACTATTTTTCACTTTCTAGCTCCGTTGTAAATCTGATTTGAGTGCCATTTATTTTTTTGGCTTCTTGACTCAATTTTCTTCCATTTTCTATAATAAAATATAGAATTTGGATATATTTCTATTTTTTTATAAAAATAAAGCAAATAAATTCAGAAAATGATGCATGCTATATGAACATGATTCGAAATGTGATTAAATGCATGACTAATTATATGTTGTATTTTGCATGCATCAACGATCCAATCAAGATATTATTCGCTTTCGCTCATTGGTTTGCACGAATTTACAATGCATCTTGATAGGTAAAGGGTAGCTACATATAAGCCCATGATCACCTCCGTGTTTTTCCCATACGAGGCTATTCAATCAAACCATCTTGGTCCCTATATCTCATATTGTTACAATTTTGTGACACCATCCAATCAAGATATTGTTCACTTCGAACTTTTGTCCCGCATAAATTTAAAATGCATCTTAAAAGGTAAAGAGGATGTCACTTAGAGGTCTATGATCATCTCCGTATTTTGTCCATGTGGAAATATTTCATCAAATCATCTTGGTCTTTAAGACCTCAAGTCGTTATAATCTTTCCCCTTAAGGGGCTCAACGTCCTCATTATTGTAACGGTCCAAGGTCCAAGGAATAGTCCCACATGGGCAAAATACAGAGGTGGTCATGGATTTATATGTACCTATCTTCTTTACCTATCAAGACGCATTTTAAATCCATGCAGACCGAAAGTCCAAGCAAACAATATCTTAATTGGACCAAGGGTGTTACATAATGGTATCAGAGTCAACCTCGCGTGCTCACTTGAGCCATGTGAAAAACACGGACCATATGTCAACATGAATCACTCAACGAGGATGTTGAGCCCCTAAGGGGGAAGAGTGTAACGACATGAGGTCTAAGGACCAAGATGATTTGATTGAATCATCTTGGTCAAAATACCGAGGTGGTCATGGACTTATATGTAGCTATGAAGACACGTTTTAAATTCGTGCGGGTCAATGGACCAAAGCGAAAAATATGTTAATTGCAATGACCTGGCATCTAAGGACTAAGATTGTTGGATTGAATAGTATCATATGGATAAAACACGGAGGTGTTCATGAGCTTATATATAGCTACCCCCTTTATCTTTCGAGATGCATTTTAAATTCGTGCGGGTCAATGGCCCAAAGCGAATAATATCTTGATCGGGTCAAAGTGTTACATAATGGTATCAGAGCCAACTTCATCTGCTCACTTAAACCATGTAGAAAATACGAGCCATGACCCAACACATATTGCTCAACAAGGATGTTGGTAAGGGAGGAAGATTGTAACAACATGATGTCTAAGGATCAAATGGTGTGATTGAAGAGTTCCAAATGGACAAAATACGGAAGTGGTCATGGCTTATATGTAGCTACCTCTTTTACTTTTCAAGACGCATTTTAAATTCATATGGACCGACCATCGATCGGATCCCGATCCAAACTTGTTCAGGTAGGGTCATCAGATTTACCAAATCCATCCAACTCGGTGAACACATTCACTTATAATATAATATATTATAATAAAGCTAAAAATGAAAAAGTATAGGAGACTACGAATGGATACTTGACCATCTAACATGATCATTATGCCCTCCACCAGCTTAACCACTCTATGAAGATATGAGTTATGTAGAACTACTTGTTATTTATCGGTTATTTTAGTGGGTGCACATGCACCCAAAGAAACTCTCATACCTTAGTCCTTAAATTTAATTATGAAGATTGTTTGATGTAAATGTATGACATATTGAAGAAAAGTAATTCATAATAAAGTTTAACAATATATTCTTGTCACTCGTCAATTAGCGACAAAAAAAAGTTTTGCACTAATGTATATACATACTTCAAGGGTACAAAATATTGTGAAGTAAAGTCTTGCATTTGTGTATGTTGTTTTCAAGGAACAAAGTCATTGTTAAAAATAGTGTGTATTCTAAAGATGAGAGAATAAAATCCCTCACCTATTATGATATACATGTTCTCAAATATATGACATAAGTAGCCAATGTAATGATGTTGACACGCTTCTTCAAACTAAATTAAGACTAAAGATAATGAGATTATGTGGTAAAAATGAAAAATGAAGAATATCACTTTAACGTCTCAAATGATAAGGAAAGAAAGAAAGATGATAGAAGGTCCGAGGATCATATACAAAGTGAATGAACGAAAAGAAGGAAGAAAGCAAATATATTAAATAATTAAGGAGCCATAAAGCAACAAAAAAACTCCTGGAGTATAAATGACAATAAAAAATGTAATGACAATATATAATGACCAGAGTTATAAGTATGATGTTATTTCATGTAAGGAGCATGATATAGCTCGTGACATGCATGCATGTTATTATATTTATTTCCTTAAAATATGATAAATACATTTCAAGTAGTATCGTATAATAAATCATTATACATACTTTAATTAAAAAAAATATGCACTCTGAATTCAAATAAAAAATGATGAGACAACTCATGATAGGAGTTATAATAGAAATTATGCACATGTTTAAAGTACAATGGGTATTGTGATTATGATGCATATTGATGTTAATTATGTAATTAAGTTTTATGAATTATTAAGTTTAGAATTATATGTTTAACGATTATTATGAAAATTTATTAGTTATGATTTTTAAAGTTATTAAAGCCTTCTATTGTTAATTTATAATGATAATATAACAACAAGCAGATTAACGACTCAATTTTATTTCAAATGACACTAATTTTTAGATGTATTTTGAAGTCATTATGTAACACTCGGAAAATCCGCCTTAAAAGTTGAGGCCAATTATCAAAATTTTTTGTTGTGTTAGTCTGTCATAGTGAAATGATTTACATCTATTATGCAATAGAAACTTAGAATACCATTTAGAATAAAATACAAACAGAAGATTCATAAAATCATTTATAAAAGTATGTCAACATAAATCATAAGATAATATTCATTATTCATAAAACATCTTTAAAAACAACAAGACTATTAGACTCAATACTTATATCATGTCTTTATTCATCGTTATGTCATGTGCAACATGCTACCATGAGTTGAGCTATCATTGCTACTTGCACGAATTCAAGGTGCACGATTTCTTAGTTAGAGTATGTACATGCCATGTAATGCAGTGAATCTTAAGCATGATACTACCATATGACTTGCATATTCAGTTTCATATATAAGAAAAGAAAACATTCATGCACGTCATGTACTTAACATTTGATCTACATGTCAATCATAACATAATCATCTTCGTGCATCATTATGAATATCATAATATAACATGTAAATTATCATCATCATGCAAATAATATGGTACATACATTATCATTCAATTTCATCAGTAGGCACATTAAGTGTCTTGTACTTATCATTACATTGCCTCAGTAAACTTCCTCGGATTGCTTTAGAACTCGTTGCACTCCACTTTCATTGCTAGTAGTATGTACAATTATGTCTTTATCAATAAAAATCTTATATTACAATAATAAAAGAAATCAAGTCGTTGCCCTCGTAGTAGGCTAGCTAGGCTTTAGAGACAATGGTTCCTTTGCCCAAAGACAACTAAGAATACACATATCATTGTCAGTATGAGAACAATTATTCTTGAGCAAATACATACATGCAAGATGTAAGCGACAATTATTTTCTGACAGTCAGTTGAGGGATGATATGAAATAGTACAATTAGGTACATTATATTTGACAAGCAACAATCATTATTATATCGCTCAATCTTCATATTCTAACCTAGTTAAAAATGTATATGCTTTTCGTATATCTAGGTGTCATGTACAATCATCAATACATAGCATATATACCGTGAAAATATATTTTAAATAATATATAAAATATTTTGCATTGATTGAATTGCGCAAGAAGTTCTTTCAATTAAAACAAGTGGTCACGTTCGTGCCAAGGCCTAGTCACGACCATGAAACCTTGGTTCACGGACATGACTGAGTCTTCTTCCTTTGCCCCATTTTTTGTTCCTCACTCACATCGTTCATGGGTTAGTCACGACCGTGCTTGGATCTGTCACGATCATGACAATATGGTTACGGTCGTGAGCGTGAGCTAGCTTTTGATACATTTTGGTCACGACTGTGATGGTATGGTCATAGTTAAGATGTCACGGGCATGGGCGTGAGCTAGCTTCCGAGCAGAGTGTTTGGCCATCCATCTATGGGTGGAATGCGGTGGAGAAGTGTAGCTCGATCCTATGAGCCTGACGAGCTCCCACCAGAATGACTCATAAACTGAGGTCACGATCACTGACGATGACCTCTGGGATGCCCCAATACTTGATGATGTTCCTCACGAATAGTCGGGCAACTTCCTCCATCGAATAATGCTTGGGCGTTGGAATAAATGTGTCGTACTTCGAGAATTTGTCGACCACCACCATGATCGATCCTGCTCCACCTGACTTGAGCAATGCCGAGATGAAGTTCATGGTCACCACATGCCATGGACGGTCTGGGATGGGCAGGGGTTCCAGCAGCCCTGCCGGCTTCTGCTGCTCGACTTTGTCCCGCTGACATGTGAGGCACTTTAGAACGTAGGCCTCCACGTCCTCCATCATATGAGGCTAATAGAAGGCTTCCTTCACCAATGCCAATGTCCGGGTTGCGCTAGGATGGTCAGCCCACTTTGAGTTCACGGGTAGAAACCCTCCCACCATGGGATATAAAGCCGACGTCCCACCGTGAAGAGGAGGCCTTCCTCTTTCCAGAAACTCCTGGACTTGTCCTCCTCGACAAGTCTCAACAACTCCACAGTTCTAGAGTCATGTCTCAGTCCCTCTCGGATTTGCTCCTGGAAATCCATGCACACGACCGAGATGGTTGCCAGCTGTGCTCGATGACTCAGGACGTCGGCCACCACATTGGTGCACACCGCTTTGTATTCCATCACATAGTCGAACTCTGCGAGGAAGTCCTGCCACCTTGCTTTCTTGGGACTGAGTTTCTTTTGCTCCTGAAAGTATGAGGAAGCCACGTTATCAGTTCTTACCATGGATGTGCTCCCAAGAGGTAGTGGCGCCAGGAGCGTAGGCAGTGCACCACGACCGTCATTTCCTTCTCGTCAATGATGTAGCATTGTTCGGCCTTGTTGAGCTTCCAGCTCTCAAAGGCCACGGGATGGCCCTTCTGCATGAGGACGTCGCCCAATGCAAAGTCGGACGCATCAGTGTGCACTTCGAAGGCCCTACCAAAGTCAGGCAACCATAGGCGTGGCTCTCCCGCGATGGCGCCCTTCAGGTCCTCGAACGCCCGCTGGCGCTCCTTCGTCCACCGCCACTTCATGTCCTTCAGCATGTCGGTGAGGGGCGCGGCCGTCGCGAGTGCTCCCCCAACCAAGAAGTCCTCTCGTAACTCCCTATCGCCAACTTTTGTCGATGGCCTCCTCTGGTGCCAACGACCTTGGGACAATCGCCGCTAGTTTTGGCCGTCCTGCTATAGCTTCAGGAGGGATGACCCAGTGCCAGGTCAACCCAACGACCACTCCTTGACCTACACATCTCCTTGCCTAGAAAAGATCCTACAACTCCAGAATCTCGCCACCCGCTCTAATTTTCTGGATAGTCTCGTCGTCGATGTGGTCCGCCACAATCGTTGCACCTACGCTTCCGGTACTTGCACTTTCTCGCTCTGCCATCTTGTGTCCTGACCTTCGAAAACCGTGAGGCCACAAAATTTGAGGAATCTATCCCTTCCTCAGATTCATCCTTGAGCACACAATGCCTTCAGATGTCCTCCTCGATTAGGAGCGTTGCAGGGTCATCTCTTCTTCCATGAGCATCAGCCATACATGGAATCGCTTCTCCATTTGTGCTACTACTTTCGCTAGTGCCACCTTGAACTTCGCTTCTAAGGAATGGACTGTTGGACTAAGACCTTCAAGTCTTAGTACACGAGCCTCCAACTCTTCTAGGGTCTTCCGGAATCGCCGAGAGACCTCATCCTCTACCATGCGTTGCGTTGAGCCCTCTGTATGTCCTCCCTCAGCGGCGATGGCTAAAAGCATCCGGGACTTGATCGTGGCCCTCGTTGTGAGCACCTCGTGAAAGTCGTCGAGGAATTCCATGCCCAGAACGAAGTGATGCTCGTCCATATTGACAATCATCAGGTTGAGGGTGCCTTCCCAGGTTCTCACATGCACAGGAACATCCTTGGCCACTCCAAGGATGGGCTGGGATGTTGCATTTACCATCTTCATGAGTCCAGGCTCCTTGGCATATGGGATGCCAAGCTGCGCTGCCTCCTGCATTGCGAGGAAGTTGTGCGTCGTCCCTGTGTCAACCAGGGCGGACGTGGTGTGGCCATTCACCACGATGTTTGCGAACACGAGGCCCTTCATGGCCTTCTTCAACTCCTTGGTGGGGATCATCGCTGTTGCGACCGTTAAGGCCATGATGGTGTGCGGTCCCTCCTTCATCATCCGAGGTCGAGGCCATGGCCGCCATGCTCATGTTCTTGTCGCACTCATGGGCGTAGTGCGGCCCAGCGCAGACGTAGAATCATCATCGCCCTTGGACGAGTTCACCACCTTCTTCTCTCCGTTCTTCTTGTCACCTTTCTTTGTTGCATGGTGTCCCTTCTCGGTCGCCTTGCCCTTGTACTTGCTCATCGGGCCAAGGTCCCGATTGGCCGAGAACTCCACCAGAGCTTCGGTTGTGACTAGAGCTTTTTTCATAGTTGTCACCTTTTGTCGTCTGATCTCTTGCGCTGCCCAAGGCTTCAACCCTCGCAAGGAGAAGAAGAGCCACGTCATCTCTTCCATCATGTCCGGCATCTCCAACATAATCAGTTGGAAGCGATCGATATAATCCTTTATTGGGCCTGTTTGACGCAATGACATCATCTTGTTCATGGCAATTTCTTGAGTGTTGTTCGGGTAGAACTGCTTCTTCAGTTCTTTCTTGAAGTCATTCTAGGTGTCGATGACAACCCTGGCCTTTGTGATCTCCTCCTCCATGCACCTCCACCGTAGAAGCATGCCATCCATCAGTTACCGAACAACCTTATTGGTCTGGTCCTTTTTGACCATGATCTCACAGGTCTTGAAGCTCTTCTCTAAACACCAGAGGAATTCCTTGATGGTCGTCGCCTCCCGGACGTCATCGTACTTCTTCGGTTCAGGGCTTGAACTTTGAGGCGAACACGTGTACTGGCAGCCCTTCTATGTTTAGGAGTTGCCGCTTCATCAGAAGGATGTCGACCTCCATTGCCTTGACCTTCGTGTCCATGTCCTCCTTCGTGGCTCCCAAACGTGCCTCCATGTCCTACAATGCAGTCGCGCCCTCCTCTATCGCTAGGTCGTGCTGCCTCGCCATGGCTAAGGACCATCACATTTGTGTCTTGGACCTTCTGCCCCAAGGTTTTGACTTGCTCTCTAGGGAGCCCACGGCTCCTTGGACTTCCCGAGAGTCATCTTCCTTCTTTCGCCACCATCGGCACCACCAGCGCTTGGGGTGCCACGCTCGTGCCCTGGCCGCCACCGCCTGTGGCTGCCTCGATCTCTATGGTGCGACTTCTAGTCGAAGGTCCATCTCCTTCTCCAGACATTGTTGCAGCAACCTTGCTCTGATACCACATTATCACGCCCTAAAATTTCACGTCTTGAAACTTAGGAGTGTCGGCCTTGGTTCCCTCCTCGTCGAGAGCGCTAAGCAACCTTAGGGCACGTCCGATTGCTTCAGACGTCCTCTCACACACAACGAAAAAACACACGCAATAAGTCTCTAAAGAATCACTCAAATATGGGGGGAAAGTTTGGAAGTATTATTCGATTACTTGATGAATGTATAAACCATTTACATGTATCTATTTACACAAGCTAGGGCCGATTACACATTAATCGTCCTATTTTAACCTTCCATAAATCAAGGGATCCTCCACGATCGCCCTAATCAACAAAACCTCCTTTGGACGCCTGTGATTACATTCCATAATCTCTTGACCTTATCACCAAGATAGGCGTCCAGGACAATCCGCCTGATCACCCTAGTTGGCCGGTATGGAAGGAGATGCCACTTGCACCTTACTTTTCAACTGCCAACTTTCCATCTTTGGGAATAACCGCCACCTTTCCTTCTTTAGGAATAACCGCTGATTGTTTCCTCGTGACCAGCCTTCCTTCTCGAAGCTTGCCTTCTTTGTTGGTCTTCTGGGATGAGTCGAGTTGGATCGGACTGCCTCCACCCCATCGCTGCACGCCGCACCGCCGCGCCCCGCTGCCAAACCGGACAGAATGCTAGTGGCATTCTGCTAAAGTGGGTGTTCTACCAAAACAGGCAGGGAGTGTCGTTCCATGAAGCCTCCTCGCATCGCCTGCCACAATCATCCCAAAGTTCCTGCCTTTGTCCCAAAAGCCTTGCGTGTGTTCTTGGGATGTCCTGCGACGGGCCATGGCCGGGCCGAGGCGGAGTGCACCTATCCCACCATGCACTCCAAGGAGCCGCCTAAGGCGGGGAGTGACACTTGGCACAGTTTATTCTTTTGTTCATGTGTTGCTATAAAAATAGGAAATCCTTTTGGTAGAAAACTAAACTAATGAAGACTATTTTGAGAGAAAATGGGTTGTATTAAGGTTGTGAGGAGAAAACTAGGGAAGAACATATTTTCACCTATTTTGCCTGTAGAATGCGGGCAACCCATATTCTGGTCATATAAACAGGAGCACATCCATTTAAATCATAGCATAGCACTTTGCGTATTCTTGCCATTTAAATCGTAGCGCATGATTTCAAAAGAGGAGCCACATCGTTCGAGCCATAGCGACCCAATACAAACCATAATGGTCGTGAAAGGGATTCGTCATGGGTCGTAATAGGTCCTTTGCCGCCATGACCAATGTTAGAGTTTTCTTATATGATTCTTTTTCAATTGTTTATTGTATATTATTATTTATTATTGATTAGTGACTGATTTCTAAGATGATCACATAATGTTTATCATGATTACATCTTATGGACAAATTTTAGATAATTATGCTATGTGTTTATTAATGTGAATTTAAGTTAGTTCTTATCATTCTTATTGATTGAATATCTGATGCACCTAGATTTTGAAAATGCATGCTAAGTCGTAAGATAATTGTTATTGCTTGATTGAATACACATGTTGTTGTTCAAAACTTGGTCGTTGTTCAATTTTCTATTAATATGAGACTCGAACACGGGCAATTGTTTCTTTTGGTCCAAAGAGTGACAAGTCTTGGGTAATTATTTATAGGTTTCAATCATCACCAAGTACCTAAAGGAAATATGTAATCAAGAATATAAAAAATGAGGAAAGATCTAATCGATTACCTCGAGAATGCTATCCAATGGAGAAGAAGTTTGTCGGAGAGAATTGCATCTGCAATCCTTCTAATGATATTCATGCCAAGACACCAAGAAGACTTGCACACACTTCTAGCACCACAACCATTATGGAGAAGAAGATGAGAAGTGGAGAGGAAGAGTAGGAGAGAGAGCCATACATGACTTAATAACTAATATATTATTATGTAATGAATGGGGGAAGAATTTTGTCTTCTTCATAATCTCCTCATTCATGAAGGATGAGAGTATGTTACAAATGGGGAATAAGACAATTATGGTCCTTAACTAAACTATTATTATATAATAATTTTATTATCGTCAGCCTAAATTTATTCATTCATCATCGTAAGATCTAGTCATTCGAACTACCATAATTCAATTGAGTTAATCTGATTGATTTAGGGCACACATTTTGCCCATTGTTAGTACCAACATTATATGAAATGCTACTTAAATAGATTGTCTAATATTTGATAACCACAAAATTCCTAAAAAGATCATTTGAATCATAAAATTATCTATAGTATTATTTATAATGCATTAAAATTTTCAATGCAATTGTTTATCAGCTACCCATTGAGTGATATCATTGTAAAGAATTAATGAAGTTAATGCTATTATGGAATAGAATTGGATTCCTGAAAAAAAGAATTGGAATTGATTATGATATCTATTGATATGTTTCATTGACTAAATTTGTTTTATCATTTCATTTCAAGTTATTGATTCATTATATGAATTGTGTTATGACTTTATATATACAACTAATGGGAGGTGAACCTCCGCATTTAGATTCGTACAACTATGCAAAAATGAGGTGAGCTAGTGGTGAGCTCATGATGGCATGCTGCACATGATGATGGTCTTTATTTTTAGTCTTTATCTTATGATTATGTGTTAGCTAGATGGCTTGTGGTCATGAATTTATGTTGATGATTATGTCCTCTAGGATGAAGAACAATTATGGAACATGTGTCATGTTATGTAGACTTCAAGTCTTATTATACTATCGTTGAGCCTTTCGTCATTATGTTATTATGATGTTAATACATCTAACGAGTCTTGTATTATTATATTAGTACTATCATTATGTTATGTTTCCATTATGTGTTGCTTTGGATCATATAATATTATGTTGTTATATTAGTGGGTATATTTTGATATTTCCGCTGCATATATATAGTTATGTCTCGTTATTATTATCTTGTATATCATATTATCATCATGTGATGTGCTTCGAGACTTGCTCACAATACAATACGTGTCGTGAGGTAAATTACCAACGTCATTATATTTATTTTGATTAATGTCTTCTCGTACTGCTAGTCTATCTTAAACTTCAATGTAATACCCCAAATTTTCATTAAAGGGCAATTTTGACTTTTTGTCCAATCCCTTATGATCTCCCATATATAAAGCCCCCTATTCCTATTGTTTACCTCTTTTCTCCACATCTTGGCGACTAGGGCTTGAGGAAGGAGAAAGAGAAGAACAAGGAAAAGGAAGAAGAGGAAGAAGAAGAGAAAAAAATAGGAGGAAGATCCGAGATCAAAGTATGTAAAGGGGATTCAAATCCCTCTCCTCTCTCAATGTTCTTCCTACATTCGATTAAGAGCAAGAGGACATCCCGACCTCTTACTAGATTGTGATTGAAAATTTTTATTCATGGAAATCATTAGATCTATGCATGTATAGATTTCTCATAATTAGATTTGTACCATGCTCAAGTTTATGATTAGATTCATGGTTAGGATTCATGTGTTATTTCTATTCATGATTTAGAGATGAACCCTAGATCTAGAAATTGAATGTTTTTACATATTTTTATATGTTCTTTTGATCCTATAATGTCTGGAAAATATGCTTGCAATGATTAATTTGATTATACATTATTTTCCCAAAGTTTTAGATTGAAAATCGTGTAAAATCGAGTTAGACGGTGGAACTCTAGAGTTCTGTCAGGATCGTGACGAAATCTGTCACGCCCGTGACAGAAAGTCTAAAATCGGTAAAAAAAACATCGAGCTCCTGCCACGCCCGTGACAAGGCCATAGCACGATCGTGACCATCACTTAGCAAAATTTTGGGGTTCTATCATTGCCGTGACGACCTGTATCATAGTCGTGACCGTGATAGAGACTTTTTATAGTATTGTAAATGTTATTTTCAAATTATTAATAGTATGTATTGATGATCGTTGATTGTATAAGAACTTAGATACACGTATATGCATATTTTCCATATAACTAAGTTAAAATATGAAAATTGAGCGTCGTAAATATTTGTTGATTGTATAGCATAATGAACTCAGTTGTGAATGATGTTACATGTCGATCCTCTATGACCCTTTATCGGATATTTACCCGGAATGATCGTTACACACATCGGCAATGGTGTGTCATTCCGATATCACCATCGGACGAGAGTCCAGAATGATCATTATATACATCGGCAATAACATAAATCTCAACTATCGGAAGATATAACCTAAATGAAAGAGCCAACGATCGATGGAATGGAACGATGTCCCATGAAAGTGGAAATCTAAAGGGTTATAAAGCAATTTTGATGAAAGTTATGGAGGCAACAATTATGATAAGTGAACTTCACTTATATGCCTATGGATTGAATGATTGATTGTTGTGAATGCCCATACCTTTGGTACGATGATTTGATTACGTGTTTCCATGCTATTGTTATTGATGCATGATGATAAATTAATGTTAATGAATGACATGTAGATCATGCATAAGTACATGACATGTAGATTGTTTACTTTCTTTATATAAAGATGATGCATATCATGTAGTATCCTATTTAGGAACATAACATCCCATGTTGACATACTCTAATTGGAAAATTTTGCACCCTGGATCTGTGCAGATAACTAAATATGGATGATGACGGCTCAACTCATGACAATAAAGATTGCACACTAGTTTAGGAAGTTGAGTCATTATGCTCTAAAATCTTTTGACTATGTTTTTAAAGAGATATTTTGATTATGGCTTAAAGATATTTTAATTGTTAGAAGAGATGATGTTTAGATGTGTTTCGATTCTATAACATTACTTTTGATATTTTCACGAAGTTTTCCACCTTTAATGAAAGATTCTTTTATCTTATTTAATGATTTTATGCTTTCATATTTTATTATGAATTATATTTATTGAACGAATTAACACAGTCGAATGACTTAATTATCTTTGACAATTTATAAGTGAAATTCGGGGTGTTATATCTAGACATACAATCTAGTCATCATCTTATCATATTTTATTAGGGTTTAATGAGAGTGTTACGCGCATCAAACTTTATACAGACTCTTTTTTATTTTTAAATATACTTATTCACAATAATTAAAATTATTATTTTCAAAATTTCATAAACTTATGCATATTATTATTGTTCATAATAAATATAATATTTTTTATAACTTCTTATGGTAAAATTACTTTTTATTATCATCAGATCCTTTAAATTATTAAAAATGAAAAATATAAAAAAATACGTCTAAACTTGTTTGACACGTGACATTAAAAGTGCATCACATCCTATTTTTTCAATTTAATATATGACCTTTTCGTGATCCTATCTCACAATAATTATATTGTTTCATCATGTTTTTGCAAATGAAAAACAAAGATAAAATATGAATACAAAAATTAAGTGCCCAAAAGAGGATCCTTATTTATTTATGCAGTTGATAATAATAATTTTGCACTATGAATACAAAATGTATGTAGAGAGAAAATTAAGTTTGCCGCGTAATTATAATGTGAACTTAAGAATAATACGGAAAGCAAAAAAAAGAAGGGAAAACAAGAGTATCGTTTACCACACGTGTCAAACTCGTTCTGCTCTGATTACACACTTGCGGCCTCGCCAGCTGTACTCTCGTCAAGCGTGTCAACAACCTCCTCCAACTGATCTTAACCGTCCACGTGTCCTCAAGTCGCCCATCAAGATTCCACCCACCCGTGCTTCTCGCTTTAAAATGCGCGCAGCCCGTCGCCCCCACCACTTGCCCCCGTCGTACTCCCACCACCACCCACCGCCACTCTACCACCTCCCTTGTCCGCGAGCGCGCGTGCCCCGCGAACGGAGACTGGACTGCGCAACTGGAACTGGACAGACGCCTATTCCCAGACGCAACTCCCTCTGCGCTTTCCCGCCATTGACGACCTCCGAGCTCCTACGCCGTCCCATGCCGTCATCCTTCCTCCTCCTCCTCGACCCCCTGGTCGGCTAGGCCTCCTCGAGCTCTCCCGTTTGATGTAAGCAGTAAGCATATCCTCTCCACCGATGGTCTCTCTCGCCGACTCCCAGATCCCTTCTTCTTTGAGCTCCTCCTCGTCCCGGATCCAGCGTTCCCACCATGGCCGATCCATGCGCACGGTCCGCTCCACCCTCTTCCAGACCGACCGCAGCTGTGCCTCCTACTCGCCGGACGGAGCTCCGCTCGCCGTCGAGGACGGTTTCTCCGGCGAGATGTCCGAGGTACTGAGCGACTCGGTGGTCGACTTCAAGCTCCGGGAGCTCGCGGCAGCGGCCATTGTCGGCGTTTCCGACGCCGGCGGTGCTGCTGGTGGCAAGCTGGGTTGCGCCTCGGCTGAGGTCGCTTCGGAGCTACTTGAGATATCCCGGGATTTCTCTGACTACTCAAGCTTCAATTCCGACATATCCGGCGAGCTAGAGCGACTGGCGTCGTTGCCTAGATCCGACGACGTGCCGCAGAATCCTGCAGTATCGGATCTGGAGGTGTTGGACGCTGCATTGGGACTCCTTCCTGGGTTCGGCTCGTCGTCTTCGTCGGAGGTTCTCGAGAGCGCGTCGGTGGAACACGTGGAGCCGCTTGTGCGGGCGTGTGTTGGGGGCTTGGCGTCGCCGTCGCTGGAGGCGAAGCGGGCTGCGGCCGCGAGGCTGAGGTTGCTGGCTAAGCACCGGTCCGACTTCCGGTCGCTTATAGCGGAGTCCGGGGCGATCCCGGCGCTCGTGACGTTGCTTCGGAGCACGGATCCGGCAACACAGGAGAACGCCGTCACGGCTCTGCTAAACCTGTCGCTGGAGGAGGAAAACAAGGGACCGATCACATCCGCCGGGGCCATTAAACCTTTGGTGTACGCCTTGCGGACAGGCACTGCTGGCGCGAAGCAGAACGCAGCATGTGCTTTGCTGAGTCTATCGATGATTGAGGAGAACCGGGCGACTATCGGGGCGTGCGGGGCGATCCCGCCACTGGTAGCGCTGCTAGTGGGGGGCACAAGCCGCGGGAAGAAGGACGCTCTCACTACGCTGTATAAGCTGTGCAGCGCCCGGCGGAACAAGGAGCGCGCGGTGAGCGCCGGGGCGGCGGCACCGCTGGTGGAGATGGTCGGCGAGGGCGGAGGCGGGACGTCGGAGAAAGCGATGGTGGTGCTGGGGAGCCTGGCGGCGATCCCGGAGGGGAAGGAAGCAATCGTGGAGGCCGGTGGGATCCCGGCCTTGGTGGAGGCCATCGAGGCCGGTCCAGCGAGGGGGCGGGAGTTTGCCGTCCACGCCCTGCTGCTGCTCTGCGCCGAAAGCCACCGCAACCGGGGTCTCCTTGTTCGCGAGGGTGCCATCCCGCCCCTGGTCGCCTTATCGCAATCAGGCTCGGCTCGTGCCAAGCACAAGGTATCCAATCGCCGCCATCAATTTCCAGTTTTAACACATCAACTTCGATCGTCCACTCGCATATAACCCACTGCTCTCCTTGCGTTCGACGTTTTGCCCAGGCGGAGACGCTGCTGGGGTACTTGAGGGAGCAGCGGCAGGAGGGAGCGATGACGCCGGCGTCATTGAGGTAAAAAATTTCGACCGCCAGTACAGTAAGAAAAATGGCTTGTTATCTTGACGACGTGGTTGGCTAGGAAGGTGGGAGATGCGGAGTGGTTGAAGTAGGGGGACGCATGGGGGCCTCTGCTCTCTTGTTCCTTTGCATGTAGATACTTTCCTCTTTCTTCTTCTCGTTTTGTTTTGTTGTGTTTGCGTGTGTGTGCGTGTGAATACTTTGGTCGTTGGTGCTGACCCGACTGAAGGCTAATTAGAGCAGTAGACGGTGAGTTGGTAGATGAAGAGTGCAAGTAGAAGAAGACTGGCAACCTTTGAGAGTAATGTGTATGGATTGGATATGCTTCGTTTCTGCCTGCCTGCCTGTGGAGGATTTGGGTGGTTAAACCTCTGGTTTTGATTTGGGTTTCTAGTCCAAATTCTGCTGTTCTTTTTCCTTCCTTTTTTTTCTTTTAGCTTGTTGTTGAGCAATAAAAGATGGCTGCTGACTTGCTGTTGTCCATGTATAATCTTGATGCGTGCATACCAGCAGTGTAGGAAACCCCCTCTTAAATTGAGGTGATGGAAACCTTCTACTCTTTATGTTAATATTCAATTAATATAACGGTGTCAGCAAGTACACAAATGTGCATTTTAACTTTGAAGAGGGTTGGATGGAGTGAGGGCAGCTCATCCTCGGATACTTTTTGTGAAAGCAAATTATTTGTATTGGGAGTTTCGGTGAGAGGGAAGTATCTTATCGAATTAGTTGGTCTTAAATAGAGTTTTAACTGTAAGTGTCGCCAGAGTTGGGTGACATCGAAGAATGACAATAAAAAAAATATATGATTTCATGTCATGTAAATGTTGAAGACATTAGAATGCTTAATCTAGTACCAATAGGGATAGGGTAATAAGCGATTCATTCTAGGGTATTGAATTCCAATCATTAATTGTTCAACGTTCAACTTGTGAACAGTGCGACATAAAGAATGCCGCATTGTTCAACTTGTGAACAGTGCACACAAAGGACGCGGCGCTGCTTTTGAAATATCTGAAGCTGAAAAAAAAAAGGAATGCTTAATATAATTGAACGTTGCATTTTCAGTACTGAATATATATTAGGATGGATGTGCCAGTGTGGAAGCGATTCAAGATGTTTTATTATCTGATTCTTTAGCTGTTGTTATTTCCATATCTGTGTTTCTCTGGCCAAACGTTTTGTGATATTTGATTCTTATCGACTTTTACATCTGCATATAATTAATCCCAAAGTTAATTTGGGCGCACTAAGAATCAGGAGACGAACTCAGGTGGAGATTGCAAAGGTTTACAAAATCTATGTTTATATTTATTATTATCCGAGCTTCAAGATGTTATCATCAGGCTTGAACTGTATTTTTTTAAATGGACGCTTAGACAAAATGTCTAAGTGTGTTTAAGGTTTAGCCCTAGATACATGATCAACTATTTTGTTTCTGATCAACTACTGTGGTGCGGGTATGTTTTTGCTAGTTTGCTGGTTTTGATTAGTGTCACACTAATGCTTTACTTGGTGACGTCCCTTTACCACCGACAGCAGTCTAATGTAGTCATTAGCTTAAAGTTAAGAGGGGGATTAGATTAGGGCAAGGTATCATCACCTGAAAGCCACCCAACCGAACCATCAAATTAATAATACTTGAGAGCGGAGTGTAAGATTATGTTTGGGTGACAATGATAATTGGGGTGGGGTGGGGGTGGTAGGTAGGGGTACGTGCGTTAGATATCAACTGTTTAAATTATTTGATTATTTTTAACCTATTCAAGGCTGGCTGTTGCACCTAATGGAATGGGACTCCTTTAATTACTTTTTTTGCTGTCGCTTCCTATTTGTTTAGTCCAACTGTGAGCTCAATTCCACACAAATGGCGCTGTCCGTTTGCTCTAATTTACTGATTGCACTGTGCTTTTTACTGTTTGGCATGCAATTCTTGCATGTACACATAAATGTAACATATATATTATATATTATATATACACACCAAGCAGTCAAGCAAGAGGACAAAGGGGGGTTGGGTCAGTGATTGACATGAAGTTTGTCCCAACGAAGCTTGTGTCAATTTTGGCAATTACAGCAACAACAAAGCCTTATCCCATTAGGTGAGTCGGCTATATGAATCATACGACGTTATTTTGCTCTATTATTAATCAAATTTTTCGGTATATTATTCACTAATAGATCTTGCTCTATTAATTCGTCAAATGTTCGTCTTGACCTCTATCTTTCTCTTTTAATCGGACTCCAGATTATTTGATCTATTCTTCTTATTGGCGCATCTAATGATCTTCTCTGAACATGACCAAACCATTTCAAACGATTCTCTACCATTTTTTCACTAATAGGAGTCACTCCAACTCGTTCACGTATATGGTCTTCTAATCTTATCTAATCTTGTATGACCATACATTCATCTCAACATCCTCATTTCGATTACCCTCATTTTACATTCATGTTGTCCTTTCATAGCCCAGCATTCACTACATATAATAATGTCGGTCTTATAGCAGTACGATAGAATTTTTCTTTAACTTTATTTGGTACTTTTCTATCACAAAGAACTTCAGTGGCTTTCCTCCACTTACACCAACCAGCTTGAATTCTATTATTAACATCGTCATCAATCTCCACATCTTATCTTACAATTGATCTTAAATATTTAAACTTTGTCACTTGAGGAATTATATCCTCCCCTAGCCTAACTTTCAAATCGTCTCTAAGTTGTTTATTTGTGAAATTGCAATGCATATATTCTGTTTTATTCCTACTTAAACGAAAATTCTTTGGCTTCAACGTATTTTTTCATATTTCCAATTTTATATTAATCTCTCCTCTTGAATCCGCTAAAAGTACTATATCATCCGCAAATAGCATGCACTTAGGTACCTCATCTGTGATACTCTCGGTTATAGCATCGATAACTAAGTTAAATAGATACGAGCTTAAAGCTGATCCTTGATGTAGGCCAATTCCTATAGGAAATTCATTTGTTTCACTTCCGGATGTCCTAACCCTAGTCAATGTCTCATCGTACATATCTTATATTACCTTAATGTAGGCAACACTCACCTTCTTCTTTTACAAGGCTTTCCAAAGTACATCTCTTGGTACCCGATCATACGCCTTCTCTAAGTCAATGAAAGTCATATGTAAGTCTCTTCTCCTATTTTGATACTTCTCCAGCATCCCCCTTATTAAATAAATCGTCTCTGTAGTGGATCTTCCTGGCATGAACCCAAATTATCTCTCAGAAATATTAGTTTCCATTCTCAATCTACGCTCAATCACTTTTTCTCATAATTTCATTGTGTGACTTATAAGTTTAATTCATCTATAATTTGCACAATTCTGAATATCCTATTTATTCTTGTAAATATGAACTAATGTACTTAATCTTCAATCATTAGGTATTTTTTCGATCGTAAAATCTCATTAAATAGTTTACATAATCACAACACACATTTTTCTTTCAAATATTTTCAAACTTCAATCGGTATACCATCCGGTCCAACGAGTTTACCATTCTCCATTTTCTTAAGGGCTTCGCTAACTTCCAAGACTCTAATTCTACGATAAAATGACATATTAAGCTCACATTCGCTATCTGTCAAGTCCTCCAAATCACAACGGGAACTTTCACATCCATCATTAAATAACTTATAGAAATACTCTTCCCATCTGTTCTTAATATCTTCCTCAGTAACTAAAACTTTGCCAACTTCATTTTTTATGCATCTTACTTGATCCAAATTTCTTGACTCCTTTTTATTCCTTGCAATCTTATAAATCCTTTGTTCATCAGCCTTTGTCCCTAACTTCTTATAAAATCCCTCATATGCTTTAGCACGAGCATCACTAACTGCCTTCTTAGCCTCTTTTTTCGTCAAACGATACTTTTTTCAATTGTCAGAACTATTGTCCAAGTGTATCGTCTTGAAATAATTCTTCTTATTACGCACCTTTTCTTGGACCTCCTCATTCCACCACCAAGTCTTCTTATCTCATGGTCCAAATTTTTTGATTCTCTAAAAATGGCTTTAGCAACCATTTCAACATTTTTTGCCACATTCTCCCACATAATACTAGCATCTCCTTCTAACTCACACACACTTTCCTTTAATAACTTACTTCTAAAAGTCTCTCGTTTCTCCCCCTTTAACTGCCACCACTTGATCTTTCGATCAAAAAATTATTCGAGATTTTGATTTTATACATTTCATTTGCATATCAAGAACTAACAATCTATGTTGTGTAGTCACCCCATGCCCAGGAATTACTTTGCAATTAGTATAACGTCTTTTTATCAATATTTTTTGTCAAGAAAAAATCGATTTGAGACCTATGAGTTTCACTTTTATATGTGATTAAATGTTCATCTCTTTTTCTAAAATAAGTGTTGATAATCTTAAAGTCGTATGCTAAAGAAAAATCAATAATAGTTTGTCCTTCCTCATTCAACTTCCTAAAACCAAAACCATCGTGAACCATTGCATGTGGTCCTGCCTCTTTACCAATATGTTCATTAAGGTCTCTCCTAATATAAATTTTCTCGGTTGTTGGTATACTTTCAATCAAATCCTCTATATCTGTCCAAAACTTCTCCTTGAGATGTGATTCTGCTCCTACTTGGGGTGCATATGCACTAATAATATTCATAGTCTCCTTTTCAACAATTACTTTCACGGATATGATTCGATTCTCAATCCTTTTAACTTCCACAGCATTCTTCCTTCATTCTGCATCCGCGATAATACCAACACCAACAGGTGGTCGGTTCGGTTATTCCATGACCCAATTTCAGTCATCTTTCTTTTTTTCGCTCTTCCCACTAAAACTGAGTTTTACAAAAGGAATATCTATTACCGAAACTTCAATGTGCTTCTTTTATAACTAATAATAATATTAACTCCTTTAGGATAGGGGATGTGGAGCCAAATTTGCTCCACTCCTCTGGATCGTCATCCGTCCTCGCATGGACAACTTAGATCAATGTGCGGTTTAGATGTGCTTGAAACAGCATTTATGCATGCTCTCGACTAGTTCATTTTGCGGTTAAGATGTCCAAACCGGGGAAGATAAAAAAACCTAAATATATTTTTTTCCCTCCCTAGCCAATCTCTCTCGATCGTCTTGCTCATATCATATCACTCAGGCTCACTTTATCGTCGAATGCAAGCTTCTGCTTCATCTTCTCGAGAGCTCAGCTGTTAGGACTGTTTAATGTGCTGACAGACTACAAGCAAGATCTTAGGCAGGCTGCATATCTTCAAGGCGATGGAGACAAAATTGGCTGATTTGTCAACATGAGGCGAGGATCTCTTCCTGAGGGGGCTTGGACGAAAGTCGATCAAATTCTCTTCGATGGAGGGTATTCGAGATCGACAGATGTGCGTGTTCTTGGCTTGCTCTTCGAGGGTAGATCTGAGTGTTTTGGCTTGCAGTTGACGAAGAATAAATGATCTGCTTGCATGACGACTACATGGAGGCTCGATCAAGTAGGGGGTCGATGCCGATTTGGGAGAGAATGGGGGAAGGGAGGGTTTGCTACTTTTGACATTATTTTAGATCAGTTTTAGACATTTGAACCGGCCTTAGATGGAAAAACCAACCGTCGTTAGTGAACATCTATCTGAATGGCGCCTTGATCTAAGCCGTTCATGTGAGATCTGACGATGATCCAGATGTGTTGGATCAAATTTGTCCTCTTTTCCTTTCCTTGGTGATGCGTTGATGAGGAGTCCTAACAATCCACTGGGTCTGGGAGTAGGACTATGCATGCGCGACAGCGGCATTCAAGTGCTGGACCTCCTGCTCTCTGTAGTTTTCTTCTTCTTCATGCAGCATCCCAACCTGTACAACATTGATGGCAGTTCATCTGGAGAGGTCCGTTCTGGCTGACCCACACCTGACTGAAGACGACGTGCCAAGATTGTGTAGGATTTGGTCGCTCAAAAGATTAACTCAGATAAATGCCATTAATAAACATGTTCCATTCAACTTCTGCTGCCTTCGCCAAAATGATTGCTCCTTTTTTACAAATTTTCAATTCAGGACGTGATAATTTTAAGTGATATCAAGATGCAACTCTCATGTTCTATTGCGCCTCTATGCTCTTTCTAAAATATCAACGTGTTAGTGACTTTATTATCTTAAGTTGCTAGTAGGATTCTCAAAAATTGGTTGCCCATATAGTATACAACTACACGTGCAAACTGTTAGCCTTAGGTGCACATGCCACAGGTAAATAATATTTTAACGGTGGATTTCACCCTCTGTGGTATTGAGATTGAGTCTAATAATTTGTAGCAACATCAACTTTCATAATTTTAGTGCCCTTTCAAGTGCGGCTAGGAGAATCGCACAATCTTGAATGGTTGTATTTTGATTTCAAAGAATGATCCAATTATTTACTTCGATTCATTTATACATTCATTTGGAGATTAACATGTAAGGTTCTTACGTTTATTCAAGAAAAAAGAATGAAAGAAAATAACTGCCTCTACTACAGAGTATATCACATTAGTTGGGATAATAGATCAACAGTTCTTTATAATATCTTTTTTTTAATGTATTAGGTCAATCAACAAGTATAAAAAGTCCAATGGCTCAATTTACGGCCCAATTGATTAAGACACTGTATGCCCACACATTTGGGCCCAACTATTTGGGCCTTGAATAGGTGATTCAAGTTGTCACCCCCAAAAGATGTATTAAAAGTTCATAACATCATTTACTTATAGTAAAAGATGATTAAGTAATGTACATTTTTACTCAAATATATTTTATCACTAATGCCAAATTAAAGTTTAATTTGACTAAGAATCCAAACAAAATTTATAAAATTAATAAATTGAATAAGTTAAAAATATTTGATATACTTTTAAATGAAAAAATAATAAATGACTAATATGTCATTATTCAAAATAAAAAAATCTAATAATATTATTATATTCATACGAAGAATAATAATAAATAACTAAAATAAATTAATATTATTAATTATGATGATGATAATGGTAACAAAATTTTTTGTTGTTGATATCATTATATAAAAAAAAGAAAAAAATGAGGATTAGCATGGAATTAATTTATGATCATCTTAGAGAATTATCACCCATAATCAAACAATAATATTGAAGAAAATTTTTACATATTATTTATATTGATAATTAAATAAATGCTACGAGTATTAAATCTATACTTTTATTTTATTATAAAAATGAATATACATTTTAGATAAAATATTTAACTACAATCTTTATTCAATTTTAACATACACATACATACATACATACATACACACACATTGCAATATGTCTAATTCATATTATAATCAATTGAATATATATGTTGTAGTATAGGTTGTAATGTCACGTATTGATATAATAAGAATTTATAAAATTCAATTTAAGCACTAAAGTATGATTAATAATCATAATATGATAAATAATATCCTTTTATGGTTAATTATGCACGTGGTTTGTTAACATTGGATTAAAATTTTTGATCCGATCAAATGTCGCCAAGTGACATATGGAAAATATATATATGTGTAACAATAATTAATATATAAAATATGTGAATAAATTACATGGACTATATTATACTAATTGATATTTAATAATAATCAATCCATCTTAATTAGGGATGAAATTAATGATTTTGAATGTCAAATTTTGATTGGACATGAATTCTAATGACATGCAAGTTGCGAGCAAGCTAGCAGCTTGCCACTTTATGCTTATTGTATTTTTCCAATCGACCTATTCAAGTGATAAAAATTTGAAAAAATTCATAGAGTATTATCCATTTATCTAGGAAACACATAAAAAATTTCAGACCATGACTCCTGCCATGGACTTTGAAGGAAATTCAATAAGGAAGATCATTCAAGGTGAAGATTCTAACCTAGGCTGATCGTGTTTGGTGTTCTTTCATATCCATTCTTCCTTAAAAATTATAAAATTTAACATGTACGATCCTTCGAAGTCTAGTTTATATGAGATTTAAAATCATATTAATTGGTATAACAACCCTAATTTTTAAATAATGGTATTAAAGTTATTTCGAGGAAATTCTAGGTTAGATAAGTCCCAAATCTTTCTTCTCCTCCTTTTTCTTATTTCTCCCATGTGATGCTACAATCATAGAGGAAAAAAGAAGAAGAGAAGAACAAGGAGGAAGATGACAAAAAGAAATAGAATATGGACAAGGGAAAGGTGATCAACATTAAGGAAGAACAATATCATAGGTATGTAAAGGAGATCCAAATTCCTATCTTCCCTTTCAATGATGTTTTTGGTTGGATTGAGAGTTTCAAGAACATCTTATTTTTTATAAGAATTTTGATTGAGGATTGCATAAATGAAAGTTGCATGAATGAGAATTTCATGATTTATGTTGCATAATTTGTTAAATTATGACTATTTGTTATAATTATTTGAATATGTTTTACTTATTCAAAAATTACAAATAATATATGGATGGAAAGCCCTCGAAGTCTACTTTCCACTGAAATTTATTTTATATGATTTGAATGTAATAAAAATAGTTATGATCCAAAAATCAAACTATTATGATTCTGTCTTGAGCAACAACGTGACGAATTTGTAAAATCTATAATAATTTAGAAATATTGAATTATGATTTGAAATTTATGCACGAGTTAAGCGTTCTGTGGAAATTAAAATCATCTGAAAACAACAAGTATAGATTAAGTTATTAATATTTTAATGTCTACTGCCAAAATACTATGTAAAGAATAGATCTCGGCAGTTTTATGAATTTCTGAGATTAAATTTTAAAAGGATAAAATTCATAAATTTTATATATGATTCCTATGTAAGTATAGCTTGTAGAAAAATTAGAATAAAACAAAATGAATGTCTATCTATTGAGAAATAATGTTTTGATTGATGATGTGTTAGAATTGCCAAGGAAGAAAAGTGACATTTAGAATTGCTAAGCAAGGAAAGTGACATACTACTATTTATGTCAACAATTATTATGTTAATATTATGCATTCCCTTTATGTTTGTATACATTTCAAATACATTATTTGTTGATGTATAATGCTTTATGATATTTTATGATATTGACGATTATCTAAACACACGTTTAGATATACTCAGTAATAATTATGCTAAAAGATGAAATATTGACATGAATGTTTTGATGTATTGATAACCCTTATAAAGTATTAAATTGAAGGAAATGTCTTCGCACACATTATGTTAAAGAAGTAAATGTCTCGACACACATTGTGTTAAAAAGTAAATGTCTTTTGTCTTATGGTGATGAAAATTTCTCAAGAAATAATGTCATCACCTGAAAGGGTGTTTGAGATTTTCTAAGGACCATTGACCTAGTTGTAATGATGTTGTCAATAAAATAAAGATGAAAGATGAGGGCAAGAAGTAATGTCTTTTATCTTGCAGTGACTGAGATTTCATTGAAAAATAATATCATCACCGAAAAGGTGATTGAGATTTTTCAATGCTCTATGAACTAATGTAATGATGTAAAGATGAAAGATGAGGGTAAAAAGTAAATGTTTTTCACCTCATGGTGATTGAGACTTCTTTGAAAAATAATATCATCACTCAAAGATGTTTGAGATTTTTCAGTGCTCTATGAACTAATGTAATGATGTGATAAATATGGAAGATGGATAAGAAGTAAATGTTTTTCACCTTACGGTGATTGAGACTTTTTTAGAAAATAAAACCATCACCCAGAAGGTGTTTGAGATTTCTCAAAAGTAACTAGTCTTTCACTTTATGGTGACTGTGATTTCTTTGAAAAATAATGCCATCACCTAAAAGATGTTTCAGATTTTTTAGTTCCATATCAATCAATGTAATGATGTCCACATGTACTGACTATTAAGCAAAGACAAAGCATGATATATGATGAATATAAGAATGTAAAAGATGAGAAGTAAATGCCTTTCACCTTATAGTAATATAGACTTCTCGAAAAATAATGTCATCACTTAAAAGGTGTTTGAGATTTTCCAATGTAAAGATGAAAGATGTTATAAGATAAAGTAAGAATGAAAGTGAAGTCTAACTTCAAAGTATTTTATAACAAAGAAAGTTAAAGATGGTGACGAAATGAAGTTCTATACATATATATGTACTTCAAGGAGACCTAAGCCTGACATATTATGTGTATTAGTCCCTTACTATTATGATGTGTGTTCCTAAGATATGATTTATAACATGGAATGAAAGTCAAGATGGTATTATGTGATAAAGATGAAGGATGAAGATGACATATGAAGGATCACATAATAAAGAATGAAAGAATGTCCAAAGAGTTATAAAGCAACTCTGAAAAAATGTAAAGCATGAAATATGTTAAGTAACAAGTAAGGATTAAGGAGCTATAAAGAAACTTCTAAGATGTACATAATAATTAAAGTGAAATGAAATGATAAGTTATATGTTATGATTGTATATGAATGCATATTCTTATTGTATGATATTTGCAGATGATGAATATGAGGTTAAGCATGTATGACACTTTTATGTTCATGAATGTTATATGAAGAATGAATGTAAGTATGATGTAATATCATGTAAGGTTCATGATATAGTTCATGGAATGCATATTTACATGTTATTATTATGATGATGATGCATCGCATGTAGTATCCACTACAAGAAAATAGTTAATTTGCGACGGACATTTTTCGAAGAACACGAATCCTTCGCAATTTTTTACGACAGTTGTGATGGATATGAAAACCCTTTCGAATTATCGACGGCCAAAAGTCCATTACTACGGAGGAAAAATCTCCGTCGATAAATTATCGACGGGTATAGCCTTCGGAATTACCGAAGGATACAAATCCGTCGGTAATTCGAAGGCTAGACCCTTAGGTAAGTATATTTATAATAATATATATGTAATATAATATAAGTATATATTCAGTTAGATTTTATTATTAAATTATTATTTTATTTACCGAAGGATAGTGCCTTCGAAATTACTGAAGGATCTAGTATCCATCTGTAATTCCAAAAGACATTACCCGTAAGTAATTACCGAAAGATAACGCCTTCGAAATTATGAAAGGATTAACATCCATCGGTAATTTCGACGGAAATACCCACCGATAATTAAAATAAGATAATTTATTATCAATAATTATATATATAATATTGTTATTAGACATTAAGTATAGTATATGTATTGATATTAATTATATGTATTCATATATATGATTATAAACAATAGTAATATTATATTATATTATAAACAGTATCATTAAAAATGAAAGAGAGATATATATTATATTATAGACATTAATAATATATTATTATTTTATTTACCGAATGATAGTGCCTTCAAAATTACTGAAGGATTTAGCATCCGTCGATAATTTTGATGGACGTTACCCGTCCGTAATTACCGAAGGATAATGCTTTCGAAATTACCGAAGGATTTAGCATCCGTCGGTAATTTCGAAGGAATTATCCGTCGGTAATATTGTTATTAAATATTAATAATAGTATATTAAATACATTAATATATATTTATAATATAATACATATTTCTCTTTTTACATTTACTTAAATCTTTTCTTGATGCATTAATAAAATAATATATGAAATAAGTTATCGTTATTTCCCATTTTTCTCATAATTGACTTTAATATTTTATCTTTTTACTCATTTTCCTTTTAATATATTTATAGGAATAGAATATATATTATAAGTAAATTTATGATTTAAAATAGATAAGATTTAATAAAATGAAAATAGGTAACTATCGACGGTTTTTTCCGTTAATAATAATAAAATTAAAATTCAAGATATAACTACCGACAATTTTTCCTTCGCAATTAGCGAGGGATATGTTTCCATCAGTAATTTCGAAGGAATTAATCGTCAATAATTAAAATAATAATTTATAATTAATTATTATTATATATAAACTATAATGATAAAGTATTATTTTACTTACTGACAGATGCTTCTTTCGAAATTATTGACGAAAATAATATTTGTCGGTACTACCAAAGGATGAATCCGTCGCTAACTTCAAGTTATTCCCGCCCAATTTTCCCTCCCTCTTCCTACTCGTTTCCCACTCCCCTTTCTCCCTATATCTTTCTCTCCTTCCCATCTCTTATCTGCTATCTCTCTCTCCTCCTCTCCCTCTCTCTACCACGGCTCTGATGACGGTGACCTCCCACAGGCGGTCGATCCGGCGCTGGCAGCCGATCCGGCGCGCAGGCGGCTAGATTCGGCCAATTCGGCCCGCTGGCGGCTAGATCCGGTCGATTCGACGCGCTGGCGGCTGGATCCGACCGATTCGGCGCGTTGGTGATCGATCCGACGCACAAGCAGCGGCACGCAGCGGATCCGGTCTGCACATATCGGATGGGGGTGGCTAGCGCCTGTTCAAGGCCGTGGTGGCCGGATCGAGGCGCCCGACGTTGTTCATGGCCATGGTCGCGATCCTGTGTCGAACGGTCACCTCCCATCCCCCTCTCCCTCTCCCTCTCTCTCTATCTCGATTCCGGCCGCTGCTCCGGATTGGCGCTGGCTGCCGATCCGGCAGCAGGCGATCTATTTTTTAATATTTTTAAAATCATTCCGACGGATGTATCCCTCTCAACTCTGCCGGTAGCTGCGACGGGTGTCGCCCGTCGAAGGCTTCGGCGGATCGCACCCGCCGATGCCACCTGTCGAAGACTTCGACAAGCATTCGCCCGTCGAAAGTCTGTCGAAGTCTTCGACGGGCTATACTCGTCGAAGGTTTTGACAGGTAGGCGCCCGTCGAAACTATCGACGGGTGCTCCCCTCCGAATCCATCGAAACTAGCGAAGGGTCGTCCGGCGTGGGCAGTGCGGTTGGGAGCTTCAGACGGTCAAATTCGTCGGAATTTTAGAAGGACCTTCCCTTCGGTATGTTTGACGGATAACATTCGTCGAAAATTCTGATGGCAAAACGTCCGTCACAATGATCCTTCGAATTTGAGGACCGTCGATAATTTTTTCCAACGGCAAAATTTCTAACAAACTATTATCCGTCAAAAAATCCGTCGCAAAGGTATATTTGTGACGGATTTCGAAGATTTGTGACGGAAATATCCGTCGTAAAATCGTTAATTCTTTTAGTGATCATGTGATAGAATAGCATGTCATGTATGGCCTTTACATACTCTAACTGAGAAACCCTGCATTCTGGATCCATGCAGGTAACCAAGGTTAATTGATGGATGACAGCTCAAGCTCATGACGAAGTGTTGTACATGCTTAGATTTAAATAAGTCCTACAATTCTATTTGAACATTGAGGTTAATGATGTAATGAAGGTTTATGCATTTAATATTTTTTGAAGTATTAGTTATGATATGATTAATAGAAAATTTTTATTTATTATGATTTTCTCTAAATTGTAAAGTCTTCTACTATTAAATGATGTATGATGAACGGACTAACGACGCGAAATTGTCCTAAATGACCAAAACTTTTAGGGTAAATTTCGGATCGTTACAATTGGAGTTATGAAACAAAAGTTATGTCATCATGTTTAATGGTCTATCGTACTATAAAATAAAGTTGTTAATTCGAATTGTAAATTATGTATTAAATTTGATATGTAATAATATAATTTGATTTTTAAGCGTCCAGAGGAAACCGAAGCTGACATGTGTTTCCAATTGAAATAAAATATTATGTCTATCAAAAGTTATTGATTTACCATTTTACATGGCCCTTTTTTCTCATGATGAAGAATAGATCAGAAAGGTTGAGTAATTTATTGCGATCGTTATAGAATGATATAAATCATAAAAATTTTATTGGCTATATTCATGATGTCTAGTTTTATGGAAAATTATAATCACATGAAAAGGTTAGGTGTATAGGACTTATAAAATGTTAATTTAACATCACCTGTTTGCCAATATAAAATGTAACAGAGATATGATCTTTCTTGTCAAACTTTTTATGATCCTTATACATTAAGATAAACCTTAATCATTTTGGAAATGCTACTTTAGTATGTCAACTTTCAGAGAAATTTTAAAGTACTCAAATATGAGCCATTTACTTATTAATACAAATTTTAGAAGCAATGTCACTCAATCTGTTGAAATCAAGAACTAACACAAAATATAGGTTGTGTGTTGATTTTCTTGAGAATCAACCATAAGAAAATAATATCTCAAACTTTTATTAATTACTTTTGTAGAAGCCTATGTTTAGATAAAATTGAATTCACAAGATTTGATCATGTATAAGAGACGATATGAATTTTGTTCAACAAAGCATACAACCTATCAAAAAGAAAAGATGTGCATACTCATAGGGTTGTGTTATAGGAATTCCGTGTGTTAAAGTACCATTCAACTTAAGGAGAGTATATGATTTTTCTAGTACGTTGATTTTATGTCTTAATAGTATTATGAACATATATTATTGTTTTAGGAAGGAATACTAAGATAAGTAAAAATGAAGGATGATCCATTGGCCTAAGGTGTAAGAATGTAAGGAGCAAGTTAAAGAAGAGGAATGTAGGGTGGATCCGTGTGCTTTTATTGTATTCATTGTTAGCATTTGGTTATGATATATGCCACATGAAATTTTGTGCATCATTGTGGATCTATAATAAATGATTAAATGAATTTTTGCACAAATGTTATGACATATTTTCTCTCATATGATAATTAAGAGATCATTACATGGATGTAAAAGAACATATGAAAAGTAAACTAATATGATATTGATATGAATAAATTCTTACATGTGTCCCTAAGTGTCGTTGTTATTCATAACACCATCATTAAATGATTATTGCTAATAATAAAACTATATATGATATGAAATGATATGATATGATATGCCATGACATGATAAGATATGATAGAAAAGAACACACATGATATGTTACATAATGGAATGATATGATATGCTTAGGTTATGCGCATGTATTGCATCTCATTATCATGCATGTGCATTACCCCTACCGGGCGATAGTTTACCCTTGCATAGTTGAAAAACTTGCAAGGTCGACAGTATACCAATGCATGGTTGAAAAATCTTGTAAGGCCGATAGCTTACCTCTATATGATTGAAAGACCTTATAAGGACGACGGATATTCCAAAAGGGATTTTATGTTGTTTGTAGCTAAGTGCCGAACTAAATTATGAAATAAGTGTGAGCCACTTTTGAATTCATAGGGGCCACCTTTAGAATCCAACAACCTTTATATCTCGAAAGGGATGCGTCTGGCCAGTTGGTGATATGACATGTGCATGCATCATTCTTTTTGCATACATCCACTTTAATGAGCATGCATTATTAATTGTGATATTGAAAAATAAACTGATATGTTATTGATATGAATAAATTCTTACATGAGTGTAAATGATTATTGCTAATAATAAAACTATATATCCATGACATGATATGATATGATATAATATGCCATGACATGATAAGATATGATAAAAAATGACACGACATGATAAGATGACACAATATGTTATGCTTGGGTTATGTGAATACATTACATCTCATTATCATGCATGTGCATTACCCCTGTCGGGCGACAGTTTACCCTTGCATTTGAAAAACATGCAAGGCCAACAATTTACCCTTGTATGATTGAAAAATCTTGTAAAATCAATAGCTTACCCCTGTATGATTGAAAGACCTTATAGAGACGATAGATATTTCAAAAGCAATTTTAGGTTGTTTGTAGCTAAGTGCTGAACCAAATTGTGAAATAAGTGTGAGTCACTTTTGAATTCATAGGGGCCACCTTTAAAATCCAACAACCTCTTTGGCAGTGTCGTATCTCGAAAGGGATGCCTATGGCCAATTGGCGATATGGCATATGCATGCATCATTCTTTTTGCATACGTCCAGTTTAAAGAGCATGCATTATTGATTGTGATGTTTTATAATTATATGAAACATGTTGATATGAATGATGTGGTGACAATATTTATATGATAATGATTTGATACACAAATAGTGATTTTGTGAAATGATATGATATGATTTTATTATGATGTGTAATGGAAGCTCATGCTTATATGAAAATTCTTAAGTGCATGAACATATGTTTTGATATGGTAGGATATGATAATCCATGTTTTTAGCGCAATGATAAATATGTATTGATCTTTAGAATTCTTCACATGATATTATCATTCTTGATCAAATGAATGCTTCATGGTTTGGGTAAGTTATAAATTAGTGCATTTTAATAAATATTATTTTAGCCCTACATACGAGCCTTTGATCATGGAAATTATGCATATATTTGTACATTTATGTATGTATGTATGTATGTATGTATGTATGTATATATATATATATATATATGTACTTAGGTCCTGCAGGTCAAAGGCACTAGTGGTCGATGCTCATGACAAGTGATGACACATGAAACTGAGTGTTGGAGAGTTTTTCTTTTAGTACATTACCTTGTAATAATATTTAAAGGTGTCACTATTTAATATATGAATATTAATGTTTTTATATGTGTATAATACAAAGCAAATATTTATTTTATGAGTTCCACTTATGACAAAATGATAGAAACCATCAGACGATCGAGTAAGAAAAAAAAATCTTAAGTCGAGACTTTTAGATTAGCATCATTTTGATAGAATGATCCATATTGCTTATATTTTGGGTCATGTCTATCTAAAGATTCAAGACTATGAGAATGTATTGTGATTGCATCATAATATAATCATATATATACACGCTGAAGCCATATAATATGATCAAGATAAATAATATTTTTTTTAAGTTAGAGTATGCATGATACATATTAAGTATACATGTAACGCCTTGAAATTTAATCCCCAATTGCCAAGGGCAATTAGGTCATTCGGTTATGTTAGCCCTTTCGTCATCACATAATAATAATAATAATAATAATAATAAAATATGATTTTTTTATTAATACAATGGAAGATAAAAATATTAAATAAGATAAAAGAATCTTTCAATTTAATGCGGAAGACTTCATGAAGACATCAAAAGTAATGTTATAGAATTTAAAACATCACTAATAGCAATTAAAACATCTTAAAATCATAGTCAAAACATCTCTTAACTTATAGTCCAATAGACTCGATAAAACTTGACTCTAAAACTCCTAGACCAGGATGCAGGGTTGCCCAGTTAGAGTGTGTAAAGATCATGCAATGCGATATGCCATGATCCTAAATAAGATACTACCTGATATGCATCATCATCTTCATATAATATAAGAAGGAAATAATATGCATGTCATGTACCTAATATGTGATCTACATGTCATTCAACAATATCATTCTATCATCATGCATTAATAATATAATAGCATGGGAGACATATAATCAAATCATCATACAAAAAGTATGGACATTTATAACAATCATCAATTCAATCCATAGGCATATAAGTGGTGTAAACTTACCATAACCATTGCCTCAATACCTTTTCCTCAAGGTTGCTTCATAACCCATTCGAACTTCCAATTTCGTGAGGCATCATTCCGTTCGATCGATCTTTGACCCTTCTTAATGCTATATCTTTCGATAGTTCGAATTTATGTCGTTGCCCTCTCAATAGGCTAGCTAAGACTTGGAGACAATGCTCCCCTCTCGTCCGAAGGCGACGTCAAAATGCACACACCGTTATCGATGTGTATAATGATCATTCTGGAGAACTCTCGCCCGAGAATAACATCGGAATGAGACACCGTTGCCAATGTGTGTAACGATCATTTCGGAGAAAATTCGATAAGGATCACCGACATTAAAATCCACAACTACATAATCGCTCGCACGGATTCTACTAGATTATGACATGCATTGCTTCAACATAAAGTTAAGAATGCATAGATCTAGGGACTTCAATAACGGCCGTGAGAAATCTTTCATTCACTGTAGGAGCCGTGAGACTTATGCAATCCATGAGAATCTGCTGTAACGGCCATGAGAAATCTTTTACGGGACGTAAGTTATCTTCATTTGAAACATGCGTTTATTCGATATGTGAAATGCAATGGTTGGCATGATATTTGGTCTTCACGGTCGTGAGGTGTACTACACGGCCCGTGAGATCACTATTCTGCTTCTACTAGAGTTGTGAAGATGAGCTTTTGGAGCGTTAAATCATATTTCACGTCCCGTGAGATGACATTCACGACTCGTGAAATTCATTTTATTTTGCAATTTGGTTCTGTGAGCATCGTGAGCGTCAGATTGCAGGGCATGGGACAAACCTTTAACGGCCGTGATAAATCTATAACAGCCCGTGAAGAAGGTTAATTGATATTTTTCAGAAACTATTTGGACTCTATTCCGCGTTATTCTTTTTTTCTTCCGTTCCCCTGCCATTTTTATTCATAATTCCTGCAAAAATCGCACCAACTAGAGGTAGATGGCTACTTCAAAGAAATAAATATAAAGATAAATGCATGCTATGAGCAAATTACACGAAATAAGCCTAAATGCAAGTCTAATAAAATATTGTAAAATGCATGCATCACTCTCAATCCATTACAAGAAGAAAATTGAGAGATAAGAGAGGGATTTTGGATCCTCTTTACATATATTTCTTCTCTTTCTTCCTCTTTTTCTTCTCCTTCTGCCTCCTCTTTGTTTCTCTTGTTCTCCTTCTTCAAGCCCTAGCCACCAACAGATGTAGAGAAAAAAGGTAAACAAAGAGAATAGGGGTCTTTATATAGGGGAGATCATGAGAGTTTGGATAAAAGTCTAAATTGTCCTTACTCAAAAAATCCGAGACATTACAATTCATATAATCGCTATCAATAACAAAAAGTAGGGATAAAGAAGTGCTACATAATGAAGCCTGAAATCATGTACTATTTAAAATACTTTTAAGAAACATTTAAAGTTATATTAATTATGAGAGCTAACAATAGATAAATAAATTATGTTCAAGTTAAATATATCATAACAATATTTTTTAGTGTAGTTATCTAATATATAAATATGATGTCTTGAAAAGTCGATTATCAATAGTTATTAACTTAATTAATATTTTTTAGATTATGTAGCTACAAATATGACAACACACAAGAAGTTATCAAGTGTCAATGTTTCATGAAGTACATATGAAATAAAATTATTTACCATATAATATTGTTAGAGTATTATTAAAATGAAAGATAAAATATGTCACCTAGAATTCCCTCGTGACATTTTTAGTTTCACATTTGATATTAACCATATTTCAAAAATTTACAGAATTATAAGAGAGAAGTTGCTAAATGAATTGAGTTGACTTATGTTTGAATTATAGGCATGTGGCTCCTGCTTACATAAAAATATTAAAATAATTTGTAGTGGAATAAGTATGTTGATTGTTGAAAAATGTTTTAGATACATTTTGCTTTAACAAAATTATGATAATAAATAATAAAGAACTAAAAGTAATTAAAAAAAAGCAAATCTACATATATTTTATATTTTATTATCTATTGTAATATCAATATATAATTAACTTTAAAATAATATTAAATAATTTATGCGCGCACACGCACAGATATATATATATTTAATATATTATTCGAAAAAGAAATTAAATATGCTAGAAGACATTCCAATTCATATAATATATAACAATAATATTTAAAATATTACTGATTTACTCTTATATTTAAGAGTCATCACATAAAAATGAGATAGCTTTACAAGAGGTAAGATGCACAATGAATCATGGTAACATAAAACATCATATTTATTCAAATAATAAAATTAAGATAATAATTTATAGGTATACTCAAGTATGATTAGATAAATAAGATACCAAAACTTTATAGATAAGAGATTCTTAATGAAAAGGAATAATTACATTTGTTCTTAGTATTTTTAGTTATGTATTACATAAAATTAATAGGAGGTTAGTATAATTTTTAATAATAAATTAAATATTGTCATTCAAAAGAAGAGAAAATGTGAGTAAATTGATAATTTCTTATTATATGTATAAGTTTAAAATAATAGATTAGTTTGATTCTTACAGTAAATATTTTCTTGACTAGATAATTTTTTGAATATTATTTTTTTAAGTTTATTATTTATAAATTTAATATTATATACTTTTATTTTTTAAAAATTATTTTTTAATATTTATTGATTGTTTTATAACCTTGCACGGGCATTATACTAGTTTGGATAATAAAGAGCATCCATTTGCTTTTTACAATGATAGCAACAAGTGTACAACTTGTGACTTATGTGTGTATATGATCATTGATCATGTAAATTGTGTTCTTGATCAGCTCGACATTTCAATAAACAAAAATTAAGCAAGACATCAAATGTTCGCACTCTCCTGGAACTTTCTCAAACTTGTGCAACCACTTAGTTAAACTTGAAAAGACTATAGAAGTGAAATAAAATAGTTCTTTCTTGATTAAACAAAGGCATTCCAAAATAGAATCCAAGGAAAATAGTCAAAATTTCAAGTTTAATAGCAATAATATTTAGGAATTTGTTTCTCATGGGATCTGATGTATAGAACCAAAAGAAGCAAATCCTAATTATTAACATTAATTCACATACTACAACATTCTTATAAGTTTGATAGCTCATGAGTTTGGCGTCAAACAGAAGTACTTCATAATAGCAATTGCATATCTAATACATGTTGATTAAATATAAAATAAGCAAATAGTGTCATCATAACTGAATTAAAAATCCACATGAATTATATAATGGTCTCCATTAACATGGGCAGCACCATGATTGTCAGGCTCCCGATTCGAATAGTAAGATTTTATGATGGAAGAGAAAACAATCTCAATCATATTAGAGAATCCTAAATATAAGATATATACAAGATCTATAGTTGTATCTTAAGATCAGATCCTATCGAACCTACGATATTTATACAAATAAAAAATTAAGAGTAAACACAAAGAACCTTGAGGAAATTTTATTTAGCTATTTTATTTTTATATATTGTACATGTTATTCTCACTTTTATGAATTTTGATATCTTCTAATAATTCAATATTATGTTATGAATCTAATCCTATATTATCTTCATAAAAATTAAATTTTATTATTGCACGTATACTAAGAATTATATCACATTTTAATAAATATTACAGTTTATTAAGATTATAGTTATTATTTTAGTGTTTTTAAGGAATATATCATACTATATTTCACATGATATAAATATATATATTAGATGTGAAAATATGAATAAAATATTAATGCTCCATGTTTAATTAACTTATATATAAATATAAAATTTATAAATAAATACATTATTTTAATTATTTTATATTAAAAAAATATTTTTTCCATACGATCTTCAATTCAATCCTACAATCCTCGAAGCCCCTTATGATCCTATCTCGAAAAGCGATCATAACAACCTTGGGCAGCATTATACGAGGCAAGGGTACAACTGCGAACAATATCACCAAAGCAAAGCACCATGTACAATGCCACCATGATGCCGACCATTGACATGAACGCAGTTAGGATGATAAGACAGATAGGGAGCACTTTTAGACATGGAGCACTTTAACCAGACAAGGATCCATAAGCTCGTCTTCGCCTTCACATCTATTCCTAGAGTCATAGTTCTAGGTCAACAAGAATAAAACCCATTGAAAACAAACTTGAGAACACCATGAAGATCGGGATTGGAGGTGGCATGATAAATGTTGGGATGGCAGCGATCGTGATTAGGGCTAGGAACCATGAGGTTATTGTTGGGGTGACACTATAAAGATTGGGAATTACAATGGTGGCTCAATCATCATTGGGGAGGAGATGATGGATTTTGGTGGAGACACCAACAAGTGAATTAGGCCAATGGTGATAACAACATGAGACATGAATCGGAGAGCGTTTCTATGAAAGAATCGGAATCTTAGGATCTATCTTTATGTTAATCAGATTACTTTTTCTTTTTGAATCTTTTTAAAATTAATTATTAAGAGATGAAAGGACCGGTTCACACTCCCATGGTTGATTGTTGATCTAATGATTTAATAAAGATGAGACATAACTATTAAATTCTTTTTAACCATGAAGGAAAGTGTGTAGGGTTTAGGGATGATAATATCCCCCGCCCCTATGGGGCTCGTGGGGAATCTCCGATTGATACCTCAAATTCGGGAAATTTACTCCCACAGGTCGGAGATGGGGGCAAACTGCTCCTGCACCTTCTTTCGGTGATCGGTTTCAGGGACTTGATGGGGCAGATGCAATCCATCCTGCCCCATCAGGTCCCTGAATATCTTCTTCAGCTTCTAAAGAAGCCCTAAACACTTACTCAATTGCTCCCTCCCCTTTCTGTTCTCACATCCTCCACCTCCACCTTCCCTTTCTCACCACTCTTGCATCTTGTGTTCTCACCCAAGGACTGTGCCCTCTGCTCTACCTTTGTCAGCGCCATCCTACTCACCGATAGTCTCTGGCCCCCTCCCGCCCTTGCAGATCCCTCCGTCGTCGTTGCCGTTGAGGAGCACGGAGATCCCCTGGGCACTGAGGCCGTGATCAACACTCCATGAAGTCGGCGCCCCTTCTCACCTCTCCTATCGTCTTGCATACCTGGTGCTCTCCTATGCCCTGCTATCCTGCATCCTCCGCTCTGCCTCTACTGGCACCATCCCCCTCGCCGGTGGTCTCCGGCCCCCTCTCATCCTCGTAGATGCCTCGGTCGTCGCGCACGGTAATCCTCTAGGCGCTGGTCGCGATCAGCCCTTCTCACCTCTCCAACTGTCATGCGTCCCCTGTGCTCGCCTACGGTCTATTGTACACCCTTTGCTCTGCCTCTATTGGCACCGTCCTCCTCGTTGTCTGACTCGCATAAAATGTGTATATCATTAACCAAAGAAAAATGTTGAATAAAGTTTTAAAATTTATAAATCATCCACAATATTACTACGAGATTCACAAGTATACGACATATCATTGTAGTGCTTGAGGGTCGATCCACATGGACAAAGTTGAAGTATTCACACTTAATTAAAACTATTTGAAGGAAAAGTCAAGTCTATAGGTGTTGTTCAAAATGAGAAAGTGAAATGTTATAAGCTAGAAATCACAACAAATAATACTACACTAATTTTTGTGAGTTTTTAATGTAAAATTAGACAAAGATCAGTATGGCTAAATACTAGGATGGGGGAATGTTTTCACTTGGAACTTACATTCTCTAAACTTCATATGGGATAAAAATGTCCGAACGCCCTTTAACGTGTGTATTAGTGTAACATCATGATAAGGATCACTCGACTTGTCCATAACACTCTCGTGCTCGCGGTAAGTCTAGATTACACGCGTAAATGAATTCATATGTTCAGCTCCACCGTCACTCATGCACGGCGACTGAGCATATGAATCGACCCTTCCTCTTTGAATTGACCTAAGGCTCTATGACAACTGTGTACCCGAACATTCAAGAGAAATACACTGAGAGCAAGATAGCAATGATCAGCTTGCACTCACCTCATTGAAATAAGGACAACCCTCCCAGGTAGAACGTAAGGAATTGATATGTCACAAAGAATGTTTAGACGATTTAAGGAGAAGGTGGAGAATCCGATTTGGAAATACAACTCAGGATTACTAAGAGCTCTTAAGATATAACTCATTCGTCATCTACCCTCTCGGGTCGCCGATGATGAAGGAAGATTAAGGACTTTCCCTCTTGGGCAGACACTCTCAAAATCAGAAAAGAATCGAAAATAGCAATGGCAAAACGAATAGAAAATGAACAAAACCCCGCATGCACTTCAGTCCGATCTATGATAATATGAGTTCTGGCTCACTACGATCATTTATTACTGGAGTCTCAGAGTGTGTGTCCCTTTTGGGTCTCGAGTTCGAGAATGCATGATGTCTAAACCAGATAACAAAGAAGCGCCATCGCAAATATGATTCAGAACCTAGATTGAAAATCATTATCGCACGATCGCGTAAAGCCTAGAATGTCCCTACGATCGGGGTGCAAAGCGATAGTGATTCAAAACCTCCTCTAACTTTAGCTGCAAGAAAATTGAAGAAATCAAAGCTCGATTTCTATACGTACGATCATGTAGAGCTTAGAATATCCCTACGATCGGGCGTGTAAGATGAAGATGATTCAAAAGCTCAATCCTTACATAAATTCAAAAAACACAGATTCACAACATAATAGGAACAGAAAAAGTGAATATCATTAAAATAGAGAAAGATCTCGACATTCGAGCCATCAAAGCATCCAAGAAGAATAAGAACATAATACGAAAGTCACAAGACCAACATACCCCAACCACTAGTTGGCTGGTTAGTTATACATTACGAAAACTAGAAAATAAGAAAAAGAAGAAAGGAAAATAGAAGACAAAAGGGAGAAGGGAAGTTGCTGGTGCAGCCTCCTCTCCAATCTACTTGAATAGCAAAAAGGATCCAAACTTCAGCCCAAAATTGGAACCCGTTCAAGGTTGTCTTCAGCCCCTTTTATAACCACCAATTTCTAGTGCCATTTTCGACCTTTAATACCTCCGATCACTTTAGAGGAAGCTTCTCTCCTACTATGGATGAAACAATTGTTAGCTGGTCCCTTCTTAGCTCATGTTGTTTGCAGGTTTGGGACGATACACTCAGTCGGACTAAAGCTCCTTATGCCTACTTTTTGGACCACCTCTGTTATTTTCCAACCAAAGGAATCTGTTGTGGTCCCTTCTTAATTGCCTCTTGGTCTTCCATTTGTCTAACTTTTCAGCCAAGAGGAATCTTCTCTTACGGTCCTTCTTTGTTGCATTTTCCTTAGCTTGCCACATGTCCACTTTTCATTATCCTAGCAGCTCTTTTGTTGTCCACGTATGTCCATAAATGTGTAGAGGAAGCTTCCTCCCTTTTGTACAATGGAATCTACAATGCTAACGCAGAAAGATATGTTTTCTTTGTTGTTTACTGCTTTGAACAGCTAGGGTGAACTATGTCGTCTGCCTTTAAATTTGTCTAAGTGTCTAGGTTGAGGAACACCCGTGTTCCCTTATGAATTGTCGATCAGGATTTCTGCATGGAAAGTAATCACCACAAGTAATAATATCCCAAAATAATATTTAGAAGATGGATGTGGAGAAACAATAAAAGTTATATTTCAATAATAATAAAGCATGTGTTCAAGCATGAGAATATAGTAACATAAAATAAATGCATATTGAACATAGATGAAAAGTATACATAATTTCTCCACACCATTGCCCTCCTCACAAGCAGTCTCCGGGGCCCTCTTGCCCTCGTAGATCCCTCCGTTGTCACTGCATGGCAATCCCCTGGGCGCTAAGGCCGTGATCAGCCCTTTGTAACCCCTTCTCACCTCTCCTGCATCCCTGTGCTTGCCCACGGCCTGCTGTCCAGCGCCCCTCCGTCTCTGTTGGTGGTAGCCTCCTTGCCGATGGTTTCTGGCCCCCTTCCGCCCTTGCAGACCCCACCATCATCGTTGCCGCTGAGAAGCACAGAGATCCCTTGGGCACTGAGGCCGCGATCAACCCTTCATGAAGTTTGCTTGTGCCTGGAGAAGCTCGTACGATCCGAGCACATCCTCTTCACATTCTATAATGTCGCATCAGTCGACTCAATGACATCCAGGATGTTGCCTAATGCTCGGTAGCACGAACGACTGTTGATCATGACATTCGCCTGGTGGAGAATCGGGTCCCCGTGAGGATTCGGGGCCTCACGGGATCGAGGCGAGGGATTAGATTCCCCTCAGGATTTGGGACGGGAATGAAGGCGAGAGTTGATCAACAGGGTCGGATGTCATTACTAGTAAAATCTTTGATTTAATTAAGTAATTTTTTATTGATGTTGCTTTGAATTGTACTTAAAATTTTGAAAGAAAAAAATGAAGATGAAACATAGGATTTTATATATAAGTGTTAAGATTTTATCATGATATTTTTTTCTCATGACCATTTTTTTATCCGTGAATATTTTTTTATTCTTTCCATTTTGTCTACTTAATTTTTTAAAGTTATTCATCTGATGTTTTATTAGCAACATATTTATAAGAAGAAAAGTGCATATATAACAGTCCAAGTGGCATAAAATACTACAAGTGCACCACACAGATCAGCTGTACAAGTAGAATTTTTCTTTTTCTTTATTTTCTTGCACCATTAAGAGCTTCTGCTAGTCTCTTGAGTTCTGTGATGGTGACGTGCCCTCTTCCAATGGCACACGGAGATGAAAACACAACTTTTGGTACAATCGGATTGGAACATGTACCAGAAATTATTCTCTCTCTCACTCATTCCTCCCCCCCCCCCAGTCCGAGGTCCCAACTCCCAAGCACAGTAAAGTCGGCGAATAGTTACAGGAGAACGTATCAACGACGGGCTACCTCATGGAACCAACACCTTTTCCCCACCTTCTCTAATCAATGCCTCCACTTATTGAATGCTCCCAATATCATTGCACCACTCCCAAGCAAAGATCGATAAAGTCAGTAGATGCACTCATATCTTTTGCCAATTCCTCTTCAACTGGAGCTAATTAATTACCCTTGTTCCATTCCATTTTTTTATTTTTCATCGACAGAATCGTCGCTACTCTATTTTTGTTTCCTTTGTATAAAACTGAAAGTAATATACTTTTGCAGAACAAGACGAGCTCAGAGCTAAACACTATTTACCTTACCTGATCCTTCTGGAATAGATCTTCTTCTTCATTCTTAATGGCACGATAGGCCCACAGGCCTTTTCACGAGAGAGAGAGATCAAATTGTCTAACTTTTTCTCATGAAATCTATTGACTTTTGGTAAAAGCGTGGCACACCCAGTTCAGCCTTTGAGGCCAACTCTTTTTTCTTCGCTCTCAACTTTTTCTAGTTGTTTAAGTCATTGAGCCACTAAAAGGCTCCTCCACAGGGATGATGCTGCAGTGGAGCTTTTCTGGAGTGCTCTGCTGCCCTGTTTTTGCTCCTTGGATTCTGCTTCAGTGTCTTCTTCTCCGTTAACAGTGAAACGTTGTATTTCCTCCTCTCTTTTTTTCTCTTCTACTACCTACTGGCCTTTAAAGGTAGCCCCTTTCAACTGTTGTCTGCCCTTCCATGACTAGAATTCTGTTCTTTTCTGTTGCGCAGTGGGATCTGTGCTTTCGATTTGTTCTCTTTTTCTTTCTTCATCTTGGATGATCCCTCTCGAAGACATCTGGTGGATTCTTGTGTCGAAAAAGTTCGGAATTTTAGGGAGCTCCTCTCAGGTATCAAAATCGGATCTTTGCCTTCTGGGATCTGTAGCCTCCTGTTGCATGTGTTCTTCTGTTCCAGTGATGGAGCTACTGGAACAAGTCCTTCCAAATATTTCCCATATTTTAAGTTAATTTGGGGCTTGTAGGCCTCTTCGAAGTTTGATCTTGATTGGGAACTGCAAACAAAGCAACCTGGGTTCTCATGTGTTCTCCCTTTCCTGATCCCAGAGTTCAAGCGAGTTAAAATTGGGTTCTTGTGTAAAATCTTAATCTGACAACTTAGATTTTCCTTTGAGTTTCCTAGATGATAGATCTCCTCCAAGGTATCAAATTTGGCTATTTCCTTCTGCTCCTTGTCTAGAGCTTCTCTGAAATAAAGACTGCTCGAGACCACCGGTGATATTGATATTTTGTAAACAGTGTCCAGTTGCAAAGTTCAGATATTTCCAGCTGATCCTGCCTCAAAGATTCAATCTTTGTTCTGAATTCCCACACTCAAAGATCAGGTTTTTTTTTTTCACATCTTTCGCGGTTCCAAGTTATGCCAATTTACGGTCTACTTTTAGCTTACGCTTTGTCTGCAACTTGACCTTCTTGGCGCAGTTTCTTGCTTCCAATAATGGAATCCTACCAACCCTTCTCACCAACGAAGTCCAACGCCACCGCCGCCGTCGCTGCAGCCGAGAAACCGGGGCCGGAGGAATCTTCCACCAAGAGCCCGAGCAACCCCATGGCCGGCGAACTGAACCCCTTGGATTTCGTCGGCTTCCTGGAGGTCTTCGTCCACCATGCTCGCGATATCCACAACATCTGCATCTACCACAAACAGGACGTCTACGCCAAGCTGCGCCTCACCGACGAACCTGACGTCGCCGTTTCGACGAGAATAATCAACGGCGGCGGCCGGAACCCGGTCTTCAACGAGACACTCAGGCTCAACGTGCGGAAGGTCGAGTCATCATCGTCTCTCAAGTGCGAGATTTGGATGTTAAGCAGGGTCAAGAACTACTTGGAAGACCAGCTGCTTGGCTTCGCGCTGGTGCCACTCTCGGACGTCCTAGTGGCCAACGGGAAGCTTGCTCAGGAATTCTCCCTTTCCTCCACCGACCTCTTCCACTCTCCTGCCGGGTTCGTGCAGCTGTCCGTCTCCTACTTCGGCAGCTCGCCTGATGTCATGGACGTATCCCCGGCCGTGAACTCCATTGCCGTGGAGGACGCCGCGATAGGGGACGCGGAGAAAGACGGCTGCATCCCGTGCGTGTACGAGAAGATCGAGTTCCCGGATTTGAAGGTCGTCAAGGAGAACCAACAGATGGTTTCCGAGTACTTTGGAATCCAGTGCGACAACATGGACACGCAGCAGAGCTCAGATAGCTTGATGACATCGGAGAGCGCGGACTGTGCTCCTGACGAGGCGGCCGGGGTTCGCATCGTGGAGTGCTTCTCAGCTGCTGCTAGCCTTGATTCAGTTGGGGCTCTGAAGGACACTCCTACTACCAGCAGCGTGTCAACGGCTGAATGCCCGGGCGTCCTACCCGCCACATCTCACTCTGCCTCCGAACCGCCCTCCGTCACTTCATCTTCCACCGCCAAAGAGACGTATTCAGAAGTTGCAGACGGCGAGGCTGATTCCAAGAACGCTGCAGTGAAGCCCATCATCAGCATAAACATTGAGCCGGAGCAGCCAGTGGTTCAGCAGGACATCGTTGACATGTACATGAAGAGCATGCAGCAGTTCACAGAGTCATTGGCCAACATGAAGCTTCCCATGGATATTGAGAGCACCAGTCCGTCCACTGAAAATGGTGATGCAGGGTCGGACAAGAAGCTAACGCCCATGCCGAAAGGGAATGGATCAAGAGTTTTCTATGGAAGTCGGGCGTTCTTCTGAATTTACTCAACTGAAGCTTGCACAGGTGACTCCAGAGTTGACATTGTTAAGGAACCAGATTAGTAGGGCTAGGTGGTGAAAAGCTCTTTTTTCTGCTGCTTATGGTTATCAAGCTTTGATAGATGGCTTAAAATGTATCAGATATCTTACCTTACCTTACATTACTGTTCTGATGCATTTTTTAGGATTCTGATGACAATTTGTGTTGGCTAATCATTATCTTTGCTTTCATATCTTAATGAGGCATAACGAATCTTCACTATATTTCTTTATGCCATGATCTATATTTTGTGTATGGGTGCACGGATGTGCCACTCCCAGGACAACAAAACTTTCATGAAAGCAAAAGGTACAGATGCTATTTTCATGATGTTCTAAAATAATTTGCTAGTAGATGTGGTGAAATCTAGTAATGATAGGATGAAGCACGTCTGAAAAGAGACGTAAACATTTGAAACCATGGTATCCAGTTGTCATATGCTGCATTTTTCCTGATATACTGCATTTGAGCATTCTTTTGACAAGTTGAGTACCTGGTGGACATTGCAGTAGTTGTCTGGATTAATGTCTGATGTCACTGGAGATTTTAACATAACAATGGAAACTTTGAACACTGAATGATGGGTTGGACTGCATTAAAAAGAAACAACTATGAGGTCCGGAGCTCATCTATTCTGTCTTCATGTTTATACTTTGATAAGTGGTGGAATTCTCCTGGTATGTCTCCACATTTTTAGTTGACCATGGTGCCTTTTTGGGGCGTCTCTTGTTGAACTCAAATTCTTCTCTACAATCAATATTCTATAGTTGCTTGCAGTTCTATTAGAATCCATATTAGTGGCAATAAAATCCGGGCTTAATCTGACGGATGTGCCTGTGTTTTTTTTAATTTTCGTAAATCACCTGTTTCTTTTATTGCCCAATTGTTTATCGGGTAAATATGCGGCAAACACTTGTATTGAAATTATGAAGAGAACATGCGTGCATGTTGTATCTTTTTTGTGTTGCCAACTTCAACCTTCAAATGTTAAGCTGTTCAAAATGTTGCTCTTCTGTTGTGTCTAATTGTCAGAAACAGAGCCAAGTAATCCCCAATGATGATTTCTTGTTCAGTAACTTTTACGATCACTATTTTTGGTGTTGAAGGTACAATCACCATTTTGGGGGTGGATAGTTAAAACTCACTCTTTGATACTGAGTAACATTGCTGACTTTTTGCCCTGAGGAAATGGGATCTGGTGAAATCGTTTAAAAGTTTTGGTTCTACTTCTCATTTTACCTGTAAAATGCTATCAACAACCACTTTACTTGTGGAATCATAATGGAGAAACATCATATCAGAGTCTTTCAGATTACAGAATTTCTAAAGCTCTATACTTCTATTTTTCTCAAAACTGGACTGATTAGATTGGGTTACCATTCATAATTTCTATTTTTCTTCTTATCATAAGCTCTACCATTCATAATTGGAACGTTTGCAAGTGCTCGCTTCCAGGCTACTATTTGTTGAGCTCATATATCACCTCAACTAACGCTAACTTGCGACTTCAGTAACAGGAACTAATTTTGCACAACTAATTTTGGTAATCTCCTCACCTCATCTGGTGTTCTTCATCTACTATTTTAATTCTCTGTTTCAGTCATCAATCATCCAGCCGACCCCACCTAGTGGGACAAGATTTTGTTGTTGTTGTTGTTGTCAGTCATCAATCATCCATATGATGAGAGCACATTCGGTTGTATGTAAAAAAAAAAACATAAAACTTACTTTTGTGTATTCTTATCAACTAATTCCATAATACGACCCATCAAACCAGCTCTTAGAGATCTCTCCTTGAAGCTAGAAACTCATGCACTACAGACATCAATAACAAACATAGTTGGCAATTAGCTTTTTTCCTGAAAGGGAGTCGGTAATTAGCTATTTTGAAAATGAACTTTTGCCTATTCTAAAATTTTCCGATCAGCCTCAAACAACTCTTATGAGATCCTTCCAAAGAAACAGTCCAATCAGACGGTACATGAATGACAATAAAGAGATCCTTCTTTTGTTTCTTTTCTCCTTTTTCTTTCATTTTTTTTCTCTTGACCTGAATCAGGCAGAGACCACGGGTGATCAGGCTTCATTTGTTTGGAGCAAACAGACTCGGCATAACATGATGAAATTGGGATTTAATGCTTGGAATTTACACCTCAAGGCAGCACTATCCTCATCCTTGAGAAGACTATCTATGTAAGAGAGGGAAAGATTCAAGTGGATGGAATTTGATGGAGTGGTCCATGTATCCTTTTGCACCACCCATCTTTGCCAGTTCACAAAGCTTTTGAGAGAACCTTTGATTCAGGGACCACCACCAAACATCCCCATCTGCAAAATCCTTATATGAACAGCTAATGGCCTCTCAAGGTGTTCCCCTCCCCCCTCTTGTGTATTAATTAACTGTGTTTGCTTTTGATTTAAGCAATGAGTGGTGAGGATTGAAACACTTTGACCTTTTTAGTTCCCTTACCTAATCGATCATTAAGTTTCCAGTCTGTAGTCACCAAAAGCCTCAAGTCCTAAAGGCATAGAGAAAAATGGATGAACAGTTCAGACCCAGGAGGGAAGATATCAGCATGTAGTAGGGCTTGTTCGGTTGTAGGATATGGACAATTGAAATATTTAATTTGGTCTCTTGTTCCGTGCATTGAATTGGGGCATGTACTACTTCCTCTCAGTCTGAACCACACAGACTCAATCTGCTCCACTGAATGATATCCAGGAAAATATTATGTCCTCAACATAAACAAGCCTGAATTTTTATGTGAACAAGGTTTATGGATGAATCTGCCTAAAATGCACATAGTCATATATTAATTTAAATCATACAATAGCAATTGCGACAAGCAAATGAAGTTACCGTATTTATCATGAACATACATGTATTTATAACATAGATATGTGTTCAGTGCAAAAGGCAAGGGGCACTGAGGCAGATAAATTATACAAGCTCGTTGATTACTTTGATACCTAAAGAGGGCTACAATAGAGTGATGATGTATTCCATTCCACCTAGTAAAGAGTAATAAAATGCTTCTTCATATATATATATATATATATATATATATATATATATATATTGTAGCGCAGCCACATGGAACCATGTTTACTACAGCTAGAAAGTAAGCAATCCAACAAAAGGATTATTTCTTAACCAAATAAACTGGCAGAGAATGTACAAATATCAACCTTACAGAACATGAATAAAGGTTTGTAAAAATAATCCTTTGATGATAATGAATAGGAATATTGTCTAACCTTATTCTTCAATGGGACCCTGTTGGTATCCCTGACAGTTTCACACTAGTAAAGCAACTAAACTTATGGCACATCTGCAGTAAAGAGAAATGAAATTCCGTACTGGAAATTACATCAGTTTTCTTTCCTATATAAAAAATGTTGACGTTTATCTGATCCACACCAGCATAAATTGGCATCCTTAGATGTAGTCCCAAATCTTGATTGTCCATTGCAGAAGAAAACCTAAACTCAGGTGAAAAATCCAAATTGCAATCCTCGCATAAATTCCTATATACTTGAACTCACTGAATTAAAGCTTTTGAAACCAACTCTCTGATTAGCTCTAGACGACAACTAAACCATATATGTGATGATATATCAGAAACTAAGTTCATCTCCTGTCCACTTGTAGTGAAACAAATATTTCCTAAATAGCAATTCCTGGCAAGGTAAACAAGAAAGTAAACATCAGATGAAAATCTTAGCAGTGATTATCTTCTGTGCATGAAAAAGAATCTGAATGTTATGACAGACCTTCAATATAGAATTGAATGATTAATAAAAAAAGAATCAATCAACAATGGCTCACATTGATTCAATCTAGAAGAAGAAAAGGTGACAACTAATAGAAACATTCGAAGCATCAGTGTGGAAAAGTTATATTTGGTAATTTTGTTGTTTATCTATATCCATCATCTGTACCTTAGTTAAATTGAAAGGCACAGGAAGAACAATATAAGCATAGGTACACATTATGGCATAATATATCTCATGATGCACACATGAGAGACAGGAAAAACCTAGTGGAATCTGAAAATTCTGCTTACCTCTATTTGGTTGCCTGTTAGCAACACTGTAACTGCCAATAAAACCTGATGAAGCCTGAACTTCAACATCTGAAGATGCATTTACAAGTCCATAACCAAATGGACCAGATTCATCAAGCTCAGAGGATTGAGCTCGCCAGGTTGCGTCACCATAAATCGAACTATTGTTGTATGTATCCACAAAGTTTCTTTCATATCCATTGCCTGATGTAGATAATGAATTATTAACAGATGGAGACCCAACAGCATTCCTATCATAGCTGCTCATGCCCAAACCAAAGGCATTGTCTCCCCAGTTCAAGTTGTAATTGCCAAAACCACCAAGGTTGGCGCTCCCGGATGGCCTAAAGGAATTAGAGCTGGAAGAGTTTGTTGTATAATTGAGGCTACCATTACCCCATAAATTGCGAGCTACTGAATTCAAAACTGACGAGGAATTGTTATTACTAGGACTGTATCCTATAGGATTAGTAGTATACCTATTAGAATTCCCACTATAATAAGGGTTCAGTGCCCGTCCAAACCCAACACCATTACTGAAACTTGAATTCCCTCCATAGTTTGGGCTCACTCCAGGCTCAAGATTCATATCAATCCCATAACCATGAGAAAAAGAAGGGAATATATTTCTCCCACCAGCTACTGGACTAAATCTGCCATCTATTCTCATCCCATAACTGCCAATTGAGCTTGATGGGTTGTATCCTTGTGTGTAACCATTTAGGATGCTGTTTGGCCTGTTCAAAGAACCAGAATTGTACCCTCCAACAAGCGACCGCATGCTCGGCCCAGGAGACATCTCTTTCGGAACAGCCTTCTTGACCTCGACCATCTTGCCATTCAGCTCGTGGAAGGTCTTAACCAGCACCTTATCCACAGCATCTTCTGAATCAAAAGTGATGAATCCAAATCCTCTTGGCCTTTGGGTGTTATGATCATACATCACAACGACATCAGTAATTGTCCCAAACTGATCAAAGTACTTCTTGAATTCGGTCTCAGTAACAGTTGAAGCAAGACCTCCCACGAATATCTTCTTGGTTCGTCCAGGACCAGGAGAGCCATGGAGGGAATTGGTGCTCCTGCCAGTGATGTTCTGATCATCCCGGGGAACAGCTTTCTTTGCCTCCACCTGGAAACATTAATCAAGACTACATTCAATATTATGTCAAAACAATTTTTAGATGCTTATAGTATCTTCTCAACTACAATATTAGTACCAACTACATAGAACTGAATTCACCATGTTCAAAGATAGCACTAAGCAATGCACATAACATGTCATCGTGTAGTGATGCATTCATTTGTGGGACAAAGGGTCTCAAAGCATGAATCGCATAATGGAATGCTCTCCTTATTTCAATCAATTTCTGTATACTAAGGTCATGTGCTGCTCTTTGGAAACAAGTAGAAAACATTAAGTAATGCATTCAAAATTCAAGAATAAAAAGCCCAGATGATTTACCATCCGTCCGTCAATCATGTGCTTCTCCAAAACGACACGCTCTGCGATGGCAGGATCAGCAAACACAACGAAACCGAAGCCCCGAGCTCGTCCAGTGGTCCGGTCCTTCATTATGACGGCCTCCACCACCTCTCCAAAGCTGCTGAAGTATTCGCGAAGGCGATCTTCATTGGTATCCCAGGAGATCCCTCCAACGAACAGCTTGCCCAGATCCAACTCCATCCTGGACACTACAGATCATAAAAATACCCAACAGAAAATTCAGCATTATTGTGTCTGCAGAGTATCCGCTGAATAGGAAAGGAAACGAAATGCAAAATAGAAATAAAATAAAATCATGAGATTATTTTGTCCGTATCACAAAAAGGAAATCCCAGCATAATACAACATAAATTTCAAATCAAAATTCGATGAAGTATGCTGCTTGAGAAGTCCTGTGAAATTTTAACTTCATCGCCTAAGTGGATACCAAGGACTGCGATCACTCTAGATGATTCGGGAATTTCATTTGCTAGTATTATTCATCCGAATTTATGACGATGTTTCCGCTGCTAATCAGTTCCATTGGATCTGGTCTCGACAAGAAAAAAACGAATCGCACCGCAAAAGAACACAATTGGGAGATAGCAAAGTCCAATCTTTTAGCGCCCAGCACATTCAACAGACAAGACAAGACGGCGACAGCTGCAATCGATCTGTATCAGATCTAGCTAAGGCGCAAAGGATTGAACCCGAGAGCCACACATGCTCAAAAACAGAAAGAGAATCAAATAAAAAAAAACCAATCTTTACAACGCAATTCGATTGAAAAAGCGTACTCTTCCACCTTTCATCTGACGACAATTCATCCATTCACAGCAGACGGAATCGAACATACAAAAAAGGAACACAATTGGGAAGAAAGCTCATTGATCAGTTCAGATTTGATTGGATTATACACACCTAAATACAGAAACGATTGCAGCGGAGGGGATTCCGGTCCTTGATTCAGATGGTCTTAAGATCTAAGGGGAGAAGAAGGCATCATATGAAGGAAGGAAAGGAGCAAGGTGGAGAGGAAGATGAGAAATGAGGTGCCTTTGTTGGTGGTGTTGGTAATGGTGCTCTCCACAAGAGGGAGAGAGAGATAGAGAGATAATTATATATGAGCGACGAGGTCTTCTTCTCTTCTCTCTCTCTCCTCCTCCCCTTCTCTGTTTCTTTCTGCGGTTGCGTTGCCTTTCCTTGTGGGAAGGAATAATAGTAAAAACTTTGGGGGGTTGGCTCACAGTTGGCTTTATTTGCCTTTTGCACCTCAAGTTCATGTTGGATTGAATTGGCAAACAGGCAAAAATGATGTGGTGTGGTATGTGATATGATATATCTATATATCTATCTTTGGAGAGAAGGAAGGAGAGAGAAAAATGACCACGGTGATTAATGATGGTTTATTTAAGGAAAAAAAGACTTAAGAACATATGAGCTTTTTATTTTTTAAAAAATAATAAATAAATATCTAGGGATATCAGTGGTAGCACATTAAAAAAAATAAAAATAATGAGAAAACAATAAGTTTTTTTTAAAAAAAACATATGTCCAATATTTGATAGTCATATTGCGTCCGATTATTAATGGATTATCTAATAATTTATTACTAGATCATCAATGACCTCAGATAGTTCCATGTCAATAAAAGTACTCAGTTATTTAACAAAACCAACGTTATTGACAATAAAACTAGATAAGGGACTGAAAATATTAAGATTAATAAGAACTAAAGCTAAATTCCATGTGCACGGATGATATATATTACAAAGATATATAGTATAATAAAAATATTATAATTCATAATAAGTATCAAAAGAAACAAATAATTGTGCTATCTCTTGTAAGTGGTAGTATTATTATACGACTATTAATCATCTTCGATTCATGATGGACGATAGATCAAAAAATTATTTAATTAGTCAAACCACCCTCCATCATGAGTAGATGGTATTACCCCAAAAATTAAATCCAATTTATGAGTATTTGAATGTGATAAATAAGTTAGTCTATTTTGAAAAGTTTAAAACTCAATTTAAATCTACCAAGACCCAATTGTACTTAAATTATTTTTTTCTTAAATAATTAATTATTTCTTGTAAACAAAATTATTTTCCTATTTATAATTTGTTTCCCTTTTATAAGGAAATATTGATTTTCATTGGAATCAAATTGGGTTATTTGCATTGAATTATTTTTTAAAATTTTGGAAATAAAATAATATCTTCTAAAAATGAATAGTGCAATATTTTGTTATAATTGTACATTACCTTTTAGAAAGAACATATTATTTATTTTAATCAAATTCAAACAAAACATTTTTGTTTTACTTTAGAAATAATACATTATCTTGTAAGAATGAAATATTACTTTTTTATTATACTTGTTCATTATCTTAATTTTGTCTCAATTTCATAAATTTAAATTAATTTTTAATACCGAAAATAACTCATACCTTTTAAAAAGAAAATATTGATTTAAATTAAAGCTTATTTTTTATTATTTATTTTATAAATTTATTCAATTAGAAAGGGAAGATTATTTATTTTAATCATAACAAAATTGATAAAAGAAAAGAAAGATTAATATTAATTTGACTCAAATTGAATTCTTCATTTTGAATTATTTTTTAATTCCAAAAATAACAAATCATCTCTTAAATAGTAATCATTATTTACTTGCTTATTATCTTTTAAAAAGAAGATATTATTTATTTTAACCATACTCAAATTGATAAAAAGAGAATATTAATCTTAATTTGAGTCAAATTAAATTTATTGTTAACTATTTTTATTTCCAGTAAATTATCTTTTAAATAGGTAGTATTATTTACTTGCATATTATCTTTTAGAAAGAAAATATTATTTATATTCATAATACTCAAATTTATAAAAATAAATGTTAATATTACTTTGACTCAAATTTAATTACATATTTTAGTTTCCGTAAATAACAAATTATATTTTAAAAATAATTATTTTTACTTGTAATCATATTCAAATTGATACACATGAGAGATTAATGTTAATTTGACTCAAACTGAATTATGTTTTTAATTCCAAAAACAACAAATTATTATTATATAAAATTAATATTTACTTATTATTTATTTTAATCATACTCAAATTGATAAAAGTGAAATGTTATAATTTGACTCAAACTGGATTATTTATTTTAATTTTTAAAATCCGAAAATAACAAATAATCTCTTAAATAAGAATTATTACTTACTCTCATATTATCTTTTAGAAAGAAAATATTATTTATTTTAATAATACTCAAATTGATAAAAAGGGAAAGATTATTCTTAATTTGGTTTGAAATGAATTATTTATTTAATTATTTTTTATTTCAGAAAATAACAAATTATCTTTTGAAAATAAATTATTTTTACTTGTAATCATACTAAAATTGATAATAATGAAATATTAATATTATTTTGAAACTGAATTATTTATTTTACATTATTTTTTTCGAATATAACAAATTATTTTTTAAATAGGGATTATTTAATTGCATATTACTTTATATAACAAACTGTTATATGATAAATTTTTATTTTTTAAAAAAAATTAGAGTTGTATATATATCACGTTATATACGCATGTCATCGTATTATGATGCCACTTGTCCCATTTTCGTGCTTTTACCTCTTTTTATAATAATAATAATAATAATAATAATAATAATAATAATAATAATAATAATAATTTTTTTTTACATTCAGTTCTTAAATTACACTACAGTATGCCATATATTTATCAATTTTTAAGTCAAATTATTTCAAAATATAATAAGAAAGAGAAATGCATTAAATTTCATCTAAACTAATTATTATTATGATGAATTTATTTATTTTTATTATTGTGATTATATTAATGAGTTTACATCGTATAAGATTGAATAAAATCATACGATAAGATCCTATTAAAATCTTGTAGATAAAATATAAATTAATAATAATATAAGATCTTAAACTGAGATCTTTAAGTTTTCATCTATTACTATACTCTTTAATCAATATTGTAATAGGAAAAGAAGAAAGTGACAAAAATGTAATGTGAAAAAGGGGAAATATGAGAAAAAAAATCATACGTAAAAGATACAATAGAAAATGAATTGGTTATTTTATTAATTAGATTAGTTGAAAATGAGAAATAAAAAAAAAAGTTGAGAAATCTGCAAAAAAATTATGATATTGGGAAATGAAATTTTGGTTGACCCAATGGAATTGAGTTGTTATTTGTTCCCTAAATAAAATAATTATTTTATTTCCAAAATGGAAAAATTTTATTTTATTTTATGTATGTTAGAAAGACAAGCACCGTCTTTCAAAGCAACTTCCTTGTTTAATTCAAAATGCGTGCGCTTTTGTCTCATAAATATATTTAAATAAAATAAGTGGTGTCTTACGCAATTGAACGTATTCTTTTTTTCAACTTTTTAATTCGTGGAATTTCAATTTCAATCATCATCCAGACACATCTTTTGTTTAACTAATTAACCGAAACTATTTTTGGAGGGTATTAATGCAAATGCAGTGTGTCTGTAATTAATGGCTAATTATCTCTTGCATATTTAGCATGTGACAGATGTTATTGTTCTTACTAAATTTAGAAGCATATATTTTTTTTTACATTATATTTTCAACGTATGCACATAACATATGTTTCAAATGGAGAAAATATCAGTATCATTATTCTTATTTGGTAAAATTAGCATAATGCACCAAGTATCTACGCTGCATACTTTTGGAGATAAAATTACTATTGGTTTTATTTTTTAAAAATACAGTATATATACTGCTGAAGGTAAATTTAGTGATTTTGGCATACATTTTCTTTTCTATTCCTTGTTATCCCTGTTGTTAATTCTCCGTGAAGCTTATAATAATAATAATAATAATAATAATAATAATAATAATAATAATAATAATAAACTTGATATTTTCGAAATTTTTGGACATATTGTTGTTGCTTTGGTTCATTTTATGAAGTAAATTGTATAGCAGTTACTAAAAGAATTATGTGATACCTATAACCAACCAATGCATGTGGTGTCACATGAAGGTGTATAATAGGATCCACTTAAGGTATGATGTCACACATGGGTCTTGCATTGGTGCCATGCACAACAAGCATCTCAAGAAATACAATATAATCACTCATGAAATATGAATCATAAAAGAAATTATCAAATTAATAGCAGTATGCTAATGAAGAAATTCGATCCATCAGTGAGTGGTATAAGTTAAACTATTAGTCATGGTTATAATACCAACTGGTTAATTTACATTTATCATAGAGGTAGATACATATATGCATATATGACATAGATACTTATTGTCGAAGGTAAGGCAACTGAGGCGCCGAGGAATACAAGTTCATTGATTACATTGAGAGAGAGAGAGAGAGAGAGAGAGAGAGAGAGAGAGAGAGAGAGAGAGAGAGAGAGAGAGAGAGTATGCAAACATAACACCGCAACATGGAACCATGTTTTTCACAGCTAGAAAGGAAGCACTCATCCAAAGGACTATTTCTAAACCAAATAAAATGCAGTAGAATGTAATCAATAACAAACGTGGAGGACACATTAAAAAGCTTTCTGGAAAGTAATCCATTGAAGATAATGAATCAGGAGATTGTCTATTCTCTTTTTTTTTTCTTCTAAGGGACCTTGTTGGTATCCCTGACAGGTTTCACAGTAATAAGCCGACTAGACTTAAGGCACAGCTGCAGTAAAACAAAAACTAAATTCCATACTGGATATTAAAGGAGTTTTCTTTCCTAGATAAAAAAATGTCGAAGACTATATGATGCACACCAGCGTAAATTGGCACCCTTCTAAAATGTAAATTCCGCAATCGTCATTTAACAACTTAATCAAATCTCTAGAAGAAACCTAAACTCAAGGTGAAAAATCCAAATCAATCCTCACAGAAAATCCTATATACTTTAACTTGCTGAATTAAAGTGTCTGAAACCAATTCGCTGGCAAGCTCTAAAGGATAACTAATCCATATATGTGATGATATATCAGAAATTCAGTCCACCTGCTTCACTGGAACTTTTTTTTAAGGGTTGCTTCACTGGATCCATTAACTATAATAAACCTGCTAGTGAAACAAAGAATTCCTAAGTAGCAATTCCTGGAAACATAAAAGAAAGAAATGTCAGAGTGACATCTTAGTAATAGTTATCTTCTGTGCATGCACAAGAATATGAATGTTATGACAAGACCTTCACTATAGAATAGAATTAATCCACTGCCAGAGAATACTAGGCGCATTGATTCAATGATAAAGAAACTAAGTCAAAAACATATTGTTCAGCTAATAGAACAGAATAAAAGCATAAGTGTGAAAGTCTCACACTTGGTGAATTTTGTTCTTCATCTATGTTCATCATTTGTAACTTTTTTATTAAGTGAAAGGTATGGCAAGACCATTATGCTCAACATGATAAATATCATGATGCACTTAGGGAAAGAAACATCATATATAAGGAGAGCAAAATTTTGACAGAATCAAGTTAAAAGAAAATGCTACTCACATATATTTGGTTGCCTGTTGGCAACACTGTAACTACCAATAAAACCTGATGACGCTTTAACTCCAGCATCTGAAGATGTATTTCCAAGTCCATAACCAAATGGGTCAGTCCCATCGAGCTCCGAGGATTGAGCTCGCCAGGTTGCATCGCCATAAATTGAACTATTGTTGTATGCATCCATAAGGTTTCCTTCATATCCATTGCCTGCTGTGGAGAATGAAGTATTGACAGAGGGAGATCCACCAGTGTTCCTAGCATAACTGCTAATACCCAAACCAAAGGTACTGTCTCCCCAGTTCAAGTTGCTATTACCAAAACCACCAAGGTTACTCCCGGATGGCATAAAGGAATTAGAGCTAGAAGAGTTTGTTGTATAATTGAGACTACCATTCCCCCATAAATTGCGAGATACTGAATTCAAAACTGATGTTGTGTTGTTATTGCCAGAACTGTATCCTATAGGACTAGAAGTGTACCTAGTAGAATTCCCACTATAATAAGGGCCCAGACCCCGTCCATATCCAACACCATTACTGAAACTTGAATTCCCTCCATAGTTTGGGCTCACTCCGGGTTCAAAATTCATGTCAATTCCATAACTGGGAGAAAAAGAGGGGAAAACATTTCTCCCACTAGTTATGGGACTAAATCTGCCATCAATTCTCATCCCATAACCACCAATTGAACCTGATGGGTTGTATCCTTGTGTGTAACTATTAAGAATGTTGTTAGGCCTATTCAAAGAACCAAGGTTATACCCTCCAACAAGCGAGCGCATGTTAGGACCAGGGGACAACTCTTTCGGAACTGCCTTTTTCACCTCGACCATCTTGCCATTCAGCTCATGAAAGGTCTTAACCAACACCTTATCAACGGCATCCTCTGAATCAAAAGTGATGAATCCAAATCCTCTTGGCCTTTGGGTATTATGGTCATACATCACAACGACATCTGTAATTGTCCCAAACTGATCAAAGTACTTCTTGAATTCAGTCTCAGTAACAGTTGAAGGAAGACCTCCCACGAATATCTTCTTGGTGCGTCCAGGACCAGGAGAGCCATGAATGGAATTGGTGCTCCTGGTGGTGATGCTTTGATCGTCTCGAGGAACAGCTTTCTTCGCCTCCACCTGGAAAATTCATCAGTAGCACATTAGAAACAGAATCAAACAACTTTTAGATGCTTGAGGTGTCTTGTCAACTACAACATTAACCCAATGCAAAATACCATTGGATCCAACATAAAACTGAATTCACCATGTCCAAATAAAGAAATTAGAATGCGAAGTAATGGCTATAATGTAGTAGTGATCACAGTTGTAAACCAAAACTTCTCATGAGTGATTCTGACAATGGGTCGTTTTTTGTGCATTTTCTTTCTATTCCCTTTTCATTTACTAGGCTTATTTACCTTTTCTTGTAGAAGAGTGCATAAAACTAAACAATGCAATGAAAATTGAAGAAGCAAAAAGCCCGATGATTTACCATCCGCCCATCAATCATGTGCTTCTCCAAAACGACTCGCTCTGCAACAGCGGGGTCAGAAAACACGACGAAACCAAAGCCTCGAGCTCGTCCAGTGGTCCGATCCTTCATGATGACAGCCTCCACTACATTCCCAAAACTACTGAAGTATTCACGGAGGCGATCTTCATTGGTATCCCAGGAGATCCCTCCAACGAACAGCTTACCGAGATCCAACTCCATCCTGGACACTACAGATCACAAACACCCAACACAAAATTCAGCATTCTTGTGCTTGCAGAGGTTCCACTGAATAGCAAACGAAACAAAATAAGACTAAAAGTGTAAGAAGAATTTTGATTACTATATTTATATTACCGTAGGAAGCCAATACAATACAAATTAAGAATTAAAATTCGATAACTTATGTTCCCTGTGAAATTTAGTTTGATCGCCTAAGTGGCAAACAGGGACAGCAACTAGTATACAAGATTTGATATCAGCTTTAGGAATTTACTTTGCTAATTTAATCGATCCACATTTGAGACAGTGTTACTGCTGCTAGTCAATTCCATCGGATCCAGTCTAGAAAAGAGAAAATAAAATAGATGTCACAGCAAAAGAACACAATTGGGAGGTAGCAAAATCCAATCTTTGTGCACCCGACGCATTCAGCATACAAGACAAGACAACACCCGATGCAGAGGATCTGTATCAGATCTAACGATGACGCAAACAATTGAACACAGATGCAAAAACAGGAAGAGGATCGAATAGACCAAAAAAACCAATCTTTATGACGCATTTCGATCGAAGCATGCCCTTCCACGTTTCAACTGACGGCGATTCATTCATACTAGGCAGAATTGACCAGACAAAAAATCAACAAAATCAGGAAGACAAACGGAAAGACAGTCCATTAGTCGGTTCAGATTTGATTGTATTATACTCACCGAGGGGGCGAGAGAGGGCTTGCAGAGGAGGGGATTCCGGTCCTTGAATCAGATGGCGTCAAGATCTAACAGGAGAAGAAAGCATCATGTGATGGAAGGCGAGGAGAGGAGAGGAGAGGAGAGAAGGATGAGAAAGGAGGAGCCTTTCTTGGCGTTGCTGGTAATGGCGTAATGGTGCTCTTCTAGAGAGAGAGAGATAGATAGAGAGAGAGAGAGAGAGAGAGAGAGAGAGAGAGAGAGATAATTATATAAGAGCGATTGGGTTTCCTTTTCTTCTCTCTCCTTCTCTATCTGTCTCTTTGGGTGTCTGCCTTTTCCTTGTGGTAAGTATACAAATTGCCCCAAAACCAGAAACTTTATATATTTAAAAATGACATAATTATTTATTGAATCGCAGATTATATGATTTTTTTAAAAAAAAGATTTATTTTATTTCCCCAATAAGATACTCTGAGGTTAAGCCCCTAATAAAATAAACTTTTTCAATAATTTCCCTCAATATATCATGTCATTTTTTCTTTCTAAACATCAATTTTGTTTTTCATTTGGAAGACCAAATTCCCCCATTTAATGTATTTGGTGCAGTTACAGTTGTCATTTCATACATAAATTTACATGGTTATTTCATGGATTTCTCTTATATATATATATTCATTGATATATATATATATATACATATATGTATATCAATGAATATGATTATATGAAAATCTTTCAAAAATATATTAATTTTATTGGGCTATTTGCTTTTATACCCTCTAAAGGATGTCTGATTTTCATATTTAATTTATAACTGTTAATTTATAATATGGCATCCCTAAATTTACTCAAATATGAGACTTCAGTCCTTCCGTCTTTTCAACTATATTATATTTTATTAATTGTGCATTGACATTTTTACATAAATAAATTTAGGATCGAAAATTATAGGTTGAGTAAGATGCGAAATAATTTATGTTTCAAATATGTAAGAGAAAATAAGAGATGACATTATTTTAAAGCTATGCGCTATAAGAAAATTCGCGATAGTTGTAGCCGTCGGAACTTTCGATCAATGCGTCGATCATTAGAAGTTCCGATGTCTTGAAATGTCATAATTTATATAATATATTATACTAATAATATTAATACAACATTAGTATTAATATTATATCATTAAAGCTTGCACTGTTCCGTCGAAAGTTTTCATGATTTCAAATTTATTATATAATATATTATAATATTAATCTTACCTTAGTATTAATATTATATTATTAAAGTTTCCCAACTATCTTAGTCATATGTCGAGCTCACTCGTCGATACTATCGGCATAGAGCGCCCCCTCTCCCTCGACCCAAGCCAAACATTTCCAGTCCCACCAAGGTTCACACCACCCATTATCACACCACCAAGGTTCGTATCCTAGTGATCATCTCGGTGACTAACACATTCATTGTCGATGATCTAGTAACTCCCCTCCTCTGTTATCAGCGCCGTCGGCCTGCACAGGCTGTCACGCCGCCACGGCCAGCAGGACAGCAATAGTCGCTCACACAACTGCCGCTGCTACCACCGCAAGAGAATTTGCAGCCGTCCGGGCAGTCATCATTGCCACCTCCTTCCCAGCAGCCTGTGGTGGGAGGTGCGCCGCGGACCATGCGGGACTCGCTGGCCGTCAATGATAAGGAAGTTGGGGTGCATCTCCTCGCCGGGAGAGTGGGCGGGGAGTTTCGCCCAGGTGCAGATGTTGCCGGCCTTCACCACACTCGACGGCGGCCACCGAAAAAGGGAGTGGCCTTACACCGACCATTCCAGCAGCTGCTCTCCCATTCTCGGAGCAGCCACAAGAGACGCTTGGCGCCGCCACCGCCAGCAGGTCAGAATGCATAAGTTGTTATAATGATTGGATGAGTTTTTTTATGAATTCATTGTGGTAACAAACATATTCTCTTGGTGGTTTCCATTTGTTTTTTGTTTCTCCAAGTTCAGATGTGACTCGAATTTTTGACATAAAGATTAAGATGTGCTTCTATTAGAGCAAGTACAATACTTTTACAATACTCAGGCACATGCACCCTTCCAATACTTTTTACTCTTTTTCATGTGTTAGTTTTTTTTTTGTGGCAGCTTCAGGCATAAATATTTTGGAAGGGTGCATGTGCCTGAGTGTTGTAAAAGTATTGTACTTGCTCAAGCAGAATAAGGTAGCATCAGAATGCCTCCTTTGAGATGTAATAAATTCCTTTGAATTCTTTTACCATTCCCTTTTTTTCTTTGATATACAGATTGTGTATGCCGTTGGAAGTATCGCCGGTTCTATTCGTCAGCAAATCCGTCGGTGACCCTCCTAAAATCCGACCCCCTCTTTCTCCTAATTCTCTCTAACTCTCTCTCTATCACTCTCTCTCTGTCTCCTCCGCTCTCTCCCCCTCTTTTCTCACACCCTCTCGCTCAGATTTGGCGACCCATGGTTCCGGCAAGCGACTCACATTCCCAACGATGACACGGCTATCCAGTGGAAGTTTGAAGGCCGCTTTCGCAATTGATTTAACCGTAAGAACTTATGAGAGATTTTTATGTGCCCGTCGAAAAATGCTTTTGAGTTTTTCGAACGGTTTCGTCCCATCGGAAAAGCGATGGATTTAGTGAGATTTTAGACGAATTAAACCGTCAGAAAAATTACTTTTTTTTTTTTGTAGTGTTGTAACTTATCCAATTAGTCATGTATGTGATACGTTGTGGCTCAAATATGTCCTGACATATTTAGTACCTATCACATTCCTTATATTTTATTTTAATTTTCACTAAAATTAGAACCATTCTTTTGAACGTATATTTTTAACATGTCCAAATAATATATGGCTTAGCTGAATCAAATTTTATCATCATTATTCATATTCAATCAGATGGAGTTAATTAAAACGAAAGTAAACTTTGCGTTCTACTTATATATTATGTAATTTCTAATGTTTCTATGGAGTTGACCAAGAGAACCTTTTCTTTTTTTTTTTTTGTCCTTTTATTTGTAAGTAATTTCATGCGGTAAAATTTGTATAACAACTAGTGAAATAATTGTGTGATGTATCTACAATTAGCCAATTGCATGTGGTGTCACATGAACATGTATAATAATACGATCCACTTAAGGTTTGATGTTACACATGGCCATGAGTAACCACATTATTGTCATTTCTAACAAGGCATCTTTAGAAATATAATATGATCACAGATTGGGGAGTTAAAGGAGTACCGTGTACGAATTATAGCCCAACCGACACATAACAAATAAGAAGCAAATCAATTAGTCCGCCTGCCACATCTATTGATTAAGAAAAAAAGAAAACAAAAAATAAATTTACTTATTTAATATTCAAATAAAAGATTTTCCATATATGGCAGTTTTATATTCTACAAGTAACAACAAATATATAATGTATTCTTTTCCCATTCATATGACATGTCACTATAAGAAGCCAATGGTAGGTTTTCTAAAAGTCAAATCATGCTTATCTGTAAAGTTAATTGATATTTATATACTAATGCTCGATCCTTGAGTCTCTGTCTTTTATTTATTTTATTTTATAAAAATAATGCATGATCTTTTTTTTTTTTCTTTTTAGATTGAAGTTGAGTTATCCGTAAAAAGGATAATTTTGTTTGTTTTAATATGGGTATAAGAAGTGAAACTTGTTCTCATTAAGACGTTTAGGGCAATAAGAGGGCCTTTTTCCCTCCTAATAAATAAATAAATAAATAAATAAATAAATAAATAAACCGTAAAAAGGATAATTTTGTTTGTTTTAATATGGGTATAAGAAGTGAAACTTGTTCTCATTAAGACGTTTAGGGCAATAAGAGGGCCTTTTTCCCTCCTAATAAATAAATAAATAAATAAATAAATAAAAGAAGAATGTGAAAAGCTTCTTACAGTGGTTTAGTTTTTCTTTGACATTTTTCTTTTTTCCTCTTTATTTTTCAATCTTTATGTTAGGGAGGGGGAGAGAGAGAGAGAGAGAGAGAGAGAGAGAGAGAGAGAGAGAGAGAGAGAGAGAGAGAGAGAGAGAGAGAGAGAGAGAGAGAGAGAGAGAGAGAGAGAGAGAGAGAGAGAGAGAGAGAGAGAGAGAGAGTAAAACACAACAATTTGAAGATAGAAGTGTCTACGCAGACCACCCATGCTTAATCTGAAACACAACATTTGGTGTCATACAAACAAGTGATTTTGCCCAAAAAATCATAACATGTAGTTATGGGATGTGGTCCCAACCAGACAGGAATTCGTTCTTACACTTTATCCGAATTGCCTTCATAGATAGATTAAGCTGCTGAAAAATACAACTGTGAAATTAAGATGAGGAAGAGAAGAGGTACAAAAGCATATATAATTAATTGATAGATAGATAGATAGATAGATAGATAGATAGATAGAAACTTACCAGCAAAGTGGAAACAAATGTAACCGCCATATGTTTCGCATATATGTACATGGCCATGGGCGTCTAAATATGATCCCTGTGAGCACAAAAATGAGTTTTTCATTTGCCTATTGAAAATTAAGTTAGAGCAACATCTCTTAGTAGAGTAGACTACTATTAGCACTTGATTAATAGAGTTGGAACTAAGAATAATAGTTCACATTCTTCTTCTTCTTATTATTATTCTTCTTCTTCTTCTTAAATTTTTATTGTTATTAAAGAGGAGAGGAAGAGAGAGAGAACTATACATATACCAGGTGATAGAAAGAGGCCCACAGCTTATTATTAACTAAACCCAAGTCCAGGTACAACTAACCTGTGTTTGTTTAAGGGGCCAAGGGAAAACACTTTTTCGAACGAATCACTTCGCCACATTTACACATCATCACAACATAATTAAATATCTCAACAAATTCACACTTGGGGTTTCAAGGAACATTTATTTTTGTGAAGATTAGGTTAGGGAACTTAAGAAAGCATAAGTAAAAATATTGGAGAGAGAGAGAGTCTAAAAGTCAATCCAACCCGACCCATTAAGTATAAGTAAAATCTAGGTGTTTTTGTTAATTAATAAAGACCGTCTGAAAATTTGACAAAGTCCTTCTAAATTTAAAGATTATAATATGCATTTAATGGGTCCTCAAGGAGGACCCCCATCCACACTTGTCGGATGGAGATCCGACGGGCGCTGTTGTTTTTGCGATTCAGATGCGTAAAGCTCATTTTTTCCCCTTTTTTGCGCGTTTTTTTCTTTGTGGTTCATGTTCGGCTGTTGCAGCGATAACCTTGTCACGGCAGCAATGACCTCATGGCGGCAGCAAGCGGCGGCGGCGATGACCTCGTAGCGATAGCAAGTGGTGGCATGCGGCAACAATGTTGCATCGATGAGATTAGAACTCAACGAAGACGAAGACGACGAGGGTCACTTCGTTGGGAAGACGAGGGTCGCGCGGTGGGGAAACGACGAGGGTCACGCGGTGAGGACAACGATGGTTTGGGCGACGTGTCAGGGAAGATTTCACTCGGCAAGAACGGCAAAGGACACGTGGCGGGGGCGGCGGGATGACGAGGGTTGCACAACGAGGATGACAACGGTTAACACGGCGCGGTGGGGATGAATGACGCTTCACTGGGAAGACGATGGGCGGGCCGCGGGAACGACGACGGGCGCGCGACGGAGATGAACGACAGTGGGGCAGCGGGGAGACCGGGGAGGGGAGATTTCTAGGGCCAATCATCGTGAGAGATGACGCACGATGGCGAGGGCGACCGGTCGGTGGCGTGGGAGGCCGATCAGCTACGAGGGAGGACGCACAGCGGAGGGGGGCACCACATCTCCACACCTGAATCACTAAAAAACCCGAAGAAAACCAAGATCTGAACCGCAAAAACAATCGTGCACGTCCAATCTCCATCCGATGGGCATAGATGAGGGGAGTTGTATTTTTTTATTCTAATATATAATATATATAGTTATAATGAAGATAAAGAACAATAGAAAAAAATATATATATAACCATTTCACATTTGGAATATCATTTGGAAGCTATAAAACTCTTAAATGGAACATAAAATTATATATATTGTTTTCGTCCCCCCCCCCCCCCCCCCCGGACATTATGATTGTGTTTGAGACAACTGGTTAGAAAAGTAATTGTGGAGAAAAACTACTATGACCCAAAGAAGGAATGAACTATTTGTGACAAAAAAAGCAAAAAAAAAAAAAAAAACTGCGGCATGTAAAATTTTTTGACAAAAAGCAATAACAATGTTTACCAAACATGAAGTAAACAAAAAGTGTTCTTTCTTGAAAAACAATTTTCGCTCCCAAACTCAGCCTACGAGTCCTTTCGGCTTACCTCTTTGAATTCTTTTTTTTTTCATCTTCCTTCTTTCTTTTGTTTATCTAGTTTCAATTCTACCATTTTATTAATGTTTGGGGAAAATAAAAAACATCTAAAAAATATATTTAAGATTAGGAAAAGTAAAATGAATAAAATGTTACATTAACTTATCATGAAAATTATTTATTTATATTTTTCGTTTACTCAAATACAAAATGTGAATACCTCCGGATAAAAGTAAAGAAAAATGAATAGTTTAAAAGTGATAAGTGGATAGCTCAACAATTTTTTGGGCGAATTCAAAAACTATTACTAGTTTAATTTAGAAGAGACTCCACAAAAAAACATGTTCACCACCGTAATTAAATTTCTGGAAATATTTTCAGAAAATATATTGAACGATTTTAACTGACAAATGCTTTATTGAAAATATATTGAACGATTTTAACTGACAAATGCTTTATTTTTTTCCGCCAACCATCTCCAAAGTAAAATTGTCACTAAAAATTAATCTTAACAACTTACATCTCCAAAATTTTTGAACCTTTTCATCTGCCTCCAATCGATTTAACAATGTTTTTTATTCACTTATTTCATACATTATTTTTATTAAATTACTTTTTCACCTTCAACGAATACAAATAAGGGATATTTCATCAAACCTCTCATAAACTATATCGATTTTTCGCATCTAACCCTAATATATGAACTTACCATAGCACCTCCCTAAATTATTTCATGATTTACACTTTAGTCCATCCGTCTACTTCTATTAATTTTCTCATCATGCTCTATGATTTATTAAATAATTAAACTACCCTTCTCTCATCTCTAAAATAATACATAATAATAAATAAGTGGGGGAGTCGCCCTCCCTCCTCGCGATCTCGACTGACGCCCTCCTCGTGCGCGTCGGCAACTCCGCGTTTTTCCTTATTTATTTATTATATTATATTATTTTAACTTTTAAAAAATAAAAACATCTAGAATGACGGAAAATTTAATAGAACTAGGCGAATTGACTAAAGTCAAAATCATGAAATAATTTAGAGAGCAATGAGTTCATATATTAAGATTAGATGTGAAAAATTATGATAGTTTAGGAGAGGTCGAAGGAAATAATCCAACAAATAATTGTAAAAAGTGAGCAAGCCCACCCCAAAATTTTGGCCTCTTGGTCTCTTGGGTGGGGCCCATAAGACCTAAAAAAATGAGCATTAAAGCAATGTTGTGAGTTCGACGTTTCATATCGACTCGGACATTTTAGATCCCCAAACGGACAGAGGGGCCGTCGCCCCTCCTCCTAACGTTAGTGAGGGGCACCCATTTTTTGTTTTTTTAATTATTATACTTTTAATATTATTTTATTTTTTAAAATAATGTGATGTCAACTAGATCCTCGCTTGGAGGAGAGAGAAGATGTCGTGTGCGTGCAACATCAATTCAACAATCGAAAAATGACCGATCATAGGTGAAAAGGTCAGTTGGTGAAATAAATTAAATAATGGAGGACAATTTGTTATAAAGTAAAGTTGAATGGTAGCACTGAAAAAACGTCAAAGTTGAAGAATTTTGATGTCATTTATTCATTAAATGTATAATTTGGTGTCATTAATATTGTGTATAATGGGGGGGGGGGGAGCAATGTTGTAAGACCTCACCCGGCCATCGACCCGGTTTGACCGACAGGTCAGGTCGGACCGGTCGAACCGGTTAAACTCGGATGGTCAGACCGAATAATTATAACTTAATATAAGTATAAAATTAGCTTAGATAATAATTATAAGTGTATGCATAATAATTTTTTAATCACTAGTGGGAAGACAATATATATTTAAATGAACAAAGAATCAAATCAAATATAATTTTATAAAAAATACATTCTCAATTTTAATATTTTACTAAATTGATTATTTTAGTAGTATGATAATTTATGTTAGCATCGTATTTGAATTTACAAATACATTACATTTTATTTTGAATGAATAACAATATAAATAATATTTTTTTATTACCATTGATTTTAAATGTGTATATGAACATAATATATTAATCATTTGAATTAATAATAATAATAATAATAACAATAATAATAATAGTGGTAGAATAGATGATGAGTGTGACATTATTAAATGTTAGTAATATAATAAAAAGCTTGGAAATTTGATAATTCAAAGTTAGAAATTATAATATTTTTTAAAAAATTGGCTAAACCCTCAAACCCGGCCGGGTCACTCAAACCCGCCGAGTTCACCGGTCCAACCCGAGTTTTGATCGAATCAAATCGGGTATATCATCCATCCAGGTTTTGAGTGACCCATGATCCCTTTTGTACTCCGAAAACCGGTCCGACCGGCCGGGCCGGGCCGAGTTTGACAACCTTGGGGTGAGGGAGGTTAGTGTGTATTATTTCACCCGAAAAAAATTATGAAAATTATCTAACTTTCTATATATGCAAATACTATAAATGCTTATGCTTTAACTTATATGGTTATATTATGTGCTATTCAAAGCAATTTCGTATTCTTATGTGATCAAATTGAGCATATAGCACTTATTTATTTTTCATCACATATTTCTTACTTTCTAAAATAACAAAATGAAAATATGTACACAGTTTTATTTCTAAAGAAGAGATTTATTTATTATTTCCATTAAAAAATAAAAATAATAATTAAAAATTCAACAAGTAATTCTGTTTTCTAGAAAACAAACACAGGAAATTATTTCCAGAAAATAGAAACATAACGTTATACATTAAACATGTCGTCTGAAAAATAGTGGGATTTTCAAGATCCCAAGAACTTTCCTTCCTTTTAAAAAAATATTATTTTCATAGACCTCCCTTAAGCTATAACGATTTTCGCATCTAATCCTAAAGTATGAACATTAAAATATATCTTTTTAATTTTGTTTCCCTCCTCTATATCTCTCATTGAACAATTTTTGATAAAATTTTCATATAGTTTGATTTTAAATTTTTAATGTGTAATATTGTTTTATCTATTGTAACAATCTAAATTTTGATTAAGGGCATTTAAGTCATTTGAAAAAAATCCTATGCTAAACTCTACAAAAAATCTACAAACCCACCATCTTCTCTATTTTCTATTTTATTCCCCACGTGACGGCTACAACCCTAGAGGAGGAAGAAAGAGGAGAATAAAGAAAATGAGGAGGACAATGAAAAAGAGGACATGGACAATGGAAAGGAGATCAACATCAACAAGGAAGAACAAGATCCTCGATATGTAAAGAGGATTCAATCCTTCTTTCTATTTGCATGATTGGATTAAGAATGATAGAGACACCTTGTTCCTTCTAGAGATTGTGATTGAGAGTTTGCATGTGTAATCATTAGATCCAAAAGATGTTTACATTTGATTCATGTTCTAGATATTGTTTTTGTAATACCCCAAATTTTCATTAAAGGACAATTTGGACTTTTTGTCCAATCCCTTATGATCTCCCCTATATAAAGCCCCATATTTCTATTGTTCACCTCTTTTCTCCACATCTTGGCGGCTAGGGCTTGAGGAAGAAGAAAGAGAAGAACAAGGAGAAGGAAGAAGATGAAAAAAGAGGACGAGATTTGAGATCAAGGTATATAAAGGGATCAAAACCCACTCTCTCCTCTCTGGTTTTCATAATTGGATTGAGAGCATGATGACTCCGTGTCCTCAGATTGGATTGTGATGAGAGCGTTTATTGTTGAAAGCATTAGATCTATGCATATATAAGCTTTTATTATTAGATCTAATAGTTAGGATTCATGCTTTTCTTATTGTTCATAATTTAGGGATGAAATCTTGATCTTAGAAATTCATAGATTATTATGTTTTTCAATATTCTTTTGATCCTAGAATGCCTAGGAAATCCATATGTTTTGATTTTGAATATTATAAATCATTTCCCCATTTTTTGGATAAAAAATCGTATAAAATCGGATTGGACGGTGGAACTCCAAAGTTTTGTCACGAACGTCCATCATGGCCGTGACATAAGGCCAGAATTCGAGCTTCTGTCACGCCTGTGATAGATGATGTCTCGGCCGTGACAAAAGTTCGGCACGCTCGTGACTATGTCTGGCACGGCCGTGACAGAAGGGTGGTTTTTTCCAGGGTTCTGTCACGGCCGTGACGACCTGTTTCGTGGCCATGATCATTGCATGAACTTTATATAGTATTATAAATGTTATTTTCAAAGTATTAATAGTATGTATTGATGTTTATTTGATTGTATAAGAACCTAGATACACGTATATGCATGTTCCCACATAACTAGGGTAAAATCTGAAGATTGAGAGACATAAATGTTTGTTAATTGTATAGCATAATGAATCCAGCTGTGGATAATGTTACATGTTGATCCTTTGTCCCTTTATCGGATATTTATCCGGACATCGGCAACGCTGTGTCATTTCGATATTTCCCTTAGATGAGAGTCCAGAATTATCGTTACATATAACAACAACAGTGTGCGCATTCTAATGTCACATTTGGATGTTACGGGGGAGCATTGTCTCCATGGCTTAGAGACGGTAACGACATAAATCTCAACTATCAAAAGATATAACCTAAATGAAAGGACCAATGATCGATGGAATGGAACGATGTTCCATGAAAGTGGAAGTCCAAAGGGTTATAAAACAACCCCGAGGAAAGTTATGGAGGCGTGGAAAGTGTACTTCACTTATGCGCCTATGGACTGAATTGATGACTGCTATGATTGACCATATTATATGTATGATGATTTGATTACATGTCCTCTGCTTATAAATGCATGATGATAAATTGGTGTTAATGAATGACATGTAGATCACATGATAAGTGCATGGAATGCTTATTATTTCCTTCTTATTTATGAAGATGATGATGCATATCATGTAGTATCCTTTATAGGATCATAGCATTGCATGCATGACCTTTACATACTCTAACAGGAAAATTCTGCCCTGGATCCATACATGTGCACAATGATTGGATGGATGACAGCTCAGCTCATGACAATAAAGATTGCACAATGGTTTAGGATGTTAAGAGTCATTTGTTTTAGAGTCTTTTGAATATGTTTTAAGGAGATATTTTGACTATGGTTCTCAAAAGTTCTAGTGGCTATTAGAGATGATGTTTATGTGTGTTTTCAATTCTATAATGATACTTTTGATGTTTTATCGAAGTCTTCCGTTATGTTTCAAAAGAGTTATTTTATCTTATTTAATGACTTTATGCTTCTGCTGAGTTAATAGAAAGTCATATTTTATTATGATTATGTGATGGAGAATGGGTTAACATAGCTAAATGACCTAATTGCCCTTAGCAATTGGGGGTGAAATCCGAGTGTTACAATTTTAGATGAATTTGATAAAAAGTGCTAAATCTTGATGATGAACGAAAATTGTATGTTTTAATATGCTCATTCTTAAATACTTAGAGATCATCTTTGCAATAATTAGGATGTTTTATATTATTTTTCCTAAAGCTTTGATTTAAAAAACATGAATTTTTTTAAACTAGATATTAAAATTATGGACAATGGCACGATAGTGCCAACGTTCAGAATGACCGTGATCGAACAAGAAAGGAAATGCAAGCAAAGCAACCCATTAACAAACATTACCACTTGGCATTGTTTCCTACTGCTCTAGAAAATCAAATACATATATGATCCCATTAACACATGTTACTACATCCATTTGGGAATATGAAAAGTGATTAATAATTCAAATAATCATATTTTTATATATAAATTATCCTTGCCTCCTTCTATTTATTTATTTTAGTAATACTAGTTTTATTTTTTGTTGTAAATACTTACTGAGTCACTTCAAATCTTTAATATAAAGGATATCCCCTTATATATATATATATATATATATATATATCATAGCAATATGATTAAATATAATACCCATATTCGTTTTGAGTTCCTTAATGGATAAAACACCTCCCAAATCTCCATTAGTTATTAGTTGTCCACAACACCTATTCTTATTTGCCTGTTAATCAGACTATTTAATTAACTGATGTTCCTAGTCTGATTAGAACTTAGGTATTAATTTTATTTGCAAGTTTCTTTCGCTACTCATGATTAGTTTAACAACTTAGTAGTCATGTTAATATCTAATGTTAAACTAAAATATCAATAACCCCATTATTATAAAAAAATTCAAAATTCCTTGATATGACTCTAGGTACACATTCATGGATTAGTCACTGTTTTCTACTGCTCTAAATCCATACATTTCTTATTCATTGCTGGTACTATTATACAATTCCGTTTAACCCACTACCACAGTGGTTCTCATATCCATGTTACAATAACTAGGAACTAGATTTTTATCCCCTTATTGTAGTCTCAAAAAGGATTCATCATAAACCTATCTAGTTAGTATCAACACCCATAAAAGTAAACAATACGTTACTTCTTATTTAATCCCACTTGTTGCCATTAAACCATTCAGAAGAATCCTTTCTAGGAAGTTTACATATAGCAAAAGCTCAATTGTACGGTCATGGGTGTTCCAATTGTTCGGCATCACAACTAGAAATAACTAGGTCCTAATGATCAAAATAGATTCATGCCTCGATTGAGATTCAATCTCATCCAAGAATCCCACAAATCAGATATGGAGAGTTACTTGAAATCAAATCACTAAAAACTGATCTCTGGACTACTCCAGTGTTGGCCATTTAATCAATTGCAGAGATGAAAACGAACCAGCCTTAGAACACAAAAACCTAAATCAATATCCATCCAAATTCCACATCAAGCATACTAGAATATTTCAAAGATTAGGGACACCTACTGGATGAGAATCTCAAGCGTGTTAGCCTTCCGGTGGATAATGATACAACAACAAGAAAAAGGGAAGCAACAACAAATTGCAGGAAGCTGGTTGGGGAAGAAAACAAGGAGGAAGAGGAGATGTAGGAGGAAAATGTAGAGCAGCTTGGGAAAGGGATGATTGGGAGAGAAAAATAAGAAGGAAGAAATGAAAGAAATAAAAAAATGAAAAGGATTCTATGGTAATTCAGTCCTCACGTGAGAAAGAAAAGGAAAATGGGGAAAAGGAAGGGGCTATTGTATTTCAGTTTTCTCTTCACTGTGTATATTTTTTTCCATTCCCTTATTTTTTCCATTTACATATAGTTTCCCTGCCAAATGAAAAGTTTCCTATTTATTTCTCTTTTTTCCTAAAAAAATGAACTATAAGAGAGTTGGAGCTCCACAATTACTACACCCAAAAGAAAATTTTCATCCTCGAAATTAATACTAACCTGAAGTTCAGAAAATGTGGGGATATTTCTTGCGCATGTCTTTTTCCAACTCCCATGTGGCTTCTCTTTCGGTATGATTTTTCCATATGATCTTGACCATGGAAATCTATCGCCTGCGCAACTGACGCACCTCACGTGCTAGTATTCGCATTGGCTCCTCGTGATAAGTTAGATCTTTTTGTACTTCGATAGGCTGCCCCTTAATATGAAATACATAATGGATTTTTGCTAAAGCTGGTGGCAAAGCTAAGCGATATGCCACGGGCCCTACTCTTTCAAGCACCTCATAGGGTCCAATGAATCGACAACTCAACTTTCCTTTCTTTCCAAACCGAAGGATGCCATTCCAAGGTGAAATTTTAAGGAACACTTTGTCACCTACTGAATACTCCCGCTCTTGTGAGACTTGTCATCAAGCTTCTTTTGTCTGTCTTGGGCAACCTTAATGTTTTTCCTAATTGTTGAACTAACTTTGGCTCTAACAACAATCTGGTGCCTTCTATATCCCAGCACATTGGAGGGCGGCATCTCCTACCATAAAGTGCTTCATACGGTGCCATTTTGATAGTAGACTGGTGGCTATTGTTATATGCAAACTCTGCTAAGGGTAACATATCATCCTAACTGTCACCAAAGTCTATGGCACTAGCCCGCAACATGTCTTCCAAAATCTGAATGGTTCTTTCTATCTGATCATCCGTTTGTGGGTGAAATGTTGTACTAATTTCTAATGACTCATGTACCCTCTTCCAAAATCTAGAAGTAAATATGGGATCTCTATCAAAGACTACAGATACTGGCACACCATGTAAACGCACTATTTCATCAATGAATAATCGTGCCAACCTGTCTAATGAAAAAGTAGTTTTAATCAGCGAAAAGTGCGCCGACTTTGTCAATCGGTCCACAATTACCCAAATTGCAATATGGCCATTTTGGGTGATTGGAAATCTTGTCACAAAGTCCATATTGATATCTTCCCATTTCCACTTGAGAATTGGCATAGGAGCTAGATTACCCATCGGGCTCTAGTGTTCGACAACCAAGCAATGAGCTACGAATTTTGCAATGTCCTCTCTCATCCCGGGCCAATAGTATGTCTCACGAAGATTTCTATACATTTTCGTGGATCTTGGGTGTAATGCATATGCTGCATTGTGACTCCCTCCATGATCTCCTCTCGCAAGTCATATGTGCGGGGCACATATAACCTATCTCGCAGCATGAGGGTTCCATCTTCATGAACTCTATACTTCTCACCAGCACCGGCCCTTAGCTGATCCAAAAGCATCAAGGTACCAATGTCTACATTTTGGGCTTCTTTGATCCTATCCAGTAGTATCAGTCTAACTCGAAGATTGCACAACAAACCTTTATTGTTGTCAATCCTGAGGTTGAAGATCATGGTGGTGAGATCCTCAACTAGTGAAATCTTGCCTAAAATATTTGGTGTCACCCCGTCGCTAAACTTTCGACTTAAAGCATCAGCTACTACATTCGCTTTTCCTGGATGATATTCCAAGGTCAAATCATAATCTTATCTGCGTTGTCTCTGGTTAAGCTCTTTCTACATCTTTAAGTTCCTCAAGCTCTTGTGGTATGTGAATATTTGTCCATGTTCACCATACAAATAGTGCCTCCAAATTCTTAACGCAAACACGATGACTGCCAATTCTAGATCATGAGTGGGGTAATGGGTAATTAACCTCATGTGGTTTCAACTTTTTTGAGGCACAGACAAACACCTTTCCATTCTTCATAAGAACACAACCAAGTCCCAGTTGCGAGACATCACTATACACTACAAAGTTTTCTCTACCTTCATGCAAGGTTAGAATCGGTGCAAATACTAGCCGGTTCTTTAACTCTTGGAAACTACTTTCACACTTATCTGTCCAAATGAATTATGATTCTTCCTCAGCAAGTGTGTAAGTGGTCCTGCAATAGTGGAAAAGTCCTATACAAATCTCCTATAATAACCAGCAAGACCCAAAAAGCTTCACACCTCTTTGGCATTTCTCGGCGCTTCCCACTTCACCACGGATGCTATCTTGGATGGATCGGCCAGCACCCCATCTGCAGATATTACATGTCCAAGGAATACCACTCTATCTATCCAAAACTCACACTTTGAAAATTTAGCATACAACTTATTCTTTCGCAGTGTCTCTAGGGCTGATCACAAATGCACCTCATGCATCTCTGCACTAGGTGAGTAGATAAGAATGTCATCAATGAAAATAATGACAAAAACATCAAAATAATCTCGAGAGACTCTATTCATTAAACCCATCAATGCAATTGGTGCATTCGTAAGGCAAAATGGTATAACTAAAAATTCATAATGGCCATATTGAGTGTGAAATGTTGTTCTCTTCACGTCATCATCTTTGATCCGCAGCTGATGGTATCTAGATCACAGATTTATCTTCGAAAACATTTTTGCCCCACGTAGTTGATCAAAGAAATCGTCAATCCGGGGTAACGAATATTTATTTTTGTCATTACCTTGTTCAACAGTATGTAATTGATGCACATTCTCATAGTGTCATCTTTCTTTTCCACAGAGTACAAGAGCTCCCCTCTTGGTCGAATGAATCCAAGGTTTAAATAGCTCCTGCAATTGCTTTTTCAACTCCCTAACTCCACTGGTGCCATCCTATATGATGGAATAGAAATAGCAGTTGTGCCTAGAATCAACTCGATTTCAAAGTCAATTTCTTTCTTCGGAGGTAAGCCTGGCGATGCTTCAGGAAACACAACAAGATATTTCCGAATCACTAACACATCCTCCAATTGGGGTGGTTGTTTATTCAGGTCATGGATATGTGCTAAATATGCATCACATTCCTCTAGTAGCATCCTTCTCGCTACCATTGTAGATATCACATAAGATGGCAAACTTCTCCAATCACCTTGGAATATTACTTCCTCTCCATAAGGTAATTTCAGAATTGCCCTTTTGGCATGACATTCCATCACGGCTTCATAAGTAGATAACCAGTCCATCCCCAATATTATGTCAAACCCATGAATATCAATAATAATCAGATCAGCAACAAACTTCTTCCCACATATCACAACCACACAATTCCTATATAGTTTGCTAGCAGATAGAGTATCACCCAGCAGCTAATTCAGAAGGCTCGCCGGTGAAAAATGAGGAACATGCATATGAAACAAATGAGTAAGAAGTACCAGGGTCAAAGAGAGTGGTAACACATCTTTGAGCAATGAAGATCGAACATGTAACCACCTCAGGACTAGTGGTGGCCTCATCACGTGTCATTGTATATATCCTCGGTAATCCAACTCGTGGTCCTCCAGGAGCTCTTGCTGCACTCTTGCCTTTGTTCGATGTGCGGGGGTGGGACAACTTGATGTCCACCTCATGTCAGTGGCTGATTTCATGGGACATTCTGGACTATTGTGGCCCTTTTCATCGTAGGAGAAACATGTGAGCATGCCACCTTCAAACCTGCATCTACCCATGTGGAACCTGCCGCACGTAGTGCATGGATCCCTAGTCCCACCTTGTCCTCCATAGTGAGCGGGGCAGGTGCCCATTGTAGTGGTTGAGGATGTCCATCTTGCCTATTTCTCTTGGGATTGAAATTTTTCGGACCTCTATCATTCAATCTTTTATTGTGAAATTTTGCACATTGCATGCACTCCTCAATTAGGCTCTCCACCTTAAGGGCCACTTCTTTAGCTTCAGCATAGGTAGTATAATTCATCGCCCCTATTTGTTCGTAGACTTCAAAAGACAACTTCTCAATGAAGACGATCTTCTTGTCTTGTCTGAATGAGCCATGCCTATCGAGTACTGGCACAACTCCTCAAACTTGATGATAAAAGCAGCCACCGAGCCCTCCCTTGTCTCAGGTGAACGAATTCCTTCTTTTGCTTCTCATGATGAGAGATAGGAATATAATGTTCCTCAAATTCTTCCTTGAACTCTGCTCATGTCCAAGTCGGTCCAAAAGTTTCATAGCGATCCTCCCACCATGTCAGTACACAATCAGCCATAAAAAATTCAATGCAAGTCATCTTCCTCTGGTCATTCAGGTTCATCATCTTGAATAATCATTCCAACCTTTCCATCCAAGCTTCAGCTTTCTTAGGATTATGTTCACCTTCAAACACTTCGATACCATTGCTCTTGATTCTCCGAACTAGCATGTCAACACTCCCAGGTGGAACATCATCGGCCATTATATTCTGCTGTGGTGGTGGCTGTTCAGAGCGTTCGCTCCGCCTGCCTGCTACAAGCCTTGATCTTCCTGCACCGTCCACTCAATTACGAACTTGTTGTTGCCTATTTGGTACCATGCTGCATATAATTCTTACATTAGCACCAACTGCCACTACAATAAAAATGGTCTTTAACGACCACTATTAGTGTCGACCTCATCGACCTCGCGCCAACCTCGCCGACCTGCGGCGACATCCTTCGAGCCAGTCCTTCGTAGATCTGCCTGCCGCCGACCCCCTTACCCCCTATCACTGTACCTTCCTGACGCCGATGATGGACCATATTTGCGCGACCTCCAGCCAACACGCCGCGACCCCCGCCGATCTCCATGTGTCACCGCGTCCGCCTCCGAGCTTCACCGCCGACCTCGAGCACGCGGCGCCCCCCTTCGATCTCTGTGTGTCGCCCCGTCGCCGCCGATCTCGCTCGCCCCGCCATTGCCGAGCTTGCGCACCTCCGCCGCCAAGCTCGCCCGCCCCGTCGCTGTCGACCTCGCACACCTCCGCCATCGAGACTGCTGATCTCCGTGTGTCGCCCCATCGCCGCCGATCTCGCACACCGCCACCACCGAGCTTGCCCGCCCCACCGCTGCCGAGCTCGTGCACCTTCGCTGCCGAGTTCGCGCATCGCTGCCATCGAGCTCGCCCGCCCTGCTATCGTCTACCTCCGAGCTTCGCCTCCAACCTCAAGCACACCGCGTCCCCCGCCGATCTCCGTGTGTCCCCTGCCGCCACCGCCGATCTCGTGCACTGCCACCGCCGAGCTTGCCCGCCCTGCCACTGCTGAGCTCGTGCACTGCCGTCACCAAGCTCGCCCGCCTCCGAGCATTCAGCTCACATGAAGTAGCACAAAAAGATGTTGGTCCTCAACCAAACAATACACAATGGTCACAAAATCTAAATTCATTTGTCAAAAGTTCCCAATATTAGAAAGTGAAATGTATTTAAAGTTCTCCTTTTTTTCTAACAGCCATAGATAAACAAAAAGGAGCAAAAATGTGTAGTTCCTTTCCTCACACAACCTACTCCCAACCAAGAATATCATAAGTTAGCTTAGCAATCATCACCTGCAAAGATTAGGAAATGAGGGGTGAACATTTTGAGCTCAATGAGTGGAGGGCACATGAATAAAGATGTTTTATATTATGCACCAGATGCCTCTTTATTTATAATAAAGGTAGGCAATACAAAAAAGGAGAATATGTTAAAATATTACTCTAGAAAATTAGGGATATTATAATAAAATATCTAGGGTATTATCCCAGAAAATTTGGGATACTAATCCTGAATAATATTACAAAGATATGAAAAGATATGCAAATCATAACCTCTCAAGTTTGAGTGTAAGTATCATTTAGACTCAATTTGAAATATATAATCTAGAGTTTCTTCTTGGGAAGTGCTTTAGTAAATATGTTAGCTAATTGATCTTCAATAGCAAAGTGTGGAGTGGATATCTTCTTATATAGAATCGCATCACGAATGAAGTGACAATCCACTTCTATGTGTTTGGTCCTCTCATGAAACACAAGATTGTTTGCAATAAGTATTGCAGCCTTGTTATCACAATGCATAGGTACTAGAGAAGTAACAAAAATTCTAAAATCACGTAGGAGAGAGATCACCCATAAGAGTTTACATGTAGTATGAACCATTGCCCTATATTATGACCTAGCGCTAGAGCGTGAGACCACATCTTGTTTCTTGTTGTGCCACATTACAAGGTTTCAATCAACATAAGTACAATAATCGATGGTTGATCTTTCACCTTCATGAACTCCGACATAATTTGCATCAGAATAATCCTATAATTTTAAATGTCCATGATTTTTTAAGTGAAGATCTTTACTTGAAGAGGCTTTTAGATATTGTAAAATTTGACATACACCTGTCCATTGTACTTCACGTGATTCTTGCATAAATTGGCTTAAGTGGCCTACAACATAAGAAATATCAAGACAAGTTACATTGAGATACAAGAGTTTACCAACCATAGCTCTATATCTGGTGACATCTAAAATAGGACTGCTCAAATCAGCTAGAGGTAGTTGTGGATCCATAAGAATGGTGGCTATTTCATATCTCATCATACCAGTTTCCTTTAATAGATCTAAGAAATATTTTCTTTGAGAGAGAATGAGTCCATCGTCAAATTGATTTACTTTGATGCTTAAGAAGTATTTGATTAGACCAAGATCTTTGGTCACAAATTGTGATTGCAAAAACTTCTTTGCTACCAAAATACTTTCAGTGCCACTACCAGATATGAAAATATCATCTACATAAACTATGAGGATGATTCAACTTTGAAAGTATGTAAAGAAAATGCTGAGTGGTCTGAAGAGGATCGACTAAAGCCACATTCTTCAATAGCTCTACTGAATTTCATATGGAAAAGGAGGGTGCGAGCAACATCCAGCAAATGACGAAGTTTTCTTTCGACAACACCATTTTGCTGAGATGTTTTTACACATGAAGTCTGATGAATTATACCAACAGATTTAAAAAATGATAAAAGATCATAATTTGCAAACTCAAGTCCATTGTCACTGCGAAAGATTTTAATTGAGGTAGAGAATTGAGTTTTTATTTTTGTAAAAAAATCTCGAATAATACGAGAAGTTTTTGTCTTATTTTGTAACCTATAAACCAAGTGGCTCTAAAAAAGACATCTACTAAAATCAAAAAATTATTTGAAATGCCTATTATTAGAAACTCGACAAGGACCACACAAATCAGCATGCACGAGTGAAAATGGACTTTTCTCTCGTTTGTCAATGCGAGGTGAAAAAGGAGTACGATGATGCTTTCCTATTTGACAAGCCTCACACTCGAGAACCTCAATACTTGAAATGTTGGGAAATTATTGATGAAGAACAGTCAAATTGAGATGACCTAGGCGATGATGGAGCTGTAGGAAAATGTTGGTAGTGTAGACTATGGAATTTTGGATAGATGGTTGGAGATAATAAAGTCCATCACGTTTAAATTCTCCACCAATCTATTTCATCGTTTGGAGATCCTGCAGAACGAAGAAAGAGTCATGAAAAAGTGCTCGACAATTTAAGAACTTTGTCAGTTGACTGATTGAAAGAAGACTTAGAGCAAACTTTGGAGCATACATAACATTATCAAGGGAGATGTCACAGTTAACAAAAACTGTACCAAGGCCAGTGATCGGAGAGAGAGAATCATCAGCAACTTTAACATTAAGAGGGTTCGACGGAGATTTGAGAGATGAGAGGAAAGAGGCATCACCTATTATGTGTGAGGAGGCACCCGAATATGCAATCCAGTTAGATTAAGAGAGAGCAAGAGTAGCTGAATGATGTATTACAACAGCACCAGTTGATGGAGATGCAGATTCAGTGATGGAAAGAGAACGAAGGTGATCTTATTCTTCTTTTGATATTAGAATATTTGACTCATTAGTAGTGGCAGCATGAATCTTTGGGTGATCAGCAGGATATCCAAACTTTTCCCAGCAATGGTTAGAAGGATAGTTGGATCGATGACAGTGGTCACAAAATAATTTGCCATGTCCTCTAGAGTTGTTCACTCGTCCACGTCCACGGCCTTTGCCTTTGTTAGGGACTATTCATCTTCCTCTTCCACGTATAGCAAGTGTAGATGCATCCGTATGAGAAGAGAAATCATCGATATGGGAGAGCCGAGCATAGATTTCTCCATCAGTCGAAATAGTTTCCTATGTCATCAATTGATCTTTGACTAATTTATATTCAGGACCAAGCCCAGAGAGAAAGTGAACGAATCTAATTTGATCATGCAACACTTTGACATCATCAAAAAGAGGTTGATAGATATCTTGCTCATTCCAGAGGTTAGTCAATGTCTCACAATAATTTGCTAACGTTTGATCATTTTTCTTGCATGATTGGATTTCTTCAATGACCTTGTAAAGGCGAGATATATTGCTTTAATGAGAGTGAAGTTTTTAAGTACCTCCCACATAGTCTTAGTCGACTTATAAGTCATAACCTGTTTAGCAACAGATTCGATCATACTATTGAGCATGACAGAGGCGACCCAATCATTGTCAACATTCCAATTTTCTGTATGTTCTTCAAATTTGGTGAGGATATGCTTCCTGTGAGACCCTACATAGTGCTCAAATGCCATGGACTAGAGGAGACAATTGATATCATCAAGTTTGATACTGATACCGAGTGGAGTGCTGACGGTGGATTTCACATCAGACTTGCAGGATTCAACTTTTTAATTGTCCATGGTTGAGCACGACGGGTTACACAGAGAAAAAAGTCAAGCTCCGATCTTGAGAACTATGAATCTAACTCAGAATAACCTATCATCTCTCTAGATTGAGATCAACCTCTTATGATGATTGACAAACATAGTCGGAAAGGAGGAGAGAAGAAGGATGAGGAGGAAGGGGAGAATAGTGATGATCAGATTGTTACTGCTCTGATACCATGTTTAAAAATATGTTTTCTCTTATTATTCATCAAATATTAGTGCCTCTTTATTTATAATAAAGGTAGGCAATACAAGAAAGGAGAATATGCTAAAATATTACTCCAAGAAATATGTGATACCAATCCTGAATAATATATAAAGATATGCAAAAATATGAAAAGATATGCAAATCATATCTCAACAAAAGAAAAACAAGAAAGACTGATATCCCACATGATATGAGATGTTAAAATGATGGTTCTCTTTTGCCACAAAGGAAGTAACCCAAAGAGAGATACCTCACTTAGGTCGCATGGCCAATACGATACATAAGTTGTTGTGCGGATTGATAGGCAGCCACATCCCAAGTCTTAACATAACTGCCTATGATATCGTACTATAATCAATAGACATGTGTGTGTACATAACATCATAATGGATGGCACATCTTAATAAAATCAGGGGTATGTGGACTGAATGGTTGCCGCACCTACTCGGAATTGATCAATCTCCGATGAAATGAAAAATCTTCCTACAAAGCGATTTTTGCATGATATAATTTAATATGATGTATGAATGCGCATGCTCTGGCATATAAGCAATATACAAGTTCACCACATAAAAAATCCAATATTTCACATAAAGCACAAAAATAAAAAAAAAACACTTTAAATCCATAAATCGAACCATTGGTCCAATACTTGTGTTAATAAATTTAGCTTTGATTTCTCTAATGGCATACAACACACATTGTATATGATGCGAAGCATTCACTTCGATGAATCAAAATTCAAGCAGAAAACTCATCTTACATCGACGTAAGACTATGTGGGTTACTAGAGCCTTAGTTAATGTTATGTAATCCACTCACCTCGGATAAGGTCGATCACATTCAATCGTTCTTCCGAGTCAAGTCTAGAAGCCTAACCAATATATCATATAAGTCAATCACACATATTGAAGTGTGTAGTAGTCTATAAGGACATAATATTGCAATAATACTTAGTTATCCATAACTACCTTTATTTAAAATTTATTCACCATTCAATTCTTATATAAATACTTTGTTGATTATTTTATTATACTCTTCTATTGATATTATTAAGCAAATAAATCAATCTATTAAATTTGCAGAAATGATTACTTCCCAAATCATTACCATTATCAGCTAATAATCAAAATATATTTTATTATGATATATTCTTATATTTATTTATTATTAATTAATTCACATTTTAATTATTATACTTTTATAAAAGACCTCTATAGCAACTTTGCTTAGACAATAGTACCTAGTCATCTAGTTAACCCATCATATTACTAATCCTATATATTTAAATACATTATCATTGATAGCATTCTCATTTAATACCTATTACAAGAGTACGTATTTCAATTAGGTCGAAAAATATTTAATTATATATATATATACACATCCCAGTCTGTCATATATCATTAATATTATGTAATAGTTTAATATTTAGCCATGTAGTTTATTATCGATTTAATCAAATATCAATTATTTCAACAGTTGTCTTGAACTCGGACAAAAATATTATTGCAATACTTGATTCATCAGTCAACTTAAATAAAAAAATTAACTTTGTTTGTTATGAAGTCTTACCTACACAATTCAATATGAAGTCTTACCTACACAATTCAATTCCTAATTGTGTTAGCACAAGTTCCAACAGAAGTAAGGAATCTTTTCTGTTATTTTCATTTCCTATTTCTCAGCCACATTAGATCATGATAGATTGTAACTCAAAGAGTTATAGGACCTCCACCAACAGATTCATACCCGTTCAAGTAGATGCACTTGATTGGTAAAAACAATTTCTTCTTTGATATCCTGCTTGATGCCAAAAATTAGGAGGTTCTGGATTCAAAATCTTGGGCGACTTCACAAGCTGACCATGAAAAAGGGAAGAGAGCAGCCTCAATACAAATGAGAAGAAAAGAAACAAAACTAAGAAGGAACTGATCGATGCCCAAAAGATGTCTTCCAAGGCTGTGGGAGATTAAATACTCACAGGCAAAGGAATCATGTTGAGATCGCCATGAATCCTACTCAAACAATGAGGTGCTTCCCTCAAGAACGATTTTGCGCAATGTCACTTCCTCCTCAATCTATGGGGTCGTGCTATGTCCTATGGCGAAGGTGACCATCAGATGGCTCTCCTATGGCAAGAATGAGAGGAAGCGGCTAGGGGTTTTGGGGCTGGTATTCACAGGAGAGCACGACGGGAGGAGAAGAGAGATGGGGAAAGAAAATTTGGGAAACATTTACATACGGCTGGGAAAAACCAGAAGGAAGAAAAAGGAAAGGGGGAAAGATAGGGGGTTGCTGGTTGCTTGAAGCATGCTCTAGAGAGAGATGGTACGGGATGAAGAAAGAAGGAGAGAAAGAGAAATAGGAAAAAGGGAAATGGTTTAATTTATTTAAATCCTAGCCATTGATCACTAGCTGATCACACTATTAGAAAATGGGCGCTTAGCGACGCAAGGTAGCGCCGCCAACATCCGTGACGCTATATAGACGTCACTAGCGCCTATATAGCGTCTACTTCACGTCACGAGAATCAGACGCTACTTGCCTCTCGATAGTGTCTCATTAGCGCCTTCTTAGCTATTCAGCGAATTGATGTTAATTCTAGCGCAATCGAGACGCTATTACATCGCGCCACGAATCGCAAATGCGCGGCAGCACCTAGCACCGTTCTGACGTCGACGTCTTTAGACGCGACACTAGCGTCGCCGGACTGGAGACTCTAAAGCGACGCTATATGGCGTCTCAAAGAAAGGAGACGTTATTGTGACGCTACTGTGTTACTCATAACTTACCTACATTTATCTCGCTATTTGTTTTATATTTAAACACTATATATTAAATATACTATATGTCAATCAATAAATTCATTAAATATTATATTAGTATTAATTACACAATTATCAACATATTATCAATAACATACTATCAACATATATATGTATTAATCACACGATTATATATATATATATGTATTTTTACATGATAAAAGTGTTCCTAAATATATAATTTGTTACCTATATTATTTATGTTATCTATACATATAATATATATAATATCTTAATTATGCATTATTATTATATACTTAATCATGAGATTACGATGGTTGATTAAGTGAGTGATATTTTAGCGTCACAGTAGACACTCAATAGCGTCTACCTAGCGTCTAACGAGAGCCGCAGCTTATGTCGACGCTATGGTGACACTATTGGCGTCTCTCTAACGTCGCAAGTTTGAGACGCGAAGGAGTTTTAGACGCTAGTTCGGCGCTATGGTGTCGCTAAATGAATCTGGCGACTCAATGATGGCTGTATTGTGCCTTCTAAGTCGACTTTTTACCTCTCGCTCAATCGGGCACATATAGACATATAAATACACTTATATGTTGATACTTATATATAATAAGTGCATATATACATATTATTATAACTTAATCTGACACATATATACTCCATAGCGTCTCATTGGCGTCTCAACACATGTCGACACTGATTTAAATATATCGCACTTAGCGTCATCTTAGCGTCTCATTGGCGACGCGTGCACGATCATATTTGCATCAATTTAGCGCCTTCCTAGCGCCTACTGTAGCGACATGTGGGCGTCGGAATAGCGCCTCACATCTAGCGCCCCTTGCGTGTCGACTTAGCGACGCGATCCTGCTTCGCGCAGCTACAAACATCGCGTCTTAATAACATCGATATAGCGTCAACAAGTGGCGCTAGTTGCATCTCATTTTCTTTGACTCTAGTGTGACGCCACTAGCCACCGATTTCCAGCGTCTCAATTTTGCGGCGCTAGTTGGACGCTAAAGAGACGCTCTTCGCAACAGAGACGTAATAGCGCCTCTCTAGCGTCGCCAATATTGAGTCGCTAATCGCCAATTTTCTTGTAGTATCATATTAAGTTTTTACTCCATTTTCCATTCATTTCACCCTTATCGAGCCCTCATTTTGTCTTATTTTTGGCCAATTATACATGGAATGCAATGAATTATGATAACCAGTTGATCATCCTCATTTTACACTTAATTCCATGTGCATAGAGGTTCTGAATTGCTAAAATCCATGAAATGCAAGTTATCATTTTACTAATTGAGCTGATTTCTAGTAGTTATCTTACCCTAAATCCTTTGCCATTAATTGGACGTTCATTGTTCAATTTGTGCAAAGTAATCATCCCATTTCAAAAGTTATCATTCTTTGTGCAAAGTTATCATTTTTGGGGCAAAATTGTCATTTCAGTGTGTAAGGTTATTATTTCTGCATAACAACATTAGAGAATTGTCTAATTGTTGTCCTAAACTCCTTGCCACCCTGAACTAATCACATCTAGATGGCCACAATCTAATTTGGACAAGTTATCATTTTTTGTGCATAAGTTATCAGTCCGGACAGCAAGTTATCATTTTGGTGTAAACCTTATCCATACTTAATTATTCAGCTGATATGTTTGTTGTCCTAATCCACACTTGTTTAATTTCTATTTAAGGGCTTTGATGCTGGCTATTTTGGCTCCTCTAGCAGGTGTTACAAGGCTGAATCAGGCAGGAAAAGGAGGGGGGCCACTTGCTTTTTGGCTGTCTAAAAGCCGTTGCACCGCACCTGCCATTATTTTTTGACCAAGACACTTGGCATAATCAGAGGGGAATGGAACATTTTAATCTGCATCCAAGGGTGGACAAGAGTCACATATAAGCTATAGAATCTGGATGGAAAAGGGGGTGGCTGAATTATAGGGTTTGGAGCACCAAGGAGAAGCAAGGAGAAGGAGCTGAAGAGCTGCTGAATTCCTGATCTTGTCAACAACCTCCTTTTCATTATTGCTCAGGATGATTTGTATTAGCTTATCAATTTGTTTTGCATCCACGCTTGTAACTATAATAAGCTAAATCTCAGCTTTCCTAGGATAGGGTAGTAGTCTAATTTAGTTGTGGATAGATGAAGAACCAATCTGATTTCCTGCACTAATATCAAGTTCTGATTTCTGTTTCTGAAATTTTGATTTCTGATTTTTGTATTTTCTGATTTCAATGGATCTAATCTTGACATTGTAGGGTCCTACTTGTATTTACAACTGAGAGGTTGTCCTTTGATCTACTCTTTGTTCAGAAATGAATCAAGAACCAATGGCAAGTTTCTAGGTTCAATCCTTAATTAGGAATCTGATTCACTTATTTCTGAAATCTATTTTCCATTTTTGATTCCTGAATTCATTGGATCTGTTTTTATCATTATGGAGCCCTAATTGTATTAATAACTGAGAGGTTGCTTTATGGTTTCATTTTTATTCAGAAATGAATCAAAGAGACAATGGTATTTCTAAAGTTTAATCCCTGAATTGTTGCAGATTTCAGTGCTGATTTCTGAATTTTCAAATTCTGATTTCCTAAATTTTGTGGAATCTGCCTTGCTGTTGTAAGACCCCTGATTCCATCATCCACTGGGAAGTGATCTTAGGGTTTTCTTGATGTTCAAAGAAGGACTAAAAAGCAATAGTATGTGCTGAATTTCCATGTGTGATATGTGCTGATTTTACCCATTCCATTAGTGCTAATGTGGATTTCATTTCAATTTGCAGCTGAGAGGCTGATTTAAAATCCCCTTGTTGTTTAGAGATAAATCAAGAAGCATTAGCCTTAGGATTGGATTCATTACATTCCTGATTACTTGATATGTGAATGCTTGTTTGATTATGTGCCAAACTGAAATTGCCAAAATCTGAAAGGAAATGGCAAAATCAGTGAGCCACTTGTGCATGTGCTTAATGATAACTTGATATTCAGTGGGGATCCTTATCTAATTCAACCTAGCTAACATTTATATGAGAATATAATGATTAGTTTTGGATTAATCAAGCTATGAGAGCAGCTATACTTTAGGTTGAATCAGATTTGATTTAATATTGTTAAAATTCTCCATTCCATCCATAGTTGAATTAGATGAACCCCAACTCCTAGGAGAACCTTTCCATTGATTGACAAACCCTTTTTAGTCCTCGATTCAGTAATTAGATATTAGTTCATTTCTATTATCAAAACACCAAAAACAGTTATCATTTTGCCACTTTGAAAAATCTATTTTCACTTTCCTTTAGTTTCCTATTTTTTACCACTTAGTCTAGGGCTAGTCTAGGTTAGTTTAGGGAGTCTTTAGCCTTTAAATTACTGTGGATATGACACTTGGGTCTACTACATTGACCTGTGCACTTGCAGTAGAAAGTGAGTTTAGGGAGTTAAATAAAAAAAATGGAAAATTTCAAATCTGACCAAAATTTCAGCAAGTTATCACTACACTCCATAATATCACTATCAGCCATGCGTCCACTTCTCATTGGACCATCTTTATTTTCTTTTATTCCTTTCATTTATTTTTATCATATATATAAAGCTGCCTTGTATAAGAATTTAACTTCCTATATTACTTTTTTTTTAATTACTAGATTATAAATATTTTATATATTTCTTTTATTATTTGTTTATTTTTGTTGGGCCCGGGCTTTACATATACAATTAACAATCATCATTATATACTATAAATACTTTGAAAATAACTTTTAAAATATCATGAGCTTTTAATGGTTGGTCACGACTGTGACACGAGTGTCATGCCCATGATCGTGCAAGGAAAAACTCATTTTTCTTAACTGTTAGTCACGGTCGTGACTGTGGTGTCACGACCATGCCACGTCCTTCGTCACGGCCATGCTCTCATGCACACGATCGTGATCGAGCTCAGTTTTGGACTCGATATTGAAAGACTCTCGCTCACGATCATGACCAGGGTGGTCATGGGCATGCTTGGCTTGTCACGGGCGTGACAGAGAGCCATATCGCTTGGCTAAACTCGGATTGCACAGACATTCCGGTGACTATCACGGTCATGCCACGATCTTGAGTTCTGTCGTCTTGCCCAATTTTTACATGATTTTAATCCAAAATTCTTGGGTAAACAATAGAAATCATCAAGGACTATACATGCATGTTTTCTATGCATTAGATAATTACAAGAACATTAGAAAACATGAAAAAAATATGCAATTTCTTTGATTTAGGATTCACCCCTAAAACATGAACATAATCATAGCATATAAAACTCTAGCAATTAGCACTACAAGAAAAGGAATCTTTAACGACCAACTATTAATGTCGAGACAAAAAAAATTATCATAAAAAATAGTCAATAGTGGCAAGAAAAAAAAATGGACATTATTAAACACATTATTAGCTAAAGAAAAAATTGCTCATCTCAAAAAAGTAAAATTCGATCGTTAAAAGTAATTATTAATGACCACTAAATTTTATCATCATTAATTATTTATAAATTAAGATTAAGTAGGCATGCAATTAATATTCTATTTGGCGGGAACTAAACATTTCCCTCCACTAATATCTCAGGCAAGATATAAATTTTAAAAAATAAATTAGTTTATGCATTTAATTAACTTAATTACACGTGATAAAATCCAATAGAAAGAAAAAAATTGTTATAAAATCTAATATAATTTCTCCCAAATTTTTATAAATTGAATATAAAAACCCAAATTATTAGTGTGTTATAAATTTAAATGCCATAAAATGAGGGGAAAAATGTATATAAAATAATTTAACATTCATAAATTAAATAAATAGAAAAAATGAATTATTAAAAAATTATAATAGAAAGTTACACTGTAATATAAAAAAAGTAAAAACAAAAATTAGTTATTAAATAAGTAGAACAAAAGAAACATATGTACAAGTGAATAGTTCTACATTGAAGACACTAAGAAAATGAAAGCAATACATCCTCTGTAAAATGGGCCTCAAAAGTAGGCAATGGGCCAACACAAATTTTGATTTAAAATTCACTTAGACCAATTTTGGCCGTTTCTATCCCGTTTTTTGCCGATTCTATCCGGTTTTGACTGGTTATCGATCGGTTTGAAATAGTTCAAAACCAATCTTCACTCTGGTTTTAGGGGTGATTCAGGACCATTTTAGTAACCGATCGATGGTCCGAAAGATTATCAACGATAAAGATATTTCTCGCCATTAATGTATTCGACGACCAACTAAATGGTCCTTATATAGTTTTAACGATCGAATTATTTTTTTTCGTTGATGACTTTTAATGACGGGATTACTAGCCATTGAAGATTATCAACGAGAAAGATATTTCTACTCATTAATGTATTTGATGACCAACTAAATGGTCCTTATATAATTTTAACGACTGGATTATTTTTTGTCATTGATGACTTTTAACGATCGACACCTTTAAGCCGTCGTTATTGATTTTTAACGGCGACATCTATAACGACGGGTGACGACGGAAAATGTTGGTCGCTAATGACTAATAACGATCGGAATTTAAATATTAACGACTAGATTTTCCTTCCTAATGATGTATTTTCTTATAGTGTAGTTATAGGCATGAAAACCAAAACAGATCTACAGATGCACATGAAATTCCTCGATCATAAGTCCTACCAAGAACTAAGTTGTTCTTGAATCTCTTAATCCAATCATACAATCATCGAGAGGGAATAGAGAGGTTTGGATCTCCTTTAAATATCTTTCAATCCTAGTTTGCTCTTCTCCTCTTTCTTCCTCTTTCTTCCTCTTTGTGCTTACTCTTGATTCTCTTCCAAATCTAGTCGTCAGATGCACATATGAGGAAAAGAGTCTATAGAAAGAAATTTGAGCTTTAAATAGGGGAGATCATGAGGGTTTCAGCCTAAAGACCAAATTGCCCTAATTAAAAATCTGGGATATTACAGCGATACATGAAATGCACGCTCAATCATAATTATATAGGTTAAAAGATAAAGAATGATTGATAATGTGTCATAAAGTTGAAGAATAAAACATTTTCACTCATCAAAGTAATGGTAAAAAGTAAAGTCCTACTTCAATGAGAAATAACTCTGTGAAGTAAAGTCCTGCATTTGTATATATGCTTCTCAGAAAACAAAGTCCTCTTATAAAAAAGCATGTGTATTTCTTGCAATAAAGTCCTTTACTATTATGATGTGAATGTTCTTAAGAATTTGACCTGCGATGATGTTGGCATGATTCTTCTAACTAAGTTAAGATCAAATATGTTATAAAATAAATGAAAATTTTAATCCCAAAGTATCCTACGACAAAAAAAGAAAGTTAAGATGATGATAAGGTAAAGAAGAGAAGTAAAGTCTTACACTTATGTATGTACTTTAAGAACATCAAGTCCCACGAAGTAAAGTGTTGTATTTATGTATGTGCTTCTTAAGGAACAATGTCCCTCGTTAGAAAGTGTGTTTATTGAATAGAAATAAAGTCACACATTATTATGATGTGTGTTCCTTAAGATGAACCTTATGACATGAAATGAAAGTCAAGATGAGGATGTTATGTGATAAAGATGGAAGATAAAGAATATCACTTGAAGAAAGAAGAATGAAAGAAGGTTAAAAAATGTGAAGTAAATAATGAAAGATATTAAGCAACAAGTAAGGATTAAGGAGTTATACAAAACCTCCTAGGATGTATATGTGAATATAAACGAAATGCATGATATATTATATTCTATGTATGTTTATGAATGTGATGAATGCATGTTCTCATTGTATACTTAGTTGCAGATGACGATTATATGAAGAATGAATGATAAGCATGGTTTAATATCATTAAGAATCATTTCATGCTTATATGCTTATTTTACTATGATGATGAGTGACTCTAATTGAAAAACATGCACTCAGAATCCGTACAGATAACAAGGTTAAGTGTTGAATGGCGGAATAAGCTATAGTCCGATATTGATGTTCATTATGTTTTAGACATTTGAGATGCATGACTCATTAATTGAAAAGGTTCTATCTGATTATTATAATTTTTTTTATCAATTATATTTTTTAAATATTAAAGTCTTGATTAAGAAAATGTACGATGAGTGAAATTATCGTAAATTATTAATAAAAAGAATTTAAGATGAATTTCGGATTTTTACATCTCCTCTCTCCTTTTCAATCAGTGTCTTTCATATTCATTTTTTCTCATCTATAGATCCATGTTCGTTAGAGAACAAATGAAATCCTGTCATATTTTATTATTTTTATTCAGCTTAAACGAGTTGATTAATCGACCGTACTCGGATATATTCTTCTGAAATATCCGGATGTTTTGACATTTATGTCTGCACTTCAAATTAATTTTGATTATAAGATTTATATTAATTTCAGGGATAAGGGGAACAAAATTTTAATCAAAATTTCATTGATGCAGATATTAATAATTCTAATATAAATATTAAGGCAAAAAGGAAAAAAAAGGAAACATTTTAGCTGACGCATCCTTCACATGTCTGATTAGATCTGATACGCGTCCATGCGTCTTTATCAACGTTATTTGTGTGGTGGTCACGCAAGCTATCAATATAATAATTGCAACTTAATCATTTTTTTTTAATAATTCAAAGTAGTCTAAGATATGCTTGTCTTGTGGTCGTGAATTTGCTTGGGACATTAGACTTATTACTTAATGCTAGCATTTTTTATGTTTTTTTTTTAAATATTGTTTGGGTGGACGCCTTTTGTTTAATTTTCTTTGCAATACCAGACATTTTATTTTGAATTTTGGGGGAGGTTATACAAAAAATGAACGATAAAACAAAATAATGAATAAAAAAGGAATGTTAGACTGATCCGGTGATTTTGGCATTAAAACTTAGGCGTGGATGACGGTGATTTTCTAAATACAAAAAGAAATCTAACGTTTTTTTTAACCTTTTTCAAACTAAAAAAAATGATGCCTTTTTTTGTTTTGGACTCTGTATATTTATCATAGCAATAATCATATATAATTATAACAGCTTATAAATTAAAAAAAAATCACATGTTGGCCGAATAATTTTATTTAAGTTAAGAAAATTCAAAATATCTTTAAAACAATATTGTTCTTGCTCTTTAATATAGTAATGATATTTTTCATCTTAATTAGGTAGAGCTATATTCCGTATAATTGTTTCATATCTAAATTGTATTTAAACAAATTGGCAAACACAGTGTTTACGTCGTCAATTTAGTTTATAGGCTTTTTGACCCAATGTCTTACTTATTAATTTATTCTTTGTTCATAAAATGTTGGTTTTAGTTTGTGAATAATAATAATAATAATAATAATAATAATAATAATAATAATAATAATAATAATAATAATAATAATAATAATAATGTGCTTCCTTCTCAAATTAAGATTAGAAGACAACAATTAGACGCTTGTCACACAGGAAATGGAGGAATAAGAAGTCATTAAAAAAAAAACTCATGGCTGTCGTCGCCCTACGTCCCTCCACCTCTCATTGGCTCTCACCTCAAGTTGCCACTTTATAATACATATGAGGCGTTGCTTTTTGACCTCTGCGCGCACCAAGTCCAGTGCTTCCCTTTTTCATCCATCAAACTAAATTGAAAGGTGACTTGAACGGCTTCTCAACTGTGGGGGAGACGACGACGAGGAAGACGATGAAGTCTATCCAAAACATGTTCATGGCTCCCGGCCATGAGGAAGACGAGGGGATCAAAAGGGCACCTCTCTCTGCATCATGCAACGAGGCGGACGACGAGCACATAGGCCTGCTCCCGGACGACGTCCTGCACTCCATCCTCCTCTGCATGAGCTACAAGGAGGCGGCCGCCACCGCCGTCCTCTCCAAGCGCTGGCGGGGAATCTTCTCCTCCCTCCCGGACCTCCTGCTCACCTCCCCCGATGCCCCCCCAAGCAGCTTCCTCAGCACCCTGAGCTCCCGCAGCGGATCGGCCATCAGGAGCTGCGCCCTCTCCGTCAACCTCCTCGACGCTGGGCACGAGAGGGACTACCACCACGTGATCCAGCTCTTGTGCGACGCTGGCGTCGGGGAGCTCATCATCCTCGGGTCGTGGCGTCTGCGGGAGGACTTCCACGCCGTCCCCGCGCACGTCTTCTCGTGCCAGACTATCCGTGTGCTCAAGCTGTTCATGTGTAGGCTGACGATCCCACCCGAGTTCGCCGGCCTCCGTCGCCTCCGGGACCTCGAGCTCGAGAACGTGGTTATGACAGACGACCAGTTTGGCAGGATGGTGTCCCGCTGCCGGGCCCTCGAGAGGTTGAGCGTGCGCAACTGCCACAGGGCCAGGAGCTTGGTGGTCATCGCAGGCGCCGATGGCGCCCTCTCTAGCTTCAACGTCGTCACGGACAGGCCACTGGACATCTCGGTCGAGGAGGCCGCGCGCTTGGAGTCGGTCAGCGTCTGTTTCTGGTACCACAAAGCGGAGCAGAGCGGCAGAGTCAGCAGAGGGGAGGACGAGACATCCGAGGCAAAGAGGCTCTCAAGGTTGCTTAAGGGTCTGAACCGAGTCCAGAATCTATCTCTTGGCTTCACACAAGAATACGCTGAGGTCAATTTTTTCTTCTTCTTTTCTTGACTATCCTTATAAACTTTTGTATGAAACTGACAACTTTATATGATGGAATCTACAAACAGGGGTTGTCTGTGCAAAGGAACATGCTTTCAGGTTGCTGCATGGTTAACTTGAAGAAATTGTCGCTCAGCATGAATTACAGTGAAAAGAGTATGGCTATTCTGCTATTGTGTCTATTGAAAAGTTCTCCATTTCTGCAAGATCTTGCGATTAAAGTAAGTTTTGTGCTGCATTAAAAGCTTGAATTAGTCAAGACTATATATATATATATATATGATATATATATTCTTTGACAGAATTACAGAAAGTATGTGCATCTTGTTGAAGCCGACTACTGGGATGACCAGACGCCATCTGAGTGCATAAGGAATCGGCTAGAAACCGTGATGCTGAACCTTAACTGCAAATTCCAGAGGCACTTGATTGGCCTCCCAAGATTTCTGTTGGGCAATGCAGAACGCATGAGAAAGCTGACCATTAGATGCAGCCCTGCTGCAGTGCCCAGGGGAGATTTGTCATTTCAAAGCTTCTGTGGCGAGCTCTTGCTCGTGCCAAGGGCTTCTCCGACTGCTGACATAGAGATTATTCAGACTTGTCAATGAAAGTAGTTAGGAATTTGATCATTGTTGTTGTTCATTAATTAGTACATATTATCTTTGTCGTCGTCCGCTCCGTGATAGACACTCAGGTGCAATGATGAACACCGGCGGCTTTCACCGAATGCTTCCGATCTCAGTCCTCCATGCAATCGACTTAGATGGTGTGTTAATATTATTTTGATAAAATATTGCAATCAACTATTATTGGAAATGTAACGCCCCCAAATCGACTCCCGTCACGTGATAAAGATCAACATGGAGACGCAACGGACGCTATGGCAAACATCAGTCTCAGTCAAGAATCGATACACGTCAACAAAAGAAATGGTAAAATAAAGAAGAATAATATATATTGTGGAAGTTCATAAGTGGTTACATCATCTCTGAAATAATAATATAAAGTCTACATCATAAATTCATAAATGCGAAAAAAAGAAATAACTAATAGGTCCTATAATTCATGTGCTTTCATATCGTCAGAGCTTTATCGCAACACATAAACTCTACACCAGACCTGACCCTGTGGAAATCAAACGCAGGGGAGGAGGTCCTCCCGTAAGCTTTACAACCTAGTGAAAACCAATAAGGTATACAATGCATAACCGTTAAATATGCAACTTGTCACGGGTCATTTTTCGCTCGACCGACCCGTGCGGCACCTACACATGCCCAACGTTTAGGCAAGCTCTTTTGAATGCTTTGCGAAAGCTTGCTTATGCCACTTTTCGAATGTCACAATTTTTGGAACGCTCGGTTTTGAACGAACGCTTCTTCGGTGGTGACGTTTGTAAACAAACAGGCTCGGCGTAACGCTCAATCGTTTTGGGACGCTCTTGTGGGTTGCCACCCCACGCTCGAGGCACGGTGTTAGATTTAGGGAAGCTTAAAATCTTTGTTGAATAAATAAGAATAATTACAAGGCTTCGGGGGAGGGCTAGCGGGTCTCTCCTAATATACCGCAGGCTCGGGAGGCCTCTATGCGACATGTGATGTGGAGGACAAGCCAATGGGGTGCACTTTTCAGGGGTGCAGAATTACAAAACTGTCACTATCACACTTGAAAAATAAACTAAGTACAAAAGTTGGTTGAAAAAGGAAAAATACATGAAGTAAGATAACTCGGCGTGCCCCGGGAAAAGTCCCTGGGACATTCTCCCCCACTCAAGTCAACGACGTCCCTGGAGCTGTAGTTTGAAATTCTTCAATCTTCTGCTTGAACTGCCACAGGTCTTCGGCTGTCTCCCAACTTGTCTCAGCGTCCGATCTTTCGCTCCACCGAACAAGATACTCCTTTCGATTCTTCGTGCAGACGGCCAGTACTTCTTCAACTTGATTAGTAAACTACTGACGGATGACCGGCGGGGCGCAGTCTGAAATCCCATGCCCGAGATCTTTAGGGTCTTCAATGAAAGGCTTGAGCAGGCTGACATGGAAGATGAAATGTTGTTGCATCTGAGGCGGGAGCTCCAACTTGTAGGCTACCTTGTCTACCTTATTCAGGATCTTGAAAGGGCCCTCGTAACGTCTAATGAGGCCCTTGTGCAGATTCTTCCCTCTTAGCCGAAGATGTTGGACCGGCTTCACAAGGACCAAGTCTCTGATTTCAAAGTTGACGTCCCGTCGGGCGGTGTCCGCCCACTTCTTCATGCGCTTCGATGCCTTGTGTAAACATGCTCTCACCATGTCGTTCTGTTCATGCCATTCCCTCGTCATGCGGTGAGCGGCAAGGACTTTGCCACCATAAGAAGTGGCGACGGCCTGGGGTGTAAGAGGTTGCTGCCCCATCAATATCTCGAAGGGACTCCGATTGGTCGACTCGCTCCGTTGCAAGTTGTAAAAAATTGTGCGATGTTGAGTAGCTTCGCCCAGTCCTTCTGATTGGCACTCACAAAGTGTCGTAAGTAGATCTCCAAGATACAATTCACCCTCTCAGTTTGGCCGTCGGTTTGAGGATGAAGTGATGTCGAGAAATGCAGGTTGGAGTCCATCATCTTGAATAGTTCCTTCCATAAGTTGCCAACGAATCGACCATCCCGATCGTTGACGATGCTTTGTGGTAGGCCCCAATATTTTACTACATGCTTCATGAATAACTCCGCAGCTTCAGTAGCAGAACAACTTGCGGAGCCAACGGCGAAGATAGCATACTTGGAGAACCGATCGATGACCACCATGATGGTACCTGCCCCTTCAGACTTGGGCAGGTCCATGATGAAGCCCATGGAAACGTCCTTCCATGGCCGCTCTGGAACAGGCAGGGATTCCAGAAGTCCGTCGGACGCTTGATTGAGATTTTTGTCTCGCTGGCAAACGATGCATGTCTTCACGAAAGCTTCAACATCATCCTCCATCCTTGGTCAGAAGTAGTTGTCTTCGATGAGTGCCAAAGTGCGGCGGATGCCCGGATGTCCCGCCCACTTGGAGTCATGGCACTCCTGCATGATAGTACGCCGCAAGTTGTCGAACAAAGGAACGTAGATGCGACGTTCCTTGGTGATCAGTCCATCTTCCACTCAAAAGCGGCTTGTCTTTCCCTCCTTTGCTTGCTCAAACAGGTTCTTTGCTGTGGGATCCGACTCCAGTCCCTTCTTGATCCTCTCGATCATGTCGGCCTGAGAGGAGCTCATGGTCGTCAATTCCGTGCATCTACTGAGGGCGTCGGCAACGACATTCGTCTTGCTGGGTTTGTACTCCAGAACGTAGTCGAACTCCGACATGAAATCTTGCAACCTTGCTTGCTTTGGCGAGAGCTTCTTCTGTGTCTCGAAGTAACTTGTCGCGATATTGTCCGTTTTGATGTGAAATCGCGACCCGAGGAGTAGTGCCGTCATGTTCTAAGGCAATGGATCACTGTGGTCATCTCCTTCTCCTGAACGGCGTAGCGCCGCTCCGTGTCGTTGAGTTTGCGACTCTTGAATGCCACGGGATGCCCTTCTTGCATAAGAACTCCTCCGATGTCATAGTCAGAAGCATCTGTCTGTACCTCATATGGCTTTGTGTGGTCTGGCAGGACGAGCACCGGTTCCTCCGTCATGGCCCTCTTGAGGTGTCGAACGCTTCCTGGCATGTCGGGGTCCACTCCCACTTCACATTCTTCCGAATCAGTGAATAACATATTTTGATCAGAAATTGAGCATGGGGTCATTAGAACAATAAAGATAAATGAATAATGATAAGCAGTGATATCATGATAATATGTAGTAGCTTGGGATCAAGAGGGAGCTCATTAATCATAACAAGGATCATGGCAATACTTGACTGGCATCATACTTGCATTACTCGGACATTCTTCTTAATCTTGAACTTTACTTATAAATCAGATAACTTTAGGCGCCTTTAACTTTTGAAATTTACGTCGAGTAAAATAATACAACTTTGTGCGGGTCAATAGTTGATCAAATCGTGATCAAGAAAGCGACCCTTATCTTGTGGCACTTAGCATAGGCTGACAACCCATTACTTATCTTTCATCTTTACTCATTAATCACTTTAATATCTTGTTACCCTTTGTTCATTCTAATGAGGAAATAATAAATTAATGATGGAGCGAGTCAACATCAAGTTTTACATCATAAATCAGACATAATTCATAGCGAGGTAAGTCTGGTCATAACTGTAATCCATTGACACGTGAATAGATAGTACACAACTAAGGATTTTGAATCAATAGTAAACACATCATGAAGTCTTGGACTTGCTATAACCCGAACCGGGTACCGGGTGACCCGGGCCGAGTTTGTAACGCGAAACGATGGAAAAAACACAATTATGAATATGGGAAGTTATAGCCCGGGTCGGGCATAAGTTGACCCAGGCCGAGTTCATGGTAGGGACCCGAACTGAGTATACATGTTGCTCGGGTCAGGACTGTGAACAGTACCTCATGTCGTTGGGAACGACGATGGACAAACTCGAGTCGGGTTATAGCCGGATCGGGTGACTCAACAGTCGACCATCTTATCGGGTTATAGAGAATCCAGATCGGGTGACTCAACAGTCGACCGTCTTATCTAACGATCGACTGATTTGTCACGGGTCAACCGATCTGTACCTGCTAACCCAGACCGAGTTCGAGGTGACCCAGACCAAGTTCGACGAGCATGACCCTGTAATCGTTTCGTCATATGATTTCTTAGCCGAACTCGGGCCAGATTCTGGATAATCCGAACCAGGTCCTTACATTTCTAGAACATTGAAATATTTTTTGATCGGGTACGAACATAAATCTATAAACACAGATTATAGACAAACATAACAATGATATAAATCATAGATTTAAGTACATAGCGGACCTATCGGATCAAGCATACACATTATGAATTATACTTATAACAGATCCAAATCAAACGATCATAACAAGCAATGCATTCAATATTGGTACTTAATTCTTCCTCTTAATATCATTCACGAATATAGCATGGCAGATCTGAATGAGATTTGGCTTGATCTATTTAATTGCAAGGTGATTTCGGAGGATCACCCACCTGATTAATGTTTGTCTCTTTGTTGATCCGTCAGATCTCACACCTGTCGCGCCCTTCCTTGCTATCCCAGAGCTAGAAATTCCCTCGACCGATCTCACCCAGAGACCTAGCATAACTTCTTTTCGATGTACTGGTGCGGTCGTGAGGTGCAAAATAATGAAGATGGAATTAATCAACAAGGGGGAAAAGACTTGTTTTTCTGTTGGTATCGAAGAGAATGATTGATGTGGGTGTGGTTAATGCCTCAAATCTAAAATTTGCTCTCATTATTGTCATAATCCCATTTCTTAATCACCATCCCACTTTATTAGGAATTTATTTCTCTAGCTGGCCGTTACATTCTTCTTCTTTTTTCTCCATTGATTTCTTTTTCATATTCTAATCCTCAACATTTGAATTGTCCTAATTATTAGGCATCATGGCATCACGTCATTTACTCTTTCTAGCTTGCCATTCTGTTTCTATTTATTTTATTTTCTTATTATTTTTTGAGTTGTTACGGGGAATGTTTGTGATCGTTATGAATCTAGCTCCATTTCATTTATAGACCAAGGTAAAGATAATATTAATATCTTTTTTTTTGTTTTAAGTTAACAAAACATATATCCGATATTCAAGAAATTGATGTCAACCATTTAATTAAATCATGCCACACCAATACAATATACTATATAATTATATGCACAGCAGTAGCTAGCACTGACCCGGGGAGTTGAGATCTTTCGAAAATAGTAGCAATACCCCATTCCATTCGTTCCCCTGCTGCGAATAGCCCGGCCGGCGGTGGCAGCAGCACCAGAAGTAAAGAGGTCGTGAGGCCATAGACCGGAAGAAGTCTGATTATATATAAACCATTATGAGGCGATGACACAGAGCCTTTCTAGAGTTGCATTTGACATGTTGATCATGCCTTCTTGGACTGATGTTTGTGCTCGTATCTCGCAGGTGGTTCGGCCCCCCCCCCCCCCCCCCCCCCCCCCCCCCACCGACACGACCACCAGAAATAGCACCTCACAACTCTTCTCTCCCTCCTTGAGAGGTGTGCCACCCTCCGCCACCTCAAGCAAATCCAAACCCATATGACCACCGTCGGTGTAACATCCTGTAATGAAAAAAGAAAAATGTAAATACTTTTAAAAGGCGGACGTTTTGGTCTTTTGGTAAAAAAATAAAAAATAATAAATAGGTGGAGAGAGAAGACGTTTCCCCACCCTCCACTGTTCATGCCGTTCATCCCTCGCACTCGAAATGCTCCGGCCGTCTCTCACTTTCGACCACTCATTCTTTGTCGTCCGGTCATCATTTTTCGCACGAGAGATACCGATGAAAAGAGGACGACAAGTCGAACATTTTTACATGTGTTAAGAGAAAATCGATCAATTATAGATGACATAATGAGTGCCGAACGTGAGCAAGGGAAGAGAGTTCTCCGGTGACCTGTTCCAACTTCGATTCGCGCCATTCTTTCTCATGGTGAGTTGTGCATCCTCATGTCGATTAAGTTCATTTTAAGGGGTTGTAAACGTGCTTGTGCTCCCAATCTTGTAGATGACCAAGATTGGAGTTTTTCAGTAACCTTTTTTCGACGACATTTTTGGCTGACCTCACCATGACGTTATGGTAGGTGCTCACAAGAGGGAGAAAAGTATTAGGTTGTTGTCTGTACGAAAATTAATCACAAATTACTTGTAAGTTCATTGATTTGGATTTCCGGCCATCCTCCGATGCTTCATTCGTCCTCAGATTCTGTTGGTAAGGGAAAGGGAGATGTGCATATTATATTTAATTACAGCTATGTGAACTGATTTAAATAATAATATTTATTATTGATGAAAAGACAATTGGCGATTGTGTTCAACGTTTCGACTAGTGCAGCTTTGGTTTCGAGAGCGTGATTTGTGGTAAGGATGATTGGTGGCCGAAATTATTTATAAGATTTAATTTTATAATTGATAAGAATTGATTATAGTGTCTAATTCGAATTATTATATGCTTAATTGGATATGATAGGTGACTGTCTGTTGAGGTTTGAGTAGGGTGCTATTAGTTGACGATTTTTTCTCCTATTGGTAAGCATTCTTAAAATCTATAGCGATGATCGATTTATGAAAATTAGTTTATATAATTGTTATAATACATTAATTATGAACTTAGGTAAGTGAATTATAAATTCTAATTCTAGACACCATGATGTCATTAAAGGATTATTATGGAGGGATTTGATTAACTAAAATACAAATGAAACCTAAAGGTGATAAATGTCTTAAATGATAAGCTTATATTTTTAAATAAGATTTAAATGAATGTAATAGGTACTTCTCTCCTTTGAGCGGATTTGGACTAAAGGTATTTGGGACTTGAGAAATTCAAGGTGATGGAACTTACCTCGAATGATATTAATTACTTAACTTTTGAGAATTATGACATTGTCCCATTCGATGTGGGACGGATTTCGAGATCATTTTCTTCATGCATAATTCTTTGTGTGCTTTATATATGTGCCATCATATGAACTGTGAAGTTTTATTATGGATTTTGGAAGCCTATCGATTTTTGATAAAAGTTTTTCTTGTTCACATGAAGAAAAGATTTGGTTTTGAAATAAAATATTTTAGTGTGATGACTTAAAGCTCTAAACTTTAACTTTGAATTCGCATTCATGCATCATATGCATTGCATATAAAAAACCCACATAAGGTGGAATATTTTCACCTCGAAAGATTGGAGTTCGGTATGCTATGTGTCAATGGGATACGAAGAGCAGATTCAACATCATGTGTCAATATAATGATATGAAGGGTGTAATTAGAACAACCATCATATGTCAATGGGATGCGAGGGATGGAAAGAATAGATAAGAAGCCCTATGTCAATGGGATACGAGGGACGAAATTAGAACGACCATCTTGTGTCAATGGGATACGAAGGGTGGGATTGATTTCTCCATTGAGGAGATTTGGATATTCATATTTGATGATGATTTCTCAACTTATATTACATATATGATTTCACCATACATGTGCACACATGACATTCATTTTGTAAGATCATTATGTGAATGAGTTCCTTTTGAAGAAGAGAGGATTTTGAATTTTTTTTTAAAATAAAGATGTTGATTTTCCGCAATGGTTTTAATATTTGAGATAGTTGTTGTAACTCACTGAGCTTAATTCATACTCACCCATTTTTCTTTTAATGTTTACATGAAAGGAATACATATACTACATGTTTGATTGGAAAGAGGTATTGATTAAAAAAGGGATGGAGTGCGAGATTTCGCCAAGAGCATTTCTGGCTCAATGTTTTTCTTTTGATACTTATCATTTTTTTAAAAACTGACTAGTATGATTTTATTTATCTTGACACTACATGGTTTTGAGTTGTGGATATAAATTGGTTGATAGGAGTTGAGGCTCCATGGTTTATGAATGAGACGGTATGTGCGAGTCTCTATCATAAAATTGGATAAGGGCTTGAGAACCTTAATGGGGTTTGACAGTCATTCGATATGTTTTATTGGTGTAATAGTTTTTAGGTGAAACTTGTATGTTCATATAATTTAGAATTTTTTAACTTGAGTCCCGTATTATTTGATAATTATAAACTGCAAGTGATGCACATTAAAATTTTATAAATTGCTTGAGAAGTGAAGAATATGGATAAATGTTATATTTTGTGCATGAACGAATTTACGCATACGTCATGTTAAATTTTTTGTGAATTTTTAGAGTTAGTTAATTTTTGGAACGTTGATTTTCATTGCATATTTGAATTTAAAATTAAATGTTTGGTTTTACGCTTTCACCCCCTTGTGGCACCTAATGAGGAGTTGGGCATTACAAGTTATGGTATCTCAGCTTAGGGATTGGATCCAATTCACGGAGTGTGGATAGGAATGGGTAGTTGCATGTTATGTTTGTGCATGTTCCATTTGTTGGATCTAAGTCTTAATGACATATAAAATTATATTTTCATGATACAAACATCGAAAGATTGAAGTTAAAATGCTAAAAAAAGTTTAAAGAAAAAGGGATAACTTTATGCACTATACTTTGATTAAATAATTAGATTTTTTATTAATCTTAAATATCAAATTTGTAGAGAATTATGTTAGCTTTTCCATAAATTAAAAGTCATCTCATTTGGATAACTATGCAAAAAGTTATGCATAAAATAGTGTAGGGCGGTCGACCTGCCGACTAGAAGATCGGTCGATCGGTCCAGAGCACCGGTTGATCAGTCCAGAACACAGATCGACTGGTCAGTGCAGAAAATGTTCGATTTCAATAAGCAAAATGTCGAAACTGTACCGGTCGAGGTACTGTCGACCGGTCCAAAACACAGGTCGATCGAACAGTGCAGAATTCATCAACGGTCACATTTTTCATAAAAGAAAGTGTACCGGTCGACCGGTCCATATGTGCGATCGATCGGCTTCCGAGTCAAATGAACAGTAACGATCAAATTTGAAGTAAAAAATTGTGAAATAATTTTTGGACGACTTTCTCACTTACAGAAGCCTATAAAAGGAGTGCTAAAGCTAGAAGAAAGTGCACACATCCAAGCTTTGAAGAAAAACTTCAAGTTAAGATATTCTTCTTGAATCTTTCATTTTTAGTTTTCTCTTCTTCTCTTGTGAGCTTAGTTCTGTAAAAGAGAGAAACATTTTATTTAGAAAAATACTAAGAGAGCTTCTATGTAAAAGAGGTTCAAAATCTTACCTCTTGAGTTAGAGAAAAGATTAAGCTTCATTAGAGGAGAAGTGTGCCTTACCTCTCGAAACGGAGAAAATGCGGTTGTGTAAAGGGCTTTTCTTCCTTGACTCATTTGGAACAGAGGAAGAGATTCTAGTGAAATCTTCGGCGGTCTCGAGGTCAAAAAGTCAGAGCGGGGACGTAGGTCGAGGTATGATCGAACCTCGTCAACAACCACCATGTTTATTTGTGTTTGATTTTCTCTCTCTTCCTCCCTCTCACATTATGTTTATGATTTGAATTGCAAAGGTTTTAAGAATCGATTTTAAGCTTTCACGACGATTTTTGTAAAATCGATATTTTCGTTTGAACACCAATTCACCCCCTCTTGGTACCCTTTGGAATCCTACACCATTGCATGTGAAATTGTTGTTATGAAATTATAATTTGGAATTAGTGTTATGTGAATATATATGAACTAGTACCTAGGAGCCAAATTGTGGTTATACTAAATGATTTTATGTTATTGCCGATTTGGCATGAAAAAAATGGTATTGATATTCATACGGGATTGTATGTTAGATGTATAGTTGGGTGGAAGCATGCTGCTTAGCAATTGAAGGTCTCATGAGATATTTTGATGTGCATCATAGAATGATTGCAAATTTGTTGATATTTAAATGCCTCATATCAGCCATGATAAAGTGATAAGCTATGATTTGAATTGTGGAAACAAAAATCATTTTTTTATTAATTGAAATAAGCAATTAGGTGCTTAAATGCACATCTATTGTTATTATCCTTGTCGCATGATAATGTCATGATATATGGTAGAGTACATATTATTTTCTAATGTTGCAAACTTGGAGAACATTTAATCTAGGATATATGTTGTGTAGAAAATGCGGATCAGGACAATTTAAAACAATGACAACATGTCATGTTGATGTATACACATAGTACACATGGTGCATAGTTGTGTATAAATATGCATGTCAAATAATATGCATGGTTAATGTAAAAAAAAGAAGAATCATAATCAAATAATGTTGGCCATGTCTTAGAGCAAGGTCATAATGAAGTTGGTTGGTTAGAGAGTCGGGTACAGTTATAAGGTTATATCTTAGTGGATGGAGTCAATGAATCAAATTCAGCTTAGATAAAAAATCCTCAATATATCATCTTTTTTTAGCATTGTAGTAAAGTGAAAATGGTATTAATGAATATAAGTGTGAATAAGATTTAAAGAAAATTAAGGGAATGTTCGAATGGGTAGTCAAGAGGAGGCAACCGCGCGATAAAAAAATGGATAAGAGCACTTACACAATCTAAATGCTCATTGACCCATTCATAAATGTTATGAATGATGGTAAGTTAATAGTTCTTGGTCGACATTGTTAGCCGTTAAGAGTGGCATGTTGAATCGTGGTAGATGTAGGTACCTTGAAGAATTTGTATGATTCAATAAATATATGGACTTGTTAACAGTGATGTCCTTGGTAAATACTGATAGTTACTAAGAGCAAAGTAATAAAAAATCATATGCCGACATGTTGACATATGAAAGGAATCAAGTGTAGAAATAAAATTGTAGAACTTGGCTATATAACTAAAAGAATTTTTTAAAACATTGTTGGTCCCTTAATCATCTCAATGTAAAAACTGAAATGTAAGAATAATAACCCATCATTCGTATCTAGATCGATAAGTATTCAAATGTCAAAATTTTCTGTAGATTAGAGGAAAAGCTAGAAGAATTTATGGAGACAAACATAAACTCGAGATAAATTATTTTTCATAAAAAAACAAGATAGGAGTATAAGTTCATTTTAGTAAGTATGACTTAAGTGACCTTCGAAAATTTTGAAGATAGTCAAGATAATAAAATAATTCATACTTGATATGGATGAACAAATCATCCCAATTGAAACTTTTTAGAATAAATTGATTTAAGAAGTGACAGTAAAATATTCCAAACGGTTTATAGTGGTAAATAATTTAGAATGATAGACGAAGCATCTCGGGGGTTTGTGAATTTCAAGAAGGTAAAGAAATGGGAAGGAAATTATATATTGATAATGGAGAATTTGATGGGACTAATTATGAAAAAATATGACTTAGGATTGTGTACAAAATCTGGAATGAAAATCTAAATGGATAGAGATCTTTAATATAGTTGATTTATCCAATTTTGAAATAAGTATATTTCTATGAATGTTGTATTTGGAGTTTTGAGTAAACATAAAAGATACAAGAAGTGATGTGGAAAGAATTTGTTGAATTAAATTGTACGATTACATTGATGATAGATAGTAATGGTTCAGTCTAAATTGAGAATAAATGGAGAACGATATAAGTTTTAAAATCATGTAGTCTATTCAATCCATTTAAGGTTAATTGTTTGATTATATCAATGCCTTGATTGTCATGTAGAGTATGCTAGGTTGGAGTTTTTTCTAAAGATTGATTAGAGTGGGACGCCCTCTAGTCATCGATTGAAAACTTGAACCTACTCGTAGATTATGTCATATATAATGTGTTGAATAAAAGCTTATAGAGAGAGCGATTGGAGTGGGACACCATACGGTCCTCAATCGTAAGCTTGAATCAATATATTGAAATTTAGGGGATTTAGCCGGTGAAAAATTTTTCATTGATGGGTAGATCATATTCAGTGTAGAGTTAAAATAGAGTTTTAATAACATTGTGTATCGAGAGATTTATTGGTCCTAATTTTCTGCAACAAAATCAATAAAAAAAATTGTGGTTGTGTTAGAATGACTCTTTAAAACGAATTTTGGTGGAAGTAAAAGATAAGCCTCATATTTGCAGTTTTTGTATCACCATTTTAAATCTGAAGATGTCGGTGCTATAGATTTTAGTCGATTGAGTTCCAAGGATGTTAAAAACTCGTGGAGGTCAAATTTAATATGGTGAACTCTAATTTCTAATTACAACCTATTTTTCTTAAAAAGCTTGACCAATTGTGGTATAAAAAAATTATCCCAAATTTTACGACGTTATGATCAAAATTTGATGGGATAGAATTTTAGCCAGAATTTGAATTCGATTTAAAATTTACTTTCAAAGGAAATGGTTATTTTGAAAATTTAAATACAAGCATAATAATAATAATAAGTAGTTTTAAAAAATTATTGATTCCTTTAGATGATAATTAGGTGAGTAAGGCAAGTGATGTGTGTATATATATATATAAATTCTCATTAGTTAACACCGAGAAATTTTGAAGACGATATTATTTTTATGAATATTGTAATTGTCACGTCCTGCAATAAAAAAAAAGAAAAATGTAAATACTCTTAAAAGGAGGGGTGTTTCGGTCTTTCGGTAAAAAATAATAAATAATAAATATGTGGAAAGGTGGAGACATCGTCTTCCTCTCGCCACCCTCCACTGTTCATGCCGTTCACCCTTGCACACGCGAGATGCCCTAGCCGTCACTCACTTCTAGCAACTCGTTCTTCATCGCTCGCCACCATTTTTTTACTCGAGAGTTACCGATGGAAAGAGGATGACGAGACAAACATTTTGACATGTGTTAGGAGAAGATCGGTCCACTATAGACGACGCAGTGAGTGCCAAACGTGAGAAAGGGGAGAGTTCTCCGGCGATCCAATTCGGCTCTGATTCATGTCGATCTTTCTCCTGGTGGGTTGTGCATCATCCTCATGTCGACTAGGTTCATTTTAAAGGGTTATAAATGTGCTTGTGCTCCCAATCTTGTAGATGGCTGAGTTTGAGGTTTTCCAGCAACCTTTTTTCGGCGACATTTTCGGTGAGCCGATGGGGGGATCCGACTGACCTCATCACGACATTATGATAGGTGCTCATAGGAGGGAGAAATGTATTAGGTTGCTGTCCATTATGAAAATTAATGATAAATTACTTGTAAGTTCGATGATTTTGGTTTTCGATCATCCTCTGACATTTTTGACGATTCATCATTAGAATTTGTTGGTAAGGAAAAGGGAGATGTGCATATTATATTTAATTACAGCTATGTGAACTGATTTTAAATAATAATAATTATTATTGATGAAAAGGCATTTGACGATTGTGTTCGATGTTTTGACTAGTGTGGCTTTAGTTTCAAAAGTGTGATTTGTGGTAAGGATGATTGGTGGCCGAAACTATTTATAAGATTTAATTTAATAATTGATAAGAATTAGTTATAAAGTCTAATTTTAATTATTATATGCTTAATTGGATATGATAGGTGACTGTTCGTTGAGGTTTGAGTTTGGTTCTATTAGTTGACGATTTTGTTTGAACTGATTTTAAATAATAATATTTATTATTGATGAAAAGACGATCGACGATTGTGTTTGATGTTTCAACGGGTGTGGCTTTGGTTTCACTATTGATAAGGATGGCCAAAACTATATATAAGATTTAATTTTATAATTGATAAGAATTGGTTATACTGTCTAGTTTGAATTATTATATGCTTAATTGGATATGATAAGTGATTTTACATTGAGATTTGAGTAGGGTGCTATTAGTTGACCTATTGGTAAGCATTCTTAAAAACTATAGTGATGATTGATTTATGAAAATTAATGTATATGACTGTTATAATACATCAATTATGAACTTAGGTAAGAGAATTATAGATTCTAATTCTAGGCACAAAGATGTCATTAAAAGATTAATGAACTAAAAGACAAATGATATATAAAAATGATAAATGTCTTAAATGATAAGGTTATATTTTTAAATAAGGTTTAAATGAAATGTAATAGGTGATTCTCTCCTTTGAGCAGATTAGGTTGGAAGGTAGTTGAGACTTGAGGAATCCAATGTGAGAGAACTTACCTCGAATGATATTAATTACTTAACTTTTGGGAGTGGTGATATTGTTCCATCCAATGTGAAACGGATTTTCGAGATCATTTTCTTCATGCATAATCATACTTATTTGTGTGCTTCATATGCGTGCCATCGAATAGTGAGGTTTTATTATGGATTTTGAAAACCTATCAATTTTGATAAAAGTTTCTCTTGTTCACCTAAAGAAAAGATTTGATTTTGAAATGAAATATTTTAGTATGATGACTTCAAGCTCTAAACTTTCACTTTGAGTTCGCATTCATGCATCATATGCATTACATATAAAAAACTTGCATAAGACGAAGTATTTTCACTTTGAAGGATTGACTAACTCCGAGTAGACTGATTGGGGTTCGATATGATATGTGTCAATGGGATACGAATAGCAATTGTCAATGTAGTTATACAAATGGTGAAATTAGAATAATCATCCTGTGTGGCAACCACCCTATGTGAATACGAGGGATGAAAAGAAAAGATAATAAGCCCTATGTCAATGCAATACGAATGACAGTTCAATGTCCTGTGTCAATGGGATACGAGGGATAGAATTAGAATGACCACCCTATGTCAATGGGACACGAGGGGTGAGATTTACTTCTCCGTTGAGGAGATTTGGATATCCATATTGATGATGATTCCTCAACTTATATTATATATATGATTTCACTATGCATGTGCACACATGACATTCATTTTGTATGATCATTATGTGAACGAGTTCATTTTGAAGAAGAGAGAATTTTGAATATTTTTTGAAAATAAAGATGTTGATTTTCGCAACAGTTTTAATACTTGAGGTAATTATTTTAACTCACTGACATGCTCACCCCTTTTTCTTTTAATGTTTATAGGAAAAAAATACATATACTTCATGCTTGATTGGAAAGGGGTATGGATTCAAAAAGAAATAATGTGTAAGATTATGCAAGGAGCGTATTTGTCTCAATGTTCTTCTTTCGATACTTATCATTTTTCTAAAAACTGACTATTATGATTTCATTTATCTTGACACTGCATAATTTTGGGTTGTGAGCCATGATTTATTGTGGATATAAATTGATTGATGGAGTTGAGGCTCCATGATATATGGATGAAATGAAATGAGCGAGTCTCTATAATGGAATTGGATAAGAGCTTGAGATCCTTAATGGGTTTTGGCAAGTGTTCGTGTAATAGTTTTGAGGCGAAACTCGTATATTCATATAATTCGAAATTTTTGGACTTGAGTCTCATATTATTTGATAATTATAAACTTCTAGTGATGCACATTAAAATTTTATAAATTACTTGTGAAGTGAAGAATATAAATAAATTTTGTATTTGACGCATGGACGAATTTATGCATATGTCACGCTAAAATTTCTAGAAAGTTTTAGAATTAATTAATTTTTGAAACATTGGTTATTTGAATTTGAAATGTCTAATGGGAGGTTGGACGTTACAACCGGCCTCCTCGCCGACCCCTTCGCCGCCAGCTGCCTCATAGCCTCCTCTTGCGCCGTGTCGACCACCTCCGCTGACCTCCCCTACGCCGGACTCATCCTGGTCAGCCTCGACCGCCCAACCACTCTGTGCTAGAACCTCTCCATCCGAAGCTACTCCGGCAGCCACGAGCCATTTGCGCTCGGTCACGTTGTACAGATCCATGCTTCGGACCTGTGCACGACCTGATAACTACATGTTCTGGTTCCTGTTCAAGGCCTGTAGCAGGGAGGCTGATGTAGGTACGGGGTTCAGGCTCTTCGGGCATGCTTTGCAGCTGGGGTTCGATTCAGATGTATTTACAGGCAATTCTCTAATGCACATGCTTGCGAGCAATCACCGATTGGAGGATGCGCGCATCTTGTTTGACATGAGTTTTGTTGAAGATTTCTTGGAACACATTGATCAATGCTTATGTCCAGAGCGGGCGCTCCGCTGAAGCGCTGGGAATTTTTCAAGAGATGATGGCCGCAGGGGCTTGGCTAGATGAGGTCATGATGATAGGAGTGGTCGCTTGCTGTAGCCAGTTGCAGGATCTCGAACTGGGAAAGAAGTTTCATCATTATGTAGAAGAAAATGGGATACTTTGTACGATTAGGCTGACGAATGCACTAATGAATATGTATGTGAAGTGTAAAAGTTTAGAACATGTGCAATCATTGTTCGACAGTATGCGAGAGAGGATAGTGGTTCGATAGTATGCGATAAGTTCCTAGTGATTTGTACTTGGTAATGTGAGAATGCATCAAGGATTAATTGGGGGTCTGATTTTTGGTTTGTTCATTGGCTTTCTGGATGATGACTGATGCTTCCCTGAGTTGGGATTTATTTAAAGTTGATCAATGTTGGTCATCCAAAAATAGTTTGAGGCTGCCATCCAAATCTTCAAAGTGATTCCTATTGGATTCTTGGCTGGTGAGTCTAGAATTGGTCGAAGTTTCGATTGAGGCCAATTTGAGTGCTGAAGTTGGCTGTCGATGGAAACAAGGAAAAAGGGACACATAATTGAAGATATTAGTGTTGTTAATTTAATTTATTAGTTTTATTGAATGGGTGGGTAAATTATGTCAATTACCCTCTAATGGACACTTTTCCAGCGGTATCCTCCAACTTTAATTTGTAACAAAACTGTCCTCCATCTTTTAACTTGTTTCACCATATATCCTTTTCACCTATGATCGATCGTTTCCCGATCGCGCTGCTGACGTGGCCCCCACGTGGCATTCTTCTCTCTCCTCCAAGCAAATAATGTGTGGACGTGGCAATATTAATAAGATTAAATAATATTAAAAAAATAACTAAAAATGAAAAAAAGGTGCGCCGCCCCTCTCCGTCGCCAGCGACGTCGCTAGCAGATGGGAGGGGGCCCCGCTTCTCTGTGTTCTACGCAAATATGAGACTTCCACTTCCAAAGGCATGCTTAGTATGTGAGTTAATGGAATTTGATTAGCATTCATTAGATAAGTATTATATTATGGCAGATTATAAATTCACAGATTTAGATTAGCATCCTATAGTATTTAAGGTTGTACAAAAAATTCAAATATGGCTGCATTAATAACAACACGAGGAGATGATCAATAATTAAAATTTCTATTGTTATATTATAGGCATAGGAATTTTATATTGAATAATATATAGGGCACAAATCAATTGTGATTATTGGATTTAATAATTTAAAATAAATAAAAAGAGTTTTTATGACATGAAAAAATACTTGATTTTGGATATAATTTAAATTACACAGGAATTTCATCATATTAAGTTTATTTGCATATTTTTCTTTTATTTTAAAAAATGTTAATTGAAATGTTGTTTTATCATCAGATATAATTTAGCAAATAATTGGGAAAAATATTATTATTAGGACATGAGTGATTATTTTATCATATATCTCAAGTATGAATATAAATAAATGATTTTAAGTGGTGATGATTAATGTCTAAGTCAATGAAATGCCCATAATTGGTTGATTGCACACTTGATTGAATTCAGACGAGGAGGTAATTTAGGACTTAAGGAATCTAAGATGAGAGAACTTATCTCAAATGACATGAATTGCTTAACTCTTCGGAGTGATAACATTATTCCACCCGATGTGGTTAGAATTTTCGTGATAGTTTTGTTCATGTATATTCATACTTATTGGTATGCTTCTCATGACTTATGATGTTTGATTATGAATTTTGGAAATCTGTCGAAGTTTTTTCTTGTGAAATTAAAGAAAATATTTGATTTTTGAAAAGAAAATGTATATATGATGGTTTCTAATCATAAACTTCCATTTTGAATTTGCATTCATGCATCATGTGCATTAGATAACGCGGAATGTTTTCATCTCGGAGGATTGACCAATTCCGAGTAAACCGGTTGGAGTATAGTTTGCTCTATGTTGACACGAGGAGCAGGTTCAACAGTCTGTGTCAATATAGTAACATGAAAGGTGGAATTAGAACAATCATCCTGTGGCGATATAATGACATAAGGGATGGAGGGCAAAAAGAAAAAAAAGCTCTGTGTTGATATACCGTCACGAAGAGCGGTTCAACGTCTTGTGACAATATAGTGGCACGAGGGACGGAATTAGAACAACCACCCTATGATGATATAGTGACACGAATGGTGGATGAAGAAGTACTTGATTGATGAGTGGTATGGATATCCGTGTTTGATGATGTTTTCCTAATTTTATGATGTTATCTTATTACCATGTATGTTCACTCATGACATCCATTTTGGTATGATCATTAAAACGAGTTTTCCTTGGAGAAATAAAAAAAAGGTTTGGAATAATTTCTGGAAATATTGGATGATTGCAAACATGGTAATCATTCTTTTCACCTTCAAAAAAATTAATTTCTAGAAATAAAGATATTGATTTTTCTTTACTATTATAATATTTGAAATAGTCGTTTGACTCACTGAGTTGCGTAATGCTCACCCCTCTTATTTATTTTTTTACAAGTAATGAATGAAAGCATGTCTTACTTGAATAACATAAAATAAGAAATTTAAAAGGGCTAGAGAATGAGCAAGTGTGAGAGGCACGATCATTAAATTACTAACTTTGTGTTTCATTAAGTTTTTCCTATACAGATTTATTACTCGAAGAATGTTTTGTATGATTTTGTAGATATTAGATTATAGTGTGGAGTGATGGACGCTCACGATATATGATTTACGAGCATCAGACTTATGATTTTTTTGTTAGAGAGTGAGCTTATGACTCGCTGTTTTGGACATGTGCCCCACTCTTTTAGTTCTTTATTGAATTATCCGTAATGTTCTTATAACTATTTGTGATGGTTAAAGTTTGAAGTTAATTGTCTGTGATGATATAAATATAAATATAAAATATATATATATATGAAATATTGTATATGACGTATAGACGAATTTGCGTATACGTCATGTCGAATTTTTTGAAAATTTTTAAAATTAGTTTATTTTGAATGTTGATTTTCTGTTGAAAATTTGAATTTAAATTTAAATTTATGATTTCATCCTTTTGTAGTGCCAAATGAGTAATTGGGCGTTACAAAATGAAAATAATTTCCAAAGAAACTGGTCCAGAATATGATATCTTCCCTTGCCCTTCGGCCTCCATTACTCATTAGGTTTCAAGACCTTTGGCACTTGAGAATTTCCAGAATGCGTATCCATGACCCTTGGCACTTGAGGAGTACAGATGTAATGGTGATTCATCTTTATATAAGTACCATGTATTATGGTCTGTCGGTTATAACTGGTCTTATAGATGATCAGCAAAGGCTATTTTTGTAATGGTATGTATGACAAACCCACAGTCGTCTACACTAAAACCATCATGTCTCTTTTATTCAGAAACTTATGGCCTTCTATTCTTTTTGTTCCTTCACAGTTCTTCTGATGATTCATATGTAGGCCTTTCTTTTTGGAGGAGGCAATAGAGCTGGGCAATATTCTGTGCTTGCTTATTACCTGAAGTTGCTTGCTCAGAAATTTATTGATTGAGGCATCTTTTCCAAGTCTTGACTCAAGAGGAAACCTCTTTGGGTCAAAATGGCAAGAAATGCAGAGCCTTTTGCAGGATTCTATATTACTTCCAAATTTACTCTTCACTCCTTGTGATGCCAACGCAAGTTGTATGTGCCCAGCAGGCAGTGCCACTATTAAAAGAAGCCTTGTTCCAAGTGGCACATGTCAGATTTTTAATTCCGGTTGACGTTTTATTATTTGGTTACAGAGCAACATATCTTCCAAATTCCAATCAAATTACCTTTGGATAGCATCTGATGCTTTATCTTTCATCTGCTTTCTTATGTGACTTATCTTCTAGATCTGAAGCTCAATTGTTATTAAGACTTGGATCATTTTTTTTTCTGTTTTTCTTTGGGTGGTAGTTGTCTGCAACCAGTAATAAAATCTTGTTTGCTCGGTTGTGCACAGAAGATAAAATTTTGCTCAATATTTATTTAAGATGATGCTTCGAGCTGTCTGTTCAGCTTTTTCTTTTCCATTTTCTTTAGGTTACCGGAGGATTAATCTGTGTCCGACCAAGAGTATGCGTCTTCCTGAGACTTGTGGGAGGAGATAAAAAATTAATCTAAGCATTTGACAACACAATCTAAGAACAGCAACGACAGATGATAATTCAGCTCTGCATTTTGTTTTCCTGGGTCTTCTTTGCTTTCCTTTTCATCTAATTGAAATCCCTAACTAAAACTACAACAATACCTATTTGCAATTTGCATTTTCTTCCATATCAAGTTACTTGCTGCCGCTGCTGCTGCCTTGTTCTGGTCTTTGTCCCCTCCTGGCCATGGCCATGGGGATTCGGGCAAAGATACCTCGTGTTGTTGTCACGGGGCCTCGTGCTTCATCCCCCTCCGGCCACCACCACTGCCGCCGCACACCTCCCGCTCCCTCCATCTCCATCTCCATGACCCAACCCAACCTGGAACAAATGTTTTCCCCCTTTCTTTTCTTTTCTTTTCTTTTTTTTTTCATTTTACACATCCATTTTATGCTTATATCATTGATGAAAAAGACTTAACATATTCTAAATAATAATTTGTGATTGGTAAATCTTAGTAATCAGTCTACTTTTTAGTAGACATAGATATCCATACAATTCAATTGTCCTACCATCTTTTCTTTATGTTTATATAATATAAACTGACTCTACAAAATATCTATTACCCAAAAGAGGTTGGGGGATTTAATTAAACAAAATAAATATCTATTAACTAATACAATGCAGGGAGGTGGAGCTATCGAGCACAAGCTGCACAGCCTTCATAACAAAGGTATCTTATCAAATCATACATTACATGATCAAGTTGCTCTCAGGCCACACTGGCCAAGTTGGCCTAGCCATGATCACCAAAGTTGGATATTTTATTCGTGTTATCATGGACGACGTAATTATTATTATTATTATTATTATTATTATTATTATTATTATTATTATTATTATTATTATTATTATTATTATTATTATTATTATTATTATTATTATTATTATTATACATAGGAGGTTAATTACATGTGAAATAAACATTTGAAATATAGTCGATTCCTGAGATGCCGAGGAACAACTTTTATCTACCATCAGAATTACGTGAAAAAAATGTTGTCAAGTTAACGAAGATTGGATTTGGTATTTCCATGTACCGTAAACATGTTCTCTCCATTCAAAGAAATGTAAAAAAAAGCATAATATATAGAATATGGAGACAAGATACAAAAAAAGAGGACTAAATAAAACGTGAACCTTAATCTTTGTCATTCATAACTTCCTGATTATCTAGATGATCAAAACTCGACTTTTGTTTTATTTATTAAAACAAGGGATAATCGTTACTCAAAAACCCCTATTATACATGTTAGATACGGGAAACACTCAAAAGCCTCTCACATTAATATCATGTTCAACTTGTTTATGAGTTTGCAATTTCGAATGCTGGATTCGGAATAAAAAAATAATTACAAAAGGAAAAAAAACGTGTTATTCTGTGAGCCTAAAAGCAAATCTCACATCAACATGACCACAAATATTCTTATCCAACTTAGTGAGGCAGCAGTTAAAGTCGTCACCTTTTTTTTATGGTTGGATCAGGGAGCAGTACAAGAATTGTTGAGTACCGCTCTCCAAACGCAACCGTTCCTTAAAAATAAACATGCAAATGAATCCGCAACACACGATAAAAGGTGCACAAACCGACGTCAACACGATATATTACTAATAGACACTTGGAAGCCAATACCATTACCAGCCAACACTCATCAACCATTCTCTCTCTCTCTCTCTCTCTCTCTCTCACACACACACACACCTCTGCTTTCCCTCTCCCTCAATCCACGCCACCAGAGAAGCTTGTCATCAAATAAAACCAAATCTAATCCACACAGTAGGGAAAAAGCAAAAGCAAACATAAATACACATTGATTAAAAAAAAAGAAGCGAAAACGGCAACAGCAATGTTGGTCTGCAGGCAACTAACAACGAGGATTACTATTGCCACTGCTACTCCCAGTGTCATGTAGCAGCAGCAGCAGCAGCAGTGCATACCAAGCAACCAGATCAGAGAGCATGCTGCATGCCGTGGACCCTGCACGCACCGCGCATGGCAAGGTGGTAAACGCACAAACACAAGCAGTCCGTCTACCCACAGAGACATTTCCACAAACACCTAACGCAGCTTTTGCTCCTCCTCTCCCTCCTGCTCCTGCCGCTGCCGCTGCTGCCGCAGGCGTTGCTGCTCTCCCTCTCTTTTCTTTTCCGGCGCAAAAGCTGAAGCAGAGAGAATTCGACGAAAGCGCACCGCCAAGTGTACCCACGACCCCCGTACCCACGCCTCATCATGAGGCCGCGTGTCGCGGGTCCCGCGGGTGCATTTGGGAAGGAAAAATATGGCGACCGCAGGCAAAATAAAAGGTGGCATCGCGTACGACCGAAGCGTTCTGAAATCGCTCCACTTTTCTTTTTTAACGCTTTATTTTTATTTTTATTTTTATTTGTATCCGGACGCGACCCTTTTTTTCCCTATCGTTGGGAGAACGTATCGCCGATATATTGCGTCCCTATTCGCATTAATTAATTCTATTCTATCTTATTAATTATTATATATAGTACCCCCGTTTGCAAGAAATACCACCCGAGGATAAAGAAAAATGATCGTTAATTTTATGAATCTTCTTTTGTAAGCGAAAAAAAATATTTCACCATTCGAAATAGAAGGATGCTGACAAATGTAATAAGAAGATTACGCTTAATTATAAATTGTATTTATAAAAAACCCTCTCAAGTGTTAATTATAAAAAATGTTATTTTTGGGAGCATAATTAATCCAATATCGAAAAAAAAATCAACCGTTAAAAAAATAAATGGTTAACTTACAATATTGGAGTTTATCTCGCCGGTATCCTGCTCCGTGTTGTGTCGGGAAACTAAAATAACCGAACTGAACGCAACGTTATAAATTAATTTTTTTTTTTCTTAACGATGCATATAAAGCGGTCCCTTCCTCCTCCCCTTCTTGGCCTCGCCGCTTTATTCATTAGTTGTTTTTTTAAGAAGCATTAAAAGCTCCTCACAGGAACTCCGCCACTTCCCACCCGCACTCGCCCTCGCCAAATCGCCACCTCCTCCCCTCGCCGTTGCCGCGATCCTTCACCTGTGGAAGGGCTGCTGCGCTCGGGTTCACGCTCTGAAGAGGCAAGATCCGATTCCCCCTCGCGAATCTCCGTCCGTGGCTCTTCTTTCCGCACTTTCCCTCCGAGATTCAGGCGCCTCGGCGTGCTCCGACGAGGAATGGCCGCCGGGAGGTAGAATTCGTCGGTTATCGACGGGAGGGATCTGGGTATGAGATAATGAGCTGGATTCGGAAGTATGATTTGTGTCATTGTTTATGGCTTCTTGGATTTACGCTTTCCGTTTCGTGGCTTGCAGGTAGCTCGTTTCTCGGCCGGAATTGGTAGAGATCAGATCTCGTTGAGGAGTAAGCATCAGGTCCCTGTATCTTTGGTTGGAAAGGAGTGACCTTTGCGCATGCTGTGTGGATTTTGATTGAGTTTGCTGTAGAGAGACCTCCACTTTTGTTTCCATTTTTTTTACATTTGGGGGATGATTAGATTAGAAATCCCTACATTGTGGCCCGAACTCGTTTATGATCATTGTTTTCCAAGAATCACCATTGTGACATCTGTTGAAATGCAAGATTCTACTTATCCGTTAAGAGATAGTTGCTCCTTATGTATACGTGTTTTGTTTTCTCTAATCTCATCTGTCATTCTTCTTAAGTAGAACGGTCAGGTGGCAGTTGAATAAGCACGAATCTTCCTTTTCTTTTGTTTGTTTGTTTCAGTGGAACCACTTTATTGATGACTTGATAAATCTTTGAGACTGGTTGGTCCAACAGTTACTTGCACAAATGCCCTTAAATGAAGATGTTTTACTTATAGTATTATTTATGGCAATTCAATGGAGGCGTTACTTTTACAAGTTGTTCATTTGAAACCAAAAATTGAAGTTTTAGGAGTTTCCTTTCACGGTGATAACTTTTCTTTCATGTCTCGATGAATTTTCTTTAATCTTAGATTTCATCTTATCTTGCATAAAATGCCTAAATATGTTTACGGAGATTAACATCCAATCCTCGAGAAAGAAAAGAACTTGTTCTTGTTATATTCTGAAAAGGTTTTTTTACTAACAAGTCTCTTTTGTTGAAGTTTTTTATGCAATGCAGTTGTGTTAACCTCCTATGCCAATGAAGTCTCATTTTGGTTTGATAGGAACAGGTGGAAGGATGAACACCAGTAGACAGATGGAAGTTCATTATATCAATACTGGATTTCCTTACACTGTCACGGAAAGTTTTATGGATTTGTTTGAGGGCCTTGCATATGCTCAGGCGGATGCTGTTCTTGCAGAGGCTTTGCAGAATCAGGTAGCTTATATAGGTTTGGATTTTGAAGTGGCCAGTGAATGTCAGGTTTTGCTTGCATCATCTGTTTAAACTTGAAAGATTGAGCATCCAATTGCTATATATTGTACCATGATTTCTTTCCAATTGTAACAAATAAATTCCATGGAGCCGCAGAGCAGATAACTAGTTGTAAATGGACAGATTGATAACATGATTTTGTCACAATAAATTAGAACTGAAATTTTCACATGCTTTTTCTTTTTGCTTTGCGGCACACATGTGGATATCACATTACCATTGGAAATCACAGATTACCTTTATGAAAATATTTATAACTACTATGCTCCCTTAATCCTTTTAACTAACTTCTGCTGGAAACAAGTATTTTTTATTTGTCATAATGTCTGCTTCTTGAGCTTGTGCTTAGAAGAATTTTCATTTGTCTTATTTTTTTTTCTTTTTGGAAAACTGCATCTTTTGTTTATCATAATAATTGTGTCCTATATGCAGGGAAATGCATACTGGCCAATGATGCATACCAGTTCATACAAATATGGGTTTTCTGGTCCGGTTAGTAATTCATACTACAGTTTTGGTCATGCATATGATTCACACGATTTCACACCAAGACTAGAAGGAGGAAGGAGGGCATGGGATAACCCTTCAGGCTTTAGTAACTTGAACTCATCGCCACACTTACCGCTACATGGGAATGGAAGTGTTGATGCCAGTACAAGCCCTGATAATGAAGAATGTAAGTTTGCTTTACATTAGTTCCTTGCACCATAACTAGAGAATTCTCACACGAAATGCATGAATGGCGACAATTGGGTAACACTTTGAACACTTGCGCAAATTTTAATATATGCTGGTTTTCGGTCTATAAATATATGTGTGGCAAAAATTTCCTAACCTTATCCTACTACATGAATATGATTATGATTAGGAAATAATTGTTATCTGCATATGAACATGAATCATTTAATCAAATAGTAGTTTGTTTATTTACAAATATTTCTTATTATATCTCACCTACTTAAGAACAATCGATCAACTTACTACCAATAGCAATGAATTAAGGGGGTGTTTCTTTACAGGTAATCTTTGTAGATTACTTGGTACTATTGTATTAAATTACCTAGCCCACCACATTACCCGTGACAAGTAATGTGTAATCTTGATTGTATATCAAGTGGCAATGCATATTGCCTATGAGGGGGGGGGGGGGGGGGGGTGACAATCCAAATTATCACTTGAGTTGCAATTTTTTTAATTTCACTTTTTGCATTTGCCCTTTGAAGTCTTATGTATATAAAATATAAAATTAATTAAATAAATCTTAGTTAATTACTACGAATATACTATTATCAATATTTCCAAAAAAAATAATTATTTGATAAACTTTAACTTTATGGATGAGAATATGTGTTTGTGATTTGAATTTGTAGAGTTCAAAGTAAATTATATATATATATATATATATATATATATATATATATAAATACTATTATTTGATCTAAGGGTATATTGGTAAAAACTGTATATTAATTAATAAAATTTTGTTTTATTATAAATAACTAATATGAATTGCTAGATAGTTTACTTATGCATACTAAACAAAATAATGTACATTGCTGGCAATTTAATAAGTTGCAATCTTTCTGAAGCGATGCAATGAACACAACCTGAGCTAAACTGAACTCATGGTGATAACAGTGTTTTCTTTCATTGCATTCATTTGTATGTTATTTCATATTTCACTCTCTTGGAGATTGTTGGGGTATTTCAATTGAATTTGTTGCATATTGATTAAGTTTTCCAATATGAACTACTCATGATTGAACTTAATTTGCTCTCTTTTTCAAACTGCAGGCATCCGGGTACACCATAATGAAAGCAGTCCTCAGGTGCAAATCTTTCTTGAAAATACGTGATCATCAAAATCCATTATGTTATTCATGCTCATCATTCCCTACTAGTTTTGTAATTGCTCGTGTTCTCCTGCTACTGCTTTTACACAGATTGTAGTAGTGTCTTGGGCTGGTTGCATTTAATATGAGCAAAACGTACATATGTAGCATAAGTTATTTTCAGTAAACTGGCTTGTATTCCATATTTGACGCTATAATCAAGTTTTGCCAGGTTTCATTATGATATCGATTCCTGTTCAAGCAAACAACTTCTTGATAGGTTGTTGACAAGATAGTTATTTTTGAAGTTAAATAATTTGTTAATAGATTGTGTCGACCTTAAAACTGTAGTTTACATTCATGTACGTAGGGACATATAATGGGTCTTGTTACTGCTGTTTTCAAATTGTGCACATTGTTTGTTTGATTGCACTCGATGGCTTTGTCTGATTCTCTAATAATTCAAAACTAAATTTTGTTGATAAAATCAACCATTATATCTTTGGAGTTCGTAGCTAATTTTATTCAACTGGAGACTTCTTGTATTCTGATTTTATTGAGGCGAATGGAGTACAAATGTTGAAAATCCAGAGTTCATGTTTGAAATCATTTGGAGTAAGATCTTTAATAGTGTACCTTGTGTGGCAATGGATGTGATGTGAAGAAATATGGAATGCCATGAACTCTGATTATGACGAACAATGAAAATAATATGCTTCAAAATAAATAACTCAAAAACTAGTTTCTGGAGGAAAAAGGGGAATGTAGTACAATAATATGCTTAATACTGTGATTCATAAATCGGTTGTGCAATGTGATGGTTATCACTATTATTATTTTTCTTAGAACTGTAAGGACGACTATGAAGTTTGGGCAGTCATCCACTTTGTACAATGTGATGGTTATGAAATATGTAAATCAACAATCTGGCTACATATAGTATTTATAACTGATTTCTCATGATATGTGATTACTTGATAGGGTGTGAAAAAGAAAGCAGAACTGTAAGGATTTGAGGGCTCCATGGTTTACGGATAAGGCCTGGAATAAGTATTCATCCCTCATTCTGAAAAACAATATGTTGTCTTCAAGAATTGCAAAAGTCAAAATGTTTATAATAAAAATATTTATCCAAATCACATGGGTAAAGAAAGGGTAAACCACTCTCAGGGATAGCACTAATTTGAACCCCAAAGAATAAGCAATTCTTTGGAATTAACAATCCCTACTGGGATAAAGTATAAGGACTCTACTAACCACGAAAAGGTATTTTTTTAATAACTGAGTGCAACATTCCTCTTTGATTTTGTGTAATATAGTTTATAACTGCATTGAATTATATACTATTTTGTTTTTCTTTGAGCTATATGATATTAGTTTATATGACTATGGCATACTGCTTATGAGACCAAATTAATTCTCTTCTTTCCATGCCGTATGTATATGCTAGGATATCTTAGTATCACAAACCTCATCTTAAATTTTCAGGTCATTTGGCAAGACAATATTGATCCAGATAACATGACATATGAGGTATGTACATTTCCATTTTCATGTCCTGTGCTAAACTGATCTTAATTTATGTTACAACTGGTTAAGACGTATATAATGTCATTTGATAGTTTCTTGTGGTTTGTCAACTCCTGGAGCGTGAAATTGGACAGTGAGATAAAACTTAGAACATGGCATGATAAGCAAAAACCACAGGGATCTTTATCTGGTCCAGAGGATACCCAAGACCACCTATATATTTTAAGGGAATATCATTTTTTTTCTTTAACATCATTCTCTTCTTCGACTGCAGTATTTATATATGAAAAAGATGTTGGGTGGTTTACAACCTAATAAGCATATTTGCTGATCTGCATTACGTCTATACACAATTCAAAACAGACCTATTTGGAATTGTTGTTGAGTGACTCATGGATTACTCTATTATTTTCTTTATTCCCATAAATGTAGCTATAGATTTACATCTTGCCTGATGCACGAACAGGAGTTATTAGATTTAGGTGAGGCTGTTGGAACTCAAAGTCGTGGTCTATCTCAAGAACGAATTTCTTCACTTCCTATCACTAAGTACAAGTGTAGCTTCTTTTCCAGGAAGAGAGCAAAACGTGAGAGGTACAGTGTTCCCCATAATTCCTGATCAAATGTATTTCTACTTACTGTCTTAGATTAAGCATGAAAAATCATACCTGTCATGGACCATGCAAATTGGATACAGAATATGCACTTAGATCTCCTAAAAAAATGCACTTAGATAAAATATTCTGTGTTTCGATATTGTGTTTCACTGTTTGAACATTGACATGAACATTTTTGCATGTGTTTTGGGGATATTGTAACTGAGGTTTGACAGCACGTTTTTCTGGTTACCAGATGTGTAATATGTCAGATGAACTATAAGAGAGGGGATAGACAAATGACTCTTCCCTGTAAGCATGTCTATCATGCTGGCTGTGTGACACGATGGCTTGGCATAAACAAGGTTAGTTGGCTTTACTCATTACTTTTGACGTCAATGAATGCTAGTTGTTATCCCATTTGTGAAATCTTTGGTTTCCTCTTATTTAGGCATGCCCAATTTGCTTTTCTGAGGTACCGAGTGAGGAACAGAAGCATCATTGATTTCTGATCACCTGAATGTTATCATCAGGTCCACGCCTAGCAGCTACCTTCGTTTTTTTTTTTTTTAATTTGCATCTTCTCTCGCTCTCGCTCTCGCTGGCATATATGGGGTTCTACATTCACGGAACTTGATTCCTTGCAAGGTTGTTTCTTGTAGTGTTTGTGTAGTATACGAACTGTTGAAGGTTATCAACTGGTATATGTGATAAAATTGTTATCCTTCGTTCTTTTGTTTGAAACACGATCCATAAATTATTTGACCTTGTATGCTTCTCATAATCCATATGAACGGTTTGTGTACGTTGGCTGATCATATTACCTCTTCAACTCGTTGTCCTTGTCTGGAGTGGACCGGGATCAGAACCGATTAGATGGTGGCATTCGATTGTCACTCACGCTGCTTGAAGCTTGCCCACTGATTGTCTTCATCTTAAGGTTAAAAGAAAGCCATCCATTTTTTGTTGCGTCACATTACGGAAAGTGCTAGTGATGAACCTCCGCTCTGGCCGTTGTATCCGTAATTCTCCTCTCTTCTTCTTGACAGGACGCCACAATGTTCTTGACAGGACGCCACAATGTAGTTACAAATTTTGACGTGAAATTAAAATCTCGGACCAGTTGGGATTTTAATTGACTCATCAGCAAATGACAGTAAGAATCTGGTAGGAGGCAGCACAATCTCAGCAAATGGTAACAGGCTTTCCTCATCATCAAGATAACAAGTTCAAACACTCCAACGATGTTATGGCAGCAATTTGCAATATTAATTGGTCAGGAAAAAAAATAAACAACATGAACCCACTGTTGCACATTATGGGCCATCATCATGCATGGCCTCCCAGCTGCGTGTACGTGCAGTTGTGGTAACTGCACATCAGCAGTTATTTGGCCAATAATATATGAAATCTCGTGCTGCAAATCATTTCTGTTTTTGTTGTGCCATGATATCTCTGTCCACAATTGCTCTTACGTGATAATTTTTTTTCTTCTTTTCATGGACGAAAAAACGACGCCATCTAATGCACTGGCGCGTCTATGGGCATGTTTTAGGGAAAAATAAAAAAATAAAAAATACAGTGCAGTCACTACAGTGCCACTGCGTGTACGTGCAGTTGTGGTAACTGCACGGCGCTGAGGAGCTGCGGTCGGCGCGAGTCGCGCGGTCTTGCAGCCCACGTCACTAATTGGCGCCGCTAGGTGGCCCATTTACTTTTTTTTTCTTATTTTAGAATTTCAGAAAACATGGAAAAATAGTTGAAAATGATAAATATATGTTTTTTTGGCTCAGAAAATTTATAAATGTTTTATAAATAATTTTTCACATAAATGCATGCATACCATGCAATTTATATGTATGCTATGTCATGACAAATTATTTATGAAAATTTAGATAATTTCTTATTTATACACATTATTAAATCAGAAAATTATGAATAATTATCTGCAACTTTCATAATATTTAAATATTAATATCTATTAGTAGTCATGCATATATTTTTTTCATGTTATTATGTGCAATTGATATTCATAAAACATGTAATGTTATTTAGAAAATTAATTGAATAAATTTTCTGAAAATGGTTGACATACAATTTATGCATATTATGAGTTTAAAATGAAAGTAAAATGTTAATTTACTTGAAAGTAAAACGTTAATTGTCATACTATATATATATATATATATATATATGATTATGAATTTAAAGCAAAATTCATTAACATATATTATATATATTTTTAAGTGTAATATGTCACACTTAAATTGAACTTTCATATGAATTAGATATTCATGCACATAGTTATGTTATATTTACTAATAGTGTATTTAAGTGTGACACATATGTAAAATGACATGATAATTGAAATATGTACATTATTAGTTGATTATATGAATTGTACTATATAATAAAGAATTTATTTTCTTTACAAAAGGACATGTGCATATATGAAATTATGTTACATATTAGGCATAATATGTGTTATTTGAATTTATAAGTAATTCAATCACATATTTATGTAAAATTGTGCACATGATTTTTTGTCACATTTATTTTTCCATGAGAAATATGGACATTAATGATGACAAATTAAATTTCTATGTGAATAGAAATATGTGCATATATGTTTTTGCTTACACATGAAAAGTTTTTACATATCTTTTGACACGATGAAAATTTATGCAATACAATTAATTAATAATGTATGCATGATAGTCTAAATTATTTTTTATGTAAAGGATTGGAATTATGTGACATAAATGTTGAGTTCTACACATGTGATAAAAATCATGTGATTATTTGTATGTCTATTATCATGTTTATCTTAATTATAAGAGTGCGACAAATAATATTAATTTATATATAAATGAATTGTGTGATTTTTTTTGCGTTCTTATTAACATTCATATATGATAGATTCATGCTATGCTTATTTTTAATGCATAAATATTTGTTTCATAAAACTTACAATATATTTTTTTAAGTTTGGAATAATTATGGAATATAGGTAGTCGAAGGATTTAATGGGTGTCCCCCCAACTTAGATGGGGGACTTTCTACCCATTTAATCCGGCCCGTCCGCATGGCATCGAACGGGCACTCATCTGAGCCGGCCTCCACACCCATTAAATCCTTGGAGGCCGGCTCAGACGAGTTTTCTGCGGTTCGAGGACAGAGGAAAACCGGTTCGAGAAATAGCCGGCGGTATAAAAGTGTTGAGGGCGAATTTTTTTCACCCTTTCGCCGGCCTCTCTCTCTCTCACCCGTTGATCACTAGCTGATCACTATAAATTTTTATCCCATTTTAAATGCATTTCATTCATATCGAGCCCCATTTTTGTCTACCTTTTGGCCAATTATGCTTGGAATGCATGGATTGTGATAACTAGTTGATCTTGTCCATTTTATACTTAATTCCATGTAAATACATAAGTTATCATTATTTTAAGTGAACTAATTTTCAGTGATTTTCTTGTCCTAAATCCATTACTATCATGAATGAATCATATTTGGATGGTCATATCTCAATTTGTGCAAAGTTTTAAGTCAATTTGAACAAGTTATCACTTTTCCATTGCCAAATCATCGATAAAGGGCAAAACTATTATTTCGATATGCAAAACTATCAATTTTGCACAAAGGCCTTAGGCATTCATTATAATATCGTCCTAACTCATTGCTGTTCAAATTTAATCACATTTGGATAACCACAACAAAAGTTATGACAAGTTATCATTTTTAAGGCAAACAAGTTATCGAAAATGCTTTCTTTATACAAGAAGAGGGATTATGATTTGATTGATATAATGAAATCAAATAAATTCTTCATTCATTCATTGAATGATAAATGACCATTTGATGTCTCTAATGCCTTGAATCACTTGCATTTGGATAATTTCCATGATTAGTGCAAAGTTATCATTTTCGGGTTCCAAAACCATTAGTTTTTCATATTAATTTCCATCCTTATATAACACCAAACTCCTTTTGATTATTGAGCTGAGTTTACTTGATGTCCTAATCCTTATTTGTTTATTTCTTATTAGAGGACATTGATGTTTGCTGTTGTGGAATTTCTAGGAGGGAAAAGAGGTATGAATTAAGCCAAAAAGGTGGGGGGGGGACCACTCCTTTGTTGCCCAAAAAGTTGCTGTCTTCTGTAGGAATTCCAGGACCAGGACACATGGCACAATCACATCACCATGGAACATTCTGAGGCTGATCAAAGGGTGCACATGACACATATATAAGCTAGTAAAATTCTGGAGGAAAGGAGGGCTGGCCATTGCAGGGTTTGGAGCAAGAGGAAGCAAGGGTTTGGAGTTGGACTACTGTGGTGCTGCTGCTGCTTCCTATCGACCAGCTTCAATCCAAGGCGATTTACTCCTATTCTCCAATCTATTTTGTTTCAAACTTTATAATTATGAGGAGCTAAATCCTATGTCTCCTAGGATAGGGTAGTAGTCTAGGTTAATTTTATATGGATATGGACAGAAATTAATTCTGCACTGTTATCAATTCTAATTTTCAGATTTCTGCATTGTTATGAATCTGTTCTTGCCATTGTTAGATCCTATTTGTATCTATAACTGAGAAGTTATCATTTGATCTAATCTTCATTCAGAAATGAATTAAGAATCAATGTCAAGTTTCTGGATTCCATTCTAGTTGAAAATTTGATTTCTGGTTTTCTGAAATCTAAACCTGCTGATTTCTGATTTTTCTTGTTGTGAACCCTAAGGATTTCTTGTTGTTCAGAGATAGATCAATAAGCATTTAGCAAATCCTGAATTCCAATGAATAGCATTGCTGATTTCCTTGCTGTTTTTCCAATCTGATTTCTGAAATTATCTTGCTAAATTCTTATTTTTGATTTCTTGGGAATTTGATTGCCATTGTTAAGTCCTACTTTAATCACCATTGAGAGATAGTTTTAAGGCCTTCCTTGAGATTCAGAGATGAGCCAAGGAGCAATGACAATTTCTGATTTCCCAAACTTGTAATAGGTGCTGATTTCTATCCAATTCATTAATGGAAATGTGGATTTCATTTGAATTTGCAACTGAGAAGCTGATTTTAAATCCTCTTGTAGTTTAGAGATAAACCAAGGAGCATTTGCATTGATATTGGATTAATTTCATCCCTGTTTAGTTGATTGAAGCATTCCAATTATTTTCAAGGTGCAATATAGAAGTTATCATTTCAGATTTTATTGAAATTGCCAAAAAAAATCAGCAAGTGCATTGAGTTGAACCTAATGGTAACTTGGTTTTCAGTGAGGATCCTTTTTTAATTCAACTTGGCTAATAATCATATGACAATATATTATTTAGTTCTGGTCTAATTGAGCTGTGAAAACAGTCATTTTAAAGGTTGAATTGGATTTGACTAAAAAAATGATAACTTATTTCATTCCATCCATAATTAATTTAGATGGACCCCAACTCATAGGAGAACATTCTTCATTGATAGTCAAATCCTTTTAACTTCTAATCTAGCATTTATAATTCAGTTTTGACAAATTTCTAAAATCCCAAAAATAGTTATCATTCTGCACAATTAAAAATCTATTTTCTAATTCCTTTAATTTCCTATTTTTAGCCACTTAAGTAGAACTAGTCTAGATTGTTTTAGGGAGTCTTAGGCCTCAAATCTTTATGGATACAACAACCTGAGTCTACTACAACTTACCTGTGCACTTGCAGCTAGTGAGTTGGGGAGACTAAAAATTGAAAAATTGCACTTTTTACATAAAATCCATCAAGTTATCACTACACCCACAAATATCACTATCAAGTTTTTGACGTCGTTGCCAGGGATTTGAGGTTAATTAGACTAATTTAGATAGTTTAAATTAGTTTTAGATTAATTTTAAATTAGTTTTTAGTCCATTTGTTAGGCTAATTTTCAGTTTTTGCAAGTTATCATTCCCAATTTTCTATTTTTTGTTTAGTTTGCCTTCTTTTCTTAATTTGATACTTCTGAATTCATTTATGCAGGATTTGGACAATCAAGATGACCATTACCAATCAGATCCTGAGCCTGAAAGAAGATTCTTAAGAAGAAGGAGATTGCAAAGGTTGGAGGCAAGAAAAATGATATTTGAAGAAGAGGAAGAGGAGCAAGTAAACATGGCTGCACCAAGGGCTTTGAAGATTGCTATTCTCCTAGTAATGTCAGAAATCGACAAGGGAATGGAGTCCTAGCACCAGCTGCAAACTTTGAAGTGAATCCAGCCTTGGTGACAATGATAAGGCAATACCAATTTTCTGGATTGGGCAATGAAGATCCAGCCTCACACTTGGACAATTTCATAGAAATTTGCAGCACAGTCCACTTCAACAATACACTCATGGATATTGTCTATATGAGGCTATTTCCATTCTCACTCAAGGACAAGGCCAAGACTTGGTATAAGACCATCAAACCAGAAGAGATGGCTACTTGGGAATTTGTTATTCATTTGTTTCTAGCTGAATTTTTCCCACCTAGCAAAACTGATAACTATAGAGATCAGATTGTGAGGTTCTACCAATTGGATCAAGAGAACATATGTGATGCATGGCAACGACTCCAAGGCTTGTTGAGGGCATGTCCATATCATGGCTTTGAAAAATGACAACTTGTCAACTATTTTCACAAAGGACGAATTACCCCAGCAAGGTTGCATTGGATACAACAGTAGGGGGGATATTTGCATCAAGAAATATTGATGAAGCCTACCAATTGATTGAGAACATGGCCAAGAACCACCATTTTCTTACACATGACAGGACAAGAAGGCCATCCAATGAGAATCAAGTCAATAACATTGCTGTCCAGATTGAAGAATGATTGAAAAAGGCATTGGAGAACTAGAATTTGTCCACTAATGTAGGAAAGTCTTCAAATCAGGAATCAAGGTGTGATGTATATGAAAACCAGGGCCATGTCATTGAGAGTTGTAACTTGATAATGTAGCAATATGAGCAATTCATAGATCAAGTCAATGCTGTGGGGAATTATGGAATCAAGCCACCTTCTAAATTCTATACTCCAGAAAACATGAATCATCCCTATCTTTCCTAAAAGGTTAATCATTTCCAAGGGCCACCAATGCAGAATTCTAATTGGCAACCCAAGATTTTGCCAAGGAATTAGCCACCTCCATATGGAAATCAGCCATCAACCATTCCAATGCAAATAACTCTTTATGAGCAGCCACCACAACCTCAACCCACTCAATTCTCAAAGATGGAAGAGTTGCTGCAACAAATTTTGAAGAAATAAGAGAAGCAAGAGGAGGAGATGCAGAAGTTAACAAATGGATATGAAGTATTGAATGCCAATCAGAAGTTGTTTGAAAGTCAAATTGCCCAACATGCAAGTACATCCAATAGGCCACCTTTATTCTTTCCTGGACAGCTAGAGGTGAACCCTAAAGAACAAGCCAAGGCAATTCAACTCAGGAGTGGAAGACAAGTTGACAAGCCAATGCAAAATGTAGAGGCCAATCCAACTCAAAAGAATTCAAACTCTAAGAATGTGGAAGGAAATTCAGCTGAAGAACACTCCTGCCCAGAACTTTAAAAAAAGGGAATTGAAGAGGCTGCTGTAGGAAATCAGAAAATGAATTTTCAAAATGAAGCCAATGGAAGAATCTTTGACAAAGTGCCTTTCCCTCAAAGGCTAATCAAGGCAAGATAGGACTAACAATATGGAAGATTTTTAGAAATCTTGAAGAAGCTATACATTAATGTACCATTTGTTGAAGCCATTCAAGAGATGCCTTCATATGTAAAATTTTTGAAGGAAATCCTTATCAAGAAGAGGAGAATTGTGGAATGTGAGACTATTGCACTAACTGAAGAGGCTTTTGCAATAATTCAAAATAAGTTGCCTCCTAAGCTAAAGGATCCAAGGAGTTTCTCCATTTCATGTGAGATAGGAAATAGAAAAATTCAAAGGGCCATGTGTGACTTGGGTGCTTCTGTGAGTGTTATACCATTATCTCTATGCAGGAAACTTGAAGTAGGAGATATGAAGCCCACCAACATGTCTCTACAGCTGGCTGATAGGTCGATCAAATATCCCCATGGAATCATTGAAGACATACCCTTAAAGGTTGGAAAATTTTATACACCAGTGGACTTTGTAGTTTTGGATATGGATGAGGATCTGAATACATCCATCTTGCTTGGAAGACCCTTTCTTGTCACTACTGGAGCTGTCATTGATGTTAAGGAGGGGAGATTGACCTTCCAAATTGGTGAAGACAAGATAGAGTTCAACCTTGCACAAGTTATCAGCAGGCCAGCTTGTCAACAAGATGATTTTGGGGATGGACAGATTGATCAAATTGTGGAGCAGGCCTAAGCAATAATACCCATTGAAGATCCATTGCAAAGGTACCTTATGTTTGATCATTTGAAGGAATTGGAGGATCTAGAGGCTGCAACATACCAATCAGCATTAAATCTGTCCAAATAAGTGGAAAATTCAAAAAATTAGCACCAAGTGCAGGAAGTTATCACTGTTGAACAAGACAACTCAACTCAAGCCAATTCTTCCAAATTGGAACTCAAGCCTCTCCCCAATAACCTGAAGTATGAATTCTTGGGGGAGAATTCAACATTTTCAGTTATCATCAATGCAAACCTGCCCAAGAATCAAGTTGAAGAGCTGTTGAAAAAACTAAGGTTGTACAAGGAGGTGATTGGCTATTCTATTGATGATATCAAGGGTATTAATCCCTCAATTTGCATGCATAGGATCCCAATGGAGGACAACTACAAACCCTCCATTGAATGCCAAAGAAGACTCAATCCTATCATGAAGGAAGTGGTCAAGAAGGAAGTATTGAAGTTGCTAAAAGCTGGAATCATCTACTCAATTTCAGATAGTGAATGTGTTAGCCCTGTGCAGGTTGTGCCAAAGAAGGGAGAGATCACAGTAGTGAAGTCAAATTTAGATGAATTGATATCCACCAGGACAATTACAGGGTGGAGAATGTGTATAGACTTCAGGAAGTTAAACAAGGCTACAAGAAAGGACCATTTCCCATTGCTCTTTATTGATCAGATGTTAGAAAGGTTGGCAAGGCACTCCCACTTTTATTACCTAGATGGATACTCAGGCTTCTTGCAAATTCCAATTCACCCTCAAGATCAACAGAAGACTACTTTCACATGTCCATATGGAACATTTACTTATAGGAGGATGCCCTTTGGCCTATGTAATGTACCTGCCACTTTTCAGAGATGCATGATGTCAATCTTCTCAGATTTTATTGAAAAAATTATGGAGGTCTTCATGGATGATTTTTCAGTCTATGGAGATTCCTTTGAGAGTTGCCTAGAAAATTTGACCAAGGTGCTATAAAGATATAGAGAGTCCAACTTGATCATCAATTGGGAGAAGTACCATTTTATGGTCCAAGAAGGGATTGTCTTAGGACATGTTGTTTCAAGTAGAGGAATTGAGATGGATAAGGCCAAGATTGAAGTAATTGAGAAGTTGCCACCCCCTACAAATATGAAGGCAGTAAGAAGCTTCTTGGGGCATGCAGGATTTTATAGAAAATTCATTCAAAACTTTTCAATGATAACTAGGCCTCTTACCAAGCTCTTAGCAAAAGATACTGAGTTTAATTTTGATGAAGAGTGCATGAAGGCCTTCAAGTAGCTGAAAGAGGAACTTATTTCAGCACATATAGTCCAGCCACCTGATTGGTCTCTTCCCTTTGAAATAATGTGTGATGCCTCTGATCAAGCAGTAGGGGCAGTCTTGGAGTAAACCAGGGATAGAAAGCACTATATCATATGTTATGCCAGCAAGACTTTAAATGAGGCTCAAGTCAACTATGCCACAACTGAGAAGGAGCTACTTGCTGTTGTGTATACATTTGATAAATTCAGACCTTACTTAGTGGGATCCAAAGTAATTGTATTCACAGATCACTAAGCGGCACTTGATCAACAAGAAGGAATTCAAGCCAAGGCTCATTAGATGGATCCTATTGTTGCAAGAGTTTGATGTTGAAATCAGGGACAAAAGAGGCAGTGAGAACCTAGTTGCTGACCACCTGTCAAGGATGGAAGGAGTTCAGGAGTCCTCAACACTTCCTATCAATGATGTCTTCCCTGATGACATCTTGATGGCAATATTAACTAATCAAACTCCCTAGTATGCAAACATTGTGAATTACTTGGCATGTTGAATCATTCCTTCTGACTTCTCCTATCAACAGAAGAAAAGTTCTTCCATGACTTGAAGGACTTCTATTGGGATGATTCACTCCTATTCAAGAAGTCCCCTGATGGCAGTTTTAGGAGGTGTATACCAAAAGCGAATTCCAATCAATTTTGTATGAATGCCACTCATCTCCATATGGTGGACATGGAGGTACTCAAAAGACTACTGCCAAGGTTTTACAATCTGGTTTCTATTGGCCTTCCTTGTTCAAAGATGCTTATTTGTATATGAAGAGTTGTGATGAATGTCAAAGGGCAGGTTCTATTTCAAGGAGGAATGAAATGCCTCAGAATGGGATTTTAGAGGTTGAAATCTTTGATGTGTGGGGCATTGACTATATGGGTCCATTTCCTAGTTCATGTGGATTCAAGTTTATATTATTGGCTATGGACTATGTGTCTAAATGGATAGAAGCAATTCCAACCATTGTTGCTGATTCCAGGGCTGTCATCAAATTATTCAAGGAGATAATCTTCCCAAGATTTGGAATCTCAAGGGTAGTCATAAGTGATGGAGGGAGCCATTTCATTGAAAAGTATTTTGAGAACCTCCTAAACAAGTATGGAGTTAAGCATAAGGTCTCCATTGCCTACCATCCTCAAACAAATGGCCAAGCAGAAATTTTAAATAGGGAAATCAAGGCCATATTGGAGAAAACTGTATCCTTGACAAGAAAATATTGGAGTTTGAAATTGAATGAGGCACTTTGGGCATACAAGACAGCCTATAAAACCCCTATAGGCACTTCTCCTTACAAATTGATTTATGGGAAAACTTGCCACCTACCCATTGAGTTGAAGCATAAAGCATATTGAGTAGTGAAGGCTCTCAACTTTGATATGCAAGCATGTGGGCAGAAAAGGCTTCTTCAAATTGATGAGTTGGATGAGATTAGGCTTAATGCCTATCATAATTCAGAATTTTACAAAGAGAGGACCAAAAGATGGCATGATGGCAGGATTCTGAAAAAGGATTTCAAAGTAGGAGACCTTGTGTTGCTATTCAATTCTAGGCTCAAGTTATTCCCTGGAAAGTTAAAATCAAGATGGAGTGGACCCTTCAAAGTCCATAAGGTTTATCCTTTTGGGGCTGTGGACTTTCTGAATGACAAAGATGATATATTCAAGGTCAATGGACAGAGGTTGAAGTTGTACAACCCCACTGCCATGGATTCAGCAAAGGAAGTGCTGAACTTGGAAGATTTGCCTAGCTGAATTCAAGTGGAAAAATGTCCAGCCTAAGACATTAAAACATGGCACTTCTTGGGAGGTAACCCAAGTCATTTTACACTTAACTTTTTTGTTTTGCAGGAATAAAAAAGGGAGGAATCAGATCCATCCACAAATTGACAAGAAGGGAGTACCCCTATCCTTAATTTTCATTCTTCTCACTGAAATTTCAATGATAACTGATATAATATTTTTTCTCATACTGAATGCATCATATTAATATCTGAATCATCATGCATATCAGTTGTCCCAATCCACCTTAACTGAATTTCAGTGCAGATTTAGTGAATCTCATTGCCTAGTTTCATTGTGCATCTAAATATCTGATATTGAACACCCCACTGATTTCTCTTATTTCTCTGCAGGATTAAATGCAATTCATGAAGTATGGAACACCTGAAGAGTAGGATTAAAATGAAAGACCCATTGGAAGGGACCAAATGCAAATTCCATATATTTCATACCCTTCCAACCCTCTCCCTTGCTTTAACTTTCCAACACTGTAGACAGTGTTGAGGCTAAGCTTGGGGGAGGAAACCTGGTGCTTTTCTAATCTTTACACCATGTTCTCAATTGATTTTAATGTCCATATATCATTTATCACCAGGTTATCAGTAGGGTTTGCAAGTTATCACTAGTTATTACTCGATTATCATTTTTTGGGCTCAACTCAATTCTGAATTTATTTTAACTCTAAAATGGGTAAAATACTTCATTATGACAGTTGGTACACTCCAATACCAAGTGACCAACTTGGCCATTAGTCTTGTTGCTTTAATTGTCTATTCAATTCAGATGCATTTGAATCAATTTTCAGCTGAAAATTTTCTTTTTTGTGGGTCACACTAGCTGATACTTATAAATTGAATTAGTAATATCAGATGTCTAGAAGAGAGTCAAGACTCTTGCTGCCATGTTAAATAGGAAAACTTGAATTTTTGGATAAAGGGATCTAAACTATACTTGATGTTTGTTGTTGTGAATTTTCTAACAAGGAAAAGAGGTATGAATTAAGCCAAAAAGGTGGGGGGACCACTCCTTTGCTGCCCAAAAAGCTGCTGTCTTCTGCAGGAATTCCAGGACCAGGACACATGACACAATCACATCACCATGGAACATTCTGATGCTGATCAAAGGGTGCACATGACACATATATAAGCTAGGAAAATTCTGGAGGAAAGGAGGGCTGGCCATTGCAGGGTTTGGAGCAAGAGGAAGCAAGGGTTTGGAGTTGGACTACTGTGGTGTTGCTGCTGCTTCCTGTTGACCAGCTTCAATCCAAGATGATTTACTCCTATTCTCCAATCTATTTTGTTTCAAACTTTATAATTATGAGGAGCTAAATCCTATGTCTCATAGATAGGGTAGTAGTCTAGGTTAATTTTGGATGGATATGGACAGAAATTAATTCTGCACTGTTATCAATTCTAATTTTCAGATTTCTGCATTGTTAAGAATCTGTTCTTGCCATTGTTAGATCCTATTTGTATCTATAACTGAGAAGTTATCATTTGATTTAATCTTCATTCAAAAATGAATTAAGAATCAATGTCAAGTTTTTGGATTCCATTCTAGTTGAAAATCTGATTTCTGTTTTTCTGAAATCTGAACCTGCTGATTTCTGATTTTTCTGAACTATTCAAATCTGTTGTCATTAGGGATTTGTTTAATTGAACAGCTGAGAGGTTGTTATTGGTCCCAATTTTGTACAGAAATGAAACAAGATACTTTGACATCTTTATGATTCAAATATGTTTTCCAATCTGAAAATCTGAAATCTGCATTCCTGAATTCTGATATCTTGATTTCTTTTGGAATCTGATTTGCTAATTGAACCTCTGATTTCATTCAATCACTGAAAGGTGAACCCTAAGAATTTCTTGTTGTTCAGAGATGGATCAATAAGCATTTAGCAAATCCTGAATTCCAATGAATAGTATTGTTGATTTCCTTGTTGTTTTCCCAATCTGATTTCTGAAATTATCTTTCTGAATTCTGATTTTTGATTTCTTGGGAATCTGATTGCCATTGTTAGGCCCTACTTTAATCCACCATTGAGAGATAGTTTTAAGGCCTTCCTTGAGATTCAGAGATGAGGCAAGGAACAATGACAATTTCTGATTTTCCAAACTTGTATTAGGTGTTGATTTCTATTCAATTCATTAATGGAAATATGGATTTCATTTGAATTTGCAGCTGAGAAGCTGATTTTAAATCCTCTTGTAGTTTAGAGATAAACCAAGGAGCATTTGCATTGATATTTGATTGATTTCATCCATGTTTAGTTGATTGAAGCATTCCAATCATTTTCAAGGTGCAATCTAGAAGTTATCATTTCATATTTTATTGAAATTGCCAAAACAAATCAGCAAGTGCATTGAGTTGAACCTAATGATAAATTGGTTTTCAATGAGGATTCTTTTCTAATTCAACTTGGCTAACAATCATATGACAATATATTATTTAGTTCTGGTCTAATTGAGCTGTGAAAATAGCCATTTTAAAGGTTGAATTGGATTTGACTAAAAAAATGATAATTTATTCCATTTCATCCATAATTAATTTAGATGAACCCCAACTCCTTGGAGAACCTTCCTCATTGATAGTTAAACCTTTTAGCTTCTAATTTAGCATTTATAATTTAGTTTTGACAAATTTCTAAAACCTCAAAAATAGTTATCATTCTGTACAATTAAAAATCTGTTTTCTAATTTATTTAATTGCCTATTTTTAGCCACTTAAGTAGAACTAGTCTAGATTGTTTTAGGGAGTCTTAAGCCTCAAATCTTTATGGATACGACAACCTGAGTCTACTACAACTTACCTGTGCACTTGCAGCTAGTGAGGGAGACTAAAAATTGAAAAATTTCACTTTTTACATAAAATCCAGCAAGTTGTCACTACACCCACAAATATCACTATCACCCGCTGCCCTCTCGCGCTCTCCCCCTTCGTCGGCGTCGTCGAGATCTACCGCCAACGATTCTCTGGTCGACCGTCGAGATCCACTCGACATCATCTCTTGCGCTCTCCCCCTTTCGCATTGCTTCTCCCCCTTCCTCGACGAACTTCCGCGTGGACGCGGATCTGGCCAGCGGGCGAGTCTGGACGCGGAAGTTCGCCGAGGAAGGGGGAGAAGCAAGGCGAAAAGGGGAGAGCACGAGAGATGACGCCGCGTGGATCTCGGTGGCCGACTAGAAAACCGTCGGCGGTAGATCTCGACGACGCCGACGAAGGGGGAGAGCGCACGAGGGCAGCGGGTGAGAGAGAGAGGCTGACGAAAGGGTGAAAAAAATTCGCCCTCCACACTTTTATACCGCCGGCTATTTCTTGAACCAGTGCCAGTTTTCCTCCGTCCTCGAACCGCAGAAAACTCATCTGAGCCGGCCTCCACACCGCTCAGATGAGCGCCCGTCCGATGCCATGCAGACGGGCCAGATTAATTGGGTGGAAAGTCCCCCCATCTAAGTTGGGGGGACACCCATTAAATCCGTAGTCAAAATAGGACTAAGACATCTAAATTGTATGGTTATGTAGTAATTTTTATTGAATGATACGTGATATGTGTATGTCTAGACAAATACTAAAAATTGTAAGTGAAAAATTTATTACTCTCTTTCTTTGTGAACTTGTCTAGTGTACTATTAAAGCAGTTTTCAAAATTTACTATGTTCACATGATATGACGATATTTTTTCAATTATTGTGGTGTCGAGGTGAAGGGGTGATGATTTTCTAATTTGCACCTTGCAAATGCAAGGAAGAGCTCCCATCGTAGAACACTGATTGTCCTAGTCAAATTTTTGAAAATAACATGTTAATCATATATATATATATAAACCATCGATGAACTGATCGAATTAACCAACCAAAGTTGGCCTCAGTCATTATGTATTGAACAGAGGAAAAAGCCTCTATAACAGTTGGACGATAATAAAAAGTCATAGCATCAGATAGTATGAAGACAGGGATATAGTATCAGTGATCTAGGCTTGACAGCTCATCCGGTCTTCTCTATATTGGTTGGCAGTTTGAGATCACTACTATACTATAAGAGAGAAGAGCCTAACCAGGCCCTTGAGATAACAACCCATAGGCTCCCCAGAACAAACCGAAGCACCTGTACGACAGGAGGATGTGGACAGTATGCTCTGCTTTCCTCGACCCTTTATCACTAAAGCGGGCCAAAGCACAACAAGCCTGCCCATCATCAAAGCAAGATTCCTAAGGCAATGAAGCATGCGAAGCACCATATAATTTATGAAGAAAGCCTGAAAGACATTCCACAAATTATATAATGATCATGGATGTTCATTTTCTAAAATTATTACAATAGTACCTTGACGCAACATACTACCTATAAAAACCAATAACCTATTTTTCGAATAGTGATGGATGATGGTAGCATAGTGATTATCTCGATGTCATTGTCTTAAAAATATTATTATGTCATTATTTACAAATACATGTGACACAATGAAATGCAAAAATTAATTCATTTTCTTTATATAATTTGACCACAGATAATGACACAAAATTAAAATTCTTTGCAATATGACCAAGTCAGAAAGAATAAGTCAAAAAAATGACAAGCCAAAAGATAATTTCTGTAGAACACGATCATGATTCTCGTGATATTAAGATGATGCAAATATCAACGAAGAGATGACTCTTACATAAATTTTATTCATACTAGATATGTTTTACATTTGTGTTTGATGTTAAACTTGACGAATGAGTTAGAGAATCTTGCTCATACCTTTTAGGATGATCATATGGCAATGATCCTAAGTTGCTCACTTTTAGTGAGCATGATAAGTTTGCATATATATTTGATGTTTAGTGAAAATATCAAATATTTTGATGAAGTTGTCCTTTATTTGAAGAATGATATGTATTATTCAACTTTGTTATCCACACCAAAAAAAAGATGTTGTAGCAAATCTTAAGACAAGATCATAGTATAGATATTAAGAACGACTCACATTACTCACATCCATGTGGGAAATGCGGTGTCAAAGTTAATAAAAGAAAAAACAATATGCTAAACATGTGACAAATAGGATACTTTTTGCTCGTGATTGCATTGAGTCGGAAATTATTGTTATGATCTTATATTTGCTTCATTTTATGATAATATTGTTCCACTGTTGAACTCATCCTTTGTGGATTGTAAATTTTTAAAGTAACTTATCATGTAATTAAATAATGATGAATTCTTTATAAGAATTAGTCATTGAAGTCAAAGGGCGTAGTTGGAAATAACATAAAAGTGAGAGTTAAAAGGATTATGACAATTAAATAACATGCAATAGAAGGATCTTTTATTTTCATTGTCTTATTATATCTTTGTTTACTAGCGGTGTGTGTATAATATCTGCATGTTATGTTTGGACAAACATAGCCATGTATTCACTTGTATCATCAAATTTTGTATTTAATGAAGTTTCTTTATGATAATTTCCTGAAAAATGATTTTCTATCTCTTGATTACTATAAGTTTTCAAGGTAGTTGTTTATGTCATATGCGATGTAAATAAATATGCCAATATTCTTGGCTTCAATTTGAGATTTTACAACAATATAAGTTTAGTCTTGTTACAATTTTTTTGCCTATTTTTTTTATGACAATGTATAATTGACAAGAAAATAAAAAAAAATTATTTACAAACATAAAATATGCAATAATTCATTTGTGTTTTATTAAATGTTTAAGGTTTTACATGATTTCTTTCATCACATTTTCACATTATAAAATCATACATATATTTTATTTACGTTGCTAACATGAATGATTTTATAAAATTTATGAACTTAGATGGGGCTCAATTATGATCGCAAGATTAATGTCTTGCTGACTAAATTAATATTGTGAATTGGTTGAAACTTATTCAAATAATCTACTTATGAAGATGATATAGTTGTTAATCATAGAATTCAACCTGGTTGGTGTAAGTGGAGGAAAGCCACTGGAGTTCTTTGTGATAGAAAAGTACCCAATAAAGTTAAAGGAAAATTCTATCGTACTGCTATAAGGCCAGCAGTTTTATATGGTAGTGAATGTTGGGCTATGAATGGACAACATGAACGTAATGTGGGGGTAGCCGAAATGAAGATGTTGAGATGGATGTATGGTCATACAAGATTAGGAATAACCATATACGTGAACGAGTCGGAGTGGCTCCTATTAGTGAAAAAATGGTAGAGAATCGTTTGAGATGGTTTGGTCATGTTCAGAGAAGACCATTAGATGCGCCAGTAAGAAGAGTAGATCAAATAATCTGGAGTCCGATTAAAAGAGGGAGAGGGAGGCCAAGGCGGACACTTGGCGAACTAATAGAGCAAGATCTATTGGTGAATAATATACCGAAAGGTTTGGTTACTAATAGAGCGGAATGGCGTCGTATGATCCATGTAGCCGACCCCACCTAGTGGGATAAGGCTTTGTTGTTGTTGTATGAAGATAATATAGTTATGAGACTAACTATATTCCAGATAATAAGTGTTGTGGATAAGATGAAACCAAAATTTACTTGAATGTATTTTTAAAATTGAATGACACAAATAATTTTTTAATTTTGTATTTGGATTATTGTTGTTTTTAGTGCTACCTTCAACTTCTACAAGCAGAGATGTGACATTCATTTATATTTTTTAGATTGAACGAGATTAAGTAATATATTCACTTTAGAAGTCAAATATTTAGAGTTAGCAATATATGCATATTGATTTGTGGTTAAGTGCATTTTTATTCTCACAAATCAATCCGAGTATGAGCAATTCACAAGCAACTCACGATTAAAGTTCATTTATTGAAATATTTGAGTAGTGTTTGATGCGTAAAATGATATAACAAAATAAATCCGCTAGCAAATGTACTAGTCACTCAAATAATAAAGTAAAAATGAGTAAAGAGTGTTGAACCCGCAAAAAATATTATTAAATATTTTATAAATTAATAAGAGAGGAAAAACATAGGTTTTGAGACTATAAAAATAAATAAAGAAAATAATAATAAGATAATATAATATAATGGTGCTGAAGTTTGGTTTTAGGATGATAAGAAATTAAGGATAAATATGTGAGCCAAAAAAGATAAATTAAAGTTTTTAAGATGGATTAGAATTTTCCTAAGTTATTAATTTGACAAGACCAAAATCACAGAGTCCATGAACTGATAATTCTATTATTTAATCAAGAAAATCAAACTATATTAATTTTAATCACAACTGAAGTCCCACAAACTGATATTCATGCAGATGAGATTAAAATTAAGATGCATTAATATAAAAATCCTAGACTATTAATCACTTCACAAACAGTATAGATTAACATGCCACACAGATCTAATTCTCCATACACTAGTTATTAGACTTATGTCAATTTTTAATTTCACAATAAATTATTTAATTTAACTAAATAAAATATGGAATCAAATAGTCCCTGGTAATTAGTTAACTCAAAAATTCAAATAATTAAATCAAAAGCATTAAACATAATTAAAAATTGATCAAAATGAATTTAATAATAAAATAAGGGTTCACAATATTTTCCTTCAATAATAATCTCCTAAAATAAAATAACTAAAACATGGAGTTCATCCTAGAATTGTAGAGAAATAATTACAAAATAATAATAATAATTGGAAGAATTATACCAAGAATAAATCAGGGCCCTCGGATGTCGTCGGAACATCTGGAGATGTCGTCGAAACATCTGGATCAGTCGTCCGATCAACTCTCTCTCTTGGTTGAAGCTAGTAAAGCTCATGACTCACTGTGGAAGAAACCTAGACTTCAAAACACACCCGTAATCGACGATTCATTATGTATTTATAGGTGCGAAAGGTGCCTCACGATGATTACGGGCGTTAATAACATACGGTTGAAAGTAAATTCGTCCGGATAAAATTCTTCTAATCTTCACGCCCTTTTTCTAATCTCGGCCAAAATGATAAATTCTTCTAATCTTCATGCCCTTTAATACGTCATACGCCCAATTCTAGACCAATACACTTCGGCCATGTATGGAATTAGCTTCCATGTCACGCCCAATAAACTCATTGCCCGTGACAACATCATATGTGATAAAGTCATTGGCATTGACATGATAATAATTTGGCACCCTGTAAATTCCTCTCGAATTTAATTCTCGGTCAGTAAACTCCTTTTATGATAAAGTTCCGGCTAATGATAAAACTCATAATCCATTTGGCGCCCTATGATGCTTTGGCGCCTTGGACTTCAATCCATGTCAGTTGTTTACGGAATTTAGCGCCGTGATTGAATTAATAACTATAGATGAAGTTGGCGCCTTGTGATTGAAGCTTGTAGTGATAATCCTCCCGATAATCCTTTAATTTGGCTTTCTCTACAAAATAATTATAAAATATCAAGTCAATCCCTTCTTAGTTAAAATATTCAAAGCATTAACAATCAGAATTAGTAAATTCAAAATTACGACTAAAAGTGATTTAAAATGATGCATGCCATGATTAAATTATAGAAAAATTAATTAAAATGATAAACTAAAATATGTTGTATTTTGCATGTATTAGAGTTTCACATTTTTAGATCAAATGACTATAGAAAATGAAGATGAGCCTAAGACAAATGATGGAGGCCCTCTCGTTTCTAGATAAAGAAAATTGAATAATTCAAAGAGTTAGAGTTTAAAGAATAAAATCAAGTCATGGATTTATTAAATCATCTTCCTTGTCTAAAGGCAATATAAATAGAGGTATTCAAAATAAATTGATGTTGATGATAAGAGATTTAAAAGTGACGAAATGCAATAATCGCAAGAGGGGTGCTACTATAGAGAAATTATTATAATTTTATTTTGTTTGTCAAAAGTCAATCTATTGATTCACATATGTATTAGATGAAAAGTTAAAGTATTGAGCACAAAATGTAGTTTTCGATGGTCCATTTATGGATCTAACATTCATCTAAATAATGGTATAAGTGTCATTATGTGTATATCTATTTGTTATGGATAAAGATGTCACCATTATATTACATGTGAAATAATATTTTGTATAGTTAGAAGTAATAAGGGTTTCTTCCATTAATGAAGGATTCAATATATTTCTATAGAAATGACATGGGTGAGACAATTATTCACACCGGATATGAAATTTACATAAAAATCGTTCAAGTAAATTTATTACTTTATAGCAAGAGTCATCTATCATACATATGAATTGAATGTTGTACGGGGGACCATAAATCTGACGGTGCTCATGTTATAAAAGATGCTTATTCATGATATTCCTTAATACTCTATAAGTAACAAAAGAAAATATCCTTTTGTAAGTAAGATCAGTAATCAGACATGCACAATTGGTTGAGTAGTCTAATGTTTTTTTGTTTAGTTTGTCAAATAGAAAATTTTACATACTAACACAGAGCTCCTATGTTGAATGGTGATGAAGAAAATAATGAGACACCTTATGAGGATTTTGCGTTATAATGGAGATCAATTTAAAGACTTTCTTAATAAATAAACGTCTATTACAATGACGATATTAATAATAACTCAGTGTAGCTTGATAAGATAGGCCAGATGTGAGATCTCATGGCATCAATTTTTTGGTAACTAGTGGGAGAACTCAGATTAGATGGCGGTGTTATGAGTTCATGACATATGCTCCTTCGGTGGGAGTCTCCACCGCAATACTTGGTCATATACCTAGTATGCTAAGTCAACCCTAAGACTTAACAGATATATTATGGTTTTTTTTGGTCAAGTATGAGTATGTAATGACTGAACAAGCCTCAAGATTGCCTTACTATGTTTCGAATTAGTGTTATTACTTTAGCGAGGTACTTAAAGGTTAGAAGTGTATGCAGCCCATCAAGTCACGACTAGAAAAGCAGCTGACTTAGAACTTAGAAATATGAGGGCAAAAGAAAAATTCACTAGTGTCATGATATTTATAATGCAATTGGCCAAATACATAAACATACAAATATGAAGAAATCAAAATCGTACACGAAAAGAGTATGTAAGCAAAGTTTTTCTAAGATAAAGCGAGTAATATGAATGTTTGAACATCTATGTATTATTGATAAATCATAGTATTGACTCATATGATAGTTGAGTAAATATACAACGTTGACAAGTTATAATATGAGCTCATATGTTTATTGAGCAGTTAACTTTTGATTCTCAATTCGATCGAGCAATTACATGTCATAGTATAGGATTTCAAGTGATTGAGTAGATATGCATCCCTAAAAGGTCCTAATTCTCACTGAGTTGTGTATGTACTCATGGGTTCAACGATCCATTTATCATAAGAGATATTTTACTAGAATCAAATATGGGTAAGATTCCATTACGTGTGAGTGGGAGATTGTTAGACATGCACTCGTTATGGGCCCATCTTGCATGGTAACAACACATCAATAGTTATTTGGCCATAATATATGAAATCGATGCTTCATATAGATTTAATAGGAAGTCTGTCTAAGGCTCTTGTGCTGCAGTCTGACAAACAATCGTAAGGTTGCCGACTGTGATTTTGACATTGTCTTGAGGTACTTTGGATTGTGGATACGTGGTTCTCTTCTGATATGTGATTAGGATCCTGACAATGAGTACGAAACGACATAGATAAGTCTTCGTCAATCTTTTCTTCCATTGCGAGGTATTTCGATAATATCCGTACTTTATTTGTACCAATTCCTTCACCCACAAATAAGGGAAGGGATAATAAAAGAGGACGAGCTTTGAGAGCATGAGCAAAATTTGACATTGAAGTAGACAATCAAATATTTATTATATAGTATAAAATTTTATAAAAAAAGTCCATGGGCATTTTAAAACATTAAAAAAATATTGGCGTTAGAATAGTAACCTCTTGAGAGGATGCACAAATTCAACATTGAATAAGTAGCCAATCAAAATAGGAACATAAAAAAACATGATATAGTTTATGAACCTCTTGAGAGCATATGAACAAAATTTGACATTGAAGAAGTAGACAATTACATCATATTGGATAGACAACTATCGCTTCAACATTAGTTTCAACATTTTTTTTTGCTTTCTCCTTCTTTAAAACACCATTCATTTATGGGAATAGAGTTAAATTTTTTTATCTTCTTAACTTTTCAATTTTTTATTTACTCTTAAAAACTTATTATTGACATTAAATTTCAATATTTAAACATAATATCCAATTGACCTTTCATTTTTTGTGACATATATCATATACAACATAAAGAAATGAAAGCTTTTTAAATAAATAAAATGATTACTCAATGATCTATAAAAATAAATAATTTGCATTAGTATTTATTTTATTTTATTATTATTGACAACATTTTATTTTCAAAATAATAATTTTAAATTTGATATCTTTCACTACAAGAAAAGTGAGTTTTAACGACCATCCTTTAACGGCAAGTAAAAAGAATGGTCGTTGATAATGATCAATAATGACCAGAAAAATAGATCTTCACCAATGAAAGGATTTACAACGATGAACAAAAAATTCTTGTCGACAAAAAAGTAAATCTGGTCGTTAAAAGTTGAAACTAATGGCCACTTATTAAAATGGTCGCTAATACTAAATCATTTGGCGGGTGGCCCAAATTGGCTTCCCCCTCACAAAAGTCTCCACATAATAAATATAAATCCACACCGTTAATCAAATATCAATCATACCCTCTAAAAAAATCTCAGCCGTGTGATTAAAAGAGAAATGAAGCCCTAAATTGTGCCCCTGCCCACTTCTGTGTGAAGGGAAAGAAGGAAAGACATTATCTTCCTCTCTAGGTGCCTCCCTTCCTCTCCAGGTGCGGTGGAACTCTAGGTGCCTGTTCATCTTTTCCTTCCTGCAAGTGTGGCTCCATCCTGCTCATCTTTTCCTTCCTGCAGGTGCGGTGCCTGCTCATCTTTTCCTTCCTGCAGGTGCAGCTCCACTCCATCTCTACTCATCTTTTCCTTCTTGCAAGTGCGGCTCCACTCCATCTCTTCAAGTGCATCTTTTCCTTCCTGCAGGTGCGGCTCCACTCCATCTCTGCTCATTGTTTCCTTCGTGCAGGTGCGGCTCCACTCCATCTCTCCAGGTGCCTGCTCATCTTTTCCTTCTTGCAGGCGTGGCTCCATCTCTCCAGGTGCGGCTCCTTCTCTCCCTATCCTCTTCAGGTGCGGCTCCATCTCTACACGTGCGGCTCCGTCTCTCCCTTTCCTCTTCAGGTGCGGCTCTTCTTTTCGAATAATTCATCATTTTACCTTTAAGTTGCTAAATCTGAAGCTCAAAGTTTTTTTTCTTATTTTTAAAGTAATAATTTTAAAGTTTATATCTTCGGCATAGTAAGTATATATTTGATAAACTTCTTTTCGAATAATTCATCATTTTACCTTTAAGGTGCTAAATCTGAAGCTCAAAGACTTTTTTCTTTCATCACTCTTTTGATCATTATGTGATTTTTCAAAATTTTGAATTATTAACACAATGTTTTATTAATTTTTTTACAACATTTAATCCATTGCACTCATATGGCACTTGTCATTCTCAATTATTTTGTGTATTAAAATTTTAACATCATGAGTAAATTTTTATAAACTAACATGTTATTCTTTATATTCCACTACTTTTTTTAATCAATAACATAATATAATAATATGTAAATATATTTTCGTTACTTTTAATTTTAACATTTCATCATTTTATCTTTAAAGTGAAAATAATATTTTTAAGTTGAAAATTAATTTTAGAAAGAAAAATATTACATATATATATATATATATATATATAACTATGTTTTAGTTAAATAAATCTAGAAAACTATTTATCCAAAACCAATGCCTAAATAAATTGTTTTAAAATTTGATGGCATTTAAAATAAGAAATATTGAAATAGGAAATAAAAATTACACTTGAATAATTTATTCTTATACTGATTAAGAAATATTTTTAATATTCTATATTATTATAACGATTATAAATTCACACTCGAATCATAACATATAATTACTTTTTAAATTAAAAGTTTTAATATTTTAACAATCCGTGCCCTCATAAGATATATGATATAATTACTTTTGAAATTAAAAGTTTTAATATTTTAACAAAGGCAAGATGTGTAACACCCAAAAAAGGAACAAAAAAGAGGTAACTCTCAAATCCCATAAAACGTGAGCCTGCCCTCAAGGGATTTAATTCCTAGTTAATGGAAATTAATTTCATTTTTACTCCCCTCCACATTAGCTGATCTCCTCTGGCCGAGCATTCTCCAAAACACTACAAGAAAATTATCATTTTTCGACGGGCAATTCCCGACGAATAGAAATTCGTCGTAATTTGCGATGAAAATATTTTCGACGGAATACAATCGTCAGAAATAAAAATAATAAATTATGTAATTTGTTCTATTATTATTTTATTTTTCGACGATTAGGAACATCGATATTTCCGACGGATTATTTATCCGCCGCAATTTTTGACGGAATTTTTGCAATCGTCGGAAATGAAAATAATAAATTATATAATTTATTATATTATTATTTTATTTTCGACGATTAGGAACGTCGATATTTTTGACGGATATCTATCCGCCGTATTTTCTGACGGAATTTTTGATGGTTAGAACTGTCGGAAATAAAAATAACAAATTATGTAATTTATTATATTATTATTTTATTTTTTGACGATTAGGAATGTCGATATTTCCGACGGATATCTATCCGCATCAATTTCCGACGGTTGTGACCGTCGGTAAATTTATAATAATATAATATAAGGAGTATTTTATTAATATAATTAGCGATAGTTCGAACCGTCGCAATTTTCGATCGTCGGTAATAATTAGCGACAGTTCAAACCATCGGTAAAATAAAAAATAAATATAGTATTTTATTTTTATAATTAAATAATTTTCGACGGTCATAACCATTGATAACTTTAAAAATAATTAATATTTACTTTTCCCACGATCAGAGCCGTCGATAATTAAAATTTCACTATCCCGCTTTTTTTCCGTTTTCCCGCTTTCTCATCTTTCCACATATATATATATATATATATATATATTAATCTTTCCCCAATCCACCCTTTTTTTCTTTCCCCCTCTTCTCTCGCGAGCCTCTCTCGACCGGACTCAAGCATTGACCGTCGGCGACCCTCTCCCGCCGGCGTCCCTCTCCCGCTGGCGTCCCTCTCCCCTTCTCTCTCTCTCTCTCCAGCCCGGACCGCCAAGCGGCCGGATCGGCAGCCTGGCCGCGATCGGCCGGCCAGCCGCGCGACCGGATCCAGCCACGGGAGACCGGATCCAGCCGTTGGCAGTCGGATCTCGGCCGCTGGCCTTCAGATTTGCCGCCTGGCCAGCGACCATATTCGGCCGCCAGCAGCTGGCTAAATGTTTTTATATTATAAAAATTCTTTGCAATTGTTTTGACCATCGAAAGTTTCGGCGGTCGCGCGACGACCATTGATAGTTTCAGCGGTTGCTACCACCGATATTTGCGGCGGTCGTCGCAACCGTCGAAAGTTTTGGCGGCCGCGACCGCCGAAGTTTTGACGGTTTCGTCGACCGCCGCAAATATCGGCGGTCGTGACCGTCGAAACTTTCGGCGGTTCGCGACCGCCGAAAGTTTCGACGGTCGTGAGCGCCGGACTTCCGTCGAAATTTTCGACATTTTTTTCAACTGTCAAAAATTGATTTGCGACGACCATTTTTCGGACGAATCGATTCCATCGAGAATCGTCATTTCTGACAGTTTTCAGGAAATTACAGACGGTTTCAACCGTCTGTATTTCCCACTTTTTTTGTAGTGAAAGGTTATCATTCACCATTCCACACATGGAGTTTCTATAGAATAAAAAAATTATAAAATTAATATAACACCTCGAAATTTTCATCCTAAAAGCTTAGAGCAATTAGATCATTACAATTGTGTAGTGCATTCGCCATCACATCATTAAAATAAAATAACTCATATAATAGCAACAGAAACTATTGTTCATTGTAACATGATAAAACCATCAATAATTCAACGAAAGACTTTAAGTTAAAATATCAATAAAACTAATATCATAGAACATAATAAAAATATTATTCATATTTATTTCTAAAATAGACTCTACGGACTCATGATTGCATCTATTCTTATGTCATGTGTAACTTGGCCTTCATGAGTTGAGTTAGTCATCCATCCAAGTATTTCACTTGCCTGCACGAATCCAGAGTGCATGATTTTCTAGTTAGAGTATGTAAAGGACAATGCCGTGAAATGTAATGCATCTTAAACAGGATACTACATGACATATATAAAAGTTATATTCATGACATGAAGATGCATGATGCTATGCCAAAATCATAAGAAATATGCCATTTATCCATATTATAATGTCATCAGTAACATTAAGCATATTTGGCATGAAATATTTTTCATGTAATAGTTAGTGAGTAATAGTAAGCATACTAAGTGACTAACACTTGTCATTACCTTTTTTAGTAATAATAATCTTTGGATCCCACTTTCATGACAGTCCTTTCAGTTTAGTTAATCAATTCATGCTAGCTATGCCTTGGAGCCAAGGCTCCGTCATCCAAAGGTAGATGGGAGTATACATATCGTGCCGGTAAGATACAATTATCCTCCTAGGAAATGCTAACTCCAAGGTGCAGGGCACAGTAATTTTTCGAGAGAAATTCTAACACAATGGAGCAGGTCACACTATTTTCTATCATCAGTTTGAGAGGCGACAAATAATAATATTCTTTAATTGGATTCATTATTTTCACAATCATCAAATAATTTATATCTCCCGATCTTCAGATTTTAACATAGTTATGTGAAAACATGCAATACGTGTATCTAGGTGATAATTGATGCATGAAAAATTATGCATTAGTTTAGGCTATTTAATTTGCATATTAAGAGCTTTTGTGTTAGGCCTCGACAAAAACTCCGCCTATGTTTTATAGCCGGTCCCAAGCCCGGATAAAGGAGGAGGGTTGTGTTAGGCCCCGACCCCACCTAAAATCCTGTCGAATCTCATGAACATGGATCAACGAATATACTGTCGAATCTCATGAACATGGATCAACGAATATACTAATAGAGCGGAATGACGTCGTATGATCCATATAACTGACCCCACCTAGTGGGATAAGGCTTTGTTGTTGTTGTTATTAAGAGCTTTTGTGGTTAAGAAATGAGAGAATTAAATTATTTTTATAAAATTACTTTAAGATTGGATTTATACCTAAGTTTGGATAATTAAGTTTGGCTATCAATTTACATAAGTCTTGATTTATACCTAAGTTTGAAAACAAATGCGCTAGAAGTTTTGAATGATAGCTTCAACCGTCGGAAAAGTCGTCAGAACTTGCAGCATGTGCGACAGTCGGAAAAACACATTTTTCTTGTAGTGTAACGTCAACAAAATTATTACCGAGATTTAAATTCCATGTAGTATGGCATATATATATATGCTACTTCGTACAGGCTTTGGCATTTTTGTGCTAATTTACCATACATATATATATATATATATATATATATATATATATATATATATATATACACAAAATGAGAAAGTTGGAACAAACGAAAAGAGTTTAGCTCTACAAGAAATTGACAAAGAGAGAAAAAAAAATATAAGTTTAGTTGTACAAGAGTTAATAACCAAGTTTATACATGTGTGTTCCAAGTAATCTTTTGGGGGTTTGTGGAAGACAATTTCTTTTACGGCAGAAATTGACAAGGTTATTAGCTCAGTTCAAATATTAACATTATTGTTCTTTGGATTATTTTTAGTTTAAAATTTGAATTTGGCTATATATATATATATATATCGAGAGAGAGAGAGAGAGTGAGAGAGAGAGAGAGAATGGAACCAGGGAACTCAAATTAACTTCGAATTAAGAAAGAGCATGGTAGGTACATGCTTTCCAAAGCAACACGTAACACTAACATAACTTAGAGGAATCAAATTATGATATTAATATTGCATTTGTAAATTAACTGCTAGCACTTGTGGGAGGAGGACTATGCCCGAACACTTTATTCTCTCATCACTTCGGGGATTCGACTGCAAATAGATCAAGGAAAATAAGCAATAAACAATCGCTCTTTTCGACATTTTAACTGAAGTCCCGTAGTTATGACACAGAAATATCAGATATAAAAGTGATTACACAAGATTAAGAAGAACGTACTCACAGAATCTATAATGCATGTTGCAGAAATTTTTCTTAGGCCAGCTTGTTTAATACGTGATTTAATTAGAAATGTGCAGGAGAAGGAGGAATTGATCTATGGCGGCGGGCACTGTGATGTGGTCGACCCTTGGGATGGTGATGGTGATGGTGATGGTGATGGTGAGGAGAAGATCGTGGCGGGAGCCTGTGGTGATGGTGAGGCAGCTGCCTATGTCCACTGTGACGACGATGGTGGTGTCGAGTAGGGGGAGAAATGGAAGGATAATGGGAGTGGTATCTAAATGGTGGTGATGGTGATGACCTGTAGATATACGGGGGAGTTAACGAAGGGGGTGGAGGAGACTGGTACGTGATGTAAGGAGGTGACAACGATGAAGAAGGCGGTGAAGGTGATGGAGGAACTGGTGGCTGCGCTGGTGACGATGGAACGAGAGGTGCTGGCGATGGAATAGGGCTAGATGGCGTAGAAGGTGATGCAGACGACAATGGAGGTGGTGCTAATGGCGCGGGAATGTAAGGTTCTTGTGATGAGGGAGGGAGAGGTGATGGCGATGGAGAAGGAGAAGGAGACGATGATGGCGATGGAGCAGAAGGTGATGGTGTTGGTGACGGAGGAAGATAAGGAGATGAGGAAGGAGGAGAGGGTGGTGGCGTCTGAGGCGGAGGTGTAGGTGGAATAGGAGGTGTTGATGCAGGAGACGGAGATGGAGATGATGGAAGTGAGGGTGGAGAAACAGGAGGCGACGATGGCGTTACAGGAGGTGAAGGAGATGCTTGCGGCGGGGATGTTTGAGCTTGAGCTGGTGGCGGTGACGAAGAGGAAGGTGTAGGTGGCAATGGAGATGGATATGAAGACGACGGGGGTGACATGAGTGGAGGCGGCGGTGACTTGCTATGATGTGACGACGACGATGACGATGACGGCGCTGGCGAGGAGAACGGCGGTCCTGACGATGATGACGGAGGAGAACGATGGTGGTATGATGGGGCTGCTGATGGAGGCATTGATGCGGGAGGTGTCAATGGAGGAGAGTTGTAGTGGTATGGAGAAGTACTTGGAGTTGGAAATAATGGCCGCGAAGGAATTGGAGGGGGAGATTTTGGATGAGATGGAGGCGTCACATGTAAAGGAGGTAAAGGCGACAAAGAAGGTGGCGGAGTTGATTGTGGGGGACGAAGAGATGGAGTTGGAATTGGTGGCGGGAAGGGGACAAAACGAGGTGGTGCCGAAGGACGAGGGCGAGCCGATGATCGATGGTTGTGAGAATACCGTGGCGGTGATGCCCGTGGCTCAGCGGGAGAAGACGTTGAAGGAGGTGGCGAAGATGGCTGAAATGGTGATGAAGTTGAAGACGGCGGCTGAGATGGTGATGGAGTTGGAGATGGTGTTGGAGTTGAAGACGGTGGCGAAGATGGCTGAGATGGTGTTGGAGTTGAAGAAGGTGGCGAAGATGCTGATGGCGCTGAAGACGGTGGCTGAGATGGTGACGGAGTTGAAGAGGGTGAGGAAGATGGCTGGGATGGTGACGGAGCTGAAGAAGGTGACGAAGATGGCTGGGATGGTGACGGAGCTGAAGTCGGTGGCTGAGATGGTGATGGAGTTGGAGAAGGTGGCGAAGATGGCTGGGATGGTGACGAAGCTGAAGACGGTGGCTGAGATTGTGATGGAGTTGAATAAGGTGGCGAAGATGGCTGAGATGCTGATGGAGTTGGTGACGGTGGCGAAGATGGCTGAGATGGTGATGGAGTTGACAAAGGTGGTGAAGACGGATGAGATGGTGAAGGCGTAATAGGAGATGATAATGGTGGTGGTGGTGGTGTTGGCGATGGTTGGGAAGGCGTCGATGGGGTTGTTGGAGGAGACAGCGATGGTGATGGCGTAGCAGGAGACGGTAAGTAATGAGGTGGCGATGGATGAAAAGGATGAGGTGGTGATGGATGAAAAGGTGCTGGACTTGTTGGTGATGGAGTTGGAGGTGGCGAAGAGGAAGATGGAGAAGATGGTGGAGGAGACGGACGTGCAGAAGGTGAATTATATGGAATCAGAGGAGGAGACGGTGCAATTGGTGGCTGCGTGTGAGGGCTTGAAAGTGGTGGCGATGCAGAAGGTGATGGAGATGGCGGGCTAGAAGTTGGCGGAGCAGATGGTACTTGTGATGGAGATGGCACGCTAGCAGTTGGCGGAGGAGGAGATGGGAGCAACGGAGATTGTGGAGGAGGAGAGTGTTCACGGCGAGGAGGTGTTCTAGGAGATGAACGTGGCGGGTGTAAGTTTTGATGACGGGTAGGTGGCCGATGTGGTGACGATGGAGGCGATGGCGACGAAGGTGTTCCATACGAAGGCGGCACGGCAGAAGCAGGCGAAGGAGATGGTGGTGTTCTTGATGATGATGGTGATGGTGATGGAGGAGATGTCGGCCGTCGTTGAGGTGCACTTGGAGAAGGCGAGTTTTGGCTGCGGTGAGATGGGTGTGGTGGCGACGCAGACGCTCTAGGAGGCGACGGCAATGGTGCCGAAACATGCGTTGGTGATGGAGTTGAGGGCGGAGGAGCGGAGTTGTTGCGATGCGGTGACGAAGGTGGCGGTGAAGGCAGTGCAGGTGGTGGAGTTTGTGGTGGAGGTGGGCTGCGTTGTTGCACTGGCGATTGAGGCGGCAAAGTCTGCGACGAAGGCGGAGGACTCCGGTGCTGCCGAGGGGGCAACGAATAAGGTGGAGGCAACAATGGTGATGATGATGAGGGTGACGGCGGCGGTGGCGAGCTATATTGGTTCTGCGGTGGTGGCGGTGGCGTGTAATAGTACCACCATGGAGGGGGAGGAGCTGATGATGATGAAGAAGAGGGTGGCGGTGGAGACCCATACTGGTAAGGCGGTGGCGACGTGCAGTACTTCCGGTACCAAGGCAGCCACCACCACTTCCGGCATGGGGAGATGTAATAAGGCGCCAGAGGAGGGAAATCGAAGAAATTCGCAGTATGAATTGGCTCAGCCTCTCCTTTGGCCGTGCCGCCCTCGACGGGCGAACAAGCCGCCACGACGAGAGCGATGAAGATGAGTCGCAACATCTTTAGCTGGAGCTTCAGGTGGTCTCCCATGCATGAAGCTGCAGATCTAACTGGTAAAGTTGGAAGCAGCAGTCACACATGCACGTTAATTAGCTCTTTGCATGGAGCACATATGAGGAGGACTGCATCCATGACCCCTGCTTTATATACACAATATGCATATGGAGCCCAAAAGGCCGGCCGGTTTCAATGTCAATGCAATGAGATATTAGGTTTACTACTTCTCTCTTGTTAGGTGGATCATATAAATTAAAGATTTGATGAAAATACATATCATATATAGTGCAATCAATATTGACAAGATCTCACTCTCAGCTTGTAGCTAGCTATAGCTAGATTAAGAGAATTCAAGTTTAATTTTGATCTTACACTCGTTTGCTTTCTATTTCTAACTCTCTGATCATATATAATCTTAGGCCAATGAATTGTTTCACCAATTCACAAGGAGAAAATGATGTATATGAAGCGTCCCAACTCCCTCACCATCTCGTTTCCAAACTCAGTTCATGTTCTCATCGTTAGGCTTAAAGCTCCCAAGTCATTTTGATGCAAGACTTTGGGAGAGAATAAATACAAGAACAAGAGCAATTAAAAACTGAATTCATTGCCTGAAGTTAATGTGAGAAATTTTGGATTGGTTGGTGGCCAGGTCACGTGATGAACCTGAGAGTTTTTAGTTTGCAGTTGGAAGCCGCAGATGTGACTTCTTCTTTTTGCTGCTTTGGGGGCTAACTTGTGGGATTGGCAATATGTTATCGAGGACTAGAACCTTGATTGCATTGGGGGGGTAACAACTGTTGCTCTTAGGATGTCGTTTCTGAACTAAGAAGTAAAATTGAGCATAACAACTTATTAGTCAGCTAATGTTGTAGAGACTGATACGAACAAAGAGACAAGGTCTATGAAACAATGTCCTTGAGTTGGATGCATCAGTTAACCATGATAGATATACAGGTTGAATCCTTTTTGTGCGTCTAATTAGATGCTAATTTATATCTTGTATCATTAACACTCTCGTCATCCTTTTTGTGAGTCTAAGTAGATGCTAATTTATATCTTGTATCATTAACACTCTCGTTAACCTGTAAACAAGTCTGTCTCTGCATCAGCTGATTAGAATGATCACAGACTAAAACACTGGTAAAACAGCCATTTTCTTTTTCTTTTGGGTAACAGGTAAGCAAACATAGTCTTGCTATGTAAATGTTATATAACCATTTCATAACATTTTTGAAAAAGGTACAAAGTATGAACTTCTGACTAAGATTAAGGCTTGTCACTTGACATTGGCATTCCTCAAAGATACTAAACTTTTCATGCTTCCTGAGTTGCTTGTATTTTGATGGTATAACCTCACCCATAGGATGCAACTTTAATTCTCCTTCAGACTTTTCTGAGAAAATAGTTTTCAGAAAATATTTTAATGGATAAGCGTATTTGGGTTGGATGCAGTATATAGCGAATTGTGGTTTGAGATTCTGAACGACGTCCAGCAATAATAACCAAGAATTATGATCAATCACTGTTGGAAGTCCTTGATATGATAGTGATCCCTCATTAATCAGATTCCTAAGCATTAATTACAAAGGACGAGTTGGACTGCAGAACGTGTAGCTCGCCAGATTACTGTTAGTAGTGAATCATCTAAATCTATCATCAGATATCTAGATGAATGATTTAGCCCAAAAGTATGTTTATTTTTAACAGTGGAATGTGTACATACACTTCCAAGAAGGTACAATTATGCGTGAAAAAAAAAACATGCCATGATCGATATCGAGATTGATTGAGCACTAACTTCTAATGTCGATGGTTAGGTTGAATTTAAGAGCTTCAGAAAATCAATGGCAAAAGACTGCAAGAAAAAACACTTATGAGGACAAATGACATCAGTTTTTACGATCAAGAACCACGATATTATGTTCTGTTTTTTTTTTTTTTTCCTTTTCTACTTCAGTTGGAGCCTTTGTTACTGCAATCAACTGGTCCTGTATCAATCAAGATTTTTGAGACCAGATGAAGTTTTTTCGTCCCTTTTTACATCAGGGAGTTTGAGACTGGACTCCGGGAAAGTTATTGCATGTTGTATCACATTTGAGGCCTATATTTTATCACTGGAAAATTCCGAAAGAGATGGTGCCTAACTTATGACATTATCATCAGTTAATGTAGAATATCTCAATCATGAATGAATATTCCATATCATTTGCTGATTGCTACTTTGTTTTCTCTGGAAACATGGTCTCTTGAAGCATAAGAGCAGTTAGCAATATCTTCTTCCAAAATGGGTGATCAGTATTTCTTTTCCAATTGTAAGTTTTATGCATCATGGCAAGGCACATGCAATGAGAAACCCATGGAGATATGGAATTTGATGAACAGACAGAAATGCATGCATTATAAATTGTCCTTTGCAATGACTTGAAGTCTTCAGTAATTAGATTCAGCTTACAAGTGGAAATTTGTGGCCAATGATAATATGAATTCTATCAAGTACTTCTTCTTCATCATATATATATATATATATATATATGTGGCCTGAGATCATAGATTGTCAATGTTGAGGATTGGATTCCTCTAATCACAATGACATGTGAAAGTTAATATGAATATATATATATATATATATATATATATATTAAGTTGTACCAGCATTTATCTTGCCCAACAAACTTTCTTTATGGCCTGCAGAATGTCAGATGGAGGAAGATCCTACAAAGGTCAGAAAATGTGAAAAATTAGTTCTCATCAAACAGATTTGAATGCCTGCAGCAGGTGTATGTTGAGAGATATTGCACAGTATCGGGAGTGTAATTAAGTGGGCTACAACTGTATTTCCTGGAATATTCTTAGTTTCCTCAGTTTAACAACAACCTTCTTTGCTCATTTACTCGTTTGTCTCACTCCGAGAAGGCTACCACAACGCCCAACCAACCAAAACAATACCGTTAATGCTCAGCAGCTCAATTATTATAATGATGCAAACCTGATGATTACCATGACAACAACTATTCTATATATATTATTAATCAGGGTTCAGTAGGCACAGTTGGTTCGTTATTGGGTGGTGGCTTGGTTAATGTCCAATAATCCTGGGTGGGTTCCATTTTAATTTTGATCAAGGAAAAATTTATTATCAATCTGCTTCCGCCTAAATACTAACCGGTAACTTGGGACATCAGACCGAGAAAACAGAAAGAAAGAAAGAAAGAAAACACCAATGCCATGCCATGCCACATTGGGAGGGAAGGCATCCGGATGAGAGTAAAGTTGTTGGACAAAGGATATCAAATTTTTCCCGTTTGTGAATATATTATTTATTACCTACACCATACGGTATGCTGCTCATGCTGCCCACCTAAATGGTCAGAAGAAGAGTGAGTTAGTACAGCGGGGGCTACAAATGAATAAATGATAAATTTTCTTTTCTTTGGAATTTATTCTTCTGGAATGTCACTGCGCAGGAGAGGAAGAAATGATCAATGTCCGAGCAAATTTATTCATTTCAAGCTTGGATTGGATTCCCAGGATCATATATATTGTAGAGGGCCACCACCATAAATAAATCATATTAGGGAGGGCCAGGGCCAGAGCCAGAGCCAATAAATAGTTCATCAAATTCCTCGTCCAGTTCTTCATCGTTTACCGTGCGGAGTCGGAACGGGCATTTTAAAGCTCGTGTGCAAGAGATCGATTTCATTTGGACGATAAAATAGATAGATAGACAGAGATTATGTAAACATGTCAGCAACAATGTTACTAGTATTAGCGCCTTGCAGAAATCTTGAAGAAACTGTTTGCCTTCCCATATTCTACTTCTACCCACTAATTTCGAGACTTGATTTTGCTCCTGCACAAGTAGACGGAAAAGAGAACAAGGCAGGAAAGGGAAATAAAAAAACAAAAAGAAAAAAAAAAAAGGATATAGGTGGGAGAAAGGGAAAGTATATTATTTAATGTGCTAAAAAAAATTATTCTTGAAATCCTCACCACACTTTTTTTTTTTAGTTTTGAAATAGAAATAAAACAAGTATTCTTTAAATTAGAGGAAAACATATTGGTTTGCGTTGCTTTCTAATAATAAATCAAACACATTCACATTTCCATTTTCTGATAAAACAAAGGCGGGAATAGAAAACAAGCTTTAACGCTCAATTTTGAGCGGAGGATAAAAGTTGTCATTCTTGTCCGCAAAAGTGACTAGTCAATGTAATGAAGAAATTGTTATCCTCGTTCTAGAAACAAAATGAAGAAAACATTACATGGATAAGATGAGAACCACTTATGCTCATTCTTACGCCCCTAGGAACAATAATCCACTTGGGACAGCAGTGCTCTGTTCCAATGATAAAAGTTTTTGAACCCGAGAGGGCCTAAGAATACACAATTGGATTCGCCAGAACAAAAAAATTGAAGAAAAAACAAAATAAAAATTTTTTTGTACTGCAAAATAATTTGCTACAAGAATGCTCTAATCTTTCGGGAGCAAAATAAACTGAGAAATTCTTCCTTCAATAATGTGTACAAGGCAATGATGATAAAAAACTAACACAAGTTCTCTTAAATGATCTAGAACTTACCCAATAGGGTCTATTAACTTAACTAAAAATAAAAAACAACTTAACACAAAAGATGATTAAATTTGGACTTGGATCCTGCTACTAACAACTAGAACATAACTATTGACTACTTCCTTCAAATGTCCCTGAGCACTTGGTACTTTGGACGATGGTCTAATCTTTGTGTACTCGGTTTCGTGCAGCCCTTGCGGAGCTTGAGCGCTCGGATTGAGAAAACAAAACAAAGACATGCATGACGATTACAACCAGTAACAACGCCACAGATGAAAATGCAATTCCTTTCCAGGTTGACAGAAGTGCAGTCCACTTGAAGAATCTGTAAGCACCATATGATAGGAGAGACGACCAAAATGCAACCACCTGTATGAAACATAAAATTGTTGTTGGAGATGATGGGAAAACAAATAAAAAACGTCCTGGGAAAATTTGGTCATCCTTAAAAGAGAAGCTAATTTTTATTAACATAAAGACAGATCATAACCTAACAGACGCATTTGCCAAGTCAATTTATGGACTGATTCATCTTTCAAATTGGTGTCATCATGTATCAAAATATCAAACCATTCAAAACAGCTTGATCATTATCATAAAGTTACTTGAATTAGCCCCTCAAGTGAGGAATGAAGCCTCATATCATCGATTCTATGTTTCCAGTTTTCTGGAGGAATAATGCCATGGTATGATGTTTCAATTTGATATGGAAGGAAACTAAACTCCTTATCTTACCAGCAAGGATTTTATGGGACGACCAATACCCCTTTCTTCATCTCCGAATGTTCCCTTTGATATATATTTATCCAATAATGCATCCTGTACCGACGTAGAAGAAAACAACAAATAAAATATTAGTATTGGTTTAAGGAGGTCAAATAATTTGAGAATGTCATGACAAAAAAATCCGAGAAATAAAACAAGCAAAGTCTGAATTAACAATAGGATGCTGACAGCAGGTTGTAAAAGGATAATACCTTCTCTACAAATATGTCTTTACACCACTGAGCTACCCCTTCATCTGACTCAGGTAGATCTTGCATAGCATGCCGCTTTATGTGGACATGTACCTGCATTCAGACAGAACTGAAATATTTTGCCCATGTTTTCAATCTACTAGGATTTTTTTTTTGAGCAGAGTCTATTAGGAAATTGATAGGTCAAAGTATAATGTGGTAGGTCTATTCTAGATCCACATTAAGTTATACCATTTTGCTTGCCAACAATGCAACTTATTTTGTGACAGACAAAATTCTTGAGGAAACACTGGACGTTATTGTCCAAAACCACTTCATTTACACTAACGAAGAAGTATAACCAAGCCATATTGCAACGTACTCCTTTTCCTAAACTGGATATCCAATCTCAATATTTAAATGACAATAAATAATAAGTGGAGTGGCATGAAATAGCTCCCAACAACAAGGCAATTAAATTTAGAAGGTACACATTGGCCCTAAGCTAAAGTCCATAAATCTTTTTGGTCCAGAATATGCAACTTAGAGATCAGAATTAGTATAAGTACACAGGTCGGTAGGGGGGTCATAAGATCGAAGATTGTAAAATCTGATCCTCGATCCTACCTACTAATAAAAAAAATATTTTTTTGATAAATTTATCGCAATTATATCTTAAATTACATCTCATTAAGTTATTTTTTTATTGAATATTAAGTCAAATTACATCCAAACATATTGAAAATGAAGAAAATATATTAAACATCATCTAAATTAATTCTTATTATCATAAATGTAACTTTTAATTAATATTTAAATGATTATAGTAATCATACGAGATTGGATAGGATCGAATATGATTGTAAGATCGTGTAACAAAAATTAAGATCATATTAAGATCTAAGATCGAGATCGGCAAGGGGTAGTAGGATCGTAAAATCATAAGATCTTAAGATGTAAATCGAAATCTTGACAACCTTGCACAGGTTACTAAAATACTTGGGCTTTTTTCAGTATTTTAATCAATCTAAAAGAAAAGAAGGAATTAGATAAGGAAACATGTTACAATCTACTTTTTCTCTGTTAGGTGCAACAATGAATGAAGCAAAAGTCGTCTTTGCTCCAAAATAACATGAAAACTAATGAAGAAATGAGAAAATATTTAACAAAATTTGAGATGTAAGGTTGCATACTACTGAACGCTGACGTTTCAAAATTCCCAGCATTGTCGGTGGAGGATGATTTGGAGGAATAGAGACTGTTACATCATAGATAGCAGGAACAAAAGTGCGCATAATATTAACCGCTGCAACAAATCCCTGGAAAATCAACACTATGAGCAAGACATGAGCCAGATCAACAAGAAAATCATCAGTGACATAATAAAGATACATATATATAATACAAGATAGAATGGTATTACCATAGCCTTACAATATATCTTTTTTCTTTTATTTTTCATAAATCCATGAATGAGGAATGTACAGTCAAGCAAAGAAAAATCAGTACAAATAAAAGACACCTAAACATAAAAGTTTAAGACAAGGAAAGAAATTTGACCTTAGTACGAGGAATTAGCACATTTCTAGGAGTTGGCAAGCCCTGAGATGCTGCATATTCTTGCGCAGCTACAAGTTTTGCTGGAGTGAAGCGAGTGCCCTCGACAAAAAGAGCAAGCCAAAATGGTCTCGGGAAGTCCTCTAATCTTTTCAAACCCAACTGCATGTTTCAATCATCCCAACAAATGATCAATAATAATATACTTGAACAATATTTCGCCAAACAAAAATCAGTAAGAAATATCACCTTTAAGGTGTTCTCATCCCTGGCCCAGCTCCTTTCCAGAAAAAGATATTCAGCAAACCACATTGACCAACCAATAACCTGTAATAATATAAGATATGACACCTTAAAACTAACCAGTGTGTTTATATAACTCTTCTTCAATGGAAAAGTTTTCTATAACAAATAAATAGTCATGTTTCAGTTCCTCATAAAAAAAAATATATATTCAGCTAGTCGAAGAGAAATTTGGAAAAAGGACAGCAGATTTATCAAATAATTTGAAAACATTTACTAATGACAAAAATAACTTCAAGTATGAAAAGTTTTTGCACCATAAGAAAAAAAAGATTCTGCAGAAACTGAATTTATAAGAGAGATGTTTTGCAGAAAAGACAATTAGAACAATGATGAAGTGAACAATCAGAGAGACTCTCTCTCGTCGTCATCATGTTCAATCAAATGGATAAAAGGAGAATTCGGGGGTTGGCAAGGGATGAGACATTGTCAAAACACTCGAAGACACAAGGTGAAGAGAAAGAAACATCTGCAATGCTACAGATACCAGAGGTGGGGTCATTTTCAATGGAAATATCATGACCTGATCAAAAGCCTTGAATGTGGAGGTTTGTGACAGTTCCTGCATGATGCCCCTCTGGATGGAATAAACATATGCATGGAGAAAGGAGTCCGGTGTCAGGATGTGGTATTACAGGAAAAAGGAATACACCATTATATTCCTTGGTGATCTGCGCCCCTTGGAGTATGATGATCCAGAAAAACCTCAATGACTCAATCTCCTTCGATTGTGTGCAGTTGGAAAGGTGGTGAAAGGACACCTTGCCCCATTTCGATGTCCTCTATACTCAGATCCTGGATAAGATGGAGACAATGCTGCCCATTAGTCTATGATGCCTATCAGTGTCCTATGTTTTGATATGGATGCCTCAACGAAGGGTCTTATCAAACCAATCAATGCAATGCTCATAGTTCCAAATGGCCGAAGAAGCATGACATGGAAGTGGTGGTCGCCGGTTGAAGGTGGCACTCCAACTTTGGCAGAGAACATCACAATCAGCATATGTGGTGTTCCCTGGCACTTCGAGTGTGCAAAAGTCATAGAGAGGATTGCCTTGCCATTCGCTTATCTGTAATTTCGTGTTCCCATCTCTTAACGCTGATGACATCACTGAAATTAAAGCTGCTCTATCAGTTCGTCTGGTCATGTGGTGTTGCCCGGGGTATCTGAGAGGAGAAGGCGTCGCATAAAACATCTCCTTTTCTGCACCAGAGGGGCAGACACACTTTTGTTCATTGCGTGAGGTGCTGACCGGAAAGCTTTGGAGATTGCAACCTTGCAGGCAACAACAAACTGGCAATGATGCCTCAGATAGCCACGAAGATGGTGATCTGCAAGAGTGATGCAATTCTGGTACTGATTATTTCACCTCCAACAGAAAAGACAATCTTAATTCCACTGATGGCACCACCTCCTGGAGAAGGGACTGCAAGCAACCCAGAAGCAGGTCTGATCAAATGACACCTGACAGCAGTCCTTATTAGGATGAGAACGAACAAAAAAAGAAGGGGAAGGGAATCTTGACAGCTGTAGAATCATTCAATGAGTCAGCCAGCTGAGAATGAGAAACCAGAACCGTGGCTCAGAAACCCTAGTGCAAATCCGTCTTGGATCCAAATGATGTCACAGTCGACAATGGGGCATGGTGCTCTCAGACTTGATGAGCTCAATACCCCAGGACTGGTCATCAGTGGGAGTTGTTGGAGAGATATTCTCCAGACGTGTACCTGAAATGCCGGTGAACTCAATATGAGCCCTGAGAATGTTACATGAGGAACAACCAGCATTAACCATGGAGGCACCAAAGGAGCTAGAGGAATCACCGTCTGTTGAACTACAAGTAACAATCAGAATGAAGGAAGGAGGTGACTGAGTGTCTGGCACAAGAGGTTGCTAGGACTCTGGAGATCAAAATGGCAGCAAAGGTGACAAAGGTTAGGCGAAGACCATGATGCCGCTAAACAAACATGCAGGAGTCTTTGGGTGCCTTACAAGGTCAATGGGGACCTATCCATCACCCAAATAGAAGTTATCACCAGAATCGTAAGGGGACTGGACGACAGGGACAGAAGGGTGCGGACATGGAACTCATATAGGAAACGTAACTTACGTCCTGAAACTCCTGTTATCAACAATTGAGGAAACAAATTGGAGGCTCAGTTTTGAATGGTTTCACGACCTTGGATAATATAGGGCACTCGGGAGAATGTGTGATTGGCTGGAGGACAGCTCTGATCAGGCTGTGGACAGGATCTCGTAGCACTCTGTGTTGGTCCTTCTCAAGAATAGACAGGATGGATCCCAACTTCTGATATCATGTGTATATGGTCCTCAAACAGACAATTGAAAGAGAGAAATGTGGGAGAAGTGCCATCTCTGGCTGAGTTTAATGGCATTCCTTGGTTAATGGGAGGTGATTTCAATGTCACCTTGTTATTGGAGGATAGCCCAATTCCAAGGAGAGAAAGAGATAGTCGGATGACGGCTTTCGGGATTTCATCAATGAACATGGCTTGGTAGATTGCCTAATCACAAATTGCAGATACACATGGAGAAATTTGGCATTTAACACTTCCTTGAATGCCAAGTACAAGACCGAGAGGTTCTTGGGCTCGGTGGACCTGTTGGACACACTACCATTGGCAAGCATTAAAGCATTGGACAAACCTTTTCTGGAACACAAACCGTTGCTGTGGCAGTCACACAACTGAGGCAACTTTGCATCACACTTCTGGTTTGAGAGGATTTAAAGAGGTCGCTGACCAGTGGAGACTAGTGGGGTAGGCAGCCAACAACTGTCTTGACCACCAGAACTTTTATGAGCAGCTTGCGAAGCTCAAAGCCTGGTTGAGAACTTTCAGCAAACAAGTCAAGGTGGAATGTGATAGGGTGCTGAACATATAGAGAGCTAGATCATTTAAACGATGATCAGGACCTTTCTAACCGAGGGGCTGAGCTACAGAAGGAAGCACCCAGAACTTGTAAAGATGGACTACAAAATGAAGATCTGACAAGTGTGGCTTCAAGAAGGATATTCTGGTACCAGATTTTTCCATTTGTTCGCTGTGGCTGTCAAAGATTGAACTACATTAACCAACTCAAGGCGGTCATCGTGGGCTGTTGGGGACGTGACTGGGTCGGCACAGCAGTGGTTGCCTACTGCAGTTACACTAGAGGAAGGCCGCATGGGAAGTGGCTAGGATCCCTCAGCTCATGGCGGACTAAGCATGTACCTAGTCAGCCCTTTCATGAGACTGAAATGCTATGCACCCTGAAAAAAGTCAATGGGTGGGCCCAGATGGATTCTCTGTTTCTTTCTTCAGAAAGTTCTGGCTGGTGGTGGGAAGTGGCATTATGGCCGCAATTCAGGTGTTCGCTACATCTAACAAAGGTTTTGAGAGGCTGAACAAGTTTTTCATTTTTCTCATTCCAAAAAAATCTTCAACTAAGAGAGTGGAGGATTTGAGACCCACTGACTTATCTAATGTCATCTACTTAATAGTGGCAAAAACTTTAGCAAACATGCTATGGAAAGTTTTGCCCAGTAGGATCAACTTTTATCTGTGATATATTTACTAATGGCTTCATGTTGGCATCAGAAATTGCTTCCTTTTGTAAGCGAACAACAAACGTAGCTTTCTTTGGAAGGTTGATTTCTTCAAGACTTATAATTCTCTAGATTGGTCATATGTATAGGGAGCAACCTTCAGCAATGAGGTTTTCCACCTCTATGGATTTCTTCGATGAAACAATGTGTGTGCACCATTTCTTTCTCTATTCTCATAAATGATGGTCTAATTGGTGGAAGAATTCATCTCATTAATGGGCATTCTCAAGGGCAAGGTTTCCGATTCCTCTCGCACTGATTCCTGCATCTGGACACTGGTAGGTTTGCAGCTGGGAGGTCAACAAGCTGCTGGATATGGATAACTGTTTGGTTGACAATCACGTAACAACTGACTTCACATGATTTGCATGATACGGATGCCACAAAGATTGAAAAATTTTGTTTCTCTTGAGACATGGGCAACTGCCAGCACGATGGTATCGACGTGAAGACGGAGCCAAGAAGCGAGTACATTGTGTGCTCTCTGCCATGCACCAGAAAGAGGGATTTTTTTTTTTTTTGAGAAAAAGGATGACCACCAGATTTGTGGTTGTCATTCATATATATATATACACACACACGCACACACATATATATAACTGTGGAATGGAAGTCGTGCACAAATGTAAGCTCTCAAAGGGAGAGTAACAACAAGATGGAAAGTATCTCGTCTAGCCAAAATCCCGCTCCCAAAATAAGGAAGAAAATGTTGTGTATAATACGCTCAACCAGACATCTCTCCCCGCCAAAAGTGACCCGGTTGCGCTGGAGCCAAGATGGCCCAAGCACAGGCCAAAAAAGTCGTCAATGATGCTTTCCACCTCAGTCTCTCACACGCCAAACCCCAGAGTGACCACCAGATGGTCTCCAAATCACTGTCAGATGCCTCGGATGCAAATCTTTGGACCCCCAATCGTTCGGAACCTAAGGGATGGTCACATCCACCTCCCACTCATCCGCCGCCCCCCTGAGGTCAGCCCCGTACATTCCATGTGATTACCTTCATTGATTCACTGGGTCACACCCCTGTTGTAAGGCCACCAGCGTGTGTGACGGACACCGGTGGCTTCCGCAACTAGGCGAACCTCCTCATTTGTCGGCGAGGAGGTGCACCCCATCAGCACTGTCATTGGTGGCCAGCGAGTCCGGCATTGGGTGCACCCTCACCACGGGCTGCTGGCGCAGCGACAATGATGACTGCGCAGGCGGCTGCTGTCCCGCTGGTAGTGACGGTGCCTGGCGCATTTCTTGTGGCTACTCCTGGGGTGGGTGAGCATGCACTGTAGTGGTCAATGCAAGGCCACTCCTCTTAGAAGTGGCCACCGGGGTGTATGGCTGAGGCCAGTGGCTTCTGCAACTAGGCAAAACTCCTCATCTGCCCTCCCGGCCCTCCCGGCGAGGAGCTGCTCCCCATCAGCACTGTCATTGGCAGCCAGCGAGTTCGTCACGATCTGTGGTGCGCCATCCACCACAGGCTGCTGGGGCGGCGGTGAAAATGATTGCACGCGCGGCTGCTGCCTTTCTGGCGGCGGTGGCGACAACGGCTGCTGTCCCGCTGGCGGTGGCAGCATGACAGCATGTGCAGGCCGACAGCACTGGTAGCAGTAGGGAGAAGCTACCCAAACATAACCGGTGGGTGTAGTAGTCATCGGGATCAATGTTGTCAAACTCGTAAATCGGAGTCGACACGGAAAGGCTGGGTAAACACGTAAAACGTGAGATCGTAACACGGATCGGCCGATTCTACCAAAATCATATTTTATATTAAATTAATAATAATTCTGCTTAGAACCTAATTTACTTATAAACTAATAATCCAACATGATTCAGAAAATCTAATAATAATCAATTATTTAATCATTTATGATTTATTAAGTTATAATAATTAACAAATTAGAAATACATTACGAGAAACAACAGAAAACCAAAAAGTAAAAAAAAAAAACATGGAAAAATATGAACCAAAACATAAAAAACGACTGCAACCTCTCTTATCCCCTCGCTTTAGCAGTCGATACCAAGTCACAAACCAAAAAAAAAAAAGAAAACTGGGAAACCAAAAAAATAAAAACTGTAGGAGTAAAGAGGACGAGTCATTTTTCTGTCTGGTCCTCCCTGCTCTCGGACACGGTGGCTCTCCTTGTAAGCAAAATAGGAGAAGGAAGATGGAGAGAGGAGTGAGAAGGAGCGAGAGAGGGGCGAACATAAGCTGGCGCCGGCGAGCAGTGACATGCCCCGAACAGCGGCGTGCGGCGGCGAACACCAGCAGCGGCGAACAGCAGTGTGCGGCCGCGAACACCAGCGGCGGCGAACATCAGCAGTGGCGGCGAACAGCAGCAGTGGCGGCGAACACCAGCGGCGGCGAACATCAGCAGTGCCGGCGAACACCAGCGGTGGCAAACACCAGCGGCGGCGAACACCAGCGGCGGCGAACAGCAGCAATGTTGAACAGTTTGGATTTGAAGCTTGAGTAACTTATTAGGGCATAGCGTGAATCACGAACTCAGGTAGCAAAAAAAATGGTTTGGGTGGACTCGGCTGGACGCCCTGTCCATCGATTTTACGAGCCAGGCCGCGATTTTATCACGTGCTGGTTGAGAACGATTTTCCTTCGAGTTGACTCGTTTTCCTTGGATGATATCGTAAACTCGTCCGATTCCACGAGTTAACTCGCGATTTTGACAACATTGATCGGGATGACCACTGGGATCTCGGTGTGTGCGGGCGGTGAGAACCGTACATGCAGCGAGGCTGGAGGTGTTTGGCCAAGGTCGAGGGGATGGGGCGAAGCTGGTGGAGCAAGGGTTATGGGCATGGTGGTGGCGGCCAGCCGCGAAGGAGGAGAGGGATGGGGTCGATTTTGCCAAAGGGGCTTTGGGTCTAGCCCGGGCGCGGGAATGGGTGGGTTCAGGTGGATGGTGGGATTGGGTTCGAGGAGCGGAGTGGAATTTGGCTCATGGAATGGTGGAGTTTGGGTTCGAGATGGAAAGGGGTGGAGTCAACTCGTGAACCGGAGTCGGAGCCGGATTCAGGAGATGGGTTCGGTTCACGAGCGGGGCCTTTGGACTGCAGTACGATTCTCACCGCTGTTCTCACGTGTCGTCAAGCCAGGCTGGCCAGCAGCTGTCCGGGTCGCTGACGTCTGCGACGACCATGGCTGTCCGCTGGCAACAACCTCTGCCCATGAGGCAGAGCCGACAGAGGACTGCAGCCGGAGAGTGAATTTGTCAGGGCCAGCACGGAGGATCGCCGATGCTGGAAGGACACAGCCTGGGCAGAGCTCATCGTAGACAGAGGTGATGGACAGGTTCGGTGAGCCGAGAGGCGGAAGGGCGACGGAAACCAGGTTCCTGATATGCCCGCACCACCACCATCACAACCTCCAGCCGCTGGAGGAGAGGGTTAGCCCTAGAATGTCGACTGAACAGCGAGTCCTGGGAGACGCCATGACCGCTCCGTTGTCCACTTTCCTTGAACGCCACAGGACCCTGGTGTGCGGCGGCAGACAGGTCGAAGAAGCGAGGAGAGTCTTCCTTTGCTGCCAGGATCCCGGGATGAGTAACCAAAATGACTGCGACACAGGGCTCAAATGAAACGGCGACAATGCTCCCACAGCAGAATGGAGGACCGCTGGCGCCAGAGGGACCCTGCTGATTTCGCGGACGACAGTCATTGAGTAGACTGATACCACGTTGGATCTCGGCCGCCATTGCAGGGGAGCTGTTCGGTGGTATGGGGGATGGACGGTCACATGTACCATGAGGACAGGATGACCGCTGGTGTCCCTCACCCTTGCACTGAAGGTATCAGAAAAGGCCTGGGCAGGTTCGAACGAAATGACCATCCTCCAGGTACCTGTAGCAGTGCGAAGCTTGTCGGTGGTGGGTGTGAACACTGCGAGAGCGGGTGATAGAGATCCTCTCGTCTTCCATGCACTGCAACCTGCGACGCATGATGCGAAAAGCATGAGGTGTTCGCAGGGAAGTGGCACCTCTGGCGGGGGCCGCCAGAGATGGAGGTGGCACCCTCGGCAGGGTCTGCCGGGGATGGGTTCTTCGCCGCCCGGACCTTCTCAGAAAGATGATTTTGACCATTTGTTTTTCGGTTGCATGATAGTCCAGGAGGTATGGCTTAGAACTGGATGTGATTGGATTTATGCAAGTTTATCGGCTAACTTTTGGAGTTCATTCAGATCGGGTGGAATACAAGTGCAGCGGGTTCGAATTTATCTTCCAAGAAGATGACGGATGACCCCTTTGACGGTCCTGTGGTCCATTTGGAAGCAATGCAATGGATGCATTTTGCGGGTGAGTGTACATTGAAAATACTATGGTTGTAGCTGAGAGTTTTGCGGGTGAGTGGATGAAAATTTTAGCTTTGATGTAACCAATCCTTGTAACCCAGTGCTATCTTAATAATATGGATGATTACTCTTTGTGATCATTCTTTCTCGTCTCAAAAAAAAAATAGAAAAATAGAACAAACTGAAGAAGGCTGAAAACAAAATTATCAGGAAGCAAGAAGTATATGAGAAAGAAAGAAAGCAACTCTATTACAAAATCCTATTTAGCTTGATTATTTTCTTGCCAAGCTTGATTGATAAAGTCATTCAGGTTATTAGTTTTCTTACCAACTTCTTCGCAACTTTATTTTGATATTTTCTATCATTTGCAAAACTAGATTGTGATATCTGAACAAAATAAAAGAAATCTTTATAGACTCAATATGTTATATGTTTAAGCAAAATTTTCTTTGAAGGACCCAATCCTGGCATCATCAAGAACATGTTCATGCAACTGAATGCTGATAAAGGGGTTTGAACTGAAGTTGTCTGTTAAACAGGTTCCACACCATGCCACGCATACCAGCTTGGAGCCTCAATATGCTGAAAGCAACCTTCATATTGTTGCTCAACAAATGCTAACATGCTGTATCCAAACGCCTATTTCTTACGACATCATTCACACAGAACTTTTATTGGATGCCATGGAAGAAAAAGAATATTCTATTTTTTTCCTTCTATAGATTTATCAATAAGGATAAACAGAACAGAAATGTCTGAAGTTTGTCTCTTTTTTTTGAGAAAAAGGATGTCTATCATTTTCTGTAGACATTCCATTATACTTGTGTTTTTTTTTCTCAAAATATGTCTTTAAACCCAATGAGAAGTGTTTCCAAACAAAGAAAAAAACAATGTGAAACATGATTAAAATATCTATATTTAGCAAGAAAAATATTGGCTGTAAAACATGTTTTTTTACATCTTAATGTCAATTTTAGAAATAGAAGACATCCAAACAAAAAAGTGGATTGCCTTGTGTTATTGACTCTCAGTGAATAACATTCCCGCCTATCCACACCTTTTGATCCCTCAATACACATAAAAAAAATAACAAATTTGATAAAAATTCAGCCATTTTGCATGTCAATCATCAAGTCAAGTACTTTGAAGATCTTTGTTTCAGAAAAAAATTACTTTGATGATCTTATGTATGTGAATGAGTGGGCCAATGTAACAAGGAATACATTCTTGAGACTACATCACACTTCAATTGTAAAATCGACAAGGTTATTTTTTGAAACGAGAAAGGACGCAGCAAGGTGGTATCATTGCTCGAACACAAGTCACAATGGAAGCAAATATTAGACACTTAAATAGACTTGGTCACTGATCAGATAGATGCATTTAATATTTTAGGTCTACACAAGTTATCCCCCCGGGTTATTTCAGCGCGCTGCTTTGCGCACCTGGCACGGCGAGAGGAACTAATATTTTAGGGCCATTTATGCTTATCAAGATATGAATTATTGAAGATAGAAACTAAAATCAACTTCAACATACATGAATTAATTAATTTGAGAAAAAGAAAATTGTTCAATACATACAGTGAAATACTAACATTTGGTTAAATACTCACTGGTAGAAACTTTGATGACTTCTTCATGACAGCTAATGTGCTACCGAGGCAACCAGATCGCTGATACAAAACAAGAAATCAACAAATTAGCCATCTATATTGAACAAAACTTCAAAATGTTTTCATTCATATACATGTCATTCTCTAAAGCATGGTTTCATCTATATATGTGTCACCTAATGAGAATTTTTAAATGCTTACTGAACCAAAACCCATGAAGTCAAGATAAGGTATGCACCTGAGCCAATATCCATCCAACAAGCCAATCAATGTCACTTCTGTGATTAGATATAAGAAGTGCATGCTCTTTGCCTGTAAGCTCAGAAAGGGGCGTCGACCATGTTCAACATAGAGAAGTATATTATCACACATGGACAATTACAAAGCTATAAAATTCACTAGCTTTAAATTCAAACCTTACCCATTAAATCAAATGTTTTTGGACTTGCGAAAAGTTGAACCTGCAACCAGGAATAGTACATGTTCAAGTTCTTGTTAAAAAAATTCATGACCTCCCCCGAGGCAAAAGAAAAGTAAACACAAAAAAAAAATCTCAAGAATATCCTTCATGAAAGAAAGATGAAAATATACAAAAGATGGGAAATTTTTTAAATGATTAACATAGAGAACCTATAACTTGCACCAGACTTAGGATTTTTTTTTCTTTTGAGTAGACCAGACTTAGAATATTGATAGCTTTTTTTTCTTTTGAGAGGGAAAAGGATATTGATAGATTTTTTTATACCAAAAATTCCAAATTAACGCAGAAAATAGAAAGATATTAGATGCAGGCTTTTTGCACTTACATCTCAAGTTCATTTTTTCTTCCTCTAGAGGAAATTCCTCAAGATCATTCTTATTGATAGGAAAATACAGATCTGCATAATTCCAAATGTAGTCTACTTATATCAGAGTGAGACAATCTCTATAAAGTTAAGAAGACATTCTTCTTAATTTTTGTTTGAGAGGGTCTTCTTTATTGATTATCATTTGCAACATAAATACCTCCCATCAATAAGAGGCCCGGAGCATTTGTGTGTCAACTTTTTTTTTTTTTGAGATATATATACACATGGATGACAACCAAAATTGGTAGTCATCCTTTTCCTTAAGGTAGATCTCAAAAAAGAACATCTACCAACTTTTGGCTGCCAAAACTCAATATGAGCCCAATGGAAGCTAGCTATAACATCAACATTATACTTCAGCTGAGACCTATATAATTCAGTCACATTTAAACTTTAAACCCCATGATGCAACATCAAAATAAAGTTACACTAACAATAAATTAAACATATTACGTTAAGCTCTTCTTTTTGAAGGAATTGATGTTTAATTGCCAAGATTGAAAATTCCTCACTTCTCTCAATGCAATCATAATAAACCAAGATCACCCAGAGAGCATTCCACTAAGATAACGCAAAACTAGGTTGATACAATCATACAAGTACATCAGACATGAAAAAAAAACATTTTTGACACATGGGCTACTTAATATTGAATTATCCATTAATAGAATGTTCCAAATACATCTTAATTAGATGACTGCATGTTTTTCTGTCAATTCCTGAAATAACATTTTGAAAAGAAACAATAAAAAGAACAGCTAGAGATTATGACTGTCCATTCTAGAATAAAAGAAACCACAAAAAACCATGAGGTGGATTTTAGAATGAAAAGACATGAGACCTTTTTTTTTGTTCTTTTTGAGAGCCATAGATCATGAGATATTAGTATTATGCATAATAGAAAAGATCAGGTCCCAAATAGACTCTGATGGGAAAGCATGTGAAGTGTAATAAGATTTTCTGGGGAAGACTCACCTTCACACCAGCCCACCAATCAACAAGCCAAACAAGTTGGAGCCATAGCAATTCAGCCAGCACTCTGTTTATCCGCCTGTAGAGAGTTTTCGATACTGGTCGTATTGTAATGAAACAGGTCGCCTGCACACGAGAAAACACACAAAATAACTGGAAAATGCAACAAAAAGGTGCATTCTTGAGCAGAATCTTACCATCTCAAGGAACGAAACGTCATCAAGGTTTGCAGATCAAGAAGTACTCCACATTAAATTAGATCGAGAAAAATTGCGACAAGCTGAGCTACTCAACATTACACAAAAATCGAACACGGAAGAGGAAAAAGCCATTTTTCCTCCAAATTTCCCCCCATTTTTTCGTAAAAAAGGCCGACAAATCCAGACCTCTCAAACTCCACAAATCCACTCCAAATAGATCGAATCAACCAGAAACGTCTCGTCTATAAATAAAACCTAAACCGTACCGCAGGCATTCGATTACCTGGATTGTGTTCACGATTAAGCCAGAGAGGAGGAAGAGGAGGCCAAGCGGAACCACCACCAGCGCCGCCAAAATCGCCATGGTCGCGATCCAGCGCCGAATTACTACCAGCGTGAAAAACAAAATCGAACGGAAGATTGAAGGCTCGCCCAAGAGTTCAAACCCTTCTCCAATTCCCTTCCTTTATTCTGCGAACTCTTCCCAGAGCGCTCTTCGCCACGAACGCGCGGCCCCCCAAAAAGCTCTGAGCTTTTTTTCTTCCATTTCCTTCTCCTTCGGGTTTAAAAACCCCAACAAATTGGATACTTTTTATTTTTATTTTTATTTTTATTTTTATTTTATTTTATTTTATTATTATTATTATTATGATTATTATTATTAAAGCTTTGATCCGAAGGATCGGTACGACGACTCGCGGGGAGCAGAAACTTAGGCTGTGCTCACCAATGAGCATTTAGATCTTATTTCTGTTTTTTTAGAAAGAGATATCTTTATTCTATTGGATAGAATTATGTCATCACCTATGCGTGACGGAGTCATCAAGATGCGTGCCGGTATTATTTGACTACCTTTTTTATTTTGAGAGAAAAAAAAAGGAGAGAGAGAGAGTTGAAATGGAGATGGTTGTTCTTTGCATGATTTAATTGAGGCAATGAAGTAGCCAACTACCTCTCTCATAAATACAAGCAACTTTCCAAATGGGAGAAAGAAGAGTGAATGATTTGTTATATGGTACATTGAGGGGGTTTCCAAAGAAATGATAATACTACAACTACAACTATAAGATATTGGAATTAAGTTGGGCGCCGTTAAATCTCCTAATTGCCACAGCAAACCATATCCTGCCTTTTATATATATATATTAGTGTGACGTCCGCGCGACAAAATTAGATGAATCGAATATTTATAAAATAAATAAATAATAGTTTGATAGGTAATATTATTTAAATAATATGATAATTATAATTTAAAATGATAATTTATTAGTTTATTTAATTCCCTTTGTGTCTCATTTATTTTCCTTTTTTCTTAAAAAAATATTTTTTCCATTTAATTTTGAGATATTAATTTATTAGACTATTTTATATATACATATAATCATATATTATATTTTCTTCCATCACTACTGTAATTATCTAAAAGCATGTTAAATTGTAATTACATGATGAATACTTGGTGATTCATGCAAAATGTTGAATTATCCTTCTTTTCTATAAATTTTCAAATTATGTTTTTAGTAATAAAAAATATGCAACTTGACATATATAGAAAATAATTGCCCAATATTTTTTTTAGATATTGATGTAGGGATAGACTCCAACTATTATTCATGTTGTATGATCAAATCATAATCACCATAAAAATATGCAAAACATATCTATCATCTAAATTCTTAATTTCCTCATCAATAAGATAAAAAAAAATTTCACTCTTATTTGAAGTTAAAATAAAACTATCGCATAAGCACCTCTACACATTATTATCAATAAATAATTTTATCTATGAAATATAGTATCATCAAGTAAAATATTGGCAATTAATTATTAAAATAAAAATGTGGTATGTTTTGATATCCGATAATTAAAATATTAGAAAAATCAATGATGTCGCATGTGATGTGCTAAAGAACTTGCCACATGATAGTTTTGTGAATGAAACTTATTAGAATTTGGGTGAGACATGATGAAAAAAAACATAAATATTGTAGATATATTAATATATTATATTGGTATGGAAAAAGGAAAATGAGGATAACTAATGTACATAATTATTTTATGATAAGGGATAAATTTTTTTACATGACAAAGATAACGAAGCATCTTCATAGTAATTTTTGAGAATTTTTAATTGCAAATATTTCACTTTATTTAAAGAGGATTACTTAAACATTTATTATTTATGAAAACTTTTCAGGAAAAAATAACTAAAAATAATTGCAAAAAAATTTCACAATGAAAATAAATAAAAATAATTTTCCAACTAAATAATAATAATAATAAATTCAAGTTTGTTAACACAAACCCTTATTCTATCAATTAAACAAAATAAAAAGAACAAAACCCAATGATACAAAATAAGTAACCAATAATAATAATAATAATAATAATAGTATCACAAGATAGTATCTCAAGAAAGAGAAGAGAGGATATGAAGGATCTAAATTAATTTTCCTTGGTATTTATAAATTATTAACTAATCATCAAATGTAATGGATATGATAAATCAATATATAATTTGTCTCAATCTAATACAAACTTTAAAATGACTTGTAAAATTTATTTCATTATCTTGATATCAACTTTAAAATAACACAAAAATTCATAAAAAATATCCACAAAAACTTATTGAAGCCAACAAATAAGAGACATATATATCATGGAAATATATTAAAAGAGAGCATATTTACCGAAAGCACTTATTTTTTCGTGAAGTTGCTCCATCCATGAAAGGCTCTACCACCGAACCGACAACAAAATTAGTTTTCAATAGATTTAAATTCAAAAGTGTTTTAAAGTAAGTTTATAAAACTAAAAATTAATTTAAAGTATTCAAAAATATCCAGTAGAGTTTTCTATTTGTATATCCAAAACATTTTAGAAAATATATAGAAAGCCGAGATATAACTGTTAACTATTAAAAATAGAAAAGTAACAATTCAGTATGAACATACATGGTAAAATTATCAATATAAAAAAGTATATATTTTCTGAGAGAAGAATAGGGGGAGGTGGATGACTCGTCTAAAAATTTGTGAGGATATATTTATAATGCAAGACTATATCTAGACAGTCATTAAACAAAATAACCACCATATTTTGCAATTAATAACTGCCCGTTAAAATATTATGATATATTGACATTTTAATTAGTTATATCATATTAATAATTTTAATTCTAATTTTTAGAAAGATGATAAATTTTAATTTAACTATTATCATCCACTACTTCAATAACTGTCCATACTCCATGTGTGGTATACTATGAAGTTGCAAAGACGTGCATGTGTGCATGGAACAAAATAAATTTTGAAAATATATTATATTATATACTCTAACTTTTTGACATAGAATAAATTTATGATTGAGTAATTATATTATAAATCTATGAATTTGTGATTAAAGTAGACATTATATTATATTATATTACGATCAAAGAAGTTTATGTCATAATTTTATATCATAAGTTCCATTCTAAATTATTTTGCCTTCAAGAATTATAAAATGTAGTTACTATATAAAATATATATAATAAAATAATATAGTTATCAAATTTTATAATCATAATTGTTTAACATTTTGAATTTGTAATAATACCTCAAATTATTTTGCCTTCAATAATTATAAAATGTAGTTACTATATAAATATATATATAATAAAATAATATAGTTTTCAAATTTTATAATCATAATTGTTTAACATTTTGAATTTGTAATAATACCTTAGGACACTTGTAAAAGAAAAGAAGATTTTAATATGATTATCACACTTGTGAAATATTTAATAATATTTTATTATTTTTTTAATAATCGTATTTATCCAACACGTAGGTTCATGCAGAAGTTTTGTTATGTATTTTTTAATAGATTTTATATTATAGTTACTATATATAACCGTGTACATAGAAAAATTATATAGTTATTATAACTTCATATATAATTATCATATCTCATAATCATAAGTGTTTACTATTTTAATTTTTTATAATTAATACTTTAAGAACACTTGTCAACACCTCATCATGCCAAGTGTCAACTTCTCCTTGAAAACTTCTTTGCTTTTAATATAGTAGAGATAATTAAATTAATTAATAGCTTTAAAAAGAAAAATGTATTGCAACTGCACAATGATTCATGTTTATGAGAGAAAATGAAAAAAAAAGAGAGCGAGAGAGAAAAGAATCCTACGCATTGGACAAATTAAAAAGTGTTTCAAGATATACCAAATCATTTTTTGTGAGACTGGTTGATCCAAGATTATTAGAACATTTATGAAGAAGATATCTGTTTGAAAAGTTATCTCACCTTTGATTTTATTTTCATACTGTGTTAGCAAGACTCATTCAAATATATGGGGGGAATTACTGTATGGAGAGGACCAACTAGGATCAATCAGTTTGTTGCCCTCATGCCAACCCTAAATAACAAGAAAGGGACAATGTTAACATTCAAGGACCGAAAAGAAATAACAAAATAAAGTAAAAAAGTAGAATGAATTAGAAACGATCTATCAAAACCTAAATATGTATCCAATATAGTAAAGATTTTTTTTATGGGGGGAGGGGGCATGGTGGGTCAAAGTAGTAAATATATTTATAAAAAAAGAGTGCAAATTGATTATGGTTTTGGATCGATCGAATAGATAGCTCAAGCCCATCTTTATTTTGGATCTTAATAATGTCGAACTCATATAATCCTACGAATATGTGGCCCATTTTATTCTTTGACATGCCTTCAATTATTTATCTTCAAAATGTAGCTCCACCTCAAAGTGTTCATTATTGTGAGCTATGTACCAAAATATATCTACGTTTATTTTTTCACCCAAGAAAAAAGAAGGATGGGCCAATGGTGTATTTAGTTTCCATCCAACCAAGCGAGAATCTCAAGATTCTCCTTATAACCTTAGAGAGTATTTGGTATGAGATCAAAATAATTTTATTCTCAAGATGTTCTTCGGATGAGAACAAGCATGTTCTAGAGAAAATAAGAAAAGAAATGTTTATGTTCTTGCATGATGACGAATGGGCCCCACACAATCAAAATGGTTTTTTGGATGAAAAGCATTTTGTTATCATTTTAACCCCATATCAAACACTCCCTTATAGGCCAAATGAGTTGTTGTAATTATTTAAAACTCAAATATCTTTATAAAAACTTTTTTCTTCATATGTGCACTTTGCTGCTAGGGTTGAAAGAGAATAAAAAAAAGAGCATAAGGAAGAAGAGGAGGAAGAGGAAGAAATATGAGAAAGGTAAACTAGGATTGAAATGTATGTAAACGGGATTCAATTCCTCTCTCTCTCTTCTTAATGTTTTCATGTTTAGATTGAGAGATCTAATGACACCCTAATCTTTAGTAGAGATTGTGATTGAGGGTTACATTTTACTTAGATTTGAATGATTTTACATATATGATTTATGTTTTTGAATTATCATGCTTAGATCCATGTGTTAGGGTTTCATGTTATAAAATCATATTCTTAGATGTTTGGAGGTGAACCTCATATCTAAAGGAATGAATGATATGATTTTGTATGTTTTTAATATGCTTTTTTACGCCTATTTTTTTATAGATCATGATTGAAACCTTTAGGATGCTTTGTATTGTATTTCCCCAAAATTTCATCCAAATTTTATAAAGCGCGAGCCAAATACGACATAGAGGACTTTAATACAAGTTGGAAGGTGAAAATACGATCTACCCATATTTTTTGTGCGAGCCAAGTGGAAGACTTCAATACTAATCGAAAGGTTTTAATACTGACTATCTCTATTGAGTATGTGTTTTGTGCCAAACTCTTGCACCTATTTTCATGGTATTTATATTATGTAAGGATGATTGTTGATTGTATATTAACCTAGATATATGAGATGTATGTACAACCATAATTAGATTAAAATTTGAAATTGAACATCGTAATAATAATTGATGAGAATTGTTACATGTCACCCCTCAGTTACCTATATCGGATTGTTAGGAAATAATTGTTCTTACACCTTCTGTCATGACTCCGATTTAAACAGTGGTTTAAATCAAACTCGTACGGACGATCAAATATATTTCCATATTTTTTTAAAAAAAAATTATGCATAACTCCTCTAGATAATACAAGAAAATGATAACACATATAACTAAACCACACAATTTATATTGATCATTCAGAGCATGTAACAACTCTAGAATTTACACCACCACATAGTCATATAAGATTTACACCACCACCATATGGACAAAAACATTTCATCCTTTGATTCTACTTTTATTTTTATCTTTTCCATTTCTATTTTGTTTCTTCCCTTGTTTTTTTTTGTAACAAGAACCTATGACTGTGAAGAATAATACTTTCTCCTTATCTCTTCATTCAACATGGCTACGTTAATTGTCTCCAAAGAAATAACCTCATTAAGTGCAGAGTTGACAAGAGAAACGCCGAAAGTCTCCCAATTTTCTAGTAGAGTGGCAAGCAACAAAAGACCCAATACCCCATCTTCAAACTTCACACCTATGCTTGACAATTGGTCAATAATCCCTTGAAAATCATTTAAATGATTTGCAACAGAACTGCCATCTATAAACCTCAACTGCGTCAATTTGTCTGAGCAAAAATAACTTGTTTGTTCCTAGTCTTTGATGCATACAAATTTTTAAGCTTGCTTTAAAATGTTCTTGCATGATTTTCATTCAGTACACAATTGTAGATATTCTCATCTACAAACTGTCTTATAAATTTACATACTTGCTCATGCTCAAATTCTCATTCTTCATATGATTTAGCATATGTTTCTGTGTTACAAAACTTGGAAGATGCATTGGCTTTACAAAGAGCAAATCCTTCATCTTATTCTTCCATAATTAATCTCATTTATACTAATCATACTACTTGTGCCAAAATTCATCTTTTCAATCATAAATACCAAATTTATTGAGCCCAAAGTAACTTAGATTTAGGCGTAGACCTTTTAAAACTACAAATAGTCTAAGTTTTAGTTGTACACCTTGCACCTTCCACAAATGATCAGCGTACACCTTACACTGTCCACAAATGATTCTAGTCTAAGCGTAGACCTTCATTTGTCCACAAATGACCATAGTTTAGGTGTAAACTATGCACAGTTGAAAATTGAACAACATCTAGGCGTACACTCTGTTGTATAGAGATGGATAACTAGAAATTTGCACAAGAACAAAATTGTAACACAATACACAGAACATCATATATGAATACACCCAATTTAATAATCTATCTACATACTATTAACAAAAAGGTAAAAGATGACCCATGTCATTATCTCATTAAGCACCTATTATAGTTAAAATTATTGATTTTTTATAATTTATTTAGATATGTTCAGTATTTTTATAATCAGTGCTGACACTTAAACTATGTCACAATTGAACTGGTTCGGTCGAAGAAATCCGAATTTTATTAAATAGTATTGAATATCTATCAGAACTAATACTTTATTCAATATATTTATTTTGTAATAATAAACTGCTAATAAAACTATTATTCTTCATATTCTATAAGGTTAAAGTATCCAAAACTACAATTATTTGTATATTATTTGTAACACCCCGAATTTCACCCCCAAATTGCTAAGGACAATTTGGTCATTCAGTTGTGTTAGCACGTTCGCCATCACATAATCATAATAAAATATAATTTTCTATAAACTCAGCGGAAGCATAAATCCATTAAATAAGATAAAATAATTCTTTTGAAAACATAGTGGAAGACTTCATGAAAACATCAAAGTACTATTATAAAATTGAAGACATCACTAATAGAAATTAAAACATCTTAAAACCATAGTCAAATGTCATCAGAGGAAACACTTTAAAATTATAGTCTATCAGACTCAACATTTGGCTCTAACTCCTAGACCAGTGTGCAATCTTATTGTGCTGAGCCGCCATCATCCATAACTTTATGCACCTGTAAGAATCCAGGATGCAGGGGTTTCCCCGGTTTAGAGTATGTAAAGCTCATGCAATGCAATGCCATGATCCTATACATGATACTACATGTTGTGCATCATCATCTTCATTTAAAGGAAGTAAACATTATGCATGTCATGTTCATAACATAAGCTCTACATGTCATTCATCAACAACAATCTATCATCATCATGCATTATAATAATAGTATGGCAGACATGTAATCATATCATCATACATAAAGTATGAACATTCTCATCAATCATTCATTTGATCCATAGACATATAAGTGTAGTACACTCACCATAACTGTTGCCTCCATATCTTTCCTCAGGATTGTTTTATAACCCTTTGGACTTTCACTTTCGTAGGACTTCATTCCATTCGATCGATCATTGGTCCTTTCCAATTAGGTTATATCTTCTGATAGTTGGGACTTATGTCGTTGCCCTCTCAATAGACTAGCTAAGCCTAGGAGACAATGTTCCCCTCTCACCCGAAGGTGGCATCAGAATGCACACACCGTTGTTGATGTGTCTAACGATCATTCCGGGCAATTATCCGATAAAGGGCCATAGAGGGACGACATGTAACATCATTCACAACTGGGTTCATTATTCTTTGCAATCAACAAATATTTACGTCGCTCTGTCTTCAAATTTTAACCTAGTTATGGTTGACCATAAAATTCATGTATCTAGGTTCATATACAATCATCAATTAGTAATACATAATAGTAAATACTTTAAAATAATTTAAATATAACATATATTAGTTTTTCGATCTATCATTGTCGTGATAGGATTCTTCACGACCGTGACAGAAATCCAGTTTCCTTATGTCCTCTGTCACGGAGTCACGATCATGCTACCCTATCACGTCTGTAACAACAATTGTCATTCGCGTGACAGAATGATGGATTTGTCCCCATCTTTCGTCCTTCTGTCACGATCGTTCCGGGACCTCGCACGTGCCAACATTCTGGAAGTTCGATCTTCCACTCGAAAGTATCGATTTTGAGATTAGAATTTCAATAAAAATAGATTAAAACATCACAAATATTTCAGATATGATCTCTTAGCATCTATGCATCTTAAAACACATTAAAACATACAATTTTCATTCGTTAACAAGAGTTGAGACTTTTTCCTAGAAATTCATACAATCATAAGAATTTATTCTCAGCATAGTATTCTGCCAGTAGCCACTAAAATATCAATAACTTAACGTATACTTGTTCTTTTGAGATGATTCTAATTTTCATAGAAAGATAACACGAACCTTTAACTTGGAAATAAATTTCAAATACTAATTCAGTATTTCCAATTTACTATATGTTTTACAATTTGATCTCACTATTACCCGAGACAGCATGACACTAGTCCGATATTTGGATCATAAATATTTGTATAAAATTCCAAATTATATCAAACTAATTTATTTGGAAACTAAACTTCTATGGATTTCCATCCATGTATTATTTATAATTTTTTAATAAGAAAAACCTATTCAAATAATTATTACAAAACCGTCACGAATTTCTGAGACAGCATGACACCAGTCCGATGTTTGGATCATAACTATTTGTATCATATGAAACGAATTTCTGTGAAAACTAGACTTCGAGAGCTTTCATATATCATTGTAATTTTTGGATAATTAAAATCTATCCGAATAATTATTGCAAATACAATCATGAATTTAGGCAGATTATGCAACTTAAATAATGCAATCCTAACATTTAGATCTAATCATGAATCATGAGAAAACAATCTCAGATCTAATAAAATTCCTCAAACAAATCCCTAATAGGAGAAATGTGCGCTGTTACTCTCAATCCAATCAATAAAACTTTGAGAGAAGAGAGAGGTGTTGAATCCCCTTTACATACATTGATCTTAGTGATCACTAGCTGATCACTATATGTTTCTAGCCCATTTTAAATGCATTTCATACATATCGAGTCCCACTTTTACCTATATTTGGGCCAATTATACTTGGAATGCATACATTGTGATAACTAGTTGATATTCCTCATTTCATACTTATTTCCATGTGCATAGAGGTTCTGAAATGCCAAAATCCGTTAATATCTAAATTCTATGCCAAGTTATCATTTTGAGGACAAGTTATCATTCTTATATGTCAAGTTATCATTATTTTGAATGAACTGATATTCAATGGTTTTTCTTGCCCTAAATCCATCATTATCATGTATAAATCACATTTGGATAGTCACATCTCAACTTGTGCAAAGTTTTAAGCCCATTTGAACAAGTTATTATTTTTCAAAGTGTCAAGTTATCGTTAAAGGGCAATTCTATCATTTCGACATGCAAAACCATTAATTCTGCACAGGGACCTCAAGTAATCATCTTGTTATTGTTTTAACTCATTGCTGGTCAAATTTCATCACATTTGGATAACCACAACTCAAGTTATCACAAGTTATCATTTTTAAATCATATAAGTTATCGTTTTTGGGCATCCAAGTTATCACTTCTTAGAAATCTCATTCATATTTGATTTCTGAATGCACTCACTTGTTACCCTAGTCCATTTGATGCTTCTAATGCTTTGAATCACTTGCATTTGAATAATTTTCATGATTTGTGACAAGTTATCATTTTGAGCCCCTAAAATCATTAAAATCGATATATGTTATCACTCCTGCACAACACTTAATTCCATCTGAAGTTGGAGCTAATAACTATCATTATCCTAATCCTTATTTGTCAAAATACTACTCAAGAGCTTTGATGCTTGCTGTTTGGGTTTTTGTAGTAAGGAGAAAAGGTGCCCAAAAAGTGGAAAAAGGTAGGGGGGACCACTGATTTCCTGCTACAGCAAGGAATCTTCAGGCCAGAAATAGGTGGCTGCAATCAGGAGGATTAGAACATTCTGATGCTGATCCAAAGGTGGAGAGGAGTCATATAAAAGGTGGAATTTCTAGAGGAGGAAAGAGGGGCTGGCCATTGGAGGATTTGAAGGAAGGTTTTCTGTAGGAAGGAGGAAGGTTTTGAAGCTGGATTGCTGGGCTGCTGGAATTCTAGTCGAGAAGCTCCAAACCAGGATGTTTCATACATGTTCTTCAATCCAATTTGTATCTAAGTTTGTAATTATGAGGAGCTAATCTCCAAGTCTCCTAGGATATGGTAGTAGTCTAGGTTAATTTGGATGGATATGGACAGAAATTAATTCCAAACTGTTATCAATTCTGATTTTTAGATTTTTGCATTGAAATGAATCTGCTTTTATCATTGTTAGGTCCTACTTGTATCTACAACTGAGAAGTTGTCATTTGATCTAACTTTTGTTCAGATATGAATTAAGAATCAGTGATAAGTTTCTGGATTCCATTTCTGAAATCTGATTTCTGCATTCTAATTTCCTACACTGAACTCAATCCTGAAATTTCTGATTTCTGCAATATTATGAGTCTGTTCTTGCCATTGTTAGATCCCATTTGTAATCTATAACTGAGAAGTTATCATTTGATCTAGCCCTTATTCATAAATAAATTAGGAATCAATGCCAAGTTACTGGATTCCACTTTGATTGAAAATCTGATTTCTGTGAATTGTTTGAATCTGATTTGCCATTGGGGATTTGATTAATTGAGCAACTGAGAGGTTGTTATTGGTCCAAGTCTTGTTCAGAAATGAATCAAGATACTTTGGCATTTTATGATTCAAACCTGTCCTCCAATTCTGATTTCTGAAATTACATTCCTGAAATCTATTTTCTGAAATTTATTGGAATCTGATTTGCTAATTGAATCTCCAATTTCATTCAATCACTGAAAGGTGAACCATAAGAATTTCTTGTTGTCCAGAGATGAGTCAATAAGCACTTAGCAAATCCAGAATTCCAATGAGAAGCATTGCTGATTTCCTTGTTGTTTTTCCCAATCTGATCTCTGAAATACTTTTTGCTGAATTCTGAATTCTGATTTCTTGGGAATCTGATTGCCATTGTTAAGCCCTGTTTAATCCACTATTGAGAGATGGTTTTTAGGTCTTCCTTGAGATTCAGAGATGAGCCAAGGAGCAATGACAATTTTTAATTTCCCAAACTTGTATTAGGTGCTGATTTCTATCCAATTCATTAATGGAAATGTGAATTTCATTTGAATTTGCAACTGAGAAGCTGATTTTAAATCCTCTTGTAGTTTAGAGATAAACCAAGGAGCATTTGCATTAATATTGGATTGATTTCATCACTGTTTAGTTGATTGAAACATCCCTTTCATTTTCAAGGTGCAATCTAGAAGTTATCATTTCAGTTTTATTGAAGTTGCCCAAAAATCAGCAAGTGCATTGAGTTGAACCCAATGATAACTTGATTTTCAGTGGGGATCCTCTTCTAATTCAACTTGACTAAAAATTATATTATAATATATTATTTAGTTCTGGTCTAATTGAGCTGTGAAAACAGCCATATTGAAAGTTGAATTAGATTTGACTAAAAAGTGATAACTTGTTCATTTCCATCCATAACTAATTTAGATGAACCTCAACTCCTAGGAGAACCTTCCTCATTGATAGTTGAACCTTTTTAGACTTCATTCTAGCATTTGTAACTCAGTTTTGATAAATTTCCAAAACCCAAAAATCTGTTATCATTTCACTTTTCATTAAAAATCGGTTTTCATTTCTCTTTGAAAATCTATTTTTAGCCATTAAAGTAGAACTAATTTAGATTATTTTAGGGTCTTTAGACTTCAAATTCTTGTGGATACGACAACCTGAGTCTACTACAACTTACCTGTGCACTTGCAGCTAGTGAGTTGGGAGACTAAAATTAAAGAAGTTGACCCTTTTACTTAATTTCAGCAAGTTATCACTAGAAAACCCAAATATCACTATCACTTAGATCTTCCTTATATTTCTTTTTCTTCTTCTTTCTCCCTGATCTCCTTTTTCTCTTTCCTCAAGCCCTAGCCTCCAGGAGGAAATCATGAAGATTTGGACAAAAAGTTCAAATTACCCTTAATAAAAATCAAGGGTATTACATCATCCCTCCCTTAAAAGAAAATTTGTCCTCGAATTTTAAATTATAATAAAGAACACTTACCAAATAATTTTGAAAATTGTTCTTTCATTATTTCTTCTTATTCCCATGTTGCTTCAATTCGATTCTGGTGCTTCCATGCAATCTTCACCATCTTTACCTCTTTATTTTTTAAATGACGTTCTTCATATTCTAGTATCTCTGTAGGATTCTCTTCAAATATGAGGTCTTTCTTGATGGTTGACTCTTCAATTATCATCACATGAGAGTTATCATATGTGTACTTGCGAAGCATTGACACATAGAAAACATTGTGAATACTAGCATAAGAAGGAGGTAATGCCAATTTGGATGCTCCTTCTCCCACATTCTCCAGAATCTCAAATGACCCTATGTACCTAAGAGTCAATTTACGCTTTTTCACACAGAGCCTTAATGTCTTTGTACTCTGGGCCTTTTTCTATGTTTGTACTATCCTTGCCACTAGATCAAGTTGAATGGCATAGTGCATCATCAACTTCCTCTAAGTACTTTCTTCAATGAGAGTCCACTTGTAGACTTTTAGGGGTGCCATTGATCCTTTCCATTTTCTACTTAGATTATCTGCTATAGAGTTGGCTTTCCTCGGATGATAGAGAATATCAAACTCGTAGTCCTTTAGAAATTTCAACCACTTTTTTTGTCTCATGTTCAGTTCCTTCTGAGTGAACACATATTTAAAATTTTTGTGATCAGTAAAAACTTCAAATTCTTCTCCATATAAGTAGTGTCTCTGTATCTTCATAGCAAACACTACTGCTGTCAATTCTGAGTCATGAGTAGGATAGTTCCTCTCGTGTGGCTTGAGTTGTCTTGAAGCATAAGTCACTACTCTTCCATGTTGCATTAACACACAACCTATTAACCTAGTTCCACTGGCATCACTGTAGCCTCCAACTTATATTGGAATTGTTAGCACTGGAGTAGTGGTCAATCTCTTCTTCAGCTTGAGGAAGTTATCTTCACATTACTGTGTCCAATTGAACTTTTCTTTTTTTTCTGGTCAGCTTTGTCATGAGAGCAGCAATTTTTTTTAGAAGTCTTGGATAAACCTCCGTAGTAGCCGGCTAATCTAAGGAAATTCCTAATATTTGTCACTGTCTTTGGCCTGTCCCAATTGATGACAACCTTTACTTTGCATGGGTCCACTGAGATCCCTTCTTTTGAGACTATGCATATCAAAAACATGACTTTCTCTAATCAGAATTCATATTTGGAGAACTTTGCATAAAACCGGTGTTGCATCAAAGTCTCCGAAACTATTTGCAAGTAGTTCTGATGTTCTTCAAGACTTGATGAATAAACCAATATATCATTTACGAACACAATTACAAATGTATCGAGATGGGGTTTGAAAATTCTGTTCATCAAGTTCATAAATGCTGCAGAAGCATTTGTTAGTCCAAAAGGCATAACAAAAACTTATAGTGGATATACTTGGATCTAAAGGTTGTCATTGCGATGTCTTTATCAGCTACTCTGAGCTGATGGTATCCACTTCTCAAATAAATCTTTGAGAAGACTCATGCTGTGGACAATTGATCAAAAAGATCATCAATTCTAGGCAAAGTGTACTTATTCTTGATGGTCACTTTATTCAGCATCCTGTAGTCTATGCATAATCTCAGTGACCCATCTTTCTTCTTCACAAATAGGACAGGTGCACCCCATGGAACACACTTGGCTTTATGAATCCTCTGTCCAGCAGTTCTTGCAGTTAATCTTCAACTCCTTCATTTTTGCCGATGCCATTCTATAGGGAGGTTTTGAGATAGGAGCCGTCTCTAATATGAGATCAATGTGAAAATCGATCTCCCTTTTCGGAGGTAATCTGGGGAGCTCATCGGGAAATACATCAGGAAAGTCCTTAACTACTTCAAGATCTTCTAGTGGCTTGGGTTGAAAGTCACTCTTGACGGTGCTTGTAAGAAATCCTCGGAAGCCCTTGTTTAACATCTTCATTGTTTAGCTAAGGAAATCATCATTTTCTTCTTCTTCGATGGTATCTCACGAAAGGCCACCAGAGTACCATCTTTTCTATCAATCTTAACATTCTTCTCTCTACATAGCATATAGGCATCATGGTATGATAATCAATCCATGCCCAATATAACATCATAGTCTACTACTATGAGATCATCTGAGTAATTCACTTCTTCTATCATCAATTGGTCTTTGAGAGATACTGCCTAGTGAAAATTCTTCCTAATGGAATTGTTTTGTCAAACTGCCACCTCATACTTTCAATCTTAACATTTCATTGAATTTCCATTTGTCCTTGTGATGAACAATTTCTTATCACATGTCCATCATTCTTATAATTCATAATGAGATTCACATCTCTCTTATTATATGTTGACCATAGTCAATTTGCCAATATTATTAATCGTGAATGTAATAATTAGCATTCCCATTGGAAGTTTATTTTCCTTCCATCCTTAACGTAACAATAATCAACCACATTAGTTGGTTAACTTAACAATATAACCAATGACACAATACTTATGTAGTCAACTTTTGGATGGCTGCTTATGATGATTGCACATGAACTTAGACTCTTAATAATTCTATAACATACTTAGCATAGGTCCTAAACATGATCTGATGCCAAACTGTAACACCCCAAATTTCACCCCCAAATTGCTAAGGACAATTTGGTCATTCGACTATGTTAGCCAATTCGTCGTCACATAAGCATAATAAAATATGATTGTCCATAAACTCAGCGGAAGCATAAATTTATTAAATAAGATAAAATAATTTCTTTGAAAACATAGTGGAAGACTTCATAAAAAACATCAAAGTACTGTTATAAAATTGAAGACATCACTAATAAAAATTAAAACATCTTAAAACTATAGTCAAATGCCATCAGAGGAAACATTTTAAAATTATAGCCTATCAGACTCAACACTTGACTCTAACTCCTAGATCAGTGTGCAATCTTTATTGTCATGAGCTAAGCCGCCATCATCCATAACTTTATGCACCTGCATGGATCCATGATGCAAAGGTTTTCCCGGTTAGAGTATGTAAAGGCCATGCAATGCAATGCCATGATCCTATACAGAATACTACATGTTGTGCATCATCATCTTCATTTGAAGGAAGTAAACATTATGCATGTCTTGTTCATAACATAAGATCTACATGTCATTCATCAACAACAATCTATCATCATCATGCATTATAATAATAGTATGGCAGACATGTAATCATATCATCATACATAAAGTATGGACATTCACATCAATCATTCATTCGATCCATAGGCATATAAGTGTAGTACACTTACTATAACTATTGCCTCCATAACTTTCCTCAGGATTATTTTATAACCCTTTGGACTTCCACTTTTGTGGGACCTCATTCCATTTTATCGATCATTGACCCTTTCCAATTAGGTTATATCTTCCGATAGTTGGGTCTTATGTCATTGCCCTCTCAATAGGCTAGCTAAATCTAGGAGACAATGCTCCCCTCTCATCCGAAGGTATCGATTTTTGAGATTAAAATTTCAATAAAAATAGTTTAAAACATCATAAATATTTCAGATATGATCTCTTAGCATCTATGCATCTTCAAACATATTAAAACATGTAATTTTCATTCGTTAACGAGAGTTGAGACTTTTTCCTAGAAATTCATACAATCATAAGAATTTATTCTCTGCATAGTATAATATCAATAACTTAATATATACTTGTTCTTATCATATAATTTTAATTTTCATAGAAAGATGAATCTTTAACTTGGAGATAAATTTCAAACCCTAATTCAGTATTTTCAATTTACTATATATTTTACAATTTGGTCTCGTTGTTACCCGAGACAGCATGACACCAATCCGATGTTTGGATTATAAATATTTGTATACAACTCCAAATTATATCAAACTAATTTCTATGGAATTCTATGGCTTTCCATCCATATATTATTTGTAATTTTTGGATAAGAAAACACATCCAAACAATTATTACAAAATCGTCACGAATTTTCGAGACAACATGACACCAGTCTGATGTTTGGATCATAATTATTTGTATACAACTTCAAATCATATGAAATCAATTTCTGTGGAAACTAGACTTCGAGTGCTTTCCATCCATATATCATTTGTAATTTTTGAATAATTAAAATCTATTCAAATAATTATTACAAATACAGTCATAATTTAGGCAGATTATGCAACTTAAATCATGCAATCCTAACGTTTAAATCTAATCATGAATCATAAGAAAACAATCTCAGATCTGATCAAATTCTTCAAACAAATCTCTAATAGGAGCAAAGTTCCCTATTACTCTCAATTCAATCTATAAAACTTAATTAAGTATACATTTTACAAACCCTAATTCAGTATTTCCAATTTACTATACGTTTTACAATTTGGTCTCGCTGTTACCCGAGACATCATGATATCAGTCCAATGTTTGGATCATAACTATTTGTATACAACTCCAAATTATATTACACTAATTTCTGTGAAAACTAGACTTCTATAGATTTCCATCCATATATTATTTATAATTTTTGAATAAGAAAAACCTATCAAACAATTATTACAAGTCGTCACGAATTTTCGAGATGACACCAGTTCGATGTTTGGATCATAACTATTTGTATACAACTCTAAATCATATGAAACGAATTTCTATGAAAACTAGACTTCGAGAGCTTCCATATATTATTGTAATTTTTGGATAATTAAAACATATCCGAATAATTATTACAAATATAGTCATGAATTTAGGCAAATTATGCAATTCTTGATCAATGGAGAAACAATATTCCCATTTTTCTCCAAAAAAATACCAAAGTGGATGATTGACTCATTCTGTAGCAATTGTAAATGATTGACTTTTTCAATCCTTCCGACCTTACTTCCGTAAGAGCAAGTTATGAGAAAATAATCCCAGATCCGATAAAATTTCTCAAACAAATTTCTAATAGGAGCAAGGTGCCATGTTACTCTCAATCAAATCAATAAAACTTTGAAAGAAGAAAGAGGGATTGAATCCTCTTTATATACTTTGATCTTAAATCTTTCTCCTATTTTTGTCTTTTCTTTCTTCTCCCTGATCTCCTCTTTCTCCTTCCTCAAGTCCTAACCATCAAGGTGTGAATTCAAGAGAGAAAGAGAGAGAAAAGATGCCGTATATAAAGAAAAATCACGAAGGTTTGGATAAAAAATTTAAATTACCCTTAATAAAAATCAAGGGTATTATGTTATTATTAACTTTTTATTATTTATACAGTATTTACTACAAATGCGATAACAAAAAGTCACTTATTCTTTTGCATAAAACTTGTGTTCAATACAGATTCCTTTCTCCAAAAGCTTCTTAGAAATTACATTTATGTTCTGCTACGTAATGCGGTCAATATCATTTGTTTAGTAGTAATGCCCATGATTTTGACATCATGAGCGAAAGAAAAAAACTTTAAAAAATCATGGTAGTCCAACAAAAATTATCCATGCACCTGTTCCTCATTCGGTGATCGTGAGGTGCGGATCCGATCGAAAGGTGTACGGCAATGCAATTAATTATGTTTGTGCGAGAGAGAGAGAGAGAGAGAGAGAGAAAAGAGAGAGAGAGAGAGAGAGAGAGAGAGAGAGAGGGAGAGAGTTCCATCTCTTTGATAAGCTTTTTGAAAAAATTTCTTCTACATCTCCAACGATCGAATCCCCTCACCACGAGACTAACGTTCCACAGGCGCCTTCCTCCCTCCCCCCCCTGTTGCACAGACCTTTCTTAAGCCCCATTGAATTGTTACCAAAAACAAAGAAGCCCTTCTTCCGTGTCTACTCTTGTTTAGTGAGAAGATCTCTTTCTCTCTCTCCCTCCTTACATTTCTTCCATTACCTTCCTAATTCATTGTAGCTACAGTGCATATTGATCCTCCTGTAAGTAGTTCGGAGATCTCTTCCTTTGTTGCTTGCTTATTTCCTTCTTTTGTGCCTCGTGCGTCTCACAGCCTGTCACTGTTGCTGTTGTCGCTGCTACCGCCGCCAGTAGTACGGCAACGACAACAACGACAACGAGAAAGAAGAGATTGGAATGGAGCCGGCGGACATAGACTGGAAGAAGGTCGACTCCCGATTCATGCGCGACGAGGCGTACGAGCACATCGACGCCCCCAAATGGCTTGACCTCGCCGCACTCGACGGTGATCCCGCCGTCGACGACGTGGCATTTTTCTGCCTCCCTGGTACGCTTAAGCCAATGCCCGGTGCTCTCTCCATCTATGTTTCCTGTAACGAGTTCTTTCGTTCACAGCAAGAATTCCTTTTCTTCGTTCAGATTGCAGGCATCCGACGACCGCTGAAGATTTCCAACGACCAGGGGTAGCTCCAAGTCCCAAGGTACCACATCGTTTCCACGGGTTCAAAATTTTGATAATGATGGCTCTACTCTTTACTTTGGTGCTGATTATTTTTCTGCGACAAAGGCAAAACTTCTGCGATCGAGCTCGGAGAGATTGCCGTTCGGAGAGAGGAGCAACACTCTCAGGCAAGAAACGTTCGATCATAAAAATGACTGTTTTGAGAGAGTTCAGTTCAGCGTTCTGTTTCTTGTTTGAGACTTAGTCTGACATGAACGGACATTGTTTTCCTTGTTTCTTTCGGATTCTTTAGAGATGCAAACAACTTGAAGAAGCGAGCAGGAATCCCGGCGTTTGTTCCTTCGTCGTCTCTTCTCAAGCTGAAGGCGGCAGCTGCTCCAAAGGCGCCTAGAGAAGACCTCGAGAACCAGGACCCTAACCAGATGACTCCGCCACCACCGGCAGCGCGTCCCTTTGCCACTTATAAGGCAGACAAGGCCGCGAAAGAAATGATCAAGTCGAGCGCTGAGAAAAAAGTGGTGCCAGAGGAGGAGGGTCGGCAGCAAAACAAGGCTGAACCCCGGCTCAAGAGCACGATGTCGGCCAGGAATTTGTTTTCCGCCAAAGATATCTTGAGCCAGATATCTGAGTTCTGTCACGAGCTCAAAAGGTTGGCGGCAGGCATCAGAAAGCCGCCTTCTGCTCGAGAACAAGAAGAGGCGGTAGAGAAATCTACCGGCATAGCTCCGGCGATTAAGGTGAAGGCGGTGGAGGAGGAAATGGAGCTGGTGACGCCAAAGTAAATCCATTCGCGTCAATCCAAGAATCGTTTTTTTTCATGTCAACATGAAGGCGTAGGCTGACTACATTGTCTTTTTGCTTGGCAAAATTGTTTGCAGGAAAGAGAGAGGAAAATGCAAGAAGACTGTAAAAATGGCAGTTCGGATCGAGGTTGAGAAGAAAGCAATCGATGAGAACTCTGCGCTGTTGAAGGAAGTGAGAGCGTTTCCGCCGACCCCTCAGCGCTTCCCTTCGCCCTGCAGCCATGGCCGCGGCAGGAACCTCAAGTCAACTTCTGTCATTGCTGGATCTTCTCTGAGGAAGCCTCCAAAATCTTCAACTGTGGTACGTTTCATAAAATGTACAGTATTCATAAGAGCAATTCAACTGAGACACTGAATAATTCATGATGTTGCTCCAAATAACTCACTGATTGTGGGTTGATGTTAATGTCCGAGTTCAACTGGATGATCAAGTGTAAGTAGATGACATTAAGTCTGGGATAGACGAATTCAGATATAGCATAGTGAATAACAACAAGGTTCAGATAGAATGACTCGAAAATATGCATACTGTCATGTTGCACAGCGTATCGAGATTGAACCCCATCAAGTTGAAACGAGGTCATCCCTGAATTTTAAGTTATAATTGTCCAAGCTTAACCGTAGGAGTCTTAGAACATTGTTGATGGTTGCTGTATCCTTAACAATGTTCTATGTGTTCGTGGTGTCCAAACTAGATATTGTAGAGAGCTTATTCCAGCCAGATGGAAGCATTCACTCCAGCTTAATACTTACATCATAGTGTGTTTTTTGCAGATTTAATAACGTTACATGTTTCATCTTTTCTCATGGGTGTTCAACATGTAAATATCCTGTTTTGCTTCTAGATGCAAAAAAAAAAAAAAAAGAAGAAGAAGAAGAAAAGAAAAGAAAATCTCACTGAATCATGTATTCTGATTTTTGTAAGCAGAAAGGATCAATACTTCAGGAGGTGCAGAACGTGGAGGAGAAAATTCTATTGGCTGCCAAGAATGAAGGCTGCAACAAGGCTTCTTTTGTTACTGACATTGAGGAAGGAGGAGGAGGGAGTCCAGCTGATCTTTTTTGGTTCTTGAAGCCCTGTACGTATTTAGTAAAGTGAGAGGCTGTCATGCAAAGTCTTTAAGACACAGTCACATATTTTATTTGTTACTCTGTTGTCATATGATCATAGCTGAAATATCATAGCTGAAATATCTGTCCTGTTGCCATTCTCTTTAAGAAACTGGAAATAAACATGCGGAATGTAAAAATGTAATCTTGATGTTTATAGGGACTCTGAATTAATATAATTCTTCTTGCATTCGCCTTCATGTTTGTTGCCACATGTAACATTCCGAATTTCACACCCAAATTGCTAAGGTCAATATGGCCATTCGGCTGTGTTAGCCCGTTCGTCATCACATAATCATAATAAAATATGATTTTTTATAAATTTAGCGGAAGCATAAATCCATTAAATAAGATAAAATAATTCATTTGAAAACATAGCGAGACTTTGATAAAACATCAAAAGTAATGTTATAAAATTGAAGAGATCACTAATTAAAACATCTTGAAAACTATAGTAAAAACATCTCTTTAAAATATAGTCAAAAGATTCTAATACAGTTAACTCTTAACATCCTAGACCATTGTGCAATCTTATTCGTCATGAGCTGAATCTCCATCCATCCAAATCATTATGCATCTGCACGGATCCAGGGCGCAAAGGTTTCCTTGTTAGAGTATGTAAAGGCCATCCATGCAATGATATGATCCTAAACATACATGAAATGCATCATCTTTATATAAAAGAAGTAACAATATACATGTCACGTCTTAATATATGATCTACATGTCAATCATTAGCATCATTCTATCATCATGCATATAAGTAGTTGTGTGAAAGGCATGTAATCATCATCATACTTATAGTATGAACATTCATAATAATCAATCATTCAATTCATAAGCATATAAGTGAGATACACTTACCATAACTATTACCTCCATAACTCTCATCAGGGTTGCTTTATAACCCTTTGGACTTTCACTTTCGTGGGACATCATTCCATTCGATCGATCATTGGCCCTTTTCTATTAATATTATATCTTTCGATAGTTGGGACTTATGTCATTACCCTCTCAATAGGCTAGCTAGGCCTAGGAACTAATGCTCCCTTCTTATCCGAAGGTGACATCAGAATGCACACACCGCTGTCGATGCATGTAACGATCATTCTGGACTCTCACCCGAGGGTGACATTGGAATGACACACCATTATTGATGTATAACGATCATTCCAGACAATTATCCGATAAATGGCCATAGAGGGTCGACATATAACATCATCCACAACTGGGTTCATTATGCTTTGCAATCAACAAATAATTTATGTCGCTCAATTTTCAAATTTTAACCTAGTTATGGCTATCCATGCATGTCGTGTATCTAGGTTCATATATAATCATCAATCAATAATACATAATAGTAATACCTTTAAAAATAACATAAATATAACATACATCAATTTTCTGGTCTGTCACTAAAATATTAATAACTTAACCAATACTTGTTCTTTTCAGACAATTCAAATTTTCACAGAAAGATAACACATAACTTTAACTTGGGAATAAATTTCAATAACTAATTCAATATTTTCAATTTACTATACGTTTTAAAATTTGCTCTCACTGTTATCCGATACAGCATGATACCAGTCCGATATTTAGATCATAACGATTTGTCTGCAACTCCAAATCATATAAAACCAATATTTATGGAAACTATGCTTCTAGAGCTTTCCATCCATATATCATTTGTAATTTTGGGATAAGTAAAACCTATCCAAATAATTGTTGCAAATACAATCATGAATTTCCGAGACAGCATGACACCAGTCTGATATTTGGATAATAACTATTTTTATACAATTCCAAACCATATGAAATGAATTTCTGTGGAAACTAGACTTCGAGACCTTTCCATTCATATATTATTTGTAATTTGAGGATAAGTAAAACCTATCCAAATAATTGTTGCAAGTACAGTCACGAATTTTCGAGATAGCATGACACCAGTCCGATGTTTGGATAATAACTATTTGTATACAACTCCAAACAATATGAAATTAATTTATGTGGAAAATAGACTTCGAGAGCTTTCTATTCATATATTATTTGTAATTTTTGGATAAGTAAAACCTATCGGAATAATTATTATAACAGAGTCATGAATTTAATAGAGTATGCAATATAAATCATAAAACTTTCAATCATGCAATATATATCATTCCAGTGATTATTTTGCCCTAAATCTCATGCCATCATGAATTATTCATATTTGGATGACCATATTTCAATATGTGCAAGGTTATCACTCGATTTCATAAGTTATCATTTTCAAGTGTCAAGTTATCGTTTAAGGGCAAAACTATCATTTCGATATGCAAAACTATCAATTCTGCACAAAAGCATTAAGCAATTACTAAATTACTGTCTTAACTCATTGCTGTTCAAATTTGATCATATTTGGATAACCTCTAAAGTTATGATAAGTTATCATTTTTATGGCATCAAGTTATCATTTTTGGCACCAAAGTTATCATTCCTATGAAATCTTATCCACATTTGATTTCTGACCTCATTCACTTGCCATCCTAATCCCTTTGATGCCTTCAATGCTTTGAACCATTCATATTTGGACATTGTTTTATGAAATATGCAAAGTTATCATTCCGGGTTCAAAAGTTATCATTTTCAACTATGATTTTCATTCCTGCACAACACCAAACCCCATTTGATATTTGAGCTGATAGTTGTTATTTTTCTAATCCTTATTTGTTTAAATCCTATTTGAGGACTTTGATGCTTTCTGTTTTGATCTTTATAGTAAGGAAATCAAGGCTGTAAAACCTGGAAAAAGGAGGGGGGACCACTCCAAAAGCTGTCCAAAAACCTGCTGCACCTGCTGGAATTTGCTGGACAGGACACGGCATAATCAGGGAGGAATAGAAGTTTCTGATCTGCATCAAAGGGTGCACATTCCAGATATAAAAGTTGGGGAAACCTGGAGAAGAAGGGGAACCTCCATTTGGAGGATTCTGGACAGGTTTGAGCAGGAAGGAAGCAAGGGAAAGTAGCTGAAGTGGAGCTGCAATTCTGAATTCTGTCGACAGCTCTTCGTTTAGGATGTTTTGGATCAATCTTTCTTCCTATTGTGTATAAAACTTTGTAATTATAAGGAGCTAAATCTCATTTCTCCTAGGATAGGGTAGTAGTCTAGTTTAATTGTGGATGGATTATAAACAATTCTGATTTCCTGCACTGAAACAAGTTCTGATTTCTTATTTTTGTTTCTGAAATCTGTTTTGTATGAATCTGTTCTTGACATTGTAAGATCCTATTTGTATCCACAACTGAGAGGTTGTCCTTTGATCTACTCCTTGTTCAGAAATGAATCAAGAACCAATGCCAAGTTTCTAGATTTAATCCCAATTGGGAATCTGATTTTTTAATTTCTGAAATCTATTTTCCCATTTCTGATTTCTGAATTGTCAAATCTGTTTTCATCATTGTGGAGCCCTGATTTCTAAGTAGCTGAGAAGCTAATCTTTAGGTTCCTTCTTGTTCAGAAATGAATCAAGAGACAATGATATTTCCAAGGTTTTAATCCTTGAAATGTTGCAAGCTATCCATTGCTGATTTTTGATTTTCAAATTTGATTTCCTGAAATATGTGGAATCCGCCTTGTTATTGTTAAGCCCCTGATTTCATTTAATCACTGAGAGGTGTACTTATGGTTTTCTTGCTGTTCAGAGATGGACCAAGAAGCAATTGTATGTGTTGAGTTCCCATATGTAATTATGTGCTGATTTTATCCAATTCATTAGTGAAAATGTGGATTTCATTTTAATTTGCAGCTGAGAGGCTGATTTAAAATCTTCTTGTAGTTTAAAGATAGACCAAGAAGCATTAACACTAATGTTGGATTGATTTTATTCCTGTTTAATTGATTGAAGTAATTCCCTCATTTTTAAAGTGCAATTGATTATTATCATTTCATATTTCACTAAATTGCCAAAAATCAGCAAGAAACTTGAGTTTGAGCCTAATGATAACTTGATATTCAGTGGGCATCCTCTTCTAATTCAATCTAGCTAACATTTATATGAGAATATAATGATTAATTTTGGACAAATTCAGTTGTGAGAGCAGCCATGTTAAGATTGAATCAGATTAGACTAAAAATTGATAACTTGTTCCATTCCATCCATAATTAAATTAGATGAACCTCAACTCCTAGGAGAATCTTCCTCATTGATAGATAAACCATTTTACTCTTAGTTTAGCATTTACAATTCAGTTTAGCTAACTTTTCAAAAATCCAAAAATAGTTATCATTTTAGCCATTTATAGAAATCGGTTTTCACTTTCCTTCAATTTCTTGAAATACTAACTTTAGTTAAGGCTAATCTAGATTGTTTAGGGAGTCTTAGGCTTCAAATCACTGTGGATACGACATTTGGGTAGACTACGTTTGACTTGTATACTTGCAGTACAAAGTGAATTAGGGAGTTAAATCAAAAATTGAAAAATATGAAATTTGACCCCAAAATCAGCAAGTTATCACTACACCCCTCAATATCACTATCATTCATCCACGTTGCTCCATTTGTCTTTCGCTGCTCGTATACACTGGCATGATCTCTTCATTTGTGACGTCCAATGCGCATTGCTTGATGGTCTCTCTTTAACGGCCTTTGCATTTCGTCTTTACTAGTCAATCACCATCATTAGTTATTCCAAGATTTTTGTGAGAATCTCATATCTCTAATCAATCTCAAGGAATTGATATAATTCTTGAGTCATGTTTTCGCTATGCAACTCTAATCATTAACTTAATCTTAAACTTCCTTCCATCCTCGTCGTTTCATCTATCTTCGGCCCTTCATGTGCACCAACATGAACTTCCTTGTGTGTCTTCAATAACATCACTTAATAATCTCTTGTTAACGGTTCTTGGTGATGGTCCTAACTATGCCATCGTATCATTTTATATTTCCAAGATTGTATGGTGAATCTTAAATCCTTAATTATCCTCATGAAATGAAGATCGTTCTTGCGCCACGCTTCCATTGTGTTACTCTAATCCTCAACTTAATCTAAGTGTCAAACTATCTAGCTCAACACTTCACCATTTCATGTCATCGTTTAAGTCATGTAGACTAAAGTAAAACAATCTTAATTTTCTTCACATCTTAACCACCATTTTTATGATCTTGGTAGTTTGTTTTTTTCCTTAATTTCCTTTACTTTTGAGAACCATGATTGGTTTCTTATTATTAGAATATTCTTTAGAATATTCCTTTCAATATTCTAAGTGATCTCTATGTCTATCATGCATACACAACTTGATCTGAAAGTCGTCTTAACTATGTCTTCATCAGCCACTTTGAGCAGATGGTATCCACTTATTAAGTCAATCTTTGAGAAGACTCATGCTATGGACAATTGATGAAAAAAGATCGTCAATTATGTGCAGAGGATACTTGTTTTTTATGGTCACTTTGTTCAGCATTCTGTAGTGTATACACAATCTTAGCGACCCATCGTTCTTCTTCACAAATAGGACAGGTGCACCCTATGGGAACACACCCGACATGATAAAGCCCTTGTCTAGAAATTCCTACAGTTGAGCCTTCAGTTCCTTTATCTTTGTTGGTGCCATCCTATAGGGAGGTTTGGAAATTGGGGCTGATCCTAGCATCAGCTCTATGTGAAAATCAATTTCCCTTTTCGGAGGTAATATCGGAAGCTCATTGAAAAATACATCAGGAAAGTCCCTTACTACATCCAACTCTTCTAGTGCCTTGGGTTTGACACCACTCTTGATGATGTCTGCTAGAAATTCTCGACATCCTTTATTCAGCATCTTGGTTGCCTTCATCGAGGAGATCATCGTCTTCTTCTTTTTGATGGAATTTCGTGAAAGATCACCGAACTTCCATCTTTCCTATCTATCTGTACCTTCTTCTCTCGACATCACAAATAGGCATCATGATAAGATAACCAATTTGTACCTAGAATAATATCGTAGTCTATCATAGGTAGTACTAAAAGAACTGTAGAGTAATTCACTCCGATCATGACTGATCAGGAGACTCTCCTAAGTGGCATTGCTATATCTAGTTGCCACTTCATATTCACTCTCTCAACGTTCAATAATTCAGCAAATGCCAATAATATGAAAGAGTGAGTAGCACCGGAATCGAACAATACATTTGCATGGTGATCTGCGATAGGAAGATTACCTTGAATCAAATCATTAGACTTCTGGACCTCATCCACTTGTATGGTGTAGACCCTTCTAGGTGCTCTTTGTTGGTCTTCAACTTTGTCTTTACCCTTGTATTAGTACTTGGGCTTATTCTCAGTGCAGTCTCTAGCAAAGTGGCCCATCTTGTCACAATTCAGGCAAGCCCCTGACTTTATCCTACACTCACCAAGATGGAACTTGTGGCAGAAGGAATATGGCTTGCATCCCTGTCCACCTTCACCTTTTGAATAAGGTTTGGAGTCATTGTCTTTCCTATAGTCCTTCCTGGAATCCTTTCCTTGTTCATACTTCTTCTGTTCATCAATCTCTCGAGCCAGATTAGTTGCGAGGGAGATTGCCTTCGTCATAGTCTCAAGGTCCCCACACTTCACTTTGATCCTCAAGCGAGGACTCAATCTCTTTAGGAAGTGGTCCACCTTGATCTTCTCATCTCTTGGACTGTACCTCTCAAGCTCTCGGAACTTGTTGAGGTACTTTTCAATAAACATATTTCCTTGCCGTGAATTCATGAATTCAGCAGCCTTCTTCCTTTGTGGCATTGCCACATCAAATTGCCATTTTGTACTCTTCATCTTGACATTCAATTAACATTCTATTCGCCTTTGTGAAAACTGAATTTCACTATAGGTTCTCTAATCATTATATAGTCTTTGGACTAGAAAATTTTGTTCAATTGTCATGAACAATTATGCATACTATTTTGGACAATTTTCTATTACAAAACAGTCACGAATTTAAGAGATTATGCAACATAAATCATAAAACTTTCAATCATGCAAATCCTTATTTATGCAACCCTCAATCAAAATCCCTACAAGAACAGGGTGTCCTTGAATCTCTCAATTCAAACAAAACATCATTGAGAGGGGAGAGAGGGGTTTGGATCCCCTTTGCATACCTTGATTTTAGATCTTCCTCCTCTTTCTTCCTCTTCTTCCTTCTCCATGATTTCCTCTTTCTTCTTCCTCAAGCCCTAGCCGCCAAGATGTGGAGAAAATGAGAGAAAGAGAGAGAAAAGATGCCTTATATAAGGGAAATCATGAGGGTTTAGGTGAAAAGTCCAAATTATCCTTTTTGAAAAAATTAGGATATTACACCACAACTGCATTCATGAGCAAAAAGAGGGGGGGGGGGGGGGGGGGGGAGTTGGTGGTGGTGGTGGTAGTGAGAGATTACAAGAGGAAATAATATTACATGAGACGAATGCAGTTTAGGATATTTTTTTTTCATACAATGATGTATCTTTTTTAGTCTTATTCGGATACACATACTACTACTCTTGGAAACCCAACAGATTGTTTAAGCAATCATTTACGAAGTGATTTTAAATCATTGCTTCCATAATGTAACATCCCAAATTTTACCCCCAAATTGTCAAGGACAATTTGGTTATTCAGCTATGTCACATAATCATAATAAAAATATGATTTTCATCTATTATAGCGGAAGCATAAAACTAATTAAATATGGTAAAATACTCTTTCAATAAAAATGCAGAAAACTTCATGAAACATAAAAAGTATGATTATAGAATTGATAACATCTTTAAACATCGTTACTAATAGCGATTAAAACATTCTTTTTAATAACGTAGAAAAACTCTAAAACATGATGACTCGACATCCTAAATTATTATGCAATCTTATTCGTCATGAGCTGAGCCGCAATCCATCCAAATCACTATGCACCTGCAAGGATTCAAGGTGCAGAGGTTTCCCTGATAGAATATATAAAGGCCATGCATGCGATGATATGATCCTAAACAGGATACTACATGATATGCATCATCTTTATATAAAAGAAGTAACAATATACATGCCATTTCTTAAAATATGATCTACATGTCAAACATTAACATCACTCTATTATCATGCATATAAGTAATTGCACGGAAGAGATGAAATCATCATCATACTTATAGTATGGACATTCATAACAATCATTCATTCAATTCATAAACATATAAGTAAGATACACTTACCATAATTATTGCCTCCATAATTCTCCTCAAGATTGCTTTATAACCCTTTGAACTTCCACTATTGTGGGACTTCATTCCATTTGATCGATCATTGGCCCTTTCCTATTAATGATATATCTTTCGATAGTTAGGATTTATGTCGTTGCGCTCTCAATAGGCTAGCTAGGCAGAGGAGACAATGCTCCCCTCTCATCCGAAGGTGACATCAGAATGCACACACCGTTGCCGATGCATGTAACGATCATTCTGGACTCTCACCCGAGGGTGACATCGGAATGATGTTGTCGATGTGTGTAATAATCATTCCAGACTCTCGCCCGAGGGCGACATCAGAATGACACACCATTGTCGATGTGTGTAACGATCATTCTTGACAATTATCTGATAAAGGGCCATAAAGGGGTGACATGTAACATCATCCACAATTGAATTCATTATGCTTTGCAATCAACAAACATTTACGTCGCTCAGTCTTCAGATTTTAACATAATTATGACTGTTCATGCAATTCGTGTACCTAAGTTTATATACAATCATCAATCAGTAATTGATGCATGCAAAATACAACATATTTTAGTTAATTATTTTAATTAAATTTTCTATAATTTGATCATGGCATGCATCATTTTTAGTCACTTTTAATCATAATTCTGGATTTATCAATTTTAATTATTAAAATCGCTAAATATTTTAATTGTGGATGGATTAACTATATTTTGATAATTATTTGCAGAAAAATTCGAATCTCGGCCGAAATTCAAAGAAATTATTTCTTACGGCCGAGATTTGGCTTTACACCCAAGTCGTTACGGCCGAGATTCAAAAGGAGTAACAAGATTTAATTCTTTGTTACGGCTAAGATTTGAAGGAGTAAAGATAAATGATTTTATCTTTTGGGTGTAATGGCATGAAGATAAAGATGTTACGGCCGAAATTTGGAGGGCGTAATGGCATGAAGATGAAGGGTGTAACAATCAATCGAGTTTATCTTTGGGCGTAACAAGATATATGAAGGCGTAAAGATAAAAGGATTTTTATCTTTTGGGAGTAATGGAAAGGAGTAAAGATAAAATAATTTCCTTACGGCCGAGACTCTAAGGGAGTAAAGATAAGAAAGATTTATCTTTGGGCGTAATGATAAAAGAATTTATCTTTAGCCGAGTTTATCTTATAATTTTAAAGTTAACCGTACGATGTTACGGCCGAGATCAAATTGAAGGCCATCCGCACCCTATAAATACGTGAAGAATCCATCGTTTCAATGGGTGCTCTGAAGTTCAGATTTCTTCCACAGCGAGTCGTGAGCTCTGCAGGCTACGACCAAAAGGAGAGAGGTGCGACGACTGGAAGTTGATCGCGACCCTGATCAAGTCCGAGAGGCTGTCCGACTGTCTGCCCGTGATCCGAAGCTTCGACTTTTGTCTATTTGGGTGTAATTCTTCCAATTATTATTATTTTGTTATTATCTCTCCAGAATTTCTAGGATGAACTCCATATTTTTATTTATTTCATTTTAGGAGATTATTATTGAAGGGAAACTATTTGGACCCTATATTATTTGTTTTAATCTTTTCTGATCAATTAGTTAATTGTGCTTAATGTTTTTGATTTAATTATTTGGATTTCTGAGTTGAGTACTTACCAGTTTGTGGATTATTTAATTTCAGAATTCATTAATTAAATTAATTGATTTTATGTGAAATTAATAATTGACATAAATTTGATAACTAGTGTGTGGAGAATCAAGTTTATGTGGTCTGTTAATCTAACTAGTTTGTGGAGTGATTAATAGTCTAGGATTTTCATATTAATGCATCTTAATTTTAATCTTATCTGACGAATACCAGTTTGTGGGACTTTAGGTTTGATTAAATTTAAGATAGTTTGATTTACCGAATTAAATAGCAGAATTACTAGTTTGTGGACTCTGTGATGTTAATCTTGTAAATTAATAACTTGCAAAAATTTCTAATCCATCTTTAAAGATTAAATTTATCTTTTATGATTCAAATATTTATCCTAATCTATTTTCATCCTAAGGCCTAACTTCAACACCATTATCTTATCTTTATTTTATTTTCTTTATTTTATTTTATAAAACTCATTTTCAAAATCCATGTTTTTTCTCTCTTATTAATTTAAAGATTCAGATATTGAATTAATAATATTCCTCGTGGGTTCGACACTCTTACTCCTATTACTATATTACTTGAGCGACTAGTGCACTTGCTAGCAAATTTTATTTTTACAATTACAACGCATCAAGTTTTTGGCGCCGTTGCCGGGGATGCATTTTATTAATTAATTTCTGATTTTTATGAATTATTAGGAGATGTAAATAAATTGTAAATAATTCTCTTAGCATATGTATTAATTGTTTTAATTATTTTTGTGAATAAACTGACATTTTTTCTTTTGCAGATAAAGGTCACGATAATAAATTTTTTTATTATTTATCTACTTTCGGTTTAAAATCCGATGCCGATTGGATTTTTCCAAATTACACTGTCGACTTATGAATTTACGACTTTAATTTGATGTGTCGGCTTTATTAATTTTATGGCCTCGCAAGGAATGATTTCTGAATTCTAAACTTTCAATCTTTACGGCCGTAATATTTTTATCCGAACGTTGTTTTTACGCCATGAGTAATGGATATTGATTTGACTTGTTACGCTCGGTTTATCGATGGTTTAAATTTTTTTTACGCCCTATTCGAATCAATTTCGACTTTCATTCTCGGCCGTAACATTTTTGTTTGAACTTTTCATATGGATTTGATCTGATTTCGTTGTTTTACGACCGTAAGGAATTGACTTAATTCACTTTTGGCCGTAATGATTCAATTTTCGACATTTGAGTGGGGTACCGGCCGAAACCCTATTTTTCTTTACGGCCTCGTGTTGACTTCATCTCGGCCGATGTGACCTCGTCTTAATTGACGATTTAATCTTTTTTACGGCCGAGAATTGATCTCATGTTTTCTTTTTACGGCCGTAAAATTTCTGAACATTTGTTTTTTACGCCATCTTATGACCCCAATTTATTTGTGATTTTTTCATTCTCGGCCGTAACATTATAATAGTTTGAACTTTTGATTTGACTTTGTTTTGGCCGAAGCGATTTAGTTTGTCTCGGCCGTAATGGATCATCCGACATGGATTTTACTCCTTTTCGGCCGATTTATATGTGTTGATGTTTTACCTCTCATTGTTTTACGGCCGATATGAACTATATTCTTTGTCGGCCGTAATGATTCATTTGGCAACATTTCATTCAATTTTTTTCGGCCGAGATAATTCATCGCCATGCTAATTTTTACGCCTTCACATTGAATCCCTTTCAACATTGTTTTATGATTTTTACGGACGAACGAGCATCGGATTAATTACGACCGTAAATCTATCTCTGTAATTACGGCCGATCAATCTTATTTCTTCTCTGAAAATAATTTTTGATTATTTCTGATTATTAACTTTACGGCCGCAAATTAGTTCGGACTTATTTTGTGCGATTTCTTACATCATCATAAATTCTTTCGGTCGATATTAATTTTTGGTATTCATATTGGTTTGAAGAATTTCTGAAAAATTCCTCTCGAAAATTAATTTTAATGACGAATTTTCAAATTCTATCGTGCCGAAAGACTTTATTTGTAAAAAAAAAAACTCATTTTTCGTGACCTATTATCTGAATTTCTTTCTTCTTGTATATATTTTATTTTATTCTTTTATCTTACTGAAAATTGGTTGTTGCAGGTACTAATTGAAAATTAAATCACAACCAATCCTGGAATCTTCTGATAAGCGCACTAGAAGTTCAAATCCACTGTTGGAATTTGATCCTGAAATTGAAAGGACCTATCATCGATTACGAAGAAATATAAGAAAAATGGCGGAACAAGCACGCGACAATCAGAGACTGGAGCAACAGAATGAACTGGTTCCACCATATAATAATTGACGAGAAGATGAAGCAGAACTTTCTATGAGAGAATATGTCTCGGCCAGATACAGTGACCGAGAATTATGCATCGTGCTGCCTGATATTAACGCAAATAATTTTGAGATAAATCCGCAATCGTGAGGATGATACAAGCATCCCAATTTGGAGGAGGATTTCATGAAGACCCCCATGATCACCTTGACAAATTTCTTGCTACTCTGAGCACCTTTAGAAATAATAATGTTTCTTCTGAAGTTATTCGTTTATTATTATTTCCTCAATCTTTACGTGACAAAGCTTCCACTTGGTTTAAAACTTTGCCTGCAGGATCGATTCATTCTTGGTTGGAGCTGGTAGAAAAGTTTGTTGGAAAATATTGTCCACCACAAAAGGCAGGCAAATATCGAAGAGAGCTGAGGGCATTTGTTCAAGACGATAATGAGACGTTATATGAAGCCTGGGAACGATATAAGGAACTGCTGGCCAGAGTTCCTGATAATAGAATTCCAAAGTGGCAAGTAATGGAAGATTTCTACCATGGATTACGACCTGCAGATCAAGATAAGCTCGATCAATCAGCAGGAGGGACAGTACTGGGATCTAAACGTCCTAGTGAGATACAAGATATAATTGAAGCTGTAGCACTCAAGTCAAGTCAAGAAAGGAGACCACCTCGCCGAACTCATGATGTACATGCTACACAAGGAATACAATCTTCAGAAATAGTGGCTTAGCTGGAGTCACTTAATCAAAAATTCGAGCAGATGATGTCACTAATGGGGAATTCTAGCAATTATAGCCCTACAGGTAACACTTCAGATTCAAATCAAATTGAAAATGCTAACTTTATTTCCAATCCATTTTACAGGAACAACGATTATGGATGGAGACATAATATGAAGTTTGCCTATAATCAGAACCAAGGCCAATCTTCTGGTCCATCAAAAGATTATATACTGAAAAGGCAACCTGATACTCCCCAACATCAATCATCAAATCATATGCAGGAAATGATGGCACAGATCATAGACACAATGCAAGCATTGCATAAGAATATGGAATCTAGAGCCACGAGTCAGGATGCATCAATTCGAAATCTGGAAAGACAACTGGGCCAGATGGCGGCACAACTAACTGGACGTACACCGGGCTCTCTCTCAAGTAACACAGAGAAAAATCCAAGAGGGGAAGAGCAAAATAGGCCTTGATTTTCATCAGAACTAAGTCAAGCTGACGACTATAAATCAGAACTATTTCTATCCTTTTTATTTTTATTTTTTTCATTTTTTTAGATTAGTCTAATTAGTTGTTAATATCTTAGTTTCGGTGATAGTTTTACTTTTAATTAGACATTTATTTTATTATGGAGTCATTTAATTTAATTAATATTTAATGTTTTGTAAGGAGAGATAAACTCAGGGGCGTCAACTTCAAGCATGGGCGTAAATTCAAAGAATTGATTCTCTTTACGGCCGAGTTGTCACACATGCATCAAGCTCGGACATGACAAGACAAACTGCCACCCACCGTTTCCATTACGGCCGAAGCGACCGAAGAAAAGAACCGTCGTTACGCCCTGCCACCATTCCGTTACGGCCGAGATGTCACACCAGCAGACCACGGACGTCTTGAAAATCGTCAAAGCTCCGACATGACAGGGGGACCACGGACGTGCCTTGGAAAAATGCATGCTTTTACGCCCGGACATGACTTTTCACTGCGTCGTCACGTGGGACAGGTCAGATTACGCCCGAAGCCATCGCACGCCGCCCTCTCTGCATTACGGCCGAGGTGCTTCCGCTACCCTTACGCCTTTTCCTCCCTTACGGCCGAAGTCTCAAACGCCAACCGCCAATCCTTACGCCCAGTGCGTTACGGCCAAGTTTCCATGTCGCCTTCGTTTTACGGCCGAAGTCACGCCATCTCCGCCGCTCTCTTACGGCCAAACTCCGGGCGAGTTTTTCACTTTACGGCCGAAACCACACCGCCATTCCTTACGGCCGAAATCTACAGGTTCATCAACTCCTTACGGCCGAGTTCCGAGTCACGCCTCCAACTTCTTACGGCCAAACTCCAATCTCCGGCCGAGCTTCATCAATTACGGCCGAAGTTCTTCGTCAACCGGTCCCTTACGGCCGAGTCACCTCCGACCTTTAGCCGGTTCTTCATCGAATACTACGGTCGAAACCTCAGCCGCTTCCACCGAGCCGGTACCTTTTCTTTGTTTATTTTTGTCCAGATCAAAATGAGGCGATTTGCTAATATATGGAGGGGACGTCACGAACGACGACATCCGAATGCTTAGCCGGCCCCACAACCCTCACAATTAATCTCCTACCCCGGAGATTATTATTGGACTAAGCCGGAGTATCAAGCTCGATATGAACTGATGTGTGATATTCGAATTCATGCCACCAGATTTTCAGATACTGAATTACTGAGGGAGTATAATTTACTTGCAGATACTCATCTATTATTTTCTCAAATTGGACTATCTGACTTTGTGCATTCTTGGTGGCCAACTTATGAAGTACTAATTATGGAATTCCTCTCATCTCTGGAAATCTTTAATTTAGATGGCAGGAACTATGATCAGCCCCGCATTTCATTCCAACTTTATGGACGACCATTTACTCTCACTCTAGGAGAGATTAATAATATCTATGGATTTCCCAACCATGGATCACTTTCTGTACCTGCTGACTTTGATGCTGAAACTTTTTGGAAACAGATAACAGAAGAAGATCGATTGGTTTGGAACACCGCTAAAGATAGTTCAATTCAGAATCCTGTTCTGCGCTACGTCCATCGCATGCTAAGCAACACCATAAGTGGACACAGTGATAATGATGGTGCCGTCTCAGAAGGAGAGTTATATCTCATCCACAGCATGCTTCACAGAACTCCCATTAATGTGGGTGCCTTCCTCATTCGTCGATTCCAGCGCCGCACTACTCATCGTGGCGGTAGCATTAATATGGGTGCTCTTCTCACACCTATCGCTCAGCACCTACAACTTGACTTGGATGATCTCGAAGCTGTGCCAGGAAACACTCACCTCACTCGTTGGACCATTCAGGCTATGGGTCTCGTGAAGAACAACAACTCAGGGATCAAAGTTTTTATTTTTAAAGGCCACCATCAGGAGGTGCCCTGCTCAGATCGAGATGCTTTTACGCCGATTAATCCAAATAATTGGCTCCTTTTTAGGCAGGTCATAGCTCCAGTAATCCCACCTGCAGGACCATCTACCTCTGTCGGACAGCTACACCAGGATGAACCTTTCTCCTGGTTTGATTCTACTGATTATGCGGCAGCCCAACCCTACCTTCAACAGCAACAAGGATTCCAGGTTGCATCACCGGCAGCGTCCCAATATGCCACATCCGTCCATTCACCTTATATGCCGGTGCCTTCTCCGATTCCATCTCCAGCACAAGAGAGCTCTTCTGATTCCTCGTTCATACCTTCTACTCCTTATGAGGAACGCGATTCGATGGAAGTATCTGCCCCTTTACAAGAACCTGTGCAGAATCGCTATATAGCACCAGAGCCCACTTTTACTTCAGCCCTAGAGCAGACTTACTATCCACCTCCGCCACCTCAGCCTGACTATGCTTCCATGCAAAACTTATGGGAATCAATGTATGATGAACAACTTCGTCAAGCAGGGGAGTTTCACACTTTTCAGGAAGAGCAACTTCGTCAGTCAGGGCAGTTGCACGCTATTCAGGAAGAACAACTTCGACAAGCACAAGAGTTGACCAACATTCGAGCTGATTTTAGAAATATGGATGATCGTCAGGGTCGCTTCGAATCCCTTCAGAATCAGCATGCGCGCATGACGAGATGCATCCATGAGTATCATATGCGCCAAGGAAATCTCGGCTACCATCCACCATCACCACCCCGCAGACAGTAAATCCGGTTGTGTCTTTTCCCTTTTCTTTATTTTCGTTTCTTTATATTTTCCTTTTTATTGAGTATGTATCACTTTCCCTTGCTGGCTTAACACTGAGGACAGTGTCTAGTTCAAGCTTGGGAGAGTTTGCATTTCACGCATTGTATGTTTCTTTCTGTTTATTTGCTTATGTTTGCATCTATTTATAAAAAAAAAAATCCAAAAAAATTGAAAAATTTGAAAATTTTCTAAAAAATACCATTGCATGCATTTATTTTTGCTACCATCTAACAAACTCTTGTCTTATTGTTTTAATTATCTTTTAGTAAAAGTTCAAAGACATATTGTTAATTGATGAAATTTGAATGCTTTTCTTTCTTATCACTTGCTATTTTAGTATCAAACTTATGGACTATGTGCCTATGCTAAGTAGAATTATGAATGACTAGACGACAAAATCATATTCATGCCTTTTTATTTCTTTTAAGTCTTGATAGTAGTAGCCTTCTTATTGACCATATCAAGTACTTTTTGAGCTTATAAAAAAGAAGGGTTAGTTAAGCCCCAACAAATAATTATGTTAAAAAAAAATGAATAAAGTTATGTGTAGGTACAAAAGTGTTATCCGGAACCAAGGTGTGTTCGGGTAATTAGATCCGTAGGGGTTCATGCCTGGCGACCTAAGGGTAACTGCTCTGGGATCCGTCGATCGAAAACCTGCTACATGGACCATCTTGTGGAATATGGAGAAGCACATGAGTACTGAACCATGGCTAAGTTCGAACTCTTCATTCAGAACCTTGGTTGTTCGGGCAAGTAAACTCGAGGGGTGCTTTATCACCTGTTGCCCTAAGGCCATCTGGTCTGGGAGTCATCAGTCCAAAGCCCGCTACATGGACTTCCTTGTGCAATCCTGCTTGAAGATTAGAACTTTTTAAATGATTAAAAATAAAGTTGAAAAATGAAAAGAAAAAGAAAAAGTTTTAAGCTCAATTAGTACTTATGTGTTCAATATTAATGCTATTATTTGATAGACAATTTATTTTTTACAAGGCTGAATTTGAGATTGTTTAAATTTGTGTAGCATTCAGAACATCTATGAAGCTAAGTACATGGAAAATGATAAGATGCTGAGTAGAAGGTGTGCAGATGAATTGTGTGAGAAAATTAATCAGTTGACAATGTGGAGGCTACGATGGAACTTTCTTGAGCCTTGCTTTGAATTTTTGCTTGAGGACAAGCAAGACTTTAAGCTTGAGGGAGTTTGATGCATGCAAAATACAACATATTTTAGTTAATTATTTTAATTAAATTTTCTATAATTTGATCATGACATGCATCATTTTTAGTCACTTTTAATCATAATTCCGGATTTATCAATTTTAATTATTAAAATCGCTGAATATTTTAATTGTGGATGGATTAACTATATTTTGATAATTATTTGCAGGAAAATTCGAATCTCGGCCGAAATTCAAAGAAATTATTTCTTACGGCCGAGATTTGGCTTTACACCCAAGTCGTTACGGCCGAGATTCAAAAGAAGTAACAAGATTTAATTCTTTGTTACGGCTAAGATTTGAAGGAGTAAAGATAAATGATTTTATCTTTTGGGTGTAATGGCATGAAGATAAAGATGTTACGGTCGAAATTTGGAGGGCGTAATGGCATGAAGATGAAGGGTGTAACAATCAATCGAGTTTATCTTTGGGCGTAACAAGATATATGAAGGCGTAAAGATAAAAGGATTTTTATCTTTTGGGAGTAATGGAAAGGAGTAAAGATAAAATAATTTCCTTACGGCCGAGACTCTAAGGGAGTAAAGATAAGAAAGATTTATCTTTGGGCGTAATGATAAAAGAATTTATCTTTGGCCGAGTTTATCTTATAATTTTAAAGTTAACCGTACGATGTTACGGCCGAGATCAAATTGAAGGCCATCCGCACCCTATAAATACGTGAAGAATCCATCGTTTCAATGGGTGCTCTGAAGTTCAGGTTTCTTCCACAGCGAGTCGTGAGCTCTGCAGGCTACGACCAAAAGGAGAGAGGTGCGACGGCTGGAAGTTGATCGCGACCTTGATCAAGTCCGAGAGGCTGTCCGACTGTCTGCCCGTGATCCGAAGCTTCGACTTTTATCTATTTGGGTGTAATTCTTCCAATTATTATTATTTTGTTATTATCTCTCCAGAATTTCTAGGATGAACTCCATATTTTTATTTATTTCATTTTAGGAGATTGTTATTGAAGAGAAACTATTTGGACCCTATATTATTTGTTTTAATCTTTTCTGATCAATTAGTTAATTGTGCTTAATGCTTTTGATTTAATTATTTGGATTTCTGAGTTGAGTACTTACCAGTTTGTGGATTATTTAATTTCAGAATTTATTAATTAAATTAATTGATTTTATGTGAAATTAATAATTGACATAAATTTGATAACTAGTGTGTGGAGAATCAAGTTTATGTGGTCTGTTAATCTAACTAGTTTGTGGAGTGATTAATAGTCTAGGATTTTCATATTAATGCATCTTAATTTTAATCTTATCTGACGAATACCAGTTTGTGAGACTTTAGGTTTGATTAAATTTAAGATAGTTTGATTTACCGGATTAAATAGCAGAATTACTAGTTTGTGGACTCTGTGATGTTAATCTTGTAAATTAATAACTTGGGAAAATTTCTAATCCATCTTTAAAGATTAAATTTATCTTTTATGGTTCAAATATTTATCCTAATCTATTTTCATCCTAAGGCCTAACTTCAACACCATTATCTTATCTTTATTTTATTTTCTTTATTTTATTTTATAAAACTCATTTTCAAAATCCATGTTTTTTCTCTCTTATTAATTTAAAGATTCAGATATTGAATTAATAATATTCCTCGTGGGTTCGACACTCTTACTCCTATTACTATATTACTTGAGCGACTAGTGCACTTGCTAGCAAATTTTATTGTTACAATTACAACGCATCAGTAATACATAATAGTAAATACCTTAAAAAAACCTCAATATAGCATAAATCAAGTTTTCGATCTGTCACGGCTTTATAGGGTTCATCACGATTGTGCTACCCTATCACAGTCATTCCGGGACCTCGCATGACCGTGCCAACGTCCTAGAAGTCCGATCTTCCACTCGAAAGTCTCAATTTTTAAAATTAAAATTCTAATAAAATAGTTTAAACATCATAAATAGTTCAGATATGATTTCTTAGCGTCTATGCATCATATAACACATTAAAACATACAATTTTCATTCGTTAACAAGAGTTGGGACTTTTTTCTAGAAATTCATACAAGTACCAGAATTTATTCTCTGCACAGTATTCTGGCAGCAGTCACTAAAATATCAATAACTTAACATATACTTGTTCTTTTCCAGATGATTCTAATTTTTTAGAAAGATAACACGTACCATTAACTTGGGAATAAATTTTGAAATCCTAATTCAGTACATCCAATTTACTATATCTTTTACAATTTGGTCTCGCTGTTACCTGAGACAGCATAATACCAATCCCATATTTGGATCATAACTATTTTTCTACGAATCCAAATCACTAGACTTCGAGAGCTTTCCATACACATATCATTTGTACTTTTTGGAGATGTAAAACCTATCAGAATAATTGCTGCAAATACAGTCACGAATTTTTTGAGACAGCATGACACCAGTCTGATGTTTGGATCATAACTATTTGTATGCAACTCAAAATCATATAAAACTAATTTCTGTGGAAACTAGACATCGAGAGTTTTCCATCCATATGTCATTTGTAATTTTTTGGATAAGTAAAACCTATCCGAATAATTATTGCAAATATAATCATGAATTTATGCAGATTATGCAACTTAAATCATGCAATCCTAACATTTAGATCTAATCATGAATCATAAGAAAACAATCTCAGATCTAATCAAATTCTTCAAACAAATCTAATAGGAGCAAGGTGCCCTATTATTCTCAATTCAATATATAAAACTTTGAGATGAGAGAGAGGGGTTGGATCCCCTTAAATACCGGGAATAATGGGCGTCCTCCCAACTTATTTGGGGGGACTGTCCCCCCATGCTGCGACAGCCGTTGGATTTGCATCCGACGGCTAGTGTAGATTTGAGTATTGTGGAAGAGATCTGGGGCGGTTCAGGGGTCGGTTCGAGATTCAACGAGCAGTTTGCACACGGAAACCGATTTGGAGGGGTATAAAACTCAAAAACCTGGCCGCGGAGCATTTCCTTTTCTCTTTTCTCTCTCTCCTCTCTGTTTCTCCTCTTTGCATGACGACCTCCCCCGACGCCCGTTGCGGCAGACCTGCCCGCCGCCGACCCCCGCGAAGCGACCTCCTCCGACACCCATCGTGGCAGATCTGCCTAACCTCGCCGATCTCCGGTCAGGTCTGCACGCAGTATCGAACCCCCGGCGATCTCGAGCACCCACGCCAAGCCTTGGCGATCTCTGGCCAGATCTGGGCGGTCCACCGGCCAGATCCGCGCATAGCGGCGACCTCGAGCACCCATTCCATGGCACGCCGATGAACGCTGAGCTTCGTTGCTCGCTGACCGCGAGCATGCCGATCTCCGTGTGTTGCTGCGCCCGCCTCCGAGCTTCGCCGCCTACCTCGAGCACACCGCGGCGGGACCCCTACGGCATGCCTCCGACCTACGCTGCTCCAAGCTCCGCCGCCGACCACGGGACTCCTCCGACCTCGAGGCACCGGCGACTCCCGGACTCATCCCCTGACCTGGACCACCTTCCCTCCCTCCCTGTCCCTTGATTGTGGCAGTTACGCATGTGCACTAGCTATGGGATGGATGTGCTATACTTTTAGCTTGTAATGTAATGTATGAATTTGGCTTGTAATGTAATGTAGTGCTATGTAATGGATTTCCTGTAAATTATTAGGTGGTAATTACGTACTTTTTTCGCATACTTCATTCCTCAGTGTTTATGTTCTTAATCAGTTACGTGTACTTGTTAATCTATCGCAAAAGTAATGTCTAGCAACAGTGAACTTGTTAATCATCTATCACAAAAAATAATGTATAGCATCAGTGAACTTGTTAATCATGTATTGCAAAAAATAATGTCTCGCATCAGAGTCCTCCCTTGGACGCACTGCTTTAATTGTGCTCGAATCCATTTAACAAATTTCAAGCGAAGAACGAAGAACTAAAGTGTACAATCCAAATATCAACCACAGTAGAATGCCTAACAACAATAACATCCATTATTACAAGGAACTACTGACGAGAGACTCGGCGGGGTATCTCCACGGCGAACTCATATATAAACTCGGCGGTGACACTCGGATGAGGGCAAGCGGGGTGGAGCTCGGCGGCGACAGAGAGGCCGGGTGTGTGGCACTCGGGGGGCGGGCGGTGGCGGTGCTCGGCGGGGCTGATCGTTGTCTCTTGTGGCGGAGCTCGAGGGGGAGGGGAGCAGCGATGGACAGGGAGTCGAGGTGTGCGGGGGTCGGCAACACTCGGCGGGTCTGATCAGCGTGGGAGCAGCGGCAGACAGGCGGGGATCTGGTTGGGGTTGAGGTCGGCGAGGGGTCATGGATCTGGTCTGCGTGGTTGGCGAAGGGCGAGATCCGGTGCTTGAGGTCGTCGCTGCGCAGGGGCCAACATTCCGCCGTGCGGCGCCGCGCCGCTCTGCGCGAAGAGAGAACAACCATTTTTGCATCTACTAGATCCAGTCGGCGTCCACCAGATCTAGGCGGACTAGGTCGCCGAGGACCAGATCTGGTCGGCGTCCGTCAGATCTGGTCGGGGATGCGGAGATCTCATCGCCGATCGCACTCGCGCAGATCTGGGATGGTCGGACGCGGTCGTCGATGTCGCGATCTCACCGGCGGTCACACTCGTGCATATCTGGACGTGGAGATCTCGTCGGCGATGGAGATGAGGACGGCCGTGGCGGCTCTCGGGCGTGAGGCGGATGCGGAGAGCGAGAGAGTGAGAGAATTGAGAGAGAGAATGATAGCGAGAAAATGGGGGTAAAAATTTTATACCCCGAGTTTTTATACTCGCTGACCACATTCGAACTAGGCTCTCATCGGACATGTTTTTTTCTCCATGAATCGAGAGTGTGCCACCGGTTCATATTGAAAAAACCAAATTTTTATCGGCGCCCGTTCGATCGGGATCGGACGGGCGCTAGTATCCCCCCATTTCAGATGGGGGGATACCCATTATTCCCTTACATACCATGATTTTAGATCTTCCTCCTCTTCTTCTTCTTTTTCCTTCTCCCTGATCTCCTCTTTCTTCTTTCTCAAGCTCTAGCCATCAAGATGTGGGAAAAATGAGAGAAAGGAAGAGAAGGGAGACCTTATATAGGGGAAAACCACGAGAGTTTGGACAAAAAGTCTAAATTATCTTTTTTTACAAAAATCAGGATATTACACATAAAGGTTAAAAGATAATATGATAATTAAGTCATAGGGAAGCTCGTACTGACAAAAAAATACCGAGTGCAAGGATAATTTAAGTTTTAACTGCCGATAAAAATATTAAACAACGGGTCAGACTTCAGAGTGCAAAAGTGTAATATCCTCAAAAATAAAATAAAAGAAAAAGGAAAGGAAATAGATAAAAGAAAACTAAAGTTATTTAAAAGTCCATTATGAGGCCCATTAGTTTAATAAGCCCTAAATCGAAACTATAAAAGCATGAAGGTGCCCTAAGCCCCACTTACCTCCTCTCATATTCCCCTTCCCACACAGCCAGCAGGAGCTACCCCAAAACCCCTCCCATGCTACAGTAACACTCCCTCACAGCTCCCTCTCTCATTGCTCACTCTCACATATAGCAAAGCAACATCAACTCTCCTCACTCCCTCTCTTGCAATCACACGACAACAGCAAGGAAGAAGCCCCACCTCACAACATCTCTCTACTCAATCACCCTCACTCCATTCTCTCACTCACAGCTAGGTGTGACCCGGTCAAACCGACCTGACCCAAATAGATTTGGGTCGGTTCGGGTCATCCATCGGGTCGGACCCGATCCGACCCGATGGCAACCCGTCAGCAAATGGGTCGGATCACGGGTTGAATTTTTGCAACCCGATGTGATCCGACCCGAACCGAAAGACCCGACATTTTCTTTCTTTCCAAGATGGTTCGCCGGTTCGGTTCGAAATTTTGAAGATGGGCCGCTATTGGCTAGAATAGAATTCATCAGTTGCTGCCATTCTGCCAACTTGCCCCAAATAAAATTTCGGTGGTTCGAAAATTAGGGCTCGGCCGCTCAGGCGTGTTCTCTGTTATGCTCTGTCATGACTCGTGAGGCGCTGCCGAATCTCCGAGCCCCGACGTTCTGCTCTGAGTCTCCGACGGTCCGACATGAAGTGGAGGGCTGGAGGCGAAGTGGAGAACGGCGAACCCCCATACTCCAGATTCAGGCATCGGTATTCGGTAGACTTGTGGTTGTGGATACTGGATACCCGATACCCTATTAGGAAATAGGATAATGTCCTGCAGAAGTGGAGGGCTGGTCCGGCTGGAGGCGAAGTGGCGAACCTGCAACTCTGCAAGGCGTCGAGAGCCAAGACATCAAAATCTCTGACATTGTTGGTAAGGCCTTCAGGCTTGAGCAATTCTCTGCTACACCTACACTCTTAAAGTCTTTATACTTTGTTTTAAGTCTCCCACAGTAGATTACTAGATTGATTTTCTACACCTAATTTGTTTTAAGTCTCGGCGCTTCATCAGAACTTAGAAGGGACTCCAGTCAAGGCGCTTCACATCCCCTCTCCTCGATGTCATCAGCAAAATCAGCATGACAACAGTTCAGCACCATCTCCCAATTCTCCCCTCGTTCAAGTATTTCCACATCTCAATGCATCAATTATCTAATCAATCAAATCTGAAATGTCCATAGTCCATACTCCGACAATAGATATCATATTTCTTACAGCACATTGGCATATAGTTTCATTGCTGATTTGTAGGATAGTAGGATACAATAATGAAGTAATATGTGTGGTGACAAGTATTGCTACTAAAATGTGCTGCCTTTTAGCTACTGTGAACATAGAATACTAGAATAGGATGCCAAATTTCTTAAAGGAAACCTTATTTTGGCACCAACAATGACATGTGAACATAGAATACTAGAATAGGATGTCAAATTTCTTAAAGGAAATCTTATCTTTGGCGCCAACAATGACAAAAGTTCAGTAGTTTCAAAGTTGGTCATCCCACTTATGTCTTCTAAGTTCTAATGTTTACTCAAAGAATTTCCTATTGAAATATGCATGCATAGGTGTAGGTGTCTTCTCCTTTTTAATTGTTTACTAAATTATTCATATTTCTTTATTACTTTATTTATGATATTATGTTTGTTTATTATTTGACATTTTACTACTTTTTTCTTTTTGCAGCTCATTAAAGGGCAATTGTGGTAAAAGAAAATTATGATCCAAAAGGACCAAAACACTAGTGGAACTCAAATTGGCAGTGCACCTAATCCATCAAGTGGGCAACAAGGGATTTCTTCACATGAACTACAACCACCAGAAGGCAGCAACCTACAGTTGAAACTCGACCAATAGAAGAAATTAATTCATCTGGACAAAAAAAATTTAGAAAAAGAGGTATAAAAAAGGAAACCTTGTAGACTTGCTTCTAATGCTTGGATTCATTTTAAGAGAGATAAAGATAGAGCCATTTGCAATTATTGCCAAAAATCTTATGCTTGCAATGCTGCCTTTCATGGAACATCAAACTTATTAAAGCATCTTAAGAGTTGTGTGAGAAACCCAGATAGTTTTGTTACTGATAAAAGGCAAAAAACAATTACTATTGGCAAACAATGTGAAGATGATCCAAATAATTCTATTAGTATGAAACTTGTTGATTTTAATCAAGAAAGATCTCGCTTAGCACTTGGCAAGATGATTATGGTTGATGAGCTTCCTTTCAAGTTTGTGGAGAATCAAGGTTTCAAAGATTTTATGGCTGAATCACAACCAAGATTTCAAATTCCCTCTCGTATAAGTATTGCTAGAGATTGTATGCAGCTGTTTATGCATGAGAAACAAAAGTTGAAAAATGTATTTTCTGAAAATCGTCAAATGGTTTCTTTAACAACAGACACTTGGACTTCAATTCAAAATATGAATTATATGTGTGTTACTGCTCATTATATAGATGACAGATGGGAATTGCATAAGAAGGTCATAAATTTTGATTTAATTGGTGATCATAAAGCTGATACCATAGGGAAAGCTTTAGAAAAATGCTTGAAGGATTGGGAAATTTTGAAAATTGGTTGTCACAGTAGATAATGCAAGTTCCAATAAATCTGCAATTGCTTATTTGGTTGATGGCATGGGTGATTGGGGTGGAGCTACTTTTCTTAATGGAGAATTAATGCATATGAGGTGTGCTCACCATATTTTGAACTTAATAGTGCGAGAAGGAATCTCTATAATAGATGAATCTATTAGAAGAGTGAGAACTGCATGTAAGTATGTTAGATCTTCTCCAAGTAGATTGACTGCTTTTAAGAGGTGCGTAGAAATGGCGAATATCAGTTGTAAAAAAAATCTGATAATTGATGTATCCACTAGATGGAATTCCACTAATTTAATGTTAGAAGTGGCTGAAAAGTTTGAAAAGGCATTCAAAAGACTTGACCATGAAGGATTATACATTACCTTCTTCAAGGATGCCAAGGCTTCAATTCCCACAGGAGATAATTGGAACCGTGTTCGTGTGTTTGTGAACTTTTTAAAAGTGTTTTATGATGCTACTATGTCATTTTCCGGATCATTTCATGTTACTTCCAATGTTTTTTTCCATAATTTGATTGACATTCAAAAGCAATTAAAAAAATGGGCACAAATAGATGACACAGTGTTGCAAATGATGACAATGAAGATGCAACTGAAGTTTGATGAATATTGGAATGATGATAGAATGTTGAACTATCTTTTGTTTATTGCTATTTTTCTTGACCCAAAGTTAGAATATATTGAATTCTGTTTTAATCGAATGTATGATGGCGGCCGAAGTAAGGAAATGTTGCAAAAGTTAAAAAGGTTCATCTATAGATTATTTGAGCAATATAAAATATTGACTCCTCTAGATAGGAGCGATTCTAGTTGTTTAATTTTAGTGACAGAGTCATCATCCAATGCTTGTCAAGATGATATTGATTGGAAGGATGAATTTAGACAGAAAGTAAGGAGAAAACAGGGTGAAGTGAAGAAAAATGAATTAGAAAGGTATATGGAAGATGATGTGGAAGAAAATATTGATGGATTTGAGATTCTGAAATGGTGGAAGTTAAAAGCATCAAAGTATTACATCCTTTCTCATATGGCTCGAGATATATTAGCTATTCCAATCTCTTATATATCATCTGAGAGTGTACTTAGCACGGGAGGCAGAGTTTTTGATCCATTTCGTAGTAGTTTACAGCCAGCCACTATTGAAGCATTAATTTGCACTCAAAATTGGTTAAGAACTTCGCTACAGACAAATGATCTTCGAGTTGATCTTGATGAATTGGAGAAAATTGAAGAAGGTAATGCATTATGGAACTTATATCATTTTCCTTTTTATTAGTTAGATTATTCATTTGGCTAATTTCTTTTTATCATGCTACTTATTACAGGGTTGGCATCAAAAGGTAGTGAATCGTGTAACTGACTAGTCTCCATTTTGAGTTTGAGTACTCGCAAGGTACTACACTAATACCATTATACCAATGTTTTAGTAAATCTGTTCTTATTAAAGTTATTATCACACCTTAACTTTAATTAAGACATTATAGCATTATGGCCTTATTGCAAGATTAATGGCTTAAGCCTTAAGCTGCTTTTTGGAACTTTGGGATCGACAAGGCAATGGCATCACTATTTTTCTCCTCTTTTGTGCATTTTTGAATAGTTAGTCTTCATGTATAAATCTTCTAGAATATTTATTGACAAGACAATTAGTTGTGTGAATTGTGATAGCTACCTTCTTTATAGTGTGATGTCCAATTGTCCATTGTCCAGTTACATCATGCTGATATTAAGCCTGATATGCTCTATTTGTCCCAGCTTATTGTGTTGGCTCAACTCTTATAAAAGCTAACTTCAGCTTGTATCAATCAGTTCTTGTGCAATGTGCTGTGTGTATAGTGTTTGGCAATATTTGCAAAGGAAATTTTCTGCATTCTTTTCCTTTTGCTTTTTCTTTTCAAAGAATTCATCCTCTGATGCTCCATAATTCCATTCTTACATAATACATACTGATGATCACTGATCAGTTTCATATTATGATAGATAGGCATGCCTATTTTCAAAGCCAGGACTCAGGAGGGGTTCATAATTGCTGGTATGTGAAAATCTTACCTGAAATAATGATTCATTTTGCTCATTGTTGAGTTGCAAAAACATATATGTAGAGATTCTTTTTTATATTTTCATGTTTCATTTTCTTTTTGTGCCCTGATTAATCAGTGATCAATTTTCCATCTCCTGCTATTGTTTGTGCCTTGTGTATTGCTAGAATGAAGTTCTACAATTGGATAATGTATAAAAACATATGTATCATAGCTACTTTATCATTTGAATTTTAGATTGCACCTATAAAAAAATGGTATTGAAGTTGACTACCGATGTTGAATTATATTTAATGGCATTGTTCTTTATTGAAGTCTTCTAGCCTTTCAAACTTAAGTGTTTTCACTTTCAGTCATGTTCTTTTGCACTCTATCTTACATCACTATAAATTGGCTTGGCTTTCATCATTATACATTTGTTAGTTGGTATCTTGATTATACCTGTTAGTATTAATGTTGATAAGGAGTTGATTTTTTGAAATCGAAGGAACTCTATAGAACATAGTTATCCAATAGTTTTTTCAGGTACAGAAGTTCCAAAAGTAGATACTAGATAATTTGTAAATTTTATTACTTATAACAATAAATTATAAAAATGGGTCGACCCGAGTACCCGACCCAAACCGACCCGACCCAATTAAGTTCGGGTCGGGTCGGGTTTAATGACCCAAAAGAGGGTTGCCCGAACCAACCCGACCCGATAGAAATAGGCCGAGTTGGGGCATGGGTCGGGTCAAACCCGACCCGTGAACACCCTTACTCACAGCACCCACGAATAACACTCAAGGAGCTCACCAGAAGCAACCCACCACACATTCTCTAGACCCGACCCGTGAACACCCCTACTCACAGCACCCACGAATAACACTCAAGGAGCTCACCGGAAGCAACGCACCACACATTCTCTCTCACCCCAAGCTACAACGGCCAGCACCCTCAAGCTACAGTAACTCGGTTACTGTAGCTACAGTAATCACCCTCCCTCACAGCATCACTCTCCTCTCTCTCTAAGCCTCCCTCCATCTCTCGGACAGCAACAAAGAGGAGCAAATGAGAGGCTAGCTGCTGGTGAAGAAGAAGAAAAATAAAGAAGAAAGAAGAAAGAAGAAAGAAGAAAGAGAAGAGAAGAGAAGAAAAGAAGAAGAAAGGATTATGATTAGGATTAGGGTTTTAACTTAAACTCTAAAGGTATGTTTGAGGGGATCCAAAGTCCTATCACAATTTTGAATGATGCGTGAATGAGTTATTAAGGGATTTGAAGACCAAACTAGGTCTTATTAATGCATGATTAGGGGAAATCCATATTTTGCATTAAGATGCTTCTTGCTTCATTAATATTGTTAATTCATTGCTAATCATGCTTAGTATTAGAATGTTTATGGCTCTCCATGTTTAATTCATTATGATGTCTTTTACTTGTTCGCATTAATATGATTAGAATAGAATGCATGATGCCCATGAGATGTTTGTGAAAATGCTACATGAAAATCATAATACAAGAAGCGAGGCTTAACTTGAAAGAATGACATGTATAATCTTATTAAACTAGCATGATATATAAATAAGTAAATGTAAATGTTAATAAGTATATGTTTGAGGGGATCCAAACCTCCCTAATCTTCCCTAATGATGTTTGAATGTATGGATTAGGGCATGAAGAACAAACCCTTTGTTCTCAAGCTTAAGGGTTAGGGAATGTGCATTAGATATTTATGTTCATTACTAATCTTGAGTAGAATGTAATGTGCTCCATGTTTATCATGACTACTATTCTATTGCTCATCATGTTTAGATATAGAATGTTATTGCTTCTCATGTTAGCTCAAAAAGGAATTAGTTCAATGTTCATGTACATCCATGATTGTGATTAGCATGTTTGATATCCTCATGTGAATACCCCGTTTATTTCACTATTAGAATGCTAGGAATATTTCATATGTTGTATGGAATTACTTTTGTGCTCAATATGTCAAAGTATGCAAGATTGTAAAGAAGAGGATGTAAAAAACGTGTATTTGTCGGCCCAGAACGAGCGATCGATAAGGTTTCGGTCGATCATTCTGGAGACCATTGTAGTCTTATACTCTGTCCAACGGGTGACCGGTACTCCAGGGTCATCCATTCTGTAAGGGTCGTTAGTTCTGTGATCAGCGGACGTCCGAACACCTTGTTTCGATCGTCCGAAAGTCATGTGACGGTCGACCGATTTTTCAACGGTCATCCGATTTGAGTAGTCATCACATTTTGTGATTAACGGATGACCTAATGCCTTGTTTCGATCGTCCAAAAGACCTATATCGATCGATCGATATCCCAACGGTCGTCCATTTTAGAGAGCCATCACATTCTGTGATTAGCGGTCGAACCGAAGCACAGTTTCGATCGTCGGAAAGGACCATAGCGGTCGATCGATAATCTGACTGGTCACCCGATTTTAGTCCAGTGGTTGATCGTGACCCAAAACGGTCGTCCGTTCTAGGCTGATGATTGGTTATGATTGAATGTCCACATCTAGCATGATTTGAAGTATGTATGACCTTAAAGAGGTTTAAAACATGCAACATGTGTTGATTGATTGTGTGTATTGATGAATGTAAATAAAAGACGGATTGGTATAAATGTGTCTTGTTGTAATCGAGGAGGGAAAATGGGTTCCGCACCTAAGTGATGACATTTTCCGGGGAAACGAGTTCCACCCTTGAGTGTGACATTTTCATAAGTTGAGGCGAGTTCCACCCTTGAGTGTGGCGTCTCTATTGACTACCCGCGAACCCAATTATGGCTTAGCTAGCTAATTCCCACGAATTCAACATGGTCTTCCCAATCAACAAGATAAGAAAGTATCTAAGTAAAGATGAAAGATGAATGATGGATGACTTGGGACATAAAGTTAAAGATGTTAAAGAAGTATGAAGAAATATGCACCTATGAGGATGCAATGTAAATGTCCACTTGTCACATCATATCATGACATGATGA